>CM053610.1:55009506-55060733 GCA_028646535.1 Procyon lotor
AGGCACAGCTCTGCTCTGAACTGGCTCATCTCTTAGCATGAAGGTGGCAGCCTTCAGCAATGTTCTCCCTGTACCCGGCGATGTACACACTTGTCACGGTGCTCCTCTGGTAGTCAGCGCCCCTGGGAGGTGGGTTTGGTCCCCGTGAACGGTGGGGAGGTCACGGTGCCCGAGAACCTAGGTCCTGGCCTACAGAGCCGGCGCTCTGGCCACCGGCCCCCTTCTGAGGACCCGGCACAGCGCCCGCCCGCCGGCCCTGGAGGGAGAGCCACAGAAAGTGCCCGTCCCCGTGGCAGCATGCTGGCCCCTCTGGGGCCCACGGAAACGTGCGTCACCGGGGGCGACACGCAGGTCCGGGGGTGCTGCAGCCTCACCCCACTGGCTGGAAGTGAGGAGGTAGGAGTGACGTTCAGGGCTGCCTGCTGCTGTCGCCTCTTCCGTGGCCGGAGAGGACACTCCTTAAGTGAGGATCACTCAAGAGGCTAGAAGGCCCCCAACTAGCAAGGGGGTTCAGGAGATGCCAGGCAGCCCGGAAACATGACAGGCTCGCCACAGGAGCTGTGTGCAGGCTATGTGATGCCACTGCCGGGACCATGTGACATGGCAGGGGGGACCCCAGACTGGTGCTGTCACTGCTCTCCCATCAGAGAATATCACTCACTCTCTGATTCTCTTCCTCCCGTAACTGTCATTGTGGACTTTTTTTATTTTTTCTAAAGCTTTTATTTATTTGTCAGAGAGAGAGAGCGTGCGCACAAGCAGGGAGAGCAGCAGGCAGTGGGAGAGGGAGAAGCAGACTCCTGTCTGAGCGGGGAGCCCCATGCGGGGCTCGATCCCAGGACCCCGGGATCATGACCTGAGCCACCCAGGTGTCCCTATGGACTTCTTTTAAAAACGTATATTCTTACTTATTTTTCTTTCCTGAACCGTCAGAGCATAGACTGCCTGAATAGTGCCCTTCACCCCCTAATACTTCAGTGTGTTTGCAAAGAACAAAGGTCATTGTCTCACGGAAGCACAGCACGGTTATCGAATGAGGAGACCTGACCTGCTCTCTTATCCTCCGTCCTGTCCATATGCCGGTTGGTCGCTCGTGTTCTTTGGAGCGTTGTTTTCCTCCAGCCCCGGACCAGGTAGTCCCCTTGGTTGTCCTCTTTCGTTTCCTTTTGCGTCTCTTTGCCTCTCGTGACCCTGACATTGCTAAAGGCCGCCGAGAGTCCAGCCTCTGCAGCTGGAGCGTGGGACGGAGGAAGGGGGAAGCAGTGGGTGCTGGAGGAGAAGCCTCGGGGTGGGGGAAAGGGAGGGCAGCTAGTGGGAGGGGCAGGAAGTTAGGAGCAAAAATGAAGAGCAGGTGAATCTCCCTAAAGACAGAGCAGAGCTCTCAGATAAAAAGAGAGACGCCCACTCTCCTAACCTTCCGAGGAGCCAAGAGATGGTGGAGGCACTAGCTCTCTGTTCCATCCTGAGCAACCTTTCCAGCTCTGGCAGCCTGACTCTGAGGGCAAGACTCCCCGTCTGTAACTGTAATCTCAATCGCTGCGCCAGGGGGCCCAGAGGAAGAAAGAGGCCGTTAGGGGTTTCCTTGCATGCTGGTCTTGTGCCCAGGGGCCCACGGCTCACTAGCCCACCCCCGAGCAGGGCCCAGGCTGCAGTGGCTATGGGTGGTGGCCTCCCGCGTGGCTCACACCCCGCCCCCACCCCCCGTGCCGCCCTGAGAGCACCCCACCAAGAGTGCAGGGGCTTCAGGGGCTGGCCCGCTGCAAGCTGGGGGTGTGCCACAGAGGGGAGCAGGGCCAGGGAACCGTCCTGCATTCAGACAGCTTCTCTTAGCCGGGAGCAACACTCTGCTGCGACTTTGCTCTCTTTCTCCTTCCTTCTTCCTCCTATGCCTCTGCCACGACTCCTGTGGCCTCAAAGACCCGTGCCTTCCCACGGCTGCTCCACCCCTGCAAGGCCTCTTCCCAGAATTTCTGCCAGCGCTCACTCTATACCCCTCATTGTCCAGGGCCCAATTCCCATACCTTCCCGAAGTATCTCTCCTGCCTTCCCCACTACCCACCTCCCACCAACCCCTTAGGGGACCCTTTGGCTTTGTCAGAACAACCAGGCAGGCCTGGGGTTATTCTTCCTGAAGGCAGTCCCCGCATCCCACACACTTGGCCTCAGCTGCGCCTACACGTGCCCTCACGAGTGGGACCGGCTGGGCTCTAGGGAGGCGGTCCTGCCCCTGGGAGGGCTGGGGTACAAATAAGGACCAAGGCCACCTTGTCCCCACCCACACGCTGACCTTAGCCTTCCCTCTCACCCAACCCCCATGCCATCCCAGCGCTTTACCCTGGGGTGGCTAAGGCAGGGGCTGGGCAGGGGGTGGGGAGGGTGCGGGGAGCGGGCACAACCCTCCTGAGTCTCCTATGGCGGCTCAAGGGCCTGCAGTTGGTCCCAATCCCTTTTATCGTCTTAATAAAGTTACACGTGTATTTAATCTTACTCTATAAGTCAGGGTAGAAATAAGCATCTTCACCATTAGGATCTTCACCTGCGCTTAGATACATGCGTCATTAGACACAATTTTCCAGAAGCTTCATTTTCATGTCCATGTAAGTTATTTAAGACTGTGCACTCTTACTATACCTGAAACTAATATAACACTGTTGGGGCACCTTGGGGGCTCAGTTGGTTAAGTATTTTCCTTCGGCTCAGGCCATGATCTCGGGGTCCTGGGATCGAGCCCCACATCAGGCTCCCTGCTCAGCAGAGTCTGCTTCTCCCTCTCCCTCTGACCCACCTACCCACTTGTTCTTCCTCCCTCCCTCTCTCTCTTTTTCTCTCTCTCTCTCTCAAAAACAAAAACACTTAACTATGCTACAGTTAAAACAAACAAAATACAGGGCGCTTTTAAAATTCTGGAATAATGTGGCCACTGGAAAATTTATCTGGAGCTTACCATTTGTAAAACACTAGGGGAGACCCCCCCACCCCACCCAACCCCACTTCCCATGATGCAACTTTTAACACAAGTACCTCTTAAGTGATCTAGAGGGAGCTTGTTTATAACGTCTAACACCTGCAACCTTACTATCGACCCTCCAGGAAGGACTTCTAAATCAGTACTCAATTTCTTTACCTCCTCTTTTTAAAAACTTATTTTATCAAATGATTTCTGTCAGCACCCAACATCAGCAACGACTAAGGTTATTCAGGCTAACAGCTGTTCGCTAAATACTTCTTTGTGGTCCAAAATAGTCAAAGGAACTTCCATAATGTGTTTTATACAAAGTCTGTCTCCTAAAGGATAATTGGTGTGTCTTGAAGCATATCATATTCAGTGAGCATGTATTATGTGCTAATGCTGTGCCAGGCACTGGGAAATTCCCCGATGCCCCAGTAGGTCCCAACACTATGATCCCAGAGCCCACAGTCCAATGCTGGCCTCGGGCCAGTATTTGGGGACTGCTGGGCATTTATGAAAGGCACCCAACCAGCCTCAGGAAGATAGGGGACCGTGCTTGGAGAGGCAGAAGGATGCCTCACTCCCTGTCCCAGCTAAAGGTTAGACAAATGATGTGAAGGTATGAATAATGTCCCTTGCAAAGGTGTCTGTGTCCTAATCCCTGGAACCTGAGAATATGTTCTACATTTTCTTAAGACTTTATTTCTTTAAGCAATCTCTACAACCCAATGTGGGGCTTGAATTCACGACCCCAACATCAAGAGCTCCATGCTCTACGGACTGAGCCAGCCAAGTGCCCTGTTCTCCTACGTGCTAAGGGGGCTTTGCAAACATGATTAAGTTAAGGATCCTGAGAAGGGAAGATTTTCTGGGTTATCCAGGTGAACCCAATACAATCACAGGGATCCTCAAAAGAGGAAAGCAGGAGGGTCGGAGTCGGGAGTGGTGCTGGGAACAGCAGTGTGGAGTGATTTGAGGAAGAAGCCATGAGCAAAGGAAGGTGGGTGGTCTCTAGAAACCGAAAAAGACAGATTTTCCCCCAGAGCCTCTCAGTGGAGGCTCCTTCTGGAACCAACCCTGCCAACACCCTGACTTGAGCCCAATGAGACTGATGTGGAGATTTCTCACCTCCAGAACCATAAGACAGTAAGTCTGTGTTGTTTGAAGCAACAAAGTCTATGGGAAGAGGCACAGGAAACTAAGGCAGACAGTTAGGTGAAAGCTCCCCGAGGCACAGGGTTGGGCACCAGGGCTCAGGGGTACTCTACGGTCCACAGCCCATGCCCAGCCCAGGGGGGGGTGGGGATTCGAAGCCTCAACAGGCGTGACCCTGCCCGGCATGTTTCCAAGTGTCCCCTCTGGCCCTGCTGAACACGGGAATCTCCAGCAACTTCCTTTCTCCTTGATGGCCCTCCGCTGCCAGGCAGGACCTCTGAGCTCTGGGACTTCCGAAAAAGGACGAGGGAGCAATGGCCAGCCCTCCTCAAGCCCCGAGCTCCAGCTGTGACCCAAACATCTCTCAGCACACTGCCTTGCTGTCCCCCCCCGCCCCCTTTCTGGGCCTCTCCGTTCCACTGGGGTGAACTGAACGGAGTGCCTTGTCAGTCCCTTCCTAGCCCACTCCCGTGACCAGAGCTGCAGCGTCGGTCGGCCTGAGCCGATGTAGGCCCTACAGTTCTCAGGCACTAAGCCACATGCCCACCCAAAGCAGCCACACGGCTACCTCCCCGGCTGTTGGCTGGGCCTCTCTGAGCCCCAGCACTCTCCAGAAGGGGAACACCTTTCCCTGGGCACTGATTTGGCCAAGGGTGTGGTTAACGAGGCCACAGGGAAGACCGGCCTCCACGTGTCCACCCCCTGGGCCCCTCATCTCTGGCTACACTTTCTTCCCAACTTCCGTGTCCCATGTCTCACCCCTCCCTTGCTAACTCACCACCCCCAACCCCCGGCCTCCACGGGTGCAGACTCGGCTCCTCCTGCCATGCAGGGTTGTCTCCCCTGGGCAGGCTGCAGAGAAGCCGGGCCAGGCTCTGCGTCTCTGGCACTGGTCCCCACAAGCCCACCCAGCTCCTGTGATCTTGAATCTGGAGCCCCAAATCTGCCCTTCGGGCCCCAGAGGCTGTGCACACCTGCAGCCCTGCCCCTTGGCCAAAATCAAAGGTCTGTGAGGAGTCCGGCCCAGAGTCAGGCTGGTGAGCGGTGCCTGGGTTCAAGGCTCCCATGGTCCTGTCCACCCAGAACAAGCTTTACCCGGTGACACCCCGATACTAGCTTCACCCAGAATGACCAGCCCTGTGCCATCCTCTCCCCTCGGGCCTCGGCCAAGTGCTAATATGGGTCATTCTCTTCTTCAGAGCTGGCCGTCTTCCTCTTAAACCTCTAGGGTTGGGCAGACTACCTGGGCCCCACACACGATTACTGCTGATGGCCCCTTCATACCATCTTCGAGGCAGCCCTCAACCTTGGCCGCTCATCAGAGTTACCTGGGGTTGCGGGGGAAGTAGTAAAAAAAGAAAAAAATTCTGGGCCTGAGTCCAATCCCCCGAGAGTTTCATGTGATCTGGCTGGGAGCTGCCCGGCACCAAGATTTTTTTAAAGGTTCCCCCAGGGGATTCTAAATGCAGCTTAGAACCACTGATTCTGAACTTAACAGATTCTGAACTATGTTTTCGAGAGACCAGGGCTTTCAAAATAATCCCACGCCAGGGGACCTGAGTCCAGGCAGCTCTGTGCTGCACCGAGGTCAGCGGCACGAAGTGGGTGAGGGATGATCCTGGAAGCAGGCCCTTGGCCTTCAGGTCTGTAAGGGGGTCCCCTGTAGGTCCAGAGAGCGGTGGGGGTGGGGTGGGAGGGGGGGTGAGGAAGAAGGGAAGGCGCGCAGAGGGAGGACGAGGACAAGCTGTCCCCACCAGCGCTGTGACTTCTGACATGCTCTGACTTAACGGAGAGAGAATTTCACGTGGAAACGGCAGAAGAGATTTGCAGCCACGAAGAGCCGTGCCCCCTGGTTGAAGCCAAATTCAGAGGGCAGGTGCGGGCAGGTGGGAGGGAGGGGGGAGGACAGGGGATAGTCGGGCAAGCCAGAACAGGGGCCTCGAGAAGCTGTGGGAGAGCAGTTGGTGGGGGCGGGACGAGAGGTTTGGGATTGAAATCCCGGGCCCTTCCATCCGCGGCCCTCTAGGGCTTTTCTAAGCCCCCTGGACATGCCATTTGATGTGCATGACAGCCCTCGCTGCTAGGTGTGAATAGCCCAACTCAGAGCTCAGGCTCAAAGTCCACCCAAGTCTGTCCAGTCTCTCCATCTTGGAAATAACAGAAGGAGGCCCTGCTCTTTACGTACTGTCTCAGTTTGGGGCCTGTGGCAAGAAACAGCCATCTGGAATTCCTCTGGTCTCTTTGGGAAAGCCTCTGCCTCCTCGTCAGAAATATTATAAAAAATACAAGAAACACCAAAGGGTTATCCTCAAAGGGTCTTCATTCCCTTCTAGAATCCAAGGAGCTGCCCTCTAGCCCCAAGTACACACAGGCCAAACAGCTGGGCCCCTCAGCCATGTCCACACCGAGGGTCCCTGGCCATAGCTGAAGGGCCCAGGGGCTGACCCCTGTTCCAAGCTGGCCAGCTGGAGTCTCCCCCCTGGGAACCTGATGCTGGAACCAAGAGGAGCTGCTGACATTCTTTCAGGGTGTTGGCTCGGGAAATGACATGAGAGGAGGCTGAGGTAGCCTGTTCACGTGAAAAGGCAGTGAAGGTGGGCCTTCCGAGCGAGAAGCGGTGGGGAGACAGAGGCAGAAGGGTAGTTCCTGCCAGCCCCTGGCTCCCACTCTTGTCAGGGGGGGTACCCCTATACTTACACCTCTTGCTGGTATGAGAGGGTCTTCTCACTTTCCATCCACGAGCCCTCAGAGAGACATGACCACTGCCTCTTTCGATTTCTAGAACTAACTGCTTCCCTGAGCACCGGGGCAACCTGAGTCACCACTTCCTAGAGAAAAGCCCCTCAGTAAGAAATGCCTGCTGTAACCTTCTAACCCCGCAGGGGACTCTGACCCACTTGGAGGATAAAATTTGGAACTCTGCCCTGCAGCCATCTTCTGATCAAAGCGGGACAAGATCAGCCACCACCCTGAGACGCGTCTGATCTTCCAAGGGCCTGTTTTCTATTCTGAAAAAAGCAACACAGGGAGTTTCTTCAATAAATGGGAAATTTGAATAAACTCAGGGAGATGGCAACTTTCCCTTTCTTGCCTCCAACACCACTTTTATAAGGTGTCTAAGGCCAGGGAAGAGAGATGGGGGGGCGGTTCTTCTAAATTCCAACAGAATAGAGGTGCCTAGGTGGCTCAGTCCATTGGGCATCAGCCTTTAGCTCCGTCATGATCCCAGGGCCCTGGATTCTGGCCCCATGTGGGGCTCTCTGCTTGGCGGGAAGTCTGCTTCTCCCTCTCCCGCTCCACTCCCCCTGCTTATGCTCTCTTGCCCTCTCTCCCTCTCTTTCTCTCAAATAAGTGAATAAATAAAATCTCAAAAAAAGAAAAAACCCACACAAAATATAAGCATTTATATATTTTTTTAAAGATTTTTATTTATTTGACAGAGAGATCACAGGCAGGCAGAGAGGCAGGCAGAGAGAGAGGGGGAAGCAGGCTCCCTGCTGAGCAGAGAGCCCAATGCAGGGCTCGATCCTAGGACCCTGAGATCACGACCTGAGCCGAAGGCAGAGGCTTTAATCCACTGAGCCACCCAGGTGCCCCTATATTTGCTTAAGTGAGTTTTTTTAATTAAAAAAACTCCCTCCATTTATTAATGATTATGGAATCTCTTCAACGAGATACCTGTTATCATGTGAGGGGGTGCATCTAGCTGGGGCTTCCTGAGCAAGTCTTCCAGGCACACAGGGACGCTAGGGGCCCCGCTTCCAACCAAGCCCCACCCAATCCCCTTCCGCCCTCATGGCACCCCCACTCTCATTGGGCCAGGCTCCCTCAGTCCCCCTCCGGCAAATGTTTATTCCTGCCTTTCACCCTCACGGGGTCCTTGCCCCCAACCTTCTTCCCTCTCCTTTCTGCCCATCTCAGTCTCACGCCCATCTCATACTTACACCTCTTGCTGGTATGAGAGGGTCCTCTCACTTTCCATCCACGAGCCCTCAGAGAGACATGACCACTTGGTCATGCAAGGTCCCTTGCACGCAGCTGTCCTTCACCGCTCATGGCCGTGCGGCCTCATCCCTGCTCTGCCTGCCTATGGCCTCCTCTGCGCACCAGGAGCAGTGACTTCATGGCTCCCTGAGATGAGTGCCTATCTTCCCAGTAGAACTGCCATCATGTCAGGGCAGCCCCCTGAGCTTCAGACACAAGGGGACCGGAAGGAGCCACATGGCATAGCTTTCAGAGCCTTCCTGGAGCCAGGCGCTACCCCAAACTCCCTCTCTGGCCTTGTCTCCCCTACAACTCTCCCCAAACTCAGTCACACGCCTTATTCATCCTTCTGTGAAGCAACCCGCCCCCAACTCCCAACCCCCAACCCCAGCACACACCTGGCACAGAGCAGATACTCAAATATTTTTGTTGACTTAAAACCACAAACACCCATCGGGTTGAATCAATATTCTTCTTTTCAGGGACTTGAGAGAGAGAAAGAACCACCCGCTGGGATCCTGGCACACTCAGCCTGACCCCCAAGGACACCTCCGTGAGGCTGTGAGGCCTTACAGGCCTAATGCAGTTGGGGCCCAGACGGAGAGCCCACGACCCCGCAGAGCACAGCCCGGACATATCAAGGCCTGTCCACGCTGCCGCAGGAGCAGCCCAGGGGTACGGTCTTGGATGCATCCTTCGACAACAAACAGAGTGAGCACAGTTTATTACCCAAACCAGGACACTTTTGAGAGTGAACTGGAAATTATGCGGGGACTATTCCACAGAAGTGGGCAGGAGGCTCGCCTGGGCAATCCATGATGTTCTGTAGTCAAAACCTCCTAAAGAACAGATAAAATAGAGTGTTCTAAACAGAAGCACTTGCTAAACTCAAAACGGCTGAGGGCCAAGATGGCTTTATTTTAAAAGCCAATTGTGTTGTTGAAGAAAAGGCTATTCTCGCGGCCCATTTTGGCTATGGTGGGGGGCTGCTTGGGGAATTGCACTGAAGACGTGTACGCTCCTGGGCCGGGGGTTTTCTGAAAAAACAGAAAACAGGGACTGATGAGACCATGTCCCCAACACTCTGGGGCCCCCTGAGGCCGGCTATGGGCTCAGCTGTCACTGGCAAGCCCTCACTGGGGAAGACGAGGGCCACGCCCAACTGTGCTGCGGCCCGGGGCACCCCTGACTTGGAGCAGAGGCCTGCTCCCTGTCCGAGGCTTTCCCCAGGGCTCCGGGTGCCAAGAGAAGGGCACACAAGCAGACAGCAGCCTGGGCCTGCGGGGCAGCAGACTCACATCCCACCTGCCCCTCAAGGCACACTTTCTTGGCGGGCACTCTGCCCAGACAGCTCCTGTCCCTGGGAATGCCATCGTCTCCCTGTCTAAGCACTCTTGTGGTAAGGTACCGGAGAAAAGGGATTTGAACTTGGGTGACTGACCTCAAAAGCCCAGACTCGGGCAGATTCTGTAACTCAAGGTCTGCGGACCCCAGGGGCCAAAGTAGACTCAAGGGATCTACGAGTTCTCATTTTTTAAAAGTCATGTTTTCCTTTGGATGAAATTCTTGAAAAAATAATTTTGCCAGTGATGTCAAAGAAGTTTCTCTTCTACGGTGATCAAATGCAACTGAATGTCATTTCTGTAGACTCGGGCAAAGACTTCGATTCCTTGGGTCAGCATTTGCCATGCTTGCGGGGGGGGGGGGCACGTACAGATTCTGGAAGCCTGAAGGGATTTTATCTTGGGTCTGTTGGAGAAGCATCGGTGTCTGTGTACATGGCTCAGGGAAGGGTTTTGACGTCAGACAGGCTTGAGTTCGAGTCCCAGTCTTACTGCCAAGGGCTCCGTGTGACCCTGGGCCCTGTTTCCTCAGCCTCACCCAAGAGATGAGGTACTGAGGCTCGCTGGACGCCCTCCAGGGCGGAGAGCCCCAGGCTGGCAGCGACAGCTCTCAGCACATTAGCTACCAACACTATTATTATTCCCTATTACCATGGGCTCGTCACTTCCATCCTTCTTTGCAATGTGTTATCTCTCTGGGAGACAGAGAGGGTGGAAATAGGATTACCCTGGGAGCGGGACAGAGTGGTCAGCCCAGAGTGGATGAAGTCAGTTGCCCGCAGAAGCTTCGGTCAATGACAGGATGTTTCCTTTGCGGAAAGCGGAGAAGCAGCCTGGAAATCTAATCAAGTCCTGGCCAGACGTCAAAGGGAGCCAAAGCCTTTATTAGTGCTATTATTGAGGAAGCAACATGCATGTGGAGTCCTGGAAAGCCAGCCCCCAGAACAGCAGGTCTGTGGGCCTCGGTCTCACAAGGCTACCCCTTAGGAGGCTGCCAGCGGTGGCTCTCAGACCTTGAGAACATCCAGCTCCATCCCCCAGCCCTGATTTCACTGTCACTGAGCATACTTTGGAATTGTCCTTGGCTTCGATGAAGTTTCCTATAAGGGGAGACACCCCATAGAGCAAGTGGCTCCAGATAGCAGGCCCCCCTTAGGGGACACTTGTAAATTACTTGTAAAGCACACCTTCCTGGCGTCTCTATCAGCTTCCTGGGAGTTTAGTTAGCATAACTCCAGCTTCCTGAAGATGCTCGGCTCTGGGCACTTGGACAGAAGTCTGGGCCTGGATCATGCTAATGCCACTAGGGTGTGAGGATCTGTGGAAGGGACCCACCATCTCCTGCTATTGGGTGTGTTTTCAATTATACCAATAGGGGCCCCCCAGTATTCCTCCGGATAAAGACCACACTATCCTCCCTCCCCCGCCCTTGCCCCAGAGCTGGTAACTCTGGAGAGAGATCCTCATGGCACCGGCCTGGGACACTACCCTTCCTTGAACCCCCGGGATGGGCCCATTCTCTTATAGGCAGAACTTATATTTCTGTCTCCCCAACCACCTATAGGTTGGCTATATACCAGTGAGTTCTGGGGACTTTCAAACTGGGGTGTAGACTGGGAACGACAAGGCCATGGGAATTAAAACTGTCAGCTTTTTTTTTTTTTTTTTTTGCAAAATAGCCACTGTTCATAAGCTTCATGTTGTGCCTTCATAATTTTTCTTGGTCTTCTCTAGGCCCCAGAGGCTCACATGCTGCCCCCATGTACCTGTGTCTCTCTGGGGACTTGACCCCCTTCGCTGTCTCTCTGAGTTCTTAGGGGTAGGATGACCATTCAGGCCATACTGGTCCCCTTTGGTTCAATAATGTTTCTGCTCTGGGGCGCCTGGGTGGCTCAGTGGGTTGAAGCCTCTGCCTTCGGCTCAGGTCATGATCTCAGGGTCCTGGGATCGAGCCCCACATCTCTCTGCTCAGCGAGGAGCCTGCTTCCTCCTCCTCTCTCTGCCTGCCTCTCTGCCTACGTGTGATCTCTCTCTCTCTGTCAAAATAAATAAAATCTTTAAAAAAAAAAATTAAAAAAAATAATGTTTCTGCTCTGAAGCCACACGGCCCCCAGAAGCCACATACACAAAAAACTATAAATGGATGGGGTCAGCCACCACCCACTGCTTCCCACAGAGCACCCAGGTCCCAACACTGATGGCTAATTACTACTGGATGTTGTCAACAGGTCCCCAAATTCCACCACCACCTCTGGGACTGGAGTCCCTCTGAGCCTGAAAGAGGCTGGGGGGGCTTGCCAGATTTTTGAACTCTGCACTCTTTCCCACCTCGGTAAGCCATTAGACACATATATACACACTAGAATTGTCTAGAACTCTAACCCAACCCCCACTGCCCCCCGCCCCCCAGCCCAGTCACAAAACCTACAACCATCATCTTTTAGAGTACTTACAGAACAAGCAGGCAGGAATCGAGGTACTTTGGATTGAAAACAGGAAGTAACAGAATTTACTGGAGGCATTTTCAAGTCGTAATGACCCGGTCCTGGGCCTTCATGCTATGGGGGGGAAAAAAAAGAGTTTTTTATAATTACTAATATTTGTCATATTTTAATGCTTTATTTGCCTTACACAATATAAATATAAATAAATATAAATATAAATATATGGATTGCTTGTGATAGGGCAGAAGAATCCCTAGACTGGGGCTGGGAAGATAGGAAGGTGTGCCCTAGCACAAGCCATTGCGAAGAGGGAATAATACTGGCTTTACCTGTTTTACCTGCCTCGTGGGTGTCTGAGACTGAGGATTAAGTGACCTGTAACAATCCCCCTCTGTCCTGCCGGGACCCGCCACCCCGCCCCGTGTTCTTTCGTAGGAGTATAGTATGTGTTATCTTAGTCCGAACGAGTCTTCACAGCAATTCACTGACAAGAGCATAACGCTGTGATATTAACGTCAAATGGACACGATTTTAAAAGACCACCTCTAATAGAAAAATTAGTAAAAGGCAACTCAC
This sequence comes from Procyon lotor, assembly GCA_028646535.1. Classification (NCBI taxonomy): domain Eukaryota; kingdom Metazoa; phylum Chordata; class Mammalia; order Carnivora; family Procyonidae; genus Procyon; species Procyon lotor. The sequence goes on from CM053610.1 coordinate 55,021,959, forward strand.
AAAGAGGAAACATAATTGTTCATAGAGGAAATGGTGGGGGGGACTTTAACCTCATTAATAACCAAATAAGTTTTAATTAAAACAAGAATATGGTTCTTGTTTCGAGTCTAAAAATTTCACAAAGAAAGAAGAAAGGAAGAAGGGGAAAGGAAGGAGGGGGGAAAAGAAAAGCAAGAAGAAAGACCTCAAATCTTAACCACCAGCATGGACACTCTGATTCTGGTACAAGCATAAATTTGCTTAAGTCTTTCTGGAGGGCAGTTTGGCAAGATATGAAATGGCTCATAAATGTCTAGACCTCTCCAGAGAGAGAAAGGAGGCTAGTTACCAGACTGCTTCAGGAACCAGAAGACAAATGAAGAGTCCTGAGGCAGGGAAAATAGAAAGGACCCAAACATCGCAGTGGGATAATGTGGAGAAGACCTTAACCTCTTTTATTTTTTTTTTTTCCTGGCAGTTCACGCTTTCTCTCCCATTTTCAAATACCTGTGCTATTTGATAGAAATGAGTCTGTCTGGCATGATGTCTGGGATCTGTTCCCAAATAATGCAGGGACGAGGGGAAGTGGGAGGGAGGACTCACTGACGAGGAGCCACAGTTGTTGGATGGGCACACTGGGGTTCACTGGAGTATTGTCTGTGTGGTATGTACGTCTCAAGTTTTTACGACACAAAGTTAGGATTTACGTTTATTATTCTGACTCAGCAAGTCCACATTTAGGAATTCGTCCTAAGAAAACAATTGAGAACGGGTGCAAGTGTTTGGCTACAAATGTTGCTTCTAAAACTTGAAGACTGGAAGTCAACCAAATGACCGATAATGTGTGGCTGGCTAAATACATCGCGATTCTTCCAGGTGTCTAGCAATGAATTTTTACAGACATAAAGCTGCTCCCAAACACTGTTAAGTACAAATGCAAGCTTAAAAAAAAATGCCTAAAAACACAGGGAATGGTACGTTCACTGACTGTTTTCCCCAGATGGCAGCATGTTGTGTAAAAAGAATTTTATTCTTACCTGCATTTTCTAATTTTTCTTTTCTTTCTTTATTTTACAGAGAAAGAGAGATCACAGGTAGGCAGAGAGGCAGGCAGAGGGAGAGGGAGGCAGGCTCCCCACTGAGCAGAGAGCCCGATGCGGGGCTCGATCCCAGGACTCTGGGATCCTGACCTGAGCCAAAGGCAGATGCTTAACGACTAAGCCACCTAGGCGCTCCTGCATTTTCTAATATTTCTACAATGAACTTGAGCGCTCTTAAGATATGAAAAAAAAAATTACACCTACTCTATAGATAAGCGAACGTGAAAAACGAGCAAAGGAAAGAAAGATAAAATTAATAAGGTTAGAACAGAGAACCGTGTCCTGGGAGATCTTTCTCACAGGTAAGGCTGGGCCACAATTGAGCCCATCAGATAGGGCAGACAGGTGCCCAGCTGCAGACCCTCTGAGGGAGTTCAGGGCCAGGCTTTCCCTTGTTCCCTGCCGTGGGTGGCAAAGCCGTGTTATTCGGGCTGCCACTCTCAATTACTCCTCCATGAATGGAGTCTGTTATTAACAGTCAAGTGCAAGTCTGAAAATCAAGGGATGGATGCGCCCCATAATTCTACAGCTCACGGCAGAGAGATGAAAACAGTAATACTTTGAAACTGATGCATACGTGGGACAGAGATGGCTACGAGGGTGAGGTTCTCGGTGTGGAGTGACCTCTACGCACCCACCGGAGAAATCTGAGCCGCCATAAAAACCCAAGCATAGAAATCCAGGGGAATCCGACAGGAACAGTCTCTACAACCTCCCCCCACCCCGCTTGGTGTGGCCATAATAAATGCGGTACTTTCACACCAGAATGGTTGCTGCGACAAAAGATGCTGCTAGGTGTGTACCGGTGACTCTATGCCTACGGCAGCCGCTTACAGGATGGCTAAGAAATGCCACCGCATGCTCCCTTTCCCCCAAGCCTGATGTGGCTTCCCTTTCTGAGTTTCCAAATCATGAGCTCCTTGGGAGTCCAGGTGCCAGGCCTGGCAAAGCACTGACATAGGCCTGTGCCACCCAGCAGCCTCCCTGTATGGACAGGGGGCCTTGGTCATCTAAATCCAAGGATCTAAGACTTGGGGCTTAAAGAAATGACTGCATGCTATTTGTCCCACACGTGTCTGATGGAATCTTTTAAAGAGGCCACATGAGGGAAGTGGATACAGGCCCAAATTCATATTCCAAAAGCCACAGGAACGTTCTGAGTGAGAAGTAACGATTGGGTTAACATCCTGCAGTGGGCGGGCCGCAGCTCCAGCAGAGTCCCCACTTCGGAGGACAACGTGAGTGGGCAGAGCAGGAACGGAGGGAAGGGGACACGGTCCAGCATGGCTCGGAATGTGGGCTGAGAAAATGGATCCAGTTCAATGGGAGGGTGTTGAAGCCAAGAAGAACGTTTGACTGGTTAGGAGGGCTGCTCCCTCAATTACTGGGGATCAGTGGGCCTGACCTGGAGCTTTGGTTCACATTACGTGGGACACTTGGGTGAAGGGCGGCACCCGGGTTCAGCAGGCAGTACTAATCTCACACAAATCAGATGAGCCATTTCTCAACCCTTGTTTTTGTCAAGGTCATGGTTTGGCAACTCTGCGTTTCCCGAAGCTACACCTTTCAAAGACCACTCACATTCGGTGCCAAGAGCGAACAGAACTATCACCTTCCTAGGGGTCCCAGGACCTTCTGCCAAAATAAACTACAGGAAACCTTTCATAGTTATGCGCTCTTCTACTTTGGGCTCTGATTACATCTCAACCCTCCTGACAAGATGATATCTCTTCCCTTTGAAAGAGTCATTGAGTTTCTACTTAAGAGCCACTTTAACCAACGGGAGCTATAGTGATGGCACAAATGAATAGAACACTATCTTCAACCTCAGAGGAACTTATAGTCCAAGGAGGGATTTTTTTTTTTTTTTTATCCCAAAAGGTGTGAGGAGCGAGGACGGGGCTGAGGGAGGGCTGAGCTAACTGCCTGGCTTCAAGGCCCTGATGTTTCTGGCCTATGCCAAGCGCTAAGTGTGATCTCGGTAGGCCACGGGATGGTGCCAAGGGCAGCCACTTTCCGCTTACTACCAAGGGCTCAGAATGCACGGGCCCTACTGACTTTTCTGGAGTGCTCCTGGGACCCTGTCATGCATGGAGCCTCCCCATGGGCGATAACTCTCAGTACCGTTGTAGGCCTTCGGTAAGCCCTGCCATGCCTCCACTGAACGCACTTCTCCTCCACGGCTGGGAGACTGATACTAGCTCATCTCTGCCACACTGCTCTAGAACTAGGAGGTGCATCACTCTGGGGCATCCCAGAGCAGCAACATGTACCTCTGAAAGACTGTGCGAGGGCAGGTGAAATTATCCCAAGTTATTAGGTGTTGAGTTATGATTCGCTCAAAATCCACAAACCCTACTCATTTTTATTGTGTTGAATGGTGTCCCCCCAAAATTCATAGCTCCTGTCAATTTTGAATTACTAGTACCTCAGAATGTGACCCTCTATGGATATAGGGTCCTTACAGATGTAAGTAGTAAGGATTAGGACCCATCGTAATGATCTCATACTATGTGAATGCTATCTATCCTCTTTCAAAAGGGGAATTTAGGACACAGAGACATGCACACAGGGAAAACACCATGCAAAGATGAAGGCAGAGGTCTACAAAACAAGGGAGGCCAAAGATTGTCAGCGTACCACCAGAAGCTGGAGAGAGGAATGGAACAGATTTTCCCTCACAGCTTTCAGAAGGAACCAACACTGCCGGCACATCCATCTTGTACTTCTTCTAGAAATGTGAGACGATATATTTCTTAGACATTTTTATTTATTTATTTGACAGAGAGAGAGATCACAAGTAGGCAGAGAGGCAGGCAGAGAGAGAGGGGGAAGCAGGCTCCCTGCTGAGCAGAGAGCCCGATGTGGGGCTTGATCCCAGGACCCTGAGATCATGACCTGAGCCAAAGGCAGAGGTTTTAACCCACTGAGCCACCCGGGCGCCCCGAGACGATATATTTCTGTTGTGTAAGCCCCTCAGTTTGTAGCAAATGAATACATAAGTGCTCAGTTTATTTCTTCATTCGGCCAGTATACAGTACACCCCACGGTGTGCTGGGAGTCGGGAATACAGCGACTCCCAACATCCATTCTATCCCTTAGTATTCGAACAATTTTTAACTGGGCGCATGTCTACCCAGAATAAAGGCTACATACATTTCCAGCTTCCCCCGAAGCTGGGTGTGAACGTGTGACTAACTCCTTGGCAATGGGACAGAGGTGAAGAGGCGTGTACAAATTCCAAAGCATCCCTATGGGGAGGGCGGCTTATCCAACTGCCCCCCCCTTGCCCCCCTCCCCCCGGTTGGTTGGTCCCAGGTTCTCGGCCCTCTGGGACCACAGAAATGGAAGCCACACTTAGCACAGCAGCAGAAATGTGACGCTGCCGGATTGCCCCACCAGCCCTGCACTGCTACTGCAGGAAATGCATACAAGGCAGAAATACATTTTTCTCTCATCTATAATGTTGTTATTTGGGGTTTCTGTTCCTGGCAGCAGAACTCGGTCTTAATTGACAAGAAAGACATGTTCTCTGCTCCCGTGGGGCTTACATCCCAGCATGGAATATATATATGCTGTGCAAAAAACATGACAAATGTGTGGCATATGACACAAAGGGGCATACAGGATGCTATAGGAGAGGCCGTAAGAGTTCCACTGAGGGAACCGAGAAGCCCTTAAGGACGCACAATTAAGCTAAGACCTAAGGCGTAAGGATGGGGTGGAGTTTTCAGGCAGAGGCCAGAGGAAGGGTCTGCATAGGCTGTAATAGGAAAGGTTAGGGAAAGCCACCCAGGGAGGAAGATGCCATTCATTTCAACCATTCAGACAAATACACTGCATTTGTATTTGTAGAAATAAAATAAAATGTGCATAGGCATCGCTTCTCGGCCTTTTGGCTAAGATCAAGTGTAAAATGTGCATAGGCCCCAGTCAAAGAAAAAAAGTTAGAGATCTGAAATTCAACTTTCTCTGGATAGTTACCACTTCCTTATTTTTCACATGTGTATTAACACTAAGAATGGTTTACGGTTTAACTGCAGGTGTAAAATGTTCACTGTCACCCCTGTATTACCAACCTCTGCGAGCCGTCCGCCTCTGGTTTGCCGGTTTTGGGGTGCCTCTCCAGCCTGGTCTGCAGCAGGGGCAGTAGGCTCCACGGCTCCCCACTGCCGGCTCCCCTGGCCCCTCGCCACTGCCAGGGAGGCTGCCCATCCCGGCGCCATCTCGAGCTCAGTAGCCACTCTGGTCACCCGGTGCTCATGTAACAGTTGAGAAATTGAGGCTGGGTGTGGGCTACAAGCAAATGCTTGAGTGCCTGGGTTGTGGGATCCTGAGGCCAGTTACTGACCTTGCTTCTCACTGCTGGGAGGCATCACCGCTCAGCTCTAAGCTATTTTTCTTTAAAATCACAAACCTAAAGGGAATCTAGGTAAAGCACACGGTCCTCATGGTTCCTAGGCACGAATTCCAATGAATCGTAGTTGGAGAAAAGGTCAGAAATAAATGATTTATTTATTTATGAAATAAATAAATAAAATGTATGGCCCCAAATGTCTATACATATGTAATACACAAGTAACAAGCAGCATAAATGGAAATTATTAGATGGGGTGGTAAAAAGGATCTCCCCCAAATCTGGTGACATGTAATGGCTGGACTACATTGCCCCAAAAAGAAAACAGGTGCCCCAGCAGGGACGGTGGACTCCTGTGTGGAGGTGGGCACAGAGACAAGCAGGGGCTGCCTGTCTGGGAATTCAAGAGGAGGCCTGTGGCAGAGCCTCTGCTACTCATGAAATTCTAGAATCTGTAACCCTTGGCCTACAAGTTCCCAGGAGCAAGAAAGGAGACATGCATGCTGTTCAGTAGGGCAGATGCAAAACTTTCAGGCCAAAAGTTATTCACATTTGCGAAATTAGGAATTGACCATACCTCTTAAGTGTAGCTCGGTACTATTTATTCCTGCTGAGAGAGAAACCACGGTAGTCTGGGGTTCCCGGCAGGGGTCCGGCGGGCGGGCGACACTCAGAGATCGCCAACCTGCCCACCATAAAAATGCAGTTTTTACGGGAATGCACCTGGTGACTGCCGCCCGGCCAATCCAAAGAGCCTGTATTTTCACACTCAGGTGGCTGGGCGGGCAGGTGTGCACCTGGGACTGCTCGTGGCCCATCTCGCCCAGCTCCTCAACAGAGCGTGTCCAGCAGCCAGAGGAAGGTAAATCAATGGCAAAAGTCCCAGAGGCTGTGTGGGCCAAAAAATTCCATCCCACTTGTATGTTTTAATTGTTTGCTTACGCCAGCCCAGGATGGGCTTCCATCGCTTGCAACTGAAAAAAATCCTACGATTACATTCTTTTTCCTGTTCCCAGTCAAGATACTGTTATAAGAAAGGAGAGCAGGAAATTCTTCACACTCGCAGCCAAACAGGGATAAATGACTCCGCTGGTGTTAAAACCATTGAAAAAGTTGAACAATTAATTTAAAAACAAAAACTGTCAGGATATCTTTTCATTAAAAAAAAAATACTAGTACATCTGTAGCTATATTTAAAAGATTATATTTTTCCAAAAATATTACCTACAAGTGAACTCATCTTTGAGGAGGTTGAGACCAGAACCCGATTTAATCATCTTTCAGATTCCATTCAAGCAGAAATCAGCTTATGTTTGGCTTGATTCCATCTGACCATGTTTACTAATTATTTTTCTGTTCCTTGTGGAATTTCAAACTATCAGCTTAGGTTTTAATTGAACTAATTTCGTAAATGCAAAAGCAGCTGGGATGATTCAGCAGTCTTTCAGAGTGCTACTTTTAATGCAGAGAATATGGCACAGATCTGCTATCCCCCTTTCAAAATGCTATTAAATGTGACTAAAACAGACAAATCATATAACGCTCATTCCTATCTGTACAGACTCTTTCCTGTTTATCTAATCCTTTTCTTGTTCTTTTTTTTTTTTTTTTAAAGATTTTATTTATTTGACAGAGAGAAACACAGCGAGAGAGGGAACACAAGCAGAGGGAATGGTAGCGGGAGAAGCAGGCTTCCCGCAGAGCAGAGAGCCCGATGCGGGGCTCGATCCCAGGACCCTGGGATCTGACCTGGGCCGAAGGCAGACGCTTAACTGCGGAGCCACCCAGGCGCCCCTCCTTTCCTTGTTCTTGATAGGCTTGTCGGGTTTTAAGAAATACAGAAACATCTTGAAATATTTCTGACATCAAAATCACTCATTTTCGTTTGACATTCTTAAGATTTTATTTCTACTGTCAGGAAAGGTGTGCATGTCTTGTTCTTTATGCACAACTGTAAGAATTAACAACTGTAAAGAATCGGCTCAGGAAATCACTAGAAGCCCCAAATCATGTGAATGACTGAGTCCTAATTGGGTAGTAAGTGGCGCTATTCTTATTTAAATAATAACATATTTTTATGTTGACCATTTTGATGGCGGTTATCCTCAGACACTATGACCTCTTTTTCTTTTTTTAAACACTACCTCCTTTCTGACTTTTTTTTTTTTAAGAGGGAGAGAGGGTGTGTGCATGAGTATGGGGAAGGGCAGAGGGAGAGAGAGAGAGAAGAGAATCCCGAGGAGGCTCCAGGCTGAGCGCCAGCCCCATGCCAGGCTTGATCTCACCACCCTGGGATCGTGACCTGAGCCAAAACCAGGAATCCGTCGCTCAACCAACCAAGCTACCCAAGTACCCTGCCTCTTCTCTGACTTCGAAAACTTATATTTGGAGAAACTATAAAAGCAATGGAAAAGAAAGGAAATAAACAACCACCTTTAATCACAAAACCTCAGCACAGCCACTAAATGGATTTGGGTGCCTTTCCTGCTTTTTGCACACGTAATTTTTCCTACATTGCTGCTGTTGTCATCTTGTTATTATAAGTAATCCCTTCGTGATATCTTTGTAGAGACAAATATTTCTGCACGTAAGATGATTACTTTAGGAGGGTTTTCTTGCAATGGAATCAGCAGGCCATGAGACAACATACTGCCCGACTACCTCTCCAGGGGTTCTATTAGTGCATGCTGCCACCAGCCATAGGCAAGAGAGGCAATGGCAAGTAGATATTGGGGAGAAAAAAGACCTGGAAAATAGAATCTTAGTCCCCTTACGCTAATGGGAGTATTAAATAAAGTCATCGGTGTCCCCAGTATGATCCAAGAAATTGTGCAGAATCTCTGATATCCTTAATGCCCACACTTGGAAACACATTCAAGAGGGAACAAAATCCATGCGATTTTTTGGTAGGTCTAGAGATTTATTTGGGTCATTTATGAGAGCAATTAAATCAATTAAATAAAGGGAAGGCTAAGGGGAGGAGAAATCATAGGTGACAAGTGTTATTTTGTCCAATTCCCTTGGTTGAGAATGATTGGGATCTGTTGCAGTTTTCTTCTCTTTAAAACAATCCCACTATGAAGCAACTGTACCTTTAGGTCTTGATATTTGTGGGGCTTGGTCGTTATTATCAAGGTGCTAAAAGGTGGCAGAAGTTGCTAGTACAATTCTTTTCATGGGTGCAAAAAGGCCCTTTTTATTTATGATGGATCAAGTCTCCTGGCATCTATCCCAAAATGCTCACTCACATAAGTATCCTCCTCACAGTCTTTACTAGGGACAAAACAATTGTGCTGACCCATAACCAATTATTATTACTTCAACAATAACTGAAGTAGCCAATGACTATACAACCTTACACTGATAACCCGAAGATCAAAAACTATTTTCCAACCCAACAGATCCCTTACCAACAGCTTCTCTCGAGAGCTACCTACACTTCGGGGTTAAAATGTTAATTCACCAACTGACTCCCTAACACAAACAAGAAGACTGTGGGTTTTGTTTGTTGATTTACTTGAGAGAGAGAGTGTGTGTGCACACTGTGGAGGGGAGGGGCAGAGGGAGAGAGAGAGAATCCCAAGCAGACTCCCTACTGAGTGTGGAGCCTAACACAGGGCTTGATCTCACCACGTGGAAATCATGACCAGGAAATTGTGTCTGAGCTGAAATCAAGAGTCGGATGCTTAACCCACTGAACCACATACTGAGCACCCAAGAGGCTGTGTTTTTTAACAAGGGAGAACAGCTTCTCCACACTGAGAGGTCTTCAGACACTTATGATCCTAGAGGGTCTTCAAATCCAAAGTTAATGTACTTTTTACAACTAAAAAATCATGTAGATCTGATATGCATTCACATGGTCATTTACTTGTCTTTTAACTGGTTGCTCCTAGAGATTTTATGCATGAATGATTAACAAATTTCGATGAGCTACTTTTCTCTTTTCTTTTTTTTTAGGTTTTATTTATTTGACAGAGAAAGAGACGGTGAGAGAGGGAACACAAGCAGAGGGAGTGGGAGAAGGAGAAGCAGGCTTCCTGCTGAGCAGAGAGCTCAATGTAGGTCTCCATCCCTGGACCCCTGGATCATGACCTGAGCGGAAGGCAGTCACTTAACTGACTGAGCCACCCAGGCGCTCCTAACGGGCTACTTTTCATATAGGGCATACCTATATGTATCCACCTTTTATAACTTGCCTCATTCTTAAAAGGTTTAGAGTGACTCAGTGGGTGTCTACAGGCCATACTATAATGTACCAGATCTACAGGTCCGATTTCTGGTGATTGTACGTTTCAGGTATACCAACAATGAGGCAAACTGTCTTAAGTCAGTAGGGCTCAAATGACACCACAGCCTTACCATGCAACTGTACACAAAACACATTTCAGAACCAAAGAATTGTAAATTTTTTAGAGAATCAAAATGCCAAATACATGAAAAAAAATTAGAGTGAATATGTCTCTGGGGGAAATTTTTTAAGTGGTAGAAAAGACAGATTTCATTCATTCATTCAACACATTTTCTGAACACTGCCCTAGGCTCTGGGCATTGATAATAAGACAGTTCCCCCCATTCATGGAACTTACATTCCAGAAGGTGATAACAACCTCTCTAATCTGACGACATAAACATTTTATACTTTAAATTTCTCTCTATATAAAAGCACAAAAGTAAAGGGCAAAATCCCCAAAAAGCTTCAGCAAATACAAGCACTAATATCTTTTCACTATAGTTTGTACAAATCAACAAAAAAGAATGTTAAAACTCCACCCAATAGATAACTGGGTAAAGACTATGACCAGAAAGTATGCAGGAAGAACCACAAATAACTGATTAACAAATAATTAGAATGTATAGTCTCAGATCCTACAGAGTAAATTAAAATAATGAGATACCATCCCTACTATCAAGTTAACAAATGTTTTTTAAATTAAAGATAAACAAAATTTATACAGATTTTATGTAATGGTCACTCCCTTGACTGCTGGTGAAGATGTAAATGAATGTTAATGCTTTTTAAAAAGGTTTGGTAATCTCAATGAAGTCGTATATTATCTTTAGTAAATACCACTTATGATAATCCATAAAAAATGATGCCAAAACTTAAAAAAGATTTTATGCATTGAGTTTTATGTTAGCATTAGTCTTTTTTTTTAAGCAAAATAATTTTGAGTATTCAGTATTATTGTCCTTGCACAGCAAGGTGGTGAATGTAAACAAAATTGTCATAATACAGAAGAGTTCTCCAATAACTGATCTCTTACAAAATTATATCCTATTCAAGCATCTCTCCCTGCTTAATACTGGTATCCACCATTGCAGACAGATCAGTGTCTCTGTAAGTCAGTTTTTCTCTGTCAGCATTAAATGATATTTAATAATACACTACAAGTAAAATGCAAATCCAATTCGAAATGAAAATGCAAATTTTACTAAAAAATGCAAGATTTCATGAACTTGATGAAAATGATGGAAAAGTGCCCAAATCACAGGAAAAGGCTTTCATTGCCCAGGGAGGATCCTGCAAAGTTAAAGTAGCTAACAAAAAAGAGATGATGACAAGGATTGTGACAGTATTGGCATTTTAGTAAAGAATGATTTCCAATGTTAGAGGAGCTGCATTTGGGAAAACTGATGACATTTCAAATAATAGTTTTTCTAAAATGTATTGTCTGTGATTTCATTGGAATGTCAAACATGACGTGAAGGATGTCACTATACTATCATAAGATATTGTCAGGGGGCGCCTGGGTGGCCCAGTGGGTTAAAGCCTCTGCCTTCGGCTCAGGTCATGATCTCAGGGTCCTGGGATCCAGCCCCGCATCGGGCTCTCTGCTCAGCAGGGAACCTGTTCCCCCCTCTCTGCCTGCCTCTCTACCTACTTGTGATCTCTGTCAAATGAATAAACAAAAATCTTTAATAAAAAAAAGATATCGTCAGAAAAACTAAACACAGCCTCCTTTTTAATTTAGGAATTAATACATGGTTGCAATTATAGGATATATTCCTAGTTTTTAGTTCAATTTTTTTTAAGGAAAGACCAAATCAAACCTTACTGACTACTTTGAGATTTTGATTCTATTTAAAGTGGGTTCAGTTTAATAGGCCTTTTCTGGGTCAAGTTACATTTGGATACTGAAGACCCCCATATATGGAATAACTGAAAACAAGATTAGCCATCAAGAGGGGAATGGTTGAGGGGCATGTGAGTGGCTCAGTCGGTTAAACATCTGACTCTTGATCTCAGGGTTATGAGTTCAAACCCCAAGTCGGGCTCCATGCTGGGTGTGGAGCCTACTTAAAAAAAAAACAAAGAGGGGGGATGGTTGAATAAATTACCATCTGACAACTTGATTATTTACCTAGTAAAAATAAAGCTTAAAGGGATTTGTAATAATATGAAAGTGAAACATGTATTAAGTAAACAAAAGGATATAAAATTGTTATGTACCATGATCACAACTATTTTTAAAATTGCAGAGAAAAGGGGAGAAAATTAACATTAATGACTGCGTATGAGCAAGGACAAAATTTTTAAACATAACTTTCTGTATTTTCCAAATTACCTATAATCTCATTTATTTTTACTCTAAATTTTTATATATTTTTACTTAAATTTCATGACATTTTATTAAATTTATAGAGATATATACTTTTAAAAATCAATCAGAACTAGGGTGCCTGGGTGGCTCAGTCGGTTAAGTGTTTGTCTCTGGCTCTGGTCATGATCCCAGGGTCCTGAGATCGAGCCCCGAATCAGGCTCCCTGCTCAACAGAGAGCCTGCTTCTCCTTCTGCCTGCCACTCTCCCTCTCCCCCTGCTTGTGCTCTCTTTCTCTGTCTGTCAAATAAATAAATATTAAAAAAAAAAAATCAGAACAAAAAGACTTATAACAAAAAAGAAGTCTGGTCTCATGTCTCTCCAATTTCATTCCCTAGGACAACTGTTTTTTGTGTTTTGTTTTCAAGAGTGTGTAGGAGCACAGGATGGTGAATGTGAACACAGCATTGCAGTGAAGTAACACCAGACTGATTCATTCAGGCAGCTGGCATTCTTAGAAACACCTTTACACATATGTCTTAGGCATACATGTCTCTGAGCAGGTTCTAAAGAGTCTAGCACAGGGTGCTTGGGTGGCTCAGTTGGTTAAGCGACCAACTCTTGATTTCCGTTCAGGTCATGATCTCAGGTCTATGAGCTTGAGTTCCACGTAGGGTCCCCCGTGCTGGGCATGGACCCTGCTTAAGATTGTCTCTCCCCCTTCTCTCTGCTGTACCCTCTCTAAAAAAAGAAAAGAAAAAGAGTCAAAGACAACTATTTTTAACTCTTAACTGCTCTTATGGAAGTTATCTCGAGGTGCCTGGGTGACTCAGTCGGTTAAGTGTTGGCCTTCGGCTCAGGTCATGATCCCAGGGTCCTGGGATCGAGCCCTGCACTGAGCTCCTGCTCAGCGGATTCTGTTTCTCCGTCTGCCTCTGCCCGTCCCCACTACTTGTGTGGACTCTCTCTCTCAAGTAAATAAACAAAATCTTTTTAAAAAGTTACCTTATCACTAAGTAGTATGCTCATATTGTTATTTCTTAATTTGTATTTTAGAAATTATCTACTGAGGGCCTCCTGGAATGAATGAAGATATGGCATTTGCCCTGTCCACTATTCCTCTATGCTCATCCACTCACGGTAGCATTTTTTTTTTTTTCAAAAAAGCATTTTAATTGTTTTTGAAGATTTATTTATTTTAGAGAGATGGAAAGAGAGAAAGCTCAAGCAGGGGGAGAGACAGAGGGAGAGGAAGGGAGAGAATCCTCAAGCAGACTCCCCACTGAGCGCGGAGCCTGACTCGGGGCTCGACCCCAGGACCCTGAGGTCATGACCTGAGCTGAAATCAAGAGCCAGATACTTAACCAACTGAGCTACCCAGGCGCCCCCAAAGTAGCATTTTAAATGCCTAAGCAATGTTTACTAAAAAAATATTATTCCTTGCAGAGCCAAGTTACGTAACAGAATTCCTTTTCTTAGACAGTCTTTTGTTCTATCTGCGGTTAATTAAGTGCCTTGTTTTTTTCACTGGTACATTTTGCTATACATTTTTTTTCCCCCATCCTTTCAGCTGTTCTTAAATCCTTTTCCCTTAGAAACAGTCCTTCCGGAGTTTGCTCGTTCCTTTCTCAGTATGGATTGGCTTCTCTCTCAGCTGCACAGCAGTCTGCCTGGGACATCTTTTAACTGCTCTCCCAGTCTGGACCCACTTTGTCCTAGATCCCAAGCCTCCCTCCTTCTAGATTTACTTCTTTGTTTTGCTATATTTTATCACCAGTGGCATCTTTAAAAAGGGTATTCGGAAGGCAATTTCTATGAGTTCTTGCATGTTGAAAACTGTCTTTATTTTGTCATTACAGTTGACTGGCTGAACACAGACTTCCAAGTTGAAAATAATTTTCCCATTTTCCTCTCTCTGTGCATGCTAAATGGATTTTTAAAAAATCTTCCCGCTGTGCCCTGTGTTCTGTTTTTCAACCAGGTTTCCATCCTTCTGTCTGTTTATTTCTCTCTCTCATTCATGTTATAGGCCTTTCACACTTGCCTGGTGGAAGCTTGGGTATGTGGCTGAGATATGTGGAGATCAGGCAACTGAATGGTGAACCAGTTTTTTTCCTGGGGTCCCCTCAATATCAGGATGTGGTTCTCTTTCCTTTAAGCTCACTGAGTTTTTCTAGAGGATAAATTCTACTATATTTTTGCTTGAGGGGCAAATGTTCACAGGTCAGCATTTTACATCAGGAGAAGAAAAGGAGCCCCAGACTTAAAGTACTCCATATGTACAATTTCAATTAATTCCCTGGTGTTCAACTAATCCCCTATGCCTCCCCTTACCTACTCCCACCCCCCACACACACCAAGTCCTGAGACTCCCTGCAGTTCTAAGGGACAAACAGGCTCCCATGTCTTCTGCACCACCCCCTGCTGCTTTTTAGCCCGTGGCTTCCTCTGCTTTGTCCAAAAATTGTTGAAATCTTTTGTCTGCCAATGTTTCTCTTTTTTCCTCTTTATCCATGTAAATTTATGTATTTTATTACCATTGTATTGGGATTTGAGAGTGAGAAGAGACTGATGTATGGCCAATTTGCCATACTGAGCAGCAAACCATGTATTGCTTTTAGAAGAGAAAATAGAAACTTTAATTTCAAATAGCTATTATGACCATAATTACATAAAGCAAGGATATTCAAAATGATATTCAAATATCAGGAACAGGAATATCAAATAAAATATCAAATATCAAATAAAGAGGAACTCGATCTATTTTTTTTTTTTAAGATTTTATTTATGTGACAGAGCAAGCACAAGGAGGGGGAGTCACAGGCAGAGGGAGAGGGAGAAGCAGGCTTCCCACTGAGGGGGTAACCCAATGACATGAGGCTCCATCTCAGGACCCTGGGATCATGACCTGAGCCAGAGGCAGATGCTTAACTGACTGAGCCACCCAGGTGCCCTTATTCAATATTTATTCTTGTAGATTCATTCTGAGACTGGGCCACTTCCCTTATGTCAAAGTTGGATCCTTTCATCAGAATCAACAGACTTATCTATTATATGGGAAATGTCTCTAAAAGTTCCCAACATAGCAACTCTTCATGACTTTTATTTTTTTTATTTTGTAGATTCTTTTATGGAATTATCTTGAGGTTAATGTCAAAAAGTGTAACACATGTTTTGTGCACAGAACAGTTAATGTCATAAATATGGAACCCCTTCTTATAATTCTCCCTCTTTTCGGTTCCCTTCCTTTATCCCAGGTACCCTAACTCTTGCTATCTCATCTATATTTCTGAGGATGGGGTGGGGGAGGGAGAATTTAATAAGTTGCTAATTCCTTAGTATGAACTGGATCAATATATTTCTCCTTCTCAGAGCTTTTGCATTTAAAAGGGGACTTGTGAAAAAGAGAAATCTCTCCAAAAGATTTTTCTACAGTTAAACCAAAAGTAGCACGTCTCATGTCTCAGATCTTAGGCTCTCATATCAAAATCCTCACTATGGGGGCACTTGGCTAGCTCAGTTGATAGAGCATGCGGCTCTTGCTTTCAAGCCCCACATTGGATCCAAAGATTCTTTGAAAATAAAATCTTGGGGAAAAAAATCCCTACCTACTATGGAGTTTCAGGCATTGCTGCAACTAATAAATGACTTGGGGAAAAGCTTTTGGATCCAAAGCCTGAGAGAAACACTAGCCCTTTGGTTTCTTTGAGTTTGGCTTCAGATACAGGCTCTGAAGGGACAAGGATTGGTGCCCTTTTCCTCATTCAAGCCTTTTCTTCACTCCTGCCCTATCTCCTTCCTCAGCCTGGAGTCAGCACTTGCTAAGAAGCTTACTAGTGAATGTATCAGAAAGTTCTAGAGACGGCTCTCAGAAGGAGGAAGGTACATGTGCTTCTATCAACAGATAATATTAAACTTGAGTCATCACTGTCTAATTTTGGGTTCCACATTTCAAGTTGTACGTGCCAAGCCATTTGGTCTCACGCTAGTCAGACATGTGCATTGTGAATCCCGGACTCTCATTTCATCTGTGTAAGTTTCTGTGTGCTTGTGCGGGCACACCCTGCTTGGGTTATTGACCTTAGTGTGTCCTTGCCCTTCAAGAGGGAAGGGAGAGCACTGAAAATATGTCTCATTTGTCATTGAATACTCAGCAATCGCTACCTGGCACAGGGCCACATGCACACAGCCACCCAAAAGAGATGTGTAGAGCAGATGAAAGAACCTCTAATGAAGTCAGCTAGTTCAGTTTTTACAAAGAGACTTTGCTGAGAAAAGACTGGAAATTCTAACATCCTAAATGTGTCCCAGGGAAAAAATATGGCCAATTAAGAAAAACCAGTGTAGCCAGGTTCCCGGCTGCAGCCTAAGCTGCTTCCTAAGGCCTCCATCCATTGTAAGGACCTTAGATGATCAGAGCCTAACAGGCAGGCTGGTAGATGGCCCTCCCAGGAGAGAGAAGACTCCTGCATATGAATTCATCGTACTGCAAAAAGGGTCAAGCAGGCCAACCTGGGCCCATGAACAAGCCTTAGTCATCAGTGAGGAATGGTGAGGCCAGACACAACACAATGTCTGCTACTTGGATTTGACCCCAGACCAGCTCTAAATGTGCAAAGGCACTAAGCAAGTCACTTGATCATGTTCACGCACTAGGCAGCACAGCTTAGAGCCAGGTTTTGAGATAATGGGGCCTAAGTCATGGCTCCACTTCCTCAACAACCGTGACCTCTGTAAGCTAACTTCCATTTACTGACCTGTAAAGGAGAGATGAAATACTAACCTGCCAAATTGCTGTGAAGATTAAATGCACCTGCCCCAGAAACCACTCAATGAATGATGGTGGCCCTCATCATCAAAGCCAATGCTAATAGAGTATAGTTGACCCTTGCGCAGGGTGGGGGTTGGGGCACCGGCCCCCCAGCAGTAGAAAATCCATGCATAATTTCAAACTCCCCCAAAACTTAACTACTAATAGCCTACTGTTGACTGAAACCCTTACCCATAACATATATAGTGGATTAGCATCTATTTCATACGTTGTATGGATTATATACTATATTCTTACAATAAAATAAGCTATAGAAAAATATTAAGATCATAAGAAAGAAAAAATACATTTTCAGTACTCTACTGTATTTACTGAAGAAAACCTATGTCTGTGTGGCTCACACAGTTCAAATCTGTGTTGTTCAAGGGTCAACAGTAGCTCATTGATAAAGTTTCTTCCAGTTCTAAGAGTCCATAACAGTTCTGGGATTATAATGTTAATTTCTAGAACAACAAAACTGAATGATAAAATCAATCCAATGAGATTACTTGGATGCCGCAAACGTTCAGTGGCATATTATAATGGCCTGAAGATTACTGCATTTATCTCAAAAAGGTCTGAGAATGGTAAGCAGTATTTCAGTACCATACCCGCTAAGGGCACCACCGTCTCCCACTGTTAGGATCAAAGGAATTTGCTTTTTACAGTTTACAAGTTTGTGGATCTAAACCAAACCCACATTCTGCTCTGGGAATGCATGTTTAGGACAGACATGAATCACAGCCCTGGGCTATTTCTTTGTTTTAGAATATTTTCCATGAAAGTATTCTTTTCACTTTGTTGAAGGACAGGATGTTCCAAATCAGTGAATCACTTTTATTTATAAAATAGAATGGATGAGGTGACATCAATGAAAATGGCAGAATAAGGATCTCCAAAAATCTCTCCATAAAAGCAATGAGAACAAAGGCAACCGTCAGAATCAACTGGCTTGTGCTGTTTCACATCCCAGGCTGCTTGTCCAGGATGCCTAACCTGAACTAAAATCAAGTTATTTTTGATTGAGTCCCTCCTTACTCATAGTAAACAAGTCATTATTAACTCAGAGCATTCATTTAAAACCTGTATTTCAAGGGAGACAGAGTTATGACCCAGCGGAAAAAATCCAGGTGTCTTGACTGCTTTCTGCCAAAGCCAACTGTACATAAGCATCTATTTTCATTCCTCCCATCAAATATTTTAGTATATGTGCTGCCGAAGCGAGCACTCCTCCCATCAAATAAAAGACATATAACTATCCACCTCCCATTCTACACACACACACACACACACACACACACACACACACACACACACAGCCAAGAGAAGAGACAAAGGCCAAGAGAGAGAACATACTGAGAACACAGACATGAAGCACCCAGAGGGATGGGACCTGATGTGGCCCAGCGGAGACAGCTGAACCGCCAGGGCAGCAGGCTGATTTGCTCCCCAGAACCCAAGAGGAAGTCAGGAATTTTAGGCCTGAGGCCCCTGTGAGGTGGGAATGAGGAGGGGGGTGCTGCACGGAGGATAACTGGTAGACCTCTTCTCTCTAGGTCCCTTCTCTCTAGGTCCCTCCATCCCAGGCGGAGCAGGGGGTGCGTTTCTGGAGAGACCGCACCAGACAACTGGACGCAGGAGCCCCAGGCACTCTGAGGGTAGCAGCCTTTACCAAAAACAGGAATTAAATGAACTTCTCCACACACCAAACAGTGAGACCCCCAGCCTCTACCCCGATTCAGCTCCCAGAACACTGGCAACTGGCCTACACCCCAAGCCCTGGCCTGTCCCCAAGCCAGAGGCCGAAGAGTCATTTTGAAGCTACAGACATGTGCAAGAGAAAAGCCTAGGGATACCCAAAGGAAAAACCACGTCCTCTTCCCATCAATCCATTGTGAAATCCACTGGACACAATCCAGTGTGTCCTGTATTAGTGTCCTGTGCTCCCAGCTTCTGGGGAGGGCCACCTTCCTTGGCTTGTGGTCCCGTCCCTCCAACTTCTGCCTCTGTGACCACACTGCCTTCCCCCTTTCAAAAAACTCCCCCTGCCTCCCTCTTATAAGGACACTTGTGAGTGCATTTAGGACCCACCAGAGAGTCCAGAACCATCTCCCCATCTCAGGACCCTTCATGCAATCACGTGGGCAGGGCAGTTTCTGCCACACAAGGTAACATTCACGGGTCCTAAGAATTAGGACATGGCCACATCTTTGGGGCCATTATTCAGCCCAGCACACCACCCACGTACAGACAGTCTTCAGTCAGCCTTTTAGTTTCTCACATTTGTTTGTGGGATTACAATTTTTTCACCTTTGTTGGCTACCTGAACTTCTTGTTACATGAATGGTCCACTCCTGACCTTCATCTGTCTTACTTTTCTACTGATGTTTTTCCTCTAGATAGTTTAAATAAGGCCATTAGCCCAATCCGCCGCATGTGTCGAAAATAACTTTTCCGAATCAGCTTTGTTTACAGTTTGTCTTCTGATATACAGGAAATGTTAAATGTTGAGTGGTCAAATCAAACATTTCTCCTCTGCAGTTCACCCACTGCTCTGATCTCAGGAAATCTGCCTTATCCTAAAATTAAATATAGGCTAATACATTTTCTTCTGGTTTTATGCTTTATTTAATTCTTTTATCAATATGAAATTTATTTTATTATGTGGTAGGAAGAATCTAACTTAATTTGTAAGTTATTTAATCAATTGCTCAGCATAAAATATTCTCTTCCTTTCCCTACTGATTTGTCATACCATCTTTATCAAATATAAAAATCCTACATAGTCTAGGGTCTGCTTCTGAACTCTGTTATCGAAATTCCTCTTTCAGACGTTCACTGTATGTCTTTCTCCCCCTGGGTTTCTAGCTACAAATAGGTAACTTGAGCCATCAAACCACCCCAAAATAATTTCCTATTGCCTTAATCCTTAACAATATGTATATAATTATTTGTTTTTTGGCATCCTACTAGTTAATTATCTAAAGGAGTACATTTTTACCAAAACACATGGACATAATTTGGAAATTTGTAGAAACAGGAAGGCATTTTCACACTTTTTAAAAACCAGAGAAAACTTTTGTTTGTTGTTAAAAACAATGACCTATCAAATATCTCTGATTTTATTAATTAATTAAATCAATAACCACCATGTGCCAGCCATTTTTCTAGGTGTTACGTATACAGGACAAAAAGAGGAAAAGTCCCCACCTACGTGAAGCTTACACTGTGAGGGAGACAGATAAAACAGGATAGATTAATGTCTGAGAGTAGTGTATCAGACAGTGGTGACAACTATGGAGAAAAATTCACCGAGGAAGGGGGCACAGGAAATTGTGAACAGGTGACTAGACATGACTTCACTGAGAAGGTGATATGAGTCAAGATCTACAGAAAGGACAGGAGCTTTTACTTCTATAACCTGACACAAATGGGTTTTATATATATATACATATATATATAAATGTATATATATATATCCCTGGTATATCTTCAGATATACTTTAAGTATATCTTAAATCAGTTACATTGATCATTCATTGCTTACCTACTACAGTGATCAAAATGTGAATCTTGATATGTCAAAATTAACCACTGCATATTTTAAACATCAAATTCACCATGAGTTAATCGTCTACAATATACTCACAGGAGTGAAGCAGCTTGTTGGAAATCTTTGAACTGTAGAACGAAATACGAAGCTCCTATATTTAAAAAAAAAAAAAAAAGACAATGTTCTAAATCTATATTTTTTTAATGTGGGAATGTTGTTAATCTATTCCTTATCTCTCGGTAAATATTTTAAAATGCTAATCTAGAGATGACTGGCATAAATAAGGTTTAAAAGCCATTAGTATTGGTTAAGTATGTAAATAAAAAGAAATAAAAGGCACGAGTGAAATTATTAAAAGCAACTTAATAAGTATATAATTACCTGGAAGCGTGCTTGGGAACCGGTGCAGGAAGTAGATTGTATTGCCCCGGTGAAAGTTTTACTGACTGCATAGAATGGACAAGGGTGCCAAAAATAGATTAATACAGGTCTTAAGCTCACTTTATCTTATTGCCTGTCATTTATAATCCTTTATTTTATGACCATACAGCATTATGTAATTTATTCTCGGTCTTAAGAGTGGAAAAAGTACCTTTTCAAAGATGGAACTTCAAAGCATTCAACAGATAGTCCCTTTTCATGGTAAATGTTATGATAGTGTGCTGAGATGATGCATGGAAAAACTCTTCACAATTGATCATATTTTACACGTACTAGATTCAACAAATCTATTCAAGTACTATTTGGTGAGCCTACTCTGTGGGTAAAGCACTGCTAGGTATGGTGGGGAATAAAAGGGTAAGAGAGATATGGCCCCTGGCCAGTAGGAGTGAGAAGGCACATACATAAAGAATTGGTGGTTTTTTTTTTTTTTGAAGATTTTATTTATTTATTTGATAGAAAGATAGAGAGCACAAGTAGGCAGAGAGGCAGGCAGAGGGAGAGGGAGAAGCAGGCTTCCTGCTGAGCAGGGAGCCCAATGTGGGGCTTGATCCCAGGACCCCGAGATCATGACCCGAGCCAAAGGCAGCTGCTTAACTAACTGAGCCACCCAAGCACCACTACATAAACAATTCCAATGATAAAAGACAGACTGGAGCCTTAGGGGTCGGGAGAGATTAAAACCAACTGACCCACACCTGATCTCACATACTCAATGGTGAAAAGATAAAAGTTTTTCCTCTAAAGTCAGGAATAGGACAAGGGTGCCCACCTTCTCCATTCTTATTCAACATAATATTGGAAGCCCTAACCAGAATAATTAGGCAAGAAAAAGAAATAACCACCTAAGTGTCCACTGATCGAGGAGTGGATAATTAATACATATATGATAAAAATGCTATCTATGTGTGTGTGATCATATGTGTGTGTGTATCACAGGAATATTATTCAACTGGGAAAAAAGAAATCCTGTCATTTACAACAACATGGATGAACCTGGAGCACATTATGCTAAGTGCAATAAGCCAGAGAAAGACAGATACTGTTTTGTATCACTCATATGTGGGATCTAACAATTAAACCTCAATAAAGCGGGGGGGGGGGGGGGGGGGGGGGGGGGGATAATTAAATAAATAAATCCACCTGAGCGGTGGCAAAGACTGAAATTTGAGTGAGGTTTGAGGGAAGGCAGGACTTCCTCGAGGGGGCCACAGAGGACATCTTAAGGAGGAAGGTTGCAGAAGAGACTGTCTCTCTGCCCACCACCAAACTTGTTGCAAAGTACCTGGGAAGCTCCCTGATCTCTGCATCTACAGATATTAACCCAGGAGTATGTGACATAATGGAGTGTCAGGAACTGGTACACACAGAGAGCGGGATGTGTGACAGAGAGGAGAAAGAGACGGAAGGAGAGCTAGGAGCCAGGGGAAAGAAGACTGACCTGATCTCGAGAGCTCCCTAGGTTGAAGGAGCTGGCAGGGAGGACTTGTGTTACAAAATCCCAGGAAGAAGCCTTCCTGGCATCTTGGAAGTGAACAATCTCCCCCCACCCCCTATTATTTTAAGTGAACAATCTCCCCCCCACCCCCTATTATTTTAAAAGCACAGGAATGTATTTGAGCAAGCGCTTTCTTTGGGATCATAGCATTTCAGTTCAGGTCACTATCTCGGGGTTGTAAGATGGAGCCCGACCACAGGCTCCACGCTCAGTGAGGAGTCAGCTTGAGATTCTTTCTCCCTCTGCCCCTCCCCCTGCTCACACATTCATGCTCTTTCTCTAAAACAGATAAATATATCTTTTTAAAAATACACCATGAGTGTTCCAGCTACATTTTGCATTTCTTTTTTCTTTCTTTTTTTTTTTTACATTTTGCATTTCATTATCCCAACATTGAAGTCTTGAGTTCCCTACAATAGTACTTGCCAGCCCCTCTTTGGGCACAAGGTTTCTCTCCATGGCTACTTTGCTCAATGCAAAACCATTCTGTTGAAAATTCCATCAGCCATTATTTTTACCATGCAACGCTTTTCAAATTAACATGTCTTCAGAGACATCATCATCGCAGCTATAAACACAGCTAACAATGATCAATGAATCGGCCAGATTTTCTCAACATCAGTCTCCTAACTGGCTATTCAAGGATGTCTTTTGAACACATTAAAACGGATCCTTTGGGGGCGCTGGGTGGCTTAATCTGTTGAGCATCTGACTCTTCATTTCAGCTCAGGTCATGATCCCAGGGTTGTGAGATCAGGCTCTCTGCTCAGCAGAGAGTCTGCTTGGGATTCTCTCTCTCTCCCTCTCCACCCCCATTCTCTCTCTCTCTCTTTCTCTAAAATAAAAGTAAA
This sequence comes from Procyon lotor, assembly GCA_028646535.1. Lineage (NCBI taxonomy): Eukaryota > Metazoa > Chordata > Mammalia > Carnivora > Procyonidae > Procyon > Procyon lotor. The sequence continues at coordinate 55,045,091 of CM053610.1, forward strand.
TAAATCTTTTCAAAAATTACGGGCACCTGGGTGCCTCAGTCGGTTAAGTGTCTGCCTTGGGCTCTGGTCATGATCCTGGGGTCCTAGGACTGAGCCCCATGTTGGGCACCCTGCTCAGTGGGGAGTCTGCTTCTCCCTCTCCCTCTGACTCTCTCCACTGCTGTGCTCTTGCTCACTCTCTCTCAAATGAATAAATAAAAAATCTTTTAAAAAATAATAAAAAAAATAAAATGGATCCTTTGGCTCATTTCATCCCCTTTGGCTCATTTTCTAAGTTAATAGGGGTGCCTTTCCAGCCTGACCATCTCCTTTTGATCTGGGAGTTGGGAGAGGTGGAATCACCAAATTTGTTTCCTTTTATGTGAGCTTCATCTTCCAAGGCTTAAGCCTGGACAGAAGTTTGAAGCAATTTTAAATTTTGATTCTGATTTTCACTGAATGTTCCCAACCTCGGAAGTAAATAAGAGAAGTTTTAAAGTGGAAAATGTAATGAGATAAAATATAAAAAATGTTGGAAAAAATGTAGATATCTTCACAAATGAGCATGACTGAAAAGGGTATTACCTGCATACATTCAAAGTCTATAGAAAGAAAAAAATAACAAGTCTCCTTGCGCCCTATGTAACCCTTACTTCTCAAATGAAAATCACTGTTAATGATGGCTTAAGTGACTCTCAAGAAAAGAGATATAATGCATTTATATCGTATATAGATATATCTGTTTTCATTCATAGAAATGGAATTATGCTATAAGATTGGTCTGTTGTTCGAGTATTTTATTTAGTAATATATATCTTGGAGATGCTTCTATATGAACACATATAGATTCACCTCATTATTGTTAATGGTTGTCACAGTATGGATAGATGGCTGTTACAGTGCTGCATGGATGTACCATTGTATAATTAGTCCTCTCATTAAACAAAATTATAAACAATGGTGCAGTATTTTATATAATATCTCACTGTACTTTTTTGGTAAGACCATTTGTAGGGTAAATTCCTGACAGTGGAATCACTTACTATGTGCATTTTTAAAGAGATTTTATTTATTTATTTCTCAGAGAGAGAGAGAAAGGGAACACAAGGAGTGGGAGCAGCAGGCAGAGGGAGAGGCAGGCTCCCCGCTGAGCAAGGAGCTTGATGCAGGACTCAATCCCAGGACGCTGGGATCATGACCAGAGTTGAAGGCAACCACTTAACCAACTGAGCCACCAGGCATCCCTTACTATTGCCTTTAAAGCTGCTAGGAATTACCAAATTACCCTCCAAAATATTAACAATTTATATTATACAGTGTGTGAGAATATGTTTCTAAAACCCTTTGCCAATAACGAGTATCTTCAAATTAAAATTGTTGATCATCTGACAGGCAAAAAAAAAAAAATGTGTCCAGCTGCTTTTGTTCCTTTGTAATTTTATTAGTTGAAGCCAAGCATCACTTTGTGCCTTTTTTTTAGTAACTGGTATGTCTCTTTGTAAATTGCCAGTTCATATCCTTTCTTCATTTTTAAACTAGACTACCTATTTCAATTGAATTATAAGAGAACATAACTCTATTCCAGGAACCAATATTGCACTGTACATTAACTATCTGAAATTTAAACTTTAAAATAAAGGGAGAGAGAACATGATTCATATTTTACCCTTTGGGGCAAAAGTGTGGAAGCCACACGGTCACTGACTCACTGGCTATAGACAGGGGCAGAGTCACTATCTTCTCCCTTAAGGAAAGGGAGAAGTCACTTCTCCTCACCCTCCCAACAAGGGTTGGGAGACTGGCACAGATGTAGCAGACTTCGGGTTGTTCAGAAGCTCCCCTAGCTCACTGATTTCAAGTTTATACTTTAACATTTCCCATTTAAGTCCTCTGATCCATGTTTTTAGTTGAAAACATAAAGAATGGATGGAAAACCGGATTTACTATGCTCTGCAAGAGTGAGCTGCAGGATAGCAGTTTTTCTGTAAATGCATTTGGCAATGCATCTCTAAAGACTTAGACACCTACATACCTTTCCCCAACAATTCCACTCTGTGACTACCAGCAGAAAATGGTGAATACATCAGGATATACACCCATCTAGTGGAATACTATGCAGCTATTTAAGGTGATGTAGAGAACACATAACCGTGGGGAAAAGATTCACAGTATATTTCTAAGAGGAAAAAAGGCCTGGTTTCTTTTAATGGCGAGCTAGGTTATTTGGATGATGACCTTTTCCACTCCAGAAAACTAACTACTAGAAATGAGGAATAAAATATTAAAAGCAAATAAGCAAGAGTTTTTAAAATGATGAGAAATTGCTAACCAGATAATAAGGAAATTTAAGAACCCCAAAGCAAGACATCGCAAGAAGCCAGAGAGGTTAAGTGGCCAAGTTTTGCCCAGAGGATATTTGACAGTTCAGGCTAAACTCAGAAGAAGAACAGAGCTGCATTTGAGGGAACTTCAGTCTTACAAGGATCCAGAGGCCAAAGCCTAAGCCCATCAGTGATGGTGATCTAATGGGGTCTTACCCACAGGAATTAGAGACCATAGAAGAACACTTCCTGAAAGTAAGCCCTCTCATATCACCAATGCTAAGGGTCTGTAGACAGAGTGGCCCTGGTGCTAAGCAGAACTGGAAAAGGGGGAAGAAATCCACTATTGAGAGAGTGTAACTATGGACCTTTCACAAAGTCCCATCAATGGAGCGACCCAAGAATATATAAGCAGTGTATTTCAAGTGGCCCCAGATTGGTAGCTCCCCCCAAGTATCAGCAGAACCAAAAGCAAGCTTTCTCTGAAGGAAAACACTTTCATCTTAGGTCTTAGGGTTCATTAAGTGTTGAGAACAGTGAACAATATACACAGGGTCAGAGAAAGTCACATCAAAAGAAACAAATAGAGTAAGACCCAGACAGATATCAGATACCTGGGTAATCGTTCATTCATTCTACATCCAATGCATATTAATCATCAGACACTGTTCTAAAGGCAGAGATGTAACAGTGGGAAAACAGGTAAATGTTCATGTTCTCATGAAGCTCATGGGGGAAAACATACAAATAATAAATGCAAAGTACAAGTAAATTATAAAGTGTATTGATGGCCACAGGTGCTAAAGAAAAAATAAGGGCAGAGTAGGGAAGGTCAGGAGTGTCAGGTGGCCAATTTAATGGGGCTCATTGAGAAGGTGACACTTGAATGACCTGAAGAAGGAGATGGAGTGAGCCATGCAGATAAATGGAATAAGAGCATTGCAGAAGAAGGAAAATCCAGTGCAAAGGCACTGGGGTGCAGTGGCAAGCTCAAGAAGCAGCCAGGAGGCCAGAGGCAGGAAGGGAGGGAGATGAAGCCAGTTCACAACAAACCTTTTGAGCCTGAGAACAACCACTCATGGGTCACACCCACTGTCACAAAGGTTCTCAATCAGGAAGGAGGTGGGTTGGTTGGTTGGTTGGTTGGTTGGTTTTATTACCCCCTCCTCACCCTCAGGGAACATTTGGCAGTGTCTGGAGACACTTTGGGTTGTTACAACTGAGAGGGGGGACTGATAATGGCATCTACTTAGCTTACGGCATCTAATTATCCAGGAATGCTGCTGAATAGCCTACGAAGTTCAGAACAGCCCCCACAACAAAGAATTATCCCATATCTCATATCCCATTGACATAAAATGTCAATAGTGCCAAAGCTGAGAAATCCTGACTTAAACATACAAGTGCAGAAGTCAAAAAAGCAGTTGGATGTACAAGTCTGGAGCTCAAGGGAAGTCTGGGAAGGAGATATAAATTTGGAAATCTCAAACAAATAGTGTCCAAAGCCTTGGGACTGAATGAGATCACCAAGGGAGTGAGTGTAGAAGGGGAAGAGGTGTGGGGGTCAGGGGCACTCCTACATGAAGAGGTCAGGGAGAAGGGGCTGAAGAAGGTGAGGGCTGAGGAGGAGGACTTGGGTTTTGGAAAGAGGGGAGATGTGAGATAAAGCCACCTACAAGAGTGGCAGAGAAAACACACGAGGGAAGTCCATTCAGTGCCAGGAAAGGTGAAGAATTTAAAGTGAGACCAGTCATTCAGCAGCATGGATGCAAGGACCAAGTTCCTAGAGACTTGGACTTAACCAGTGTGATGGCCTTGCCAGACAGGTAAGATGAGTCCCCCCCACTCCCCCAGGGCAGGGACTGTGGGGGGTGCAGGGAGAAACTCTAAAGTGACTGGGCCCTGACGCTCTGCAAGGAAGGAAAACATCAGAAAGTCAGAGGCAGTGAAAAAGGAGGTCAGATCCATGGATTAGGGATTGGGAGAGTGAGTGGCTGAGGCAGAGGAAAATTAAAGAAACCAAAAAGCCAGATTGTTGGAAGATTACATATGGGTGCTCTAAAATCATGACTGGCGCAGTGGAGAGAGCAGGGGCACAAAGGAGCTAAAATCATCCAGAAACGACGGGGAGGAACCCAGGGGCCAGCGGAAGTTGGCAACAAGGCCAAGAGCAGCTCATAACACTCTAGGTGGGGAGAGACACAGCCCCACATCTGCACACATGTCCTATAAAAACCTATTACTCCTCGAAAATAAACACAAAGAATTATTGTAAAAATTGTAGGGCCATCTCAAATAGTCTTTGGAAAGAGCCAGACACAGATGAGTATACATGCACGCACACACACACACACACACACACACACACACACACACATCTGATAGGAGTCTTTGATATAGATTCTCCCGTGAGTTACGTGCTTCAGAATAAATGTGCTGAAAATAGCAAAAAATTTCTTACAAATAAAAAAGCAGCACTAATGGGGTATAAAGTGAATATTCTATTAAAAATTGCGAGGCTGGAGAATGTTGTTCCGTGTTAATAAACAACAACAATGTCCACTCTATCTACTTCAGATTCAAATTATTATTTTACTAAGCTTCGTGTTAAAAAACACAGAATTGTGAATTTTATTGGTGAGTCAACAATGCTTCATCTGAATATCTCTCCTCCTGAGAACATTATCATAGACCCTTTGAAACAGAAAATTAGGAAACCATTTCATTCTTCCACTTTCTATAGCACAATCCTTTGGGGGAGGTCGGGAGAGAGAGAATAAAGGAAAAAACAGAAAGAGTATGTTTTCAGGTTTTATCCACCCCTCTGAGCAAGCCAAATTCTATGGTCTTTTAAAGCTTTAGATTTGCCCAATACCAACTTTCTATGTTTTCTCCTTTCAGCAATGGGCCTTGACCTACCCTCAATAACCCCTAAAATCAAGAAGAGAGGAAACAGGAGGAAGGATGATTCTGCCCTGGAGGCGGCCAGAATGATTTCACATGTAGCGTGGTTACCTGATGCCAAGCCATAAAAGTCTCGGCATAATTTAGTGTTTGTATTCATCCACTGAAGCAAACAGGAAAGATTTACCCAATGAACATTTATCACTCTGCCCTGTTTTAAAGCCATAATTTGCAAAGCAGTAGAAAGGGTTTACGCGTTGGCTATGACAGGCTCATCCTGCTGAAAATGTCTTGTCCATCTTCATAACCACAGCCCTTGTATGTAATTCAACCTCCAGTGGCAATGCATTTCTTCTCAGGCTATCAGAATATTCTGATAAAGTTGTAGGGGTTGACACTATTACTGGCTTCTTTATAAATGGGAGGCCAGGGCCGCCTGGGTAGCTCAGTCAGTTAAGCGTCTGGCTCAGGTCATGATCCTGGAGTCCCGGGGTTCGAGCCCCGCATGGGGCTCCCCGCCCAGTGGGCAGTCCGCTTCTCCCTCTGACCCTCCCTGACTCGTGCTCTCGCACTCTCTTTCTCTCAAATAAACAAATAAAATCTTTAATAAATGGGAGGCCTAAAGTTCCCAGTCCCAAAGGCCAAGTCACAAGTGTCGCTCTACCAGCCTGGAACAGGTCCCTCCCTTTATACACCCATCCAAACTCTGCCACTCGTTCGTAGCCAGAGGCACTCTGGAAAAAGCACCAAATTTGGGCTCAGAAACCCTCAGTTAAAAGTACTGCCTCACCGACTTCTCTACGTGCCTCTGAACAAGTGACTTAGTATCTACTCACCATGGTTTTCACATAAAATGGGGGTGACATCTGTTCCACTATTCCAGAATGCCGGGCAAGAACAATGACAAAAATACTTGTGGAAGCTCACAGTAAGCTATTAAGAGCCACATAAATGTCATGTATTATTCAAGGTCCGGCTTGGGTCCTACTCAATCCCTGGAGCCTTCCAGCGTTTCAACCCAGCCTACACTGAACTCCCCCTGGCATTTCCTGCCATGCTATTTATCTTAGCACTCCATGTGTTTGCTCTTGTATTGTTACTCAAATCCTCCCCAGTCAGGAACATCTTCCCTGCACAGCACCTAGCCCGGGACTGGGAGCACAGCGGTGCTCCTATTACCAGCGTCATGAATGAACTGGCAGAGCAGAGCGTAGAACGTGACTTTCCTGGTACCACAGGGCTCACTTCTACAAGACATTTTTTAAAAGCTTTCCCTATGGTATCCGGTGATATTCACACTCGAATTAAAGGGCACTACTTACTAGAAAAATTTTCTCTTTGAAAGAGGGTACACTGTATGAACTGCCTGAGGGAACAGAAGTATGGCCCAATCACAGATAAGATTCCAGAAGCTCCCCAAGTCAGGAGAATCCCGCAAAGAGTGCCTGGAAAGGGAACAGTTCTTCCCCATATATTCTCCTCAGGTTAAGGAGGCCTCACAGGAGAAAATCCTGCTGGACGTACTTGCAAATCAGGCAGCCCTTGATTGATTTCTATAAGCAATAATGCATCCTAAAGGTTTTTCAATTTCTCCTGGGGAAGAGGCACTCAAAGTACATAGGATATTTTCCTCAGGGGCTCTTGGTGGCTTTCCCACAAAAACCCAGCTGCTAGGAGCACTTTACCTGATCTTTGTAAACCAGCCTGCTGGCGCTTGATCTTGGTTTGTCTTTAAATGAGTAGGAGGCCGCTTGCTTCTTTAATAAGTCCAAGAAGTCAGGCGGTGCATACAGGGGAAGGTCATTTAGTACCAGATTGTTTCTTTGCACAAGAGGTGGTTTTTTCCTTCCTTCGTTTTTAAAATTGTAGGTTGCTATCACTGGATTTAATAGGGATTCTTCAATGAAAGTTTTCAAGTGGTAAGTGCCAGGGACAGGAGTGTTCTGTGGAAAATTGACATCATTTTTCAGATCAGCGTGCAAACTGGAAACAGCTCCTAAAACCATTCTTCAAAGGGTCACTCTTAAGGAGTATTTCTTGCTGTTTTAAGTTTTAATAAAATTTTATCAAATACAGTAAACAGTCCTGACAGAACACTATTTCAAGAGAATCATGTTCCTTTCCTTTCTAAGACAGTTGCTGAATGACAGCAAAGGGGTTGCAGCCATTGTTGGAAGTTGTTAACTTTTTAAAAAGTAACTTCAGGGGTGCCTGGGTGGCTCAGTGGGTTAAAGCCTCTGCCTTCGGCTCGGGTCATGATCTCGGGGTCCTGGGATCGAGCCCCGCATGGGGCTCTCCGCTCAGCAGCAAACCTGCTTGCCCCTCTCTCTCTGCCTGCCTCTCTGCCTACTTGTGATCTCTCTCTCTCTCTGTCAAATAAATAAATAAAATCTTTAAAAAAAAAAATAAAAAGTAACTTCAGAGATACTAAACCTTGAGATGCAGTTGAGATATAAATGTCAGGTCTCTCTTGAGACCACTCAGGACAGTTTCTTGACTAAAAAAAAAAAAAGTTAGCCTACTTCTGCTGGGTGGATACTACACATTTCTGTCTAGCCCTCAAATGAGAAGCTGAAAAATAAGAACATGAGACTGAGGAGGAGCTGGTAGAACACGTGGTTTTGTCAGCCCAATAGGAGGTTTGGTATTTTCACATCAGAGCCACTATGTGGCTACATGGCCGGACCTGAAGGGCTTAGTCCCTGATACTCTTGTGGCCGAATTTCCACTGAGCACCTGGCTTGGTTCCACCATTAAAATCAGTTCCATGGGCTTTGGCCCGTGGGCCCCTCTATTATGAAGGATATGGACATAAAATATTTCTACAATGTAGAAATGATGTTTGTTGAATGGGGGATCTTCTGGTCATTTTTTCTTTCATATGTTACCACCTTGCTTTCCTACATTGAACATGTTAACAGAACTTATCACCAGCTCTGTGCCATCTAAGATAAAAACTGAAACCCAAACCCCTTTTATAGAATGGAGGCATTCTCTTGTGTAATCTCACCGAGATCATAAACTAGATTGATCTTATCTAGATATCCTGTAAAGTACCTAGATTCCTAGAGTTGTTTTCTTTGTACTGCATCCAAAATTTAAAGTTAGTTTCTCAGTCAGATACTGATACTAAAATTATAAATGGGGGTGGGGGGGCGCTTGGGTGGCTCAGTCATTAAGCATCTGCCTTGGGCTCAGGTCATGATCTCAGGGTCCTGGGACGGAGCCCTGCATTGGGTTCCCTACTCAGAGGGAAGCCTGCTTCTCCCTCTCCCACTCCCCCTGCTTGTGTTCCCATTCTCACTGTCTCTCTGTCAAATAAATAAACAAAATCTTTTTTAAAAATTAAATAAATAAAATTATAAGCAGGAAATAAGGTCCACTGTTTTCCTACAATTGTTAATGACTTAAAAGTTAAGGCCGATTAAAATGTCAATGGAAATATAAATCACTAGAATAGAAAGAATAAAAACACATACTGTTAATGCTATTCTCCACCATCCTTCTCTTTCAACAGAGGATGTCTTTCGCGTTGGTTTCTATTAACAAACATAAAATGTGCTTACTCATTTGAGAAGTGATCCCTGCAAGTTAAATTTATTTTATAAAACATTTGCTTGAAGAAATCAATACCTGTATCAAATTGGTCAGCCTGAATTAAAATAAAAGCTACATAATGATAAATTCTGCCTGTCATATTTCCTTAAATTGTTATTTTATAACTTGAAATGCTTCTAAGTTCCCATCTAAACTCTCTTTGGAAAAGTGAGAGGAATAAACGTCCTCATCTCACAAGAGATGTCATAAGGATAATTAGATGTGACAAAATTTGGTGTTCCTAGGAAGGAAAGAGTTGTGTCAATCCAAAATTTTATTATAATAGATTTATGGTTCAGGTGATTGGGCTGGGAGTTCAAGGTAGAAGTGTATAGTCATCAAATTAATGTGATATTGGGATACAAATTCCCAGTGATATGGCGAATGTTGAAAACTGCCCTTTCCTGTTTTTATATATACTATCAAGCATGTATCGTGAAAATATGATACAGTTAGTTCTCTCAGCTTGTGCAGCCAGATGTGACACTAAAGAGGCAGAATGACAGAGGAGCCAGACCACCTTGGGCCTGAACTCCAGTTCTGCCACTTACTAACTAGGAGCACTAGATAAGTTACTTAACCCTCAGGTGCCTCAACTCCCTCTTAGGAGTATAAAAATAAGGCATAAAAAGGCTGGCATGAGAATAAGTCATTATACATTTAAAGACTTGGACCCAAAACCAGGGCTCAATAAATGGTTCCTTTTTATTTTTAACACCGCACCTGCCAAGTTAAAAAGCAGATGATTTTGGTATTGCTTAGTTTCCAAGGACGCTCTTGGTTTCCACGTTAAGTACCCTATACCCACTTATTATTATTCGACATTTGTTTCAGCCTCACCACCAACAGAACACAGTTGTATAATTTTTTCCTTTTGTACTACTTTCACTAGGTGAAGTCATTAAAACATTGAACTGTACTTTCATTTATAATGCTTTTGTTATTACTACAAAGTATATGTTATTTCAAGCAACGGTGCATTAGAAATAATAAACTAACCTGTAAACTGGTAAAATTCATTCTTCCTTTTTAGCAACTTATATCCACTCTACTTATGAGTACCCCTGGGCTTTAGTTTTACTATGAAATGTGCATTTCTCTAAAAAAAAAAAAAAAAAAAAAAAACCCAGTTTCATACACACTGCTAAGTCTGAATTTCTTCCTATACGTTCCCTTTATTAATGTTGAATCTTCTCTGTTGCACATTTACAGTCACAGAAACCAAACTTTCTCAGGCAGGTCAAGACAAGTCTACCCCCCTCCACCTGGGACCAGGAAAATGAAGTGGGAAGAAGAGAGAAGTAAACACAGTACTTCTAAGGGAAGGTAATCGGCAGCTGGTGTTTTGTTTTGCCCAAGGCGAGGCATCTAAACTCCACCCATTTATCAGTGCAAATTCATTTTAGGGCTGAAACACTTTACAAAAGATAGGCTAAACATCCCTCGCCCAAACATATTTAAAAACCAAACGAAAATAGCTTAAGATATTTTATAAATACTAAGATAGGAGACAAGACCAAAAAACGTGTGTGTCGGGCTAAGGAAAAACCCATCCTCTGGGCAGAGGGGTAAATCAAAGCAGTGGTCCAGCGCAGTTGGTAGTACGGAAGAAGGAAAGAAAATACAGAAAATAAAGGGGGAATGAAAGAATGAGGTAGAGCAAGGGGAGAGGAAATAAAATCAAGTAGCCTCAGTTAAAGATCAGGACGACTGGACTTCCGGGTAGGTAGGAGGGCAGGGAGAGGGGCGAAGCAAACCAAGGGGCGCAAAGGTCCGGCGTTAGAAAGACGTGAGAGTTCGGCCAGAGGAGCCTGGGGTCGGGGGATGGCAGTCGGTAGTGGAGGCCGGGGGAGGGCGTCTGTACCGTGGAGGTGACTACCAAACTGCCAGGTGACATGTCTTCCCTTACGGAATTGGAGGTGATGGCGATGATTGGCTGATCCATTGCAGCCTCCTCGTTCCCTCAGCCTAGGCTGGCGTCTGGTTGCCGGGACGCGCCTGGGGCCCGCGGGCTCCCGAGCGTGCGCAGGGGACCCGCCAGCTTTGTGTCCAGTGGCGGGGGGAAGGGAGACGGGCGACCCCAGGCCCCGCGCCCAGCCTCGCGCGCAGGAAATGGCTGCAGGCGCCGTCACGCACGCGTGCGGTGAGGGAGGCGCAGCGGTGAGGGGGTGGGGGTGGGTAGCTGCCACAAGGGAGGCGTATAATAGATGTTTTATACATTTGTGGGAGCCTGAACGTATCATAATCCCCATGGGCCTTTTCCAAATTACCCACAGACCACAGCCCACACCCCCAAGCAGGGAGACAGTGTGCTTCGTAGGCATACTTCGCTTTAGCGCCAAAAATCAGCCTTAACACCCACTTTCTAAGGTGGTTTCTAAGCTCCTCCGGATGGAAATCTGGGGGTGTCTCTTCTCCTGCCTCTGGCTTTGGGAGTGAGCACTAGAAACTCACTCCCTAGCTGTGAAACCAAAGGCTACCCTTTCTTCTGATAGACTCTTTTCACTTTCAAGCTTTCAGCTGTTAGCTTCTCAACCTTTATATAAACATTCTCACCTTTAGAAACAGGCCCACCCCTCAACCTTAGTAATTCCATTTTATGGAGTACCTGCGGTTTTCTAAATCTAATTCAATTCTCACAAAACCCTGTGAGGTGAATACTAATTCATTTTATGAGTGAGGAAACAGAGGCTTCCTTGGACAGCTTAGCATATTATAGTTGACTGGGCATCGCATATAAGTGGCAGAGGCAGAGTTCAAATCCAGGTCTTGCTCCAGCACCCCACTGTTCAGTAGACCATAAAGTTTCTCCTTCCTTTCACAAATTTCAAGAGTAGACTGTTCTTTCACCTCCCATACTTTCCTAAAGCCGTGTTAATCTGAAATGTATACACACCTTCTTTCAAACTGCACTTGCTAAACTAGCCAGGGATTCAATCACCGAATCCAACAGGGATTTAACTATCAAACTTGACCCCATTTGTCATTGCTGCATTGATTACTCCATTCCCTCAGTCTGGAATCCCTCTCCTCCACTACCAGGATTTGACCACTCCCTACTGTGATTATTGTCTATCTATAAAGGTGATAATAAACCAGTACCTACCCACACAGGTAATTATGAAGACTAACCTGAGTTAAATGTTTGGAACCATGTCTGGTACAAGGTATTCAGGAAATACGGACAATCATTGCCTTTGGGACAAAAGCAAATTCACAATCCAATTTCATCTCCTTTCCCTCATTAGAACCTCACACTTGGAAACCCCCAACATGTCATCTTCACATTTTTGTCTCCCCTTATGCTAAAATGCTATTCCCTCCTTTGACAGTGTGGCAAACCTCAAGAGTCAACTCCTCTGAGAAGTCCTCCTTGGCCTAATTAATCCCTTGTAGCCCAAAGGACCCTGCACCTATTTTTATGGGAGGATTCATTTTGACCAATCGTTTCTCCCTTAATTTTTAAACATACCCCAAATGCAGGTTTTTGTCTTATAATTCTGAGTCTTCTGAATAAGGCAGGAAATACTTGAATAAATGACACCGGTTTAGAGGATGGACTAGCACAATGGTTTTCAAAAATTAATGTGCATACCAAACTTTTGGGGATCTTATGAAAATAATTCAGATTCTGAGGCAGGGCCTAAGATTCTGTAGGTGACTTTTTGAGTAGTGAGAGACTAGAAGACTCCATTTCATTTCTCTTAATGGGATTCTAAATTCAACATAGCCTTTTAAAAAAAAATATGAGAGGGGGAAAAAACACCAGACACAAGTTTGAAATCACAACTGAAATTATAAGGCCAAGAAGCTAATAACCAGAGTTTTCACAAATGTATGAGATTCAATCAAGTCCATCACTGTTCCTCATTTCACTTTCTTATTTTGGCTGAGCCTGTAAAACTGGCTCAGCCAACTAGGGACTGGTACTCTAGAGACTAAAGGAATATGATGAAAGGTACAGAGAAGTCTAGAAACCCATACAAGGTGTGAAATAGAAAGAACATCTAGATGAGAAAATAGTTTTGAGTATCTCAAAAATAGAAACAGCATAGGTCAATGACTTCAAGGACTTCACCAATCAGACAGACTAAGCATGTGGGATAAACAAAATGTCCTCTTAAGTCTTATACAGTTATCACTGAGAAAAATCTTCAGATTTATTTTCAGGTTATCGTAACAGCAGTTTTAAAAGGGTGGGGAGGCATTTCTCTCTGGGACATTAAGTAGAGGTCAACAGTGCCTCCCTATGCATCAGATCTTTAATAAAAATTCTGTAACATATATCCTCAAATATGGATTTTTAACTGCAGTAGTGATTTTTTTTTTTTTTTTCAGAGCCCCGAAGCGGAGCTGTAGTGATGATTTTTGTTAGAATTATCTGAGACCAAACATGCTACAGACAGTAGAGGTAAGAATTATCAATTACCATGATCCTGCTAAATACAACAGGCAATATGGTTAAGATGTGAAGATATCCAGTAAGATTGTTGTAGGAAATAGAATTGAGATATAAATCCTGCTGAGTACGTGCTCAATATGACCAATTAAGTTATATAAATAATTGCTCTATACTTCAGGGGTGCCTGGGTGATGCAGTCAGTTACGCCTCAGACTCTGGTTTCAGCTCAGGTTGTGATCTCAGGGTCATGAGATGGACACAAGTCTGACTCCACACTCAGCAAGGACTCTACTTGAGTTTCTCTCTCCATCTCCTTCTGCCCCTCCTCCCCCAACCGCCACTCTCTCTCAAAAATAAATCTAAAAACAGAACTGCGATATCCTTCAATTTCCTATAAAATCTAAATGCCCACTTTGTGGCTTTTGTCAATAAAAAAAAAATCAGCAATTACTGTGATATACAAAAGCACCCCAAAATAGTGTGCCCCCTTCCACCTTGTTAAATAAATTTGAAAATGTAGGAACTGGAAGAACTACTGAACTGGGAAAGATAACTAATTCCCTCACATTAGAGTCATATGTAGCTTAATAGTGTAACAGTCACTGAACACTTATTGCAAATGTCAAGGACTATGCTAAGTGCTTTACCTTCACTACTACAAAAGCCAGGGTAAAAACCAGTTGTGTAAATTATACCCATTTTGCAAGATAACTGAAGCTGAGATAATACTGACCCAAGTTTACCCACAGCAGTGATCTGAGAACTGTTGAAATAAAACTCCAAAGCCCATGTTTAATACTCTGAGACTATTGTGCCTCAATAGCCAGACACATTAATCTTCTCCCACCAAATATCTCACTGGCCTTCCTTTTGACTAAACAGTTAGATGTAATGAAGGTCTTCCTATTGAACTGATTGCTTGTCTAATATGTAACAATATAATACCTCATTAGGATTATCAATGCCTTTAACTTCCCTTTAAAACCTACTTCTCTCTCTTGTCCTTCAATAACCATTCAGTTTTATATTTTCTGGTAGAATAAAAATGATATTAAAATAGTCCAAGATGGGCAGTAACCTGCCAAATGGACTGCCCCCCTGGGAAGATGAAACCTTGTGGCTACAATAATCAGGTTATTGTAAATTAAGTAAATTATACTTAATGTCTTAATCTTGGCTCTGGTTTGCTATGGAATCTTTAAGTATTTAAAAGGCAGCTAAAAAAACAAAAATCCTGCTAACTCCTTTTTGAGTAGCTTAAAATTAGAGAGAAAGCAATGGTTTAGAAACAAGCAAAAACTAAAACAAGGTTAAGTCACTGCCAATCCACTCCTAAAGATACCTTTCTTTGTAAAACATGTCCCAGATAGGCAGAACAACTGAAAATTCTCCCTTGCTTTACAAAAAAGAAAAAGTACTGTGAATAAAACATTAGCAAATAGAAGTAAAAACATAATGGACACACCACCCCACCCCCGGATGTTCTAACAGAAATATTTCTAAAAAATGTTAATATGGACAAATGGATATGCCAAAGTTGAAAAATATGTAAAAAAGGTTGGAAACAATAAACACCTACATTATGTCAGCTCCCATGCTAGGTACACTTACGAAAGGTTTTAATCTTTCACTTAAATCTTTTGAAGGAAGTAGAATTTAAAAACTAAGCAAAATCTAGGTAGTATAACAACAACAAAAACGTATCTAAATTACACCAAGTAAAAACCACCCCAGTATTAGATTCTCAGAATTGTTCAACCTCAGGTTAATTAAAGGACGCAGATTCAGAGCAACAGTTGGGTAAATTGTAATTTTTTTTATTGGAAAACAAATATACAACTTGGAATGGATTTGAGGCAAATTGTGCCATAAGCAGATTTTCTTTAAGTGGCTAAACAAAGTTTAAAAAGCAAGTAACAATAAAAGAAAACGTTTCTGGTACAGGACCAGCAGTACAAAAAAATAGTGTACGAGTACCTGGATAATACACCCGTTTTGCAATAGTGCAACTTTTAAGTACATATTGTTGACTGTCCATAGTCCACGCAGAGTTACAACTCCACACTTCAACAACAACATGCTGACAGTTCCTAAAGAAAACTACTTAAAAAAAAGGCATAACCCAGATGTTCCCTCATTTGACCAACTCCATCTAAGTTTAGATGTGCAGAAGGGCTTAGATATATCCAGAGTAAGCCACATGCAACATGTTACTTGATCAATTTTCTAAAATAAGGTTTCAGGACAATGACAGTAAGATAAGGGAAGAAAACATGGAGGAATGAAGTCCTAATTACTATACATGCATATTTTTTGACAGCAGGGGGTACCTTTTACAGATAAGTTACAAACAAAGAAAAGGCAAATAAACAATTTTGTACAAGAAATTTAACACATTCTGTACAATCTTCACTTTGCTGTCATCATTTGTACAAACTCT
>CM053610.1:55070614-55085339 GCA_028646535.1 Procyon lotor
TTTTTTTTTTTTAAAGATTTTATTTATTTGACAGAGAGAAACACAGCGAGAGAGGGAACACAAGCAGAGGGAGCGGTAGCAGGAGAAGCAGGCTTCCTGCCGAGCAGAGAGCCCGATGCGGGGCTCGATCCCAGGACCCTGAGATCATGACCTGGGCCAAAGGCAGACGCTTAACGACTGAGCCACCCAGGCGCCCCAAAGTATTAGCTACTTTAAACTGGGGTAAATTCAATGTTCCCTACAGGATTCAACATTTCAAGTTACCTATTAATTACTACCTGGCTCTTTTTTTCTTGTGAAGAGTAATTTGCAGTTTCAGTGTTAAAAACTGCCTGGAATTCATGTTTTAAAGATAACCTTCAAGAAAAACAAAGACCACCACCACCAAGTTCAAAAGAACACCCCCACATAGCCTAAAAACTTGCCTTTCATTACAGTTACCCCTTACATCTCTCACAGGCAAGCGTACCTTCTCATTTGCCAAAGCAGGTTCAATTACTATATTACATTACACCACTTGTTACTATCTATTACACAGATCAAAGTCAGTTTTTTCATACAGGTATCTTACTTTGACGTTGGCTTTTCAATTTATAATAAAATCCAATGGGTACCATTTCTTACCTGCAATCTGCTCTTCAGTCAGTTGGTCAGCCTACAAAGAGATCACAAAGATATTATAAGAGATCACAATGATAGGTATGCTGATAAGCAGTTAAATTAAGAACCAAGTTTAAAAACTTTCAAGGTTCACCTTGTATCATAAACTATATTTAATATAACACTCCTTAGTACAAGCAACAAATATAAGTAGAAAATGAGTATTTTTTAAGGATAGAAAGCACATTAAGTAGATAGGTTTATCTTCAAAGCTAAGCGATCTTGACCAAGTTTAATACAAATATTATTTCAGTATACATATGAAAGTCTCAATTTCACACAAACTGAAAAAAAGCAATTTGTCATAATAGAAAATTTAAAGGAGGGCGCCTGGGTGGCTCAGATGGTTAAGCGTCTGCCTTCAGCTCAGGTCATGATCCTGGGATCCTGGGATCAAGTCCCACATCGGACTCCCTGCTCACGGGGAGCCTCCTTCTCCCTCTTCCTCTCTTTGTGAATAAATAAAATCTTAAAAAAAAGAAAGAAAGAAAGAAAAGAAAATTTATAGGAAGTTATTCTTCTAAAGCGAGGAGAGAATCTGACAAAAAATGGTTTCCTCTCTGAAAGTTAAGATACCTAAACTTTTCACCTCTTCTGATAAATAAAAAACCAATATTATTATCAGAAATCTTCACTGAACCAAAAATAATGTCCAAGAACTACACTCAAAATTACCGGTATATATAGTTAATCACATCATTTGGACATGAAAATGATTTTCCAAACCTAAAACAAAAAACCCCACAACCCTAAGCAAAAATCCCATCTATTATAAAGATAAAAATCCAAGCTGTCCTGGTTGGGGAAACATAAAAGCTACCAGTTTTTACTTCTCACCTGCCAGGCAAATACAAAGAATCCAGGATTCCCAACACTTGAACTACATTATTTACTAAATGTTAAGTCTAGCCATTCATTTTCTCTTGACTTTTGAAATCTCAATGTGTGCCTAAACTTTGTGATGTTTTTAGCATAGAGAGAAAGGTTATTTTTGCTAAAAGGAAAAAAAGGCCAGGCATTTTTAAAAAACTTTTATAGATATTATTTTTATTCAACCTTCACAACAACCCTTCAATGGTATTATGATCACCTATCTTACACATGGGGAAAGAGGTTCAGGTTAAATTTCAGGGAGGATTACAAAATTAGTAACTAGTGGAGTCAGAATTAAACACAAAGATGTTAGGTGTTTTATTCACTGCCTGTAAGTTTCAAATGCAGAGTACCATAATACATAATAAACGTATCTGCAAAATACTAAGGCTCCTTTTTCCTCATGTGGCCTTCATCTTTGGACATTTCACCACTTACCAGCACAAAAACCCATGAAGTAACTGCTTATGTGGTACTAGCACTAATCAGACCCAGCCTTCTAATATTCTTACCTATATGGAATAAAACATTGTGTGATTAATCCACTCATTTATTAGTATGAAAGAATAAACACTGCCTGGTCTCATTCTTTTTTAAAGAATACCTTAACGAAAAATAATAGCATCACATTTCTCTAGGGGACAGCATTGAGAAAATTTGGGAAGGAACCCAGAAAGCCTACGTTTCTTTCCCTGCTCAACAATTTTGATTTGACCTCGATGCAAACTCAACTTGTTTCTATTTTAAAAAAGAAAAAAAGCAAAAAGCCTAGTAACTTAAAATTGAAGAGGCGATAATTAAGTTCAAACGCAGAAGTTAAAAAAAAAAAAAAAAAAAAAAAGGTCTGCTTTTATCCTTCCAAATCCCAATCTTCCATCTGATAAAACATCAGTCATCCAATTGTTTTCCCTAAGGAGTAAGATTTAAAACACGGTAAATCCACTGACTTGATATTTGCTTTGTTAGAAGCTATAAAGTATTTACTTCTACTCTGATTGCATTTTGCAAGACTTTTATCATTTCTGAAGAAAGGGCAACATGGCAGAGTGGGGGGGGGGGGAAGGACATAGTGTTTTGAAGCATTGCTGGATATACTAGTATCCTAGCTCTGCCACTTAAAAAGCCATATGACCTTGGACATGTTACTCAACCCCTCATAGTAAATTTTATCCGTATAATATTAATTTCTACCTTTATTGTGCAGAGTGAGAAGCTATATAAAGGGCCAACAACCCAAAGAGCTCAGTGATAATTATTTTATATATATTAACTAATCAAAGAACCTATAAAGTTAAATATGAACCTGACTAGTTCAGCTTCCACACAGCAAACGGACAAGCATGGCATCATCACCCCTTGCTTCAGTGAGTAGCAGGGCCCACATTAAAGATCTCATAGACATTGTATGACATGCAGGCATTTTGAAATTTATTTTCTTCCTGCTATACTTTTGTCTTTTATCCCAGTCATCTGTATACCAGATCACTTCTTATGAAATACTTAAGGGGACCAAAATATATATATACACTTGTGTGCTTTCCTTGTCATATAATATGGAGGTGCTTATTTTAAATTTACCCTTTCTAGGAAGTTAAGTTTAAAATGTATTACTGCTACATGGAAATTTATTTCTTTTTTTTTTATTTGGAAATTTTTTTCTTAATTTTACTCTTCCCATTCATTTACAACTAAGCATTGCATAACATTGTCTAGTGTCTTTTCTAGATATCAGAATATAAAATTAAACATCATGAATAAATATTTGTTAACCATCTAAAAACAAATACAAAAAACCCCCCAGCAAACCTACCATTGTTCCATGTTATCTTTGATTTAAGCTGAGAAAATAAATTTCCATGAACTGAAAGCACAAGGTGCAGCCCAGGGACAGATGTGACAGGTGAAAATCAGTTTAGGAGTAAAGACTTAGTTAAGCTAAATGTATGGAAGGCACGTATGTGTGAAAGCTGAAGGAAGGATTGCTATGTGCAGGAAAGGAAACTGTTGTTCTCTCAACAGGGAGGGAGGGGTGGGTTTGGGGAAGGTGCGTTTATATTAAAGATAAGAAGAAAGGAAGAAAAGGATGCTAGCTATAAATCAAAACTTTAAAATTATCCAATTTTGCTTGCTAAGTCAAAATTTAATGGTCCCACACCATCTTGACCAGCTCTCCACCTCTAGGCAGGCAAAATCTTAGAAAAATTCACAAATTAGGGGTAGCCCAGTCGCGTAAGTGATGACTCTTGATTTCAGTACAGGTCAAGATTTCAGGGTTGTGATAGAGCCCAACCTCGCTGCTGGGTATGGAGCGAGTATGTATGCTTAAGATTCTCTCTCCCCTGCCCCTCCCCCACCCCGCCCCTAAAATAAAAGAAAAATTCAAAAAAAGGTTCAAGGAATGAAATGTCAAACAGAATGCTAAGTTACTCACATAGCCTTAAAAATGCTCCTCGATTTTGCTTGCAATATTTCAAGTAACTTAAAGAAGTTTCTGTATTTACTACTAATCTAGAGATCAAGGTTTTAAAAATAAACTTTACCAGTGGCATTAAGATTAAGGCCTACTAAAAAAGCAAAAAACATACCACTCCCTAGCACTCTAATTTGTAAGCCTTTTCCAACTACATGCAAATAAATTTGGTTCTTATTTCTGTCTACAGAGAGTGCCATTTTGTTAGTCAGAAAAACTAGAAGAATTATACTTTTGGGAAAACTCAAGCTCATTAACATGTGTGTTTATCTCCATAAAGAATAATCCACTAGAGAGATGACTAGTTCTTACTCCTTTATTTCTACAACAATTGATAGACCTCCTCCTGTTCATCACTCCACAGAAAACTTCCAGGCATTAGTATACTCTCAGGTTCCACACCAGACCTACTGAACTAGACTCTGCATTTTAAAGAACCATAGGTGATTTGTAAACACTGAGAAACATTAATCTAGACTAATGTGGGATCTGAAAAGTGAATGCATTATGTACCTATCAAACATGTCCTAAATGGCATTCAAAAGTAGATATGGAGTTTATCTAGTGAATGGCAATTTAAAAATAATCCAAAATTCTTATCTGAATAAATGTATGAAGCCACAGGTTTAAAATGGAACAGAAACTTGGAGCTTTCATTCATTCCTCTTTATTCCAAGTTCTATTTATATACAACAAAGGCTTCATTAAGTTGTTTTTACAATTTCAGAAGTCAGGATATTTGTTTTACCTGTTATTAAAAGCAGCCTTTAAATTATTTCAGTAGAATTAACAGATACCTTACTTCTGACAGAAGAGAACTTACTATAGCATCTTCAACCGAAAGAAAAACCATTAGGACCAATTACTTCACATAAATTAAGACCTTTACTAAAGGCCTACTCTGACCATTGCACCTAAATCTAGAACTTTCTATATATTTTTAATACCATAGTGAATTTCTCAGTGTAACACAAACTGTTCTACTTGCAATTTGATACAATAATGATGATTTAGCACAGAACTTTCTACCCCTTCATATCTCTTACTTATCACCTGGGCCCCAAGTCTTCTTAAAGCACTCCCTGGCTCTTTCAACGTGCATGTACATGTAAACACTACATGTAAACCCAAGAGCTACCTGAACAATCTTATTCTGCTTCCACACAAACTCATTCTTTAAACTTGACTGGCAATTGAACAAACTAAATGAAAACCCCCAAAGTACCAATGATGTAAACAGTAACTACAAAAGCTTATCACTGGCAAAGGACCATAAAAGTGTAGATAGAAACCGTATGCAACACTAAGAAAATCTATTCGAGTTCCTGATTCAAGTACCAGACTGATTAGGTAAAAATTTTACATTTAAAAACATTTTAAAAAATTTACTGCACAATTCAGAACCTTGGTTACATGCATATAATGTACACCTTATTTCACCTAAAAGTAAATTCAACTAGTATGTTCAAACTCAGAATAAAATAATTTAAAATATTAAAATAGAACGAGTGCGTCAAACTTGAGTGAACACTAGTTTTATCCAAGGTGAACTCCTCTCCCCACACCCATACAGGCTGGAGGTTTCAGTTGGCAAGGATTCCCAACTCCTGTTTAAGATGTCACCTTGCCTTCTGGACACACCCATCGCTGTAACCACTTAGCAGACGGGAAACAAAAAGTAGGTATTGCAAATTACCCCGGTCGTTATTATATTTTTTTTTTTTAAAACAGGAAAAAACCAGGAGCTCTGGTCTCAAGTGACAGGAAAATGCTTTTTAAAATTCCTTGCTCCCCCTGCCCCCCGGTATACTCTTCTCTCACTACAGTACTTGACAGCCATTACTATCAAAAAAATTGAATTGCACTTTACCATGGTCTGGCATCTCCTGTACAGAAACGCGACTCATTTTCAAGGGAGTTGGAGTAGGGGTAATGCTGTGATTGTCGTTCTTTAACATTAGGAGTGCACGTGAGTACTTAAGAACAGGATCTAGACACTGGCCCTTTTCAACTGTTACGGCAGGATAAAAGCGACTTTCACAACAGAATGTCAGTCACCCCAAAGTTTGCTTTCGGTAGGTGACTAGAAAAAGCCTTTCAGACCCAAGCTGGGGCTGATGACTTTCTCTAACAAGATGCGCACTCTTGAGGGTGTGCCAGACTTCGGGTATAAAGCTCATTTCCTTCAACGACAAAGCCATTTATTTTTTCTACCGTCCAGCCTAGGTAGTGGAAGGCCCCAGCGCCCCAAAGGGAGTGGAAAGATCAGGGTCCACCAAGCTTCCTTCTCACCATCAGAGGGGGGGTGGGAAACTGCCGAAGCCGCCCCCCCCCATCCCCAACCCGCCGCCCCGCACCGCCGCGGGCCACCGAGACCTCCGCAGCCCTGCAGGTGCCAGCGCAGCAGCTGGGGCGCGAGCCGAGCGGAGCCGAGCGGGCGGCGGCCCCGGCCCCGCCGCCCCGCCCCCTGGCCGCTCCCGCGCCGCGCGGGCTCGGCCTACACAGCGCGCCGCGCCCGCTCGCGCGCCCCCCGCCCCCCCCCCCCCCCCCCCCCCCCCCCGGCACGCGGGGGATGCGGGCTAACGGCGGCGCTGGCGCTCGCCCCGGGCCTCGCGCTCCCTTCCCGCCCCCTCGGCGCATGGCGGCCGCAAGCGGACAAAGGCGCTTCCTGGCGCCAGCACTAACCGTCCGTTGGGCTTTTGAATCCGGCCCCGGCACTGAGCTTTCGAGATGCCCGACCCGACGCTTTTGCTCTCCCGCTCTCCTCCGCCCTTCCACTCTCTCGTCTCCACCATGTGCTGGGCTGCCCCCACACCCCCGATCCACCATCCTCACCTAGCCAAGCCCCTAAGGAGCTTCAGCGCCTCAAAAGCAATGATCCCGTCCCCCGAAACACCAGAGGACTCCTCCCTGAGGAGAATGGGGCTGGGGGAGCACCTGCGACGCAACCTCCACGGTGCCCCCAGTCTCTTTCGCGCCATCCCTCTGGCGAAAACCACTCCTGAAGGGTATGGGGGAGCAGCGTTCCCTTTCTTTTACATATTTGCTTCAGCCTCGTCCCCCCTCCGGCCCAGCGCCGGCAGCTTAGCGACGCACTCACCATGCTGCAAGCGCTACCGGTCTCCAAGAAGCGACCACACAACCAGTCAGCTCGCTCGCCCCACTCGGACTAATTCTACTCCTCCGCCCCCAGCGCCTCATAAACACCTCCCTCCGCCAGATCCCTCCGCCGCATGCCAGATAACGGAACATCGCAAACGAGTCCCGGCTAACCCCCTCCTCTCTAACTCTTCTCGGGACTCCTTTATCCACTGTTATTTATTCGACGAGGCAAGAGATAAAGGAAAGCGGGCGAACGAATGACGTAAGTGGGTTTCACTCCCCAGCGAGCCCGTTTAAAGGCCAGGGGAGTCGCGCCTGAAGGGTGCTACTTTGCGGCGCGGAGGAGCATGCTAGTGGCGCTTAGATCTCCGACGATCGTTGAACCGGCCTCTGATTGGCTGGTTCGTACCTGCAATGCGTCACTCGGCCTCGCAGCCGACGCCGGGACGCGGTGCGGCTTTTGCCGTTGCTTCTCTAGCCGCGCTGTCCTGGCAACTGCGCCAGGCGGCAGAGTCGCTTCCTTTGCGCTTGGCTGGAGAGGAATCTTCCTCCTCCACCCATTCTTCCCTCCCACGCTCATACACACGGTTTCCCGCCCCTCGTGCAGGGGTAGGCGAGAACACCTTGGGCAGATAAAGATTGACGCTGAAAGACCCCAGGAAACCTGTACCCCGCGCTCAGCCTCTCGGCCTTGTGGAGTCCACACATTTTCCATTTTACTCCCTCACAAAACCAATAAAAATCTAGGTAAGGATAAATGCAGTTGCTTAGCTGAGAGACGAATCCGAAACGGTCTTCTGTTTATACTTGCCATTACCGGGGGTACTTTCCCAGAAAAGTCACTCAGGAACGTCGGTATCCGAGATTCAGTGGGATTAGTCACCCGCCTTAGCCTTTTGATATGGTGGAAAAACAGGGTCCTGGTGTGGATGGAGTCAGAGCTGGGGACAAGTGGTTGGTGCACTTTCCTAGGTTTGTGACCTTGGATGAGTCATTTCATCTTCAGTCTCATTTATAAAATGGAGGTAATAATACTTCTCTGAAAAGGTTATTGTAAGGATTAGAATAATATAAATTTTAGAGTTAATGTAAAATGTTAAAAGTATCTGGCACAAGGTAAAGACCCTACAAGTGGTCACTGTAATATACCTTCCCCTCGGAATAAATTTGCCCTTTTGGGTTTCTAACCTCTCAGATTTAAGCGGACATTTAAAAAACATGTTTAAGATTTAGCTCCTTGAGGGGGAAAAATTTAGCTCCTTGGAACTGGAACCCTTATGCACTGTTGGTGGGAATGTAAAATGGTGTGGGAAGCAGTATGGCCATTCCTTTAAAAATTAAAAGAATTACCATATAATCCAATAATTCCACTTCTAGGTCTGTACCCAGAAGAACTGAAAGCAAGATCTTGGAGAGATATTGGTATGCCCATGTTCAAGGCAGC
The DNA here is from genome assembly GCA_028646535.1 of Procyon lotor. Taxonomy (NCBI): domain Eukaryota; kingdom Metazoa; phylum Chordata; class Mammalia; order Carnivora; family Procyonidae; genus Procyon; species Procyon lotor. The sequence goes on from CM053610.1 coordinate 55,079,164, forward strand.
ATCATTCACTATAGCTAAAACTTGGAAGCAACCCAAATGTCCATCAGTAAATAAATGGATGAGCAAAATGTGGCATGTGCCTGCATCGGAATATTATTCAACCTCCAAAAGGAAATGCTACAACATGCTGCAACATGGATGAACCTTGAGGACATTATGTGGTAAGTGAAATAAGCTAGTCACAAACAGATACTGGGTGATTCCATTTATATAGGTACTTAGGGTAGTCAAAGTCAGAGACAGATAGTAGCTTACCATAGCTTGGGGCAGGGGGAATAGGGAGTTACTGTTTAGTGGGTATGGAGTTTCAGTTCTACAAATGAAAAGAGTTATGAGATGGTGGCAATGTGTGCACAACATTATGAATGTATTTAATATCACTGAACTGTACACTTAAAAATGATTAAGATGGTCAATTTTATGTGTATTTTATCACACATTTTTTAAGTTTAATTTTATTTTTTTAACTTTATTTTTTATTAACATATAATGTATTATTTGCCCGAGGGTACATGTCTGTGAATCGTCAGGCTTACACGTTTCACAGCACTTACCATAGCACATACCCTCCCCAATGTCCACAACCCAGCCACCCTATCCCTACCCCCCCACCTCCCCGCAACCCTTAGTTCGTTTTGTGAGTCTGAGTCTCTTATGGTTTGTCTCCCTCCCCATCCCTTCCTGTTTCATTTCTCTCCCCCACCCCCCCACAAACCCCCACCTTGCCTCTCAAATTCTTCATGTCAGAGAGATCATGACACACACATTCTTTTAAATTAGCTCCTTGGTCCCACCCCAAATAAACAAGGACAGGCATAACCTGGAATATTTAATAAGCACATTGTGAACACCTACTGTATGAATTTGATTTGACTACAATGTAATTGTTACCATAGAGGGGGTTTATAAGGCACAGAGGTTCCCAAAAGGATTTCTAAAGAAGATAATGGCTAAACTGAGTCTGCTATGTTAAATGGCCTAGGAGACAAGCAACAGGCAAGGAGGAAGAGAGAAGCAAAATTAAATTAAAATTTCCCAGTAAAAAGCATAGGCATGTGGGCCCTTGAAAGCTAAGTGAGCAGCATTTTTAGCAGGCCAAGGTGAAATCTTGCAAGACCAAGGTGTTGGTCTGCGCATACTTGGAAAGCTTCAGTGCAATGTAACCTCTTTTAGCCTATTTAGACATTACTTCATACCATCGAAAGTATTTCTTAGGCCAGGGATGGATCCTCTTTCTTTCAGTCATGCAAATCAGACATAAAGTAAGTGCTCTTTCAGTTAGTGTTGGCAGCACTGTGACCTCTCTTTCAGATGAATGACTCTTTGATGAAAACTCAGGACCCCTGTGTTTCTATTGTCCTTGCTAATGTAGTGATGTAATGAGGTGGGGTCAGAGGAGGTAATTAGTCTTATCCCACAAATGAAATACCATAGATAGATGATGTTACTTAAAAATGGGTACCTCTGCTTCAGAATCTGAGCTAGAGATAAGAGCCCTAAGGCCACAGTTCCACTACTCTGTTTTGATAGCTCCCAACTCTTTCCAAGGTATTCCTCAGAAATTTGTCTTTGACTCTTCCTCAGATGGAAGTGCCATCAACAATATTTTCTCTCAGTCACTAAAACTATTTTCTCTTCACACAGTACTCCATAAGTATGCATGATTTTACATGTGAAATTTTTAATGATAAATTGAATGACAAGATGAATAATCACCTCTTCTAAAAATGAATTTTTAAGAGGCTTGATGTGTAATGAATAACAAGCTCAAGCTTAAGTCTAACATACAGGTACATGCTTAGCATCGTATGTTTTGAATCAAGAAGCTTTTAAACAAATAATTTGGTAATGAAATATGCCTGTTAAAGAGACTACAGGAAAGTTCTTGGTTTCTTAGGCTGAATTTCAGAAAGGCCTCTCTTGCAGAAACTTCCTTGCTGACCTCTCTGAGAAAGAAAATGAGAAAAAAGTCAAGACTTACATTTAAAGCCATTGTGGTTTATGCGTATTTGAGACTATTCCAAGTCAATTTATTTATAGAGCATTTGTCTTCCACAAGATGACATACAGTGCAGCCTGACTTTGGCAATTGCCAACTGAGAAGCAATGTTGATGACAGCCACCATACCACTGCCTAAGAGGTGGTTGGTTGTCTCTCTGTAACCCCCTCCTGACTGGTGAGCTCTCACAGCTTTCTACCTTTGCCCATCTTGGGAAAATGAGAATGCACTTCCTCTCCAGGTCCCAGTTCCTCAATTTGCAGAACACAGATAACACAAGCCCTATCCTTTGATACTTCCTTCCCATAGCTTCTCTTTTCCAGCCTACTTTGCTAACCAACAAGGGCAGAGGACAATCAGACCAGCGTTCTTGATTGTAGGACCTTTCTGATTCTGTTTGGTTTTTTTTTTTAAGATTTTTTAAAGATTTTATTTTTTTATTTGACAGATCACAAGTAGGCAGAAGGGCAGGCAGAGAGAGAGGCTGGCAGAGAGAGAGAGAGGGAAGCAGGCTCCCCTGCTGAGCAGAGAGCCTGATATGGGCCTCAATCCCAGGACCCTGAGATCATGACCTGAGCCGAAGGCAGAGGCTTTAACCTACTGAGCCACCCAAGCGCCCGCCTTTCTGATTCTTGACAGGTAAAGGAATTAAGCCCTAAATGCCCTAAGGTGTCAACAGTATGCATCAGCTTCTCTCCTTTGCATCTAGAATGGCACTTGGTGGGTGTCAATTTTGAGACAATTGAGAAAATAGTACTCAAATCATTTTCTTTTTCTGTGGATTGGATAAGGAGCCCTGGTTGAGAAAGTAAAGCTATCCTTTTCCAGGATTATGGGAAAAAATAGAGCTGGGACAGGAATCCAACCAGGTCATGAAAATGTCTTGCCTATAGCATTCTCAGTTCAATAAGGGATGAAGAGAGTATGGAAAGAACATCCTGCATGGGCTTATACTTATATACCTACAGGAAAAATTGAGGGTCATTTGCTTTGATATTGACACTCTGACTTTTATTCATTTACTCATTCAAAAATTTGAGATGTCATTTTAGGATGACCATCCGGGTTTGCCTAAAACTGAAGGGTTTGCTGGGACCCAGGACTTTCAGTGCTAAAAACAGACAGTCCCAGGCAAACCAGGGTGATTGGGCACCCTAAAACTGTGACCATTCAATCAATAAATACTAGTAGCCTATTATTTGCTGAATGTGCAATGATAAGAATGAGCACAGGAGACCATGGAAGCATGTAGGAGGACAACATAATGGGCAAAATGAGGACTTCTAGAGAATGTGATCCATGGCAACTTGAGTAGAAAAAGGAAAGTAGAAAAGGAAAGGAAAAGTAGAAAAAGGAAAAGATATTTGAGGCAGAGAGAAGTAGCACAGAGGAATGGAGGCCTAGCACATTCATAGCCACTGGTGAGTGGGTGCTCTCCATGGACCAGGCACTGCGTTGATCACTTTACGTGCATTGTCCATATTGTTCCCCATTCCATTCCCCTTGAAACACTCTTCTCACTTGGCTTTGGGAACAATCCCTTGGTAGTATTTCTCCTACCACTCTGGCAGTTTCTTTCAAGCTCCTTGGCTCCTTCACCTCTTGCTTAAAAGATGGTGTGCCTCCGGGTTTAAGTCATGGCTCTCTTCCTTCTGATCTTTGATATCTGCCTTGGGTAAACTCCCCACTCCTATAACATTGGCTCTGTGCCGAAGACCTCTAAATATGGATGGCCAGAGGTACAGTCTTTCCTAAACTCCTGATCAGTGTGTTCAGCCACTCAGGCCAGCCCTAACATTTGTGGGCTCAGGCAAGAATACAAAATGAGGTTTATATAGCATATATTATATATGTTAAAGTTGTGTGTCAAGCTAACAAACAAATGTCTATTCTCCTACCTTGACAGATAAACTTGCATAACAACCTGGATGGCCATGACCAATTTTAGAACCTGGGATTTACATGCCAAACTGTGGAAATATAAGGAAGCCATCATTTAACCCATAGCCCACCCTTTTCTCTTCTCACCCCGAGGTCCACTCACACTGTGAGAGGACTTGCATTCACTTGTATGGACACTCTAGCCCCTGAGCAGGCTCCCATCGACAGTCCCACAAATAGCTGCTCTTGTCCATCCCTCAAGTCGTAGAGACATGCACGCTAGAGATAGAGTTTGCTCTCTGGAGACACAGTTGCTCTCTGGACCTGAGGAAAAAGCCTACATGGGCCCTGGAAGAAGCCTCAGTGCTATTTGAGCAAGGAATCCTGTGATCCTAGGAATAAAGAGTAGTCTTAAAGGGATTGGGGGGGGCGCCTGGGTGGCTTAGTCTGCCTTCGACTTGGGTCATGATCACGGAGTCCTGGGATCAAGCCCCACATCGGGCTCCCTGCTTGGCAGGAGGCCTGCTTCTCCCACTACCATTCCCTCTGCTTGTGTTCCCTCTCACTGTGTTTCTCTCTGTCAAATAAATAAAATCTTTAAAAAAAAAAATAAGGGATGGGGGAATGTGGGCTCTAGGTAGGATGTCCCCTTGGCCCTTTGTGTAGACGTGCATCTGAAGGAGGGCTGTAACCAAACTCTCAAAAGTGAGGCTAGGCCAAGGCCCTCTTTTGCAGTCCTGAAAATGCCTGCTTCCAACTCCTCGTGGAGGTCCTTGGGCCCTAAAGCCACATCCAAACTGAACCTATCATATTTTCACCCCAACCTGCTCTCCTCTATTCTGGTTTCATTGAAAAGCACCTCCCTCCATCCTATCACCTACGCCACACTGAACGACTGGCAGATATCTGCATACTGGGAAAACTATGCTGTTTTCCCAGTCGTCATCTTTCCTCATGCCGCTCCCTCTACCTAGAACATTCTTCCTCCCTTTCCCACTGCCCCCTGCACATCCCCTCATCCTTGGCCCAAGCCTCATCTCCCCTGTGATGTCTTCCTAATCCACTAGCCCTCTCCCCTTGGCCCATAGAGAAATAACCCCTACCTCTCAAAATAACCTTATAACACCTTATGGTACTATATCCTTATAGGTTGGTGGTACCAACTAGACTGAATCCCTTGAAGGACTGTAATTATATTTGTACCCTCACCACCTTGCTTGGTGCTGGGACACAGTTGATGCCCAGTAAATTTTGTCAAACGAATAGGTGGATGAATGGACAAAGATATTCTCATTTTGCATATGCTTTCTTCACATGGCTCTTAAAAAACAAAAAATTATTACAAAGAGTAAGTTGTCTTATAAATAATAAAAACAGAGAACATAGCCAGCAGGACAATTCTCATCTTCTAATGTAAGTTATTATTTAAAGTCAATTTGAAAATACTAAATAATATATTTTATCAAATGTAATTTTCATCTTTCTTGGAATTTTTTTATGTCATATAATTGTTTATGCAATTTTTAAATTTTATTTGTGCTCATCTTATTTAGAGAATTTATGGTTCAGACTGCATTAGCTTGATGAAATAAGAATTAAAGCAATTAACCACCACATAATTAAGTTTAAAAAATTGTGCTTTCAACTGTGAATGGTTTCACAGAAGAGAGGTGATTTGTGTCATGGTTGGTATTCTGCGGGCAGAATGGGGGCCTACCTGGAGGTGCGAATTCTCTGTGACCTCAAATTTTAACCTCAAATCTGTACCTCAAATTTTAATTTCATTTTGTTCTTACTAGCTTGGTTTGTGATTACCTTTGGTTTAAAAAAATCAGGATTCCCATTCTCAAGACTCTAATGTTGGCACTATTGGGGTCGTCTCTTCCCTTCTTCACGTTGTTCCCGATCCCCCTTCTAACCATCTAGCCAATGTTTCTAGGTTCTTCTCATGAAACTTGCAGTAAATCATTGTCTGCTTTGAAAAAAGATTTCAAAATGTTCTCAACTTAACTACCTACTTGCCTTTCTTCTTTCCTTCATGTTCCATATTTCAGTTTTCTTTATGGTATGCCTGAATCATGCTATCTACTGTATCTTCCATGAAACTCTTGGTAATAATTTCGTTTGGGAAGCCCATCTGTCATTTTGCTCTCTGTGTGAGATTCACCGATCTCTCTTCTGCAGAGAAACCAGGAACCAGGGGCCAGTCTGTAAAGAAGGTACACAGTTTGATGTGGCTATGGGATCAGATGTATCCTACTAGAACTTGATTATGGATTAGTGTCTGGATTTGCT
>CM053610.1:55085839-55137798 GCA_028646535.1 Procyon lotor
CAGCTCAGGTCATGATCCCAGGGTCCTGGAATCAGGCCCCACATCGGGCTCCCTGCTTGGTGGGAGACCTGCTTCTCCCTCTCCCACTCCTGCTTGTGTTCCCTCTCTTGCTCTGTCTCTCTCTGTCAAATAAATAAAATATTTTTTAAAATTCTATAATATTTTCTTCGATCCAATCTATACTTAAGTTTTCCTAATTGTCTCCAAAATGATTTTATAGCTATTTTATTTTTTCTAACTAGGATCTGACAGGGGTTGCACTTTGCAAGGTTACATCTCTTTAGACTTCTAATTTCAATCTAGATAGTTCCCCTACCCTTGTTCTTCACGACATTGATATTTTGAAGGATCCGGAGCAGTTTTCTTTTATAATGTCCACATGCTAGATTTGTCTGATTGCTGTCTCATAGTATTATTTAACATGCTGATCTATCCCCTATATTTCCTATGAACTAGAATTTAGGACTAATGACTTGACAAGATTCTGGTAGAAGACTTTTGGCAAAAATGCTTCATAGGCAATATTGTGTATTTTATACTACATCATTTCAAGAGCATATAAGAGCCATTGTTCCATTTTTAGTAATGATAAATTTGATCACTTAGTTAAGATGTCATCTACCAGACCTCACCATTGTAAGGGTGTGTTTTCCACGTTTAATTGATAACGAACCTATGGGGTGACACTCTGTTAGCATGTAAATATCCTTTCTCTAGCAGCTCTTCACCTAGTGATTTTATCATGCATCGATGATCATTGTCTAATAATATAGTTACACTGAGGGTTGCAAATGGCTTTTCTAATTCTGTGATCCCTTCCATCTGTATTAGCTAGTATTCTTTTTACAAAAAATTTCTTTCTTCCCCCCCTTCTCGTCTTTTCTGAGCATTACTATTAATTGTGGGGTTTTTTAATTCAGTGTACTATAATAATTTTATTTTAGGTTTAGGTGCTCAAATTGTCCCAAATTTAGTCAATATTTTCTGCTTAGGCCAGTTCTTAGGTTTCTTTGACTTATCTCCATCAGTTTTTCAGTAGTTTGTTGCTTTCTGACACAAAATATTCCAGGCTCACCTTCCCCTCTTTCTGCCTGGATCTAGAATCAGCCTTTTTTCTTTCAAGAATCCTCGGAGAAGTTCAATGCATCTCATTCCATCATTATGTAATTGTTTTACTCAGCCTGTCCATAAACACTTTAGTGGCTTTCCCTAAATCCTCAGAAATTTTGCTTCTCAGTGCAGCTTTTATTCTGGCCCTTGCTCTTAGTGCTTGGTTCTTTGTGTTTCCTCTGTGTAACTCTTAGCATCTCCTTAAGTCCTTTCCAGAGGTATCACACTTATATTTCCCAAGGTGTAAATTGTGAGTACTGGGTCAGACTGGAAAATGGATATTATCACAAAGCTGGTTTGGAAGCTGCAAGTGAAAGGCCTAAATAGGCATGGCCAGGACAAGGGAAAAGCAAGAATTTCAGCCAGCAGGAGACAGCTGCAACTGCCCTCAGCAGAGAGGCCACAGCTTCCTGCAGTAGCCCCTCTCATCCTCACACCTACTTACTTCCCTGAAGGCGGAGACGAGTTGGGGCAGAACAGGAGATTTACTTTAATCTCAGAGTTCAATGTTTGGGGTAGAATGACCCCAAGGCCAGGAGAGAAGAAAGGATGTAGCTATTACTCTAAGTCCCCAAAGACCTTTCCAATATTATATGAACCCATAGGACTATCATTTTGACTACTTGTCTAGGAAACTCTCATGTTAATTTATCTCTTGTGTTCATGTTCAACCTTTCTTTTTTTTTTTTTTTTTAAAGATTTTATTTATTTGACAGAGAGAAACACAGTGAGAGAGGGAACACAAGCAGAGGGAATGGTAGTGGGAGAAGCAGGCTTTCCGAGGAGCAGGGAGCCTGATGCGGGGCTCGATCCCAGGCCCCTGGGATCATGACCTGGGCCGAAGGCAGACGCTTAACCACTGAGCCACCTAGGCGCCCCTTGTTCAACCTTTCTTTATTTGAATATATTCTGTCTGGGTTTACTGTATCTTTTAGTAATAAGTAAAATTAGAATAATTTTACTTACCAGTGATTTCTAGTTGTCTTTATCATATTAAAACTCTTAGACCAAAGGTCTCCTTCATCTGTGTCCTTCTGTATCTGGTGGTGTTATCTCCCACAAGCCCTGCCTTGTACCTCCCCCACCGCAGCCAGGGTCTCTTCGTCTATACCTTCTCCTGTCTCCCAATCATTTGACATCACATAGAGGACACATCACTGCACAAGGATTCGGAGGTAGGGATTTGTATCCAAGGCACTACCAACTGCTCTGTGATCTTGGGTAAATTTCATAACCTCTCTGGACCTCAGATTGCAAATCAGTCACGCGATCTCTTGATTTTGAGATCCTTTTTAGTAAGGGTTGAAAGGGAGAAACATCCTTAGAATCTTTTTCCTCAAATTGTAGATTGTTTTGAGTGGGAAGGGATTTCACAAGTCATTTAATATAACTGTCTAATGAAGAAATTTAGCCCTTAAACATGAGGAAATTGCCCAAAGTCCTGCTGTAGTTGAAGGAAGAGAGAGGTCTAGAACCCAGTTTCTCTGACTGTTAGTCCCAAACTAGTCCCTTCTATACTATACACAACTGACTTCCACCCCCACCCTCTTTAAAATTCTGCTAACTCTCTAACCCAGCCATAATAACTCCAGTAACCCCTATCTCCCACCCTACTCACCTCTTTGTATATGTTTTTATCACTTCTGAGTATGATAGTAGTAACTAACATTTTTCAAATACTAAATTCTAATTTCTTTACTAGCCATTTTACATTTTGTATTACATTTTATCCAAAGTGTAATACAAACATTATTTGTTTGTATTGCCATGGCAAACTTATAGAGTCAGTTCTACAATCATCCAAGTTTATAGATGGAATAGCTGAGGCTTATAGGATTTACATAATTTGCCCAGTCACACAGCTAGTAGCTCTCAGAAATAGATTTCTAACTCATCTCTAACTCCACACCAATCCATGGAACTTTTCTTCCTGTGAATACGGTGTAAGGTTACTCACCTATTCATTGCTTACTAAGTACCTACTAGTACCCAGCACCGTTCTAGGCACTATGTGAAATAAAAAGAAACGGAAGTCCCTGTTCTAAGTGGAGATGCAAAATCTATCAATTTGAGGAAACAAGCAACATGTATGATACTGGAATTCCAAGTCATTCTTTTTTATGTCAATAGACTAACTTTCTGAAGGCAGAGTTCAACCCATGGTTTCTAGAATTCAGTGGACCCTGGATGGATAATGGAAATAATGGTCTCTTGTCAGATAAAAAAAAATGGTGGTTGGAGTTGAGAAAGCAGGTTTATGCTGAGAGTCAAATTAAAGTCAGAAATTTATATCAAATTTGTAGGTCCCACTACGACTGTGTTAACTGCCAGCCACAGGTAAAGCTGAGTATCTACTATGTACGAGGTGCAGTGATGGACACCTGAAAGAATCAAAGACAAGGAGGACAACTGAGACGTTCAGACCAATCAGAGGTAAGGCTGGATTGGGGTCCATACAGTGCCTTATTGCTGATGTGATCAGAAGGGGCTGGGCTTTAGGATTATTTGAAGCATCTTGGGAAAAGAGAATTATCTTCCAGTGGGAGGTGGAAAATGACAAACTTGGATGTTGGGGTAGTTCAAAAAGAGGAAAGGAAGTTTGGGGTTTAAGTAGGAACTTAGAAAGTAGACCAGCAGTCTTCCAGCCTTCTCACCACCCTCCACATCAAGGGGCAGGCTCCTTCAAGATGGGAATTTGACTTGCTTTTATTGTACTGCTTTTTCTAAACCGGCTCACTCTTGAGGCTGCTACACATTTATGAGTGAATAATTTAACTATATATCTTTGCTAGTCTTCAGAATTATTAAGTCGACTTACAAATTTTAAAGACAATAAATTTGAAATCAGTTTAGTCTGTGACCCAATTTAGTTGATCTGAGATACTCAGATCATTGCCCTGAGATCTTTGATCTTTGGTCTCTTTGCTGGAGACTGCTTGAAAGTTGCTGAATTATGGTGCGAACATCCTACTGTCATTAACGAAGGAATCACTTCCTCCACTAGAACTCTGTATCTTTCTGTCTGGAGTTTTATGATATAGTAAAATAACAACAACAAACAGGGTTTCTTGGAGAGAGGTAGAATCTATTCTCTTAAAGCAATTAGCTTTTCTAGCTCTTTAGACAATAGCTTTAATATATGAAAATATGCCAACTGGCCTTGAGACAATGAAAATAAATGGCCTCCCAAGGTTCTCCCCAGCCTCAGCATTCTGAGATACTTCACATGGATACTAATTCCCTTTTCAGTGTTTTCATTTGGGCGGGGCATTATTCTGATAAGCACCGGACTATAAAAGTCACAGTCCTTTTGTGAAAGGATTGAAATTGAACAGGCTTTTACAGTATGGCAGGCTCTGGAGGGCCATCTTCATTGGAGGCTTCAGCATTACTGACTGGCTGCCCTTCTACAAGGGTCTGCTATATCTAGTTTTTTAAATTGTAAATACAAAATGTTCCCCTTTGAAGGCAGTGTGTTGATAGTTCTGCATTTTGCAGTGATCTAATATCCAGAGAGTCTGTTTCCATGCAACAAAAGCTAAGGTCAATTATGATTCCCCATCAGTGACCCACAGCACCCCATGTCTTTCACAGCAGTCTATTTTGAGAGCACACCCTTTAACATTTTTAAAGGGAACCAGGATTATCATTCAAATGATAAACTGCCACACAGACAGACATTCTCTTATGATTCATTGAAGTGCAGGTCACAAGAGGTTATGTATTTGGTCTCAGTGTTTATTAAAGAAAGTGAAGACAGATAGATCTGAGAACAAATCAAACGTTGCACATCATAGATGCCAAGCTCAACAGAATGATGTTCCAATATTAATATGTGGGCTACCTAGCCCCACTGGGCAAAAACATGTTTTATTCAGGAAAACAACAAATCAAGCAATCTCTCTATAGAAAGCCATTTACAACTCATTTGGAAATTGAATTCATAATCTTTAATAAAGCTTGTTTATACCAACCATGAAGGAGTTTCAAATAAATAAAACTGAAAGCAGTGAAAAATTAGCTTCCTAGCCTTTACATGTTTATTACATTGTAATCATTCAAACCCACTGAAGTCAAATTTGTTTTTCCAATTTCCTAAATTCAATCCAATGAACTGCTGGTTCTTACACAAAACCAATTCCTATTGTCAAGTGACAGCAAGAAAAATTAATATTATGTTGGTTCTTACTACCCAAAGGGATTTTACTAAGTATAAGTAATAATATAGGCTCACACCATCTAAAAATCTATTACGTAAGGTAAATTCTAGCCACGTGCTCTGATATCCTTAAAATGGCAATGAAATAAAAGGCCGAGCCTAGGGATTATGTCATATACAGCATGTTAAAACAGATCCCTAGGGCCTTGGTCAGGAAATAAAGAGCTGTGCTAGAATTTTATTGAAAAATCGTGATGACAAAGCCCTTTCCATTTAAAAATCACAGCTTATCAACATCTTCAAATCAGTGGCTGGAAATGAATGGACAGGTGGTCTCCTTTTGCTCTCTGCTTAGCACCCGGCTTTAGGTAATGCAGTCACATCACTGGTTTACAAATCAGGTCAGGAGACTCTGCTCAGAAAATGCCCTAGCATGACAGGGTTCCTCCCGGGCAGAGGCCCAAGCTGGGCTGAAGCTTCCCTGCTGCTGCCTGCTGCAGACCTATTTCTCACTGACCCACCATCAGTCTCTAGGACAGGCTCTGTGTAATCCAGGCACTTCACTCATTCCACTCTGCCTTTGTTTTCAGTTGAGGGAAGGGAGGGATGATGATTCCTCATGGGAGAATGTGGGAAGAAAGGTAAACAGTACACGTGAACTGCCTAGAGCTGCCTAGAGCACTCTCTCCTTCCCGTTCAAGAGGCAAATATTTACCAAGCCTGGATTCTGCACATAGCATTTTACGCAGCTGGTAATGGCGTCCCAGGCCTCAGAGTGAGGGCCCACGTAGTTCACCTAGCTGGCCTGGATGGGGAATGGGGAGAAAGGATTTTCAGAGGCAGCAAGCCTGATTTGAATGTCCTGGCGCCACATCGCAGCTGTTGCCTCAGTGAATCACTACCTCTCTGAGCTTCACTTTCCTCATGATACAGGAGAGGATTAGAGCACGTATCCTAGAGGGTGATGTGAGAGTGAGACCTAGTGTACATCAGGTGCCTGGCACTGCCCAAACGTTCTTGCCACCATCCTGCCCTCATAATCCCCGCCCTTCTGGACCCTATATTGGACAGAATGTTCTGCATCCAGAAATGCGGCCCTCCCACTCTCCTTCCTGGGGCTTGTCTTATTTCATGTCCAAGTAGTGCAGTCTTTGAGAGCAGGAGCTGCATCTTGCCCAGCTCGACTTGTCCCGCAGGATCAGCCCCAGCTTCACTATGGGCTCTTGAATAACACACAGACTGCCTGCTTAGAAGTGAGAGTGCCTCCCCCACCCGCCTCTTTCTCTGCTGCAGTCAGGCCTGCAGCCAGAAAAAGCCTAGGATCTCCCCCATCATTTCCTGCAGCCTCCACACTCCTCAGCAGCAGCAGAAGGGAGAAGACAGGGAGCTGCTCCAGACCGACACTGCTACACAGGGTTCCTCCCCAGCCTCCTGAGCTGCACCCAGCACATATTCCTTTAGGGGAGTTTTATGGGGAACAAGGGATGGGGAGAGTGACCACACATCCACAGAGTTCTGTAGAGAGAGCTCCCAGCCACACCTCAGTCTGTCCCCTCCCACAGTGTTAAATTCACAGCACTCCTCCTCCTTGTGGGTGGAATCAGGGGAATGGACTACCTTTACTGAGCATGACTATGGCCCAGAAACTATACCTAATTAACAAAGGTTGGCTCAGTTCTTCCTCAGAACATGGGATATAGGATGCATCTTATTGGCCCCATTTTATAAATGAAGAAACTGAGGCTAAGAGAGGTTAAGTCGGTCCCGCAAGTCAGCCAGAAACCTGGGCCAAGGTTTGAGAACTCCAGGCTGACTCCCAGCTCACCCTCTCAGCTTCAGCAGGCTGCTTTGCTGGCAGGTGGTGGGGAGGGAGCTGACTCATGGCTTTTGATTCATTCAGTCCTCTTTTCTGCATTAGCATTGCTGCAGCCTAATGAGCAAATATTGTATTATGCATTTCTCACTTTACAGATATCCACATGAGGCTGCTTGCTTGTGAGCCCAAAGAGTCACAACGTTTTCGGGTGACATATTGACAGGCTAGCTTGTGGGTAAGTTAGAAAGAATGTTAGAGTACTTAGAGATCATCTAAATTGTGGATTCTTAATCTGGAATTCGAGGGAGGACCTCGGGGAGTCCAGAAGACCCTGAATTTACATACATTTTTCTAGGTCAAAGGTCTAGAACTTTCACCATATTCTCAAACAGGTTCTAAGTCCCAAAAGGTTAAGGTTAAGAACTGGGCACAATCTGGCCAAACCAAACTGCATATCCCCATGCTCGCTCCTGCCATTGCTCCATGAGGCAGCACAGTTTGTGACAGAGCTAACCCAGCACTAAACAGCAGAAGCAGAATATGAGCTCTGGGTCTTCTGCAGACATTTTAAAGACTCGTGAATTATTAAAATGGCTAATTAAGTCAACGTTCACCGGAGAGTATTTGCTTTTTCGTCATAACGGAGCTCACTGTGAAACCTGGCTTCATTCCATCATTTGCTTAAACATAAGGTCAGCTCCCTTGGTTCTGTCTTTGCTGGTCTAGGAAGAACTTGGAGTGGTCTGCCGTGTTAAGTAGGAGCAGCCACTGTGTGTACCTCGGTGTACACAGCTGGGAGGCTTGAACCCATTTTCTTTTCTGTCCTCTGCAATTCTCTCCTCCTTCGTCCACATCAACCATGCCTATTTCCACATCTTCCCTTGTACCAGGACAGTGCTCCCCCTAGAACACTGTGAGTGAGTGGCCTAGAACCGAAAATATACAAGGTTCATCAAGTCAGGGTCTGTTGAAAGGTTGCGCTAGCCTCCTTACGTTTTGAGGCACTTTTTTTTTTTTTTTTTAACATTTTTATTTATTTGTCATAGAGAGAGAGCATACAAATAGGGAGAGTGGCAGGCAGGAGAAGCAGGCTCCCTGCTTAGCAAGGAGCTGGATACGGGACTCTATCCCAGGACCCTGAGACCATGACCTGAGCCGAAGGCAGATGCTTAACCAACTGAGCCACCCAGGCATCTCCATTTTTGGAGCACTTTTACCAAGTATCCTCTTCCCTCCCTTCCAGACTTAAATGCTACTTTCAGGACTCCTCTCTAATTCCACATCCTTTATGAAACTTTGTTATTTTATCTATGTCGGTTTCTTCTATTTCCAATTACATAATAAGCCCCTTGAAGGCATGAACTTATTTCTTATTTTTTTGTTAAAGATTTTATTTATTTGAGAGAAAGAGAGAGTGTGCATGAACAGGGGAGAGGGGCAGATAGAGAGGGAGAAGTAGACTCCCCACTGAGCAGGGAGCACGATGCAGGGCTCTATCCCAGAACCCTGGGATCATGACCTGAACCAAAGGCAGATGCTTAACCAACTGAGCCACCCAGGCGCCCCTTATTTTTTTCTTCTTGTATTTACCAACAGGTTTTGTACTATGCTAGATGCCAAATAAAAACTATTGATTAAGAAGTAGGCTTCTCCCTACCCCCATAGCATTCGAAGTTGACCATTTTCCAACAAGGTCCATTGCCAAGTGAAAATATAAAACCTTGGCTGGAAGTGGAAAGAAATCTCCGTCTTACCAAAGACCCTCTGTACCAGCCCATGGTCAATAGGTGACTCCCTGAGAGATTATAACCTTCGTCCTGGCTGTACTCAGTACCTGGATCAGAGGATACTCCTTTAAGTTGCTGACCAAATGCACTGTGGCACCACCAGTCCAGGATAGGAGTTGCTACCACCTTGCCCTACCATGAGATATCTTAGAATGCACACCCAACTGACCTTCCTCACACCTGTGCCCAGGCCCATGCCATGAACAGAGGACAGTAGTGTCACACAGGCCTCCCCTCCACTGATGTGAACTGGTCACCACTCCAGGTGGAGGGTGGCAGCAATCCCTAACAGGGAACAGATGGTCAAGAAGCCACCCCAAAAAGGCAGGAAGGTGTAGGAAGACAGAGCTGCAGGAGAGTCAAGAGTCTAAGTCCCTGGGCACATGCTCCATTGTTCCATTAGACTTCACTTACAGAACACAAAATCAAAATTAAATTACTAACAGTTTCAAGAGGCAAGTGCTGAGCATCAAACCCCAAGTATGGTGCCCTTCTGAGTGAGAGGCTGAACACAAAGCCAGTCCTGCTGCTTCCTAAAATCTTTGGCATAACTCGACTTGTAAAAATACAAAGGAACAATGGGTAATTCACTTAGGGATTCACAGAGTTACCCTAATGACTGTGGATGCCACCACTTACCTCATCTACTATTTTGTATGTGCACAAGGATTCATGACTTGGAAATATATCTATAGGAAGTCAAGTAAAATTGGCTAGTAGAGCACTTATTTAATGTTTAGCAACCAAATAAACAGCTTTGGTGGAAAATTCTGTTGTTTGGAGGTTGATTTAGCCATGACCTGCCTCCCCTTTTCCTATGGAAAATCATTCCCCTTCTTAGTTTCCATAAAATTCAAGAATCCTTAATGTTTATTAGAACAGAGATGGTTAAAACAAATTTTACTCAATTCATATGAGGCCTCAACAAGAAGATTAATGCAACATCACACTTTGGTTTTAAACCCAGTGTTAACCACTGTAAGCTATATACTATTTTTCTTTCCCTCACATCTTTAATTCATGACTGTAGCTGAATATTTATCCTAAAAAGATTTTTAAAAGGTTGATTGATCCAACTGGCATTGGCCTGGATCAGATCCCATGATGGATAATGCTATTTTTTTTTTAAGCACAAGCAAGCAGTCCCTTTCCACAATAACTAAAGACTTGATAGAGTAAAGTGGCCTTTGAGAGCTGAATTTCTGAGTTGGACTAGGGCAGGCTGTGCTGGGTGTTTGCACTGATGACATCTGGGGAAGGGAACTAGGTGCTTCAGTTGACTCCGAATTTCTCTTTCTTCTTTTAAGCATTCTTTGACTTTGACTGGATGTCTGTGCCTCATTCCAGCACCCGGCTGCTAGGGTAACATCTGTGAGCTGCTAATTCGTTGGGGAGTTTTGTAGCCCCCAGGAGTGAGCTGTATTGCCTAACAATTGTAACTGAGCAAGAGTCTCAGAACAGAAATGAATTGTAGGATGCTGGTCAGTTTTGCATATTGGCATCTGAATCCTGGGAACAAGTCCCTTTGTGGTTGCTAGTTGCTACTCTTCTGCAAGCATTTCCAGAAACAAAAGGTTTAAGTTATCTCTTGGTGTCTACTACATAGTTAAGCATTCAGTAAATGCTTATTGAATTGATACTTCCCCAGCCTCCCTTCCTTTTCTCCATTCCAGATTCTTCTCCAGATTCTTCTAGGAGCTAATGTGAGTTATCACTGGCCACATCTTTGGTAGAAATTTTCCAAGTAAATCTTATTCATTGCTTCATGGATCTGATGACGCCATGGCACTTTAAACACACTTTCCAGGCCAATATGAGTTCAATGGATTTCTTCTTTTTTAGGCTTCCGTACTGTAGAGGCAACTCTAATCCTAGAGGCCTCTGGAGAAATGGCAGGTGACTTCTTTCTTCACTAGTTTAGGAGATCACTAGTAGGATCCATTGACCTTTTGTCTGTGGATTGTTTCTCTAAGCTGAGACAAGAATTACATTATGGGCACAAACCCCCATTAAGCCAATTTTCATTTTCCCTCTGCTTTCATGGGAAACAGTAATAAATCTTGCTTTGTGGGGCCTCTACCTCTTTATTCAGTCCCTAAGCTAATAAGATCAAGACTATTCCTGAAATTAGATTAAATAATTGGCTCTCTTCTTTCTAGAAGTTTTGGAGCTCTTCTGACCTTTCTTAAAGAGTCAGAAATTATCTTGTTGTTTCTTGTTTTTTTTTTTTTTTTCTCAGTGAACTTTGGATATCCTGTCATTCAAAAAACAAAAGTAAAAAAGAAGTCATGGGATAAAGAAGGGAGGAAAACTGAGAGTCAACTTTCACTAACCAGTTGTATGCCTCAATGTCTCAAGCTTCAGTTTCCTTTCTGTGAAATTAAGGACTCAGATGAAAAAGTTCTCTTTAAATTGTGGTTTGGTTTTTTGTTGTTGTTTTTGGTTCGGGATTTTTTTGTTTTTTTGTTGTTGTGTTGTTTTTGTGTGTGTGTGTGTGTGTGATGAGAACAATTTTTTTTTTCTCCTCTCTCCTTTAAAAAAAATAAAACAGAACAGAATGATCATAAGTTCAGCTGATTTCTTTCTAAGCCACAGGATTCATTTTCTGAAATTGCTGTCTTTTCCTTCAAAACCTCTTCAAAGTCCTCAGCCTTGTCAGCCAGCTCCATCACTCTTATATTAGGTCTTGAAATAAGGGGCCTTTTAGAGTAGACTTGGAAGGAAAAATGACAGGACACAGGCATGGCTGAAGAGGCCATCTGCACGAACCTCCCGCATGAAGCCAAATCGGCTCCTCTCCCATCCTTTCCTAATACCATCCAGAATCCTCTCCAGAATCTGGGTGAATAAAATGCTGTTTCTTAGTCAGCCTATTGATAATTATTTTTCAAGTGGCTCTCGTGTGGTAAATTATTGATCCCTCATATTTATAACCCCAACAGTCATACAGGCCTTAGTTTTTTAAATCAGAGAAAGCTGTGTTTCTGGGATGTAAGCACATTTCCATAAAATGAGATCACCTCAGAAGATTCTGGAGGTTAAGAGCAGGGACTCTGCACTAATTAGAATAGGTTCAAGTTCTGATCCCACCATCTACTTGAAGCTGTATAAGCTTCAAGTTCCTTAAGTTTCTATATTCTCAGATATGAAATGGGTATAATAAATAATGCCTATTTCATAGGGTGGGACAGGAGTAATTTAAATAAATAATGAAAAGGACTTAGCATAGTATCTGGCACACAGTAAATGCCCAATAGTCAGTTAGTATTAAGAATGATACTCCATTAATAATACATAAGTAAAGTCACCCTTGTTTGTCTTAATCTAGAAAAGCAATTGTGGCCTCTGGCATCACACAACTTTCTTGGGTTCCTGAAGTAGTAAGGTAGCGGAATGCCATTATGTTTCAGTCATTGAAAGTAATGGTAAATTTCTTTGAAATACCTCAAATTATATTTTAATGTAAGAACTACTTTCTTCAGAAAGAGAGAATAAAAGAATTTAAACAACTAAAATAATTAAGAAGTTCTTAAACTTTAAGACAGAGAGGAAGAGATTTTTGGCTCTCCATTGATGACATGGGTGAGTCTGAACTCTAACCCTTGTTTGGGATTGATACACTGGCTCTAGCCAGTTGGAAAGGTAGTGAACCACAAGAAGAAGAGAGGGAAATGAGGACCCTCACAGGCTGTGGCACCACATGGACTAAAACAGATCAGGACTCAGTAGGGCTTGTTTGACTGAAAGCGTTCATTCTTCTGTCATCCCCACATACTGAAAGCACATGGTGATGGTGTAGTCCTTTGGGTCAGGGAGTGGCCCAAAAGATCTAAGAAGTTTTGTGTTCAGGTTTGAATCCATTCTAGCTCTTTATAAAAGCTGATGTGGTGACAGCCAGCACCATCAGAGGGTCTCTAATAGAGTTTGCTTAGATTCCAGAATCAGCAGATTCAATCTGGTCCCTAGTGAGGCAGGATTAGACAAACAGAAGTGTATAATTGCTTTATCAAGTCTGGCTCCAAATTGTGAAATATCTCAGTCTAAGTTATAGCTCAAGCTCAGTGTGAAATAAGCTCACTGAGCTGGCTGGCTAGATCCAGAAGATGGAGATAATGTAACTGGAAAGAGGGAAATTTTGTCCAACCAGACGTGAAGGCAATAGGTAAACAGACCCAGCCAGCCACTGAGGGACAGTGAAAGGCCATTTGAATTGGGGGCCGATGGGGAGAGGCGGAAGGTATCATGCAAATTATAACTAAATTATTGGAGGAAACCACAGCAGAACAGGAAATGTACATGTGGATAAGTGAAGCCTCCATTAATGACTTCACTGCATTTATTAGAAGGGATATCAATTAACCTGATAAAGTTCAAGGCAATCACAGTAGGAAGAAGAGATGGATTTAGGATTAATCCCCTGTTGTTTTCCTATAGCAATTTATAAAGGAAATGTTTCAGGTGAGAGCCTAGCTAGGAATTAATCTCCGAATGATTAGAATTGGATTTCTTTTTTATAAAAGAAGAACCCTAAAGGTAGTGGAGCCCAAACTTGGCTACACATTTGAATCATTTAGGGATCTTTTTAAAACTTCCAAAGCCCCAGGCCACACTTCAGACCAATTATATCAATTAAGGTATAACATACACACACACACACACACACACACACACGTGTGCACACACATACATATATACATATATACATATATTCGTAAAGGCTGTGGCAGCACGTGGACTAAAACAGATCAGGACTCAGTAGGGCTTGTTTGACTGAAAGCGTTCATTCTTCTGTCATCCCCACATATTGAAAACACATGGTGGTGGTGTTAAAAATCCTGAGAGCCAAGGCAAATAAAAGACAGTGACTCTTCCTGATTGGGGACAATGCCCTGGTGAAACAGCAATCCTAACTTTCACTTTAGAATTCAGATCCATGTTGAGATGGAACTCATGTACTCCTTTGGGTCAAGGAGTGGCCCAAAAAGGCCTAAGGAAATTTGTGTTCAGGTTTGAATCTGCTCTAGTTCCTTACAAAAGCTGATTGTGTGTGTGTGTATACTTATATATATCTTATATATTACACACACACACACACACACACACACACCCCCACCCCTTAAGTTGGGACACAGGTGGGACACAGGCATTAGTAATTTCCAGTGCTCCTTATTGATTCTAAGGTACAGACAAGTTTGGGAACCACTGTGTGATAAGCAGTATGCACGGTAGAGACATGTTAGGCAGTGACATGTTAAGTTAAAGGAAAATATAGTCATTAAGAAATGGCAAGAAATTAGCCTGCCTTAGAATGGGATACATGTCTTGTGTTTCCTTTATTTGTAATTTTTTTTAAAGATTTATTATTTAGAGAGAGAGAGAGGGAGAGCACTTGCAGGGGGGTTGCAGAAGGACAAGCAGACTCCAGACTTATGCTCGGTGTGGAGTTGGACGCAGGGCTCTATCTTAGGACCCTGAGATGATGACCTGAGCTGAAACCAAGAGATGGACGCTTAGCTGACTGCGCAAACAGGAGCCCTATTTGTAATTTTAAACAGTGTTTATCAGTGTTCAAGAGAAATGAGGGGCGCCTGGATGGCTCAGTGGGTTAAAGCCTCTGCCTTCGGCTAGGGTCATGATCTCAGGGTCCTGGGATGGAGCCCCGCATCGGGCTCTCTGCTCAGCAGGGAGCCTGCTTCCCCGTCTCTCTCTGCCTGCCTCTCTGCCTACTTGTGATCTCTCTCTCTCTGTCAAATAAATAAATAAAAGCTTTAAAACAAAAAAAAAAGAGAGAAATAAGTGAAGACACAAAGCCATTTTTTTGGCTGGGGAGGAGCAGAGGGAGAGAGAGAGAATCTTAAGCAAGCTCCATGCCCAGCACAGAGCCCAACTTGGGGCCTGATCTTACAACCTTGAGATCATGACCTGAGCTGAGATCAAGAGTCAGACACTTAACGGACTAAGCCACCCAGGCGCCCCACAAAGCCACATTTTAAGAAGGAAATAAGCAGCTAAAGTTAAATTCAAGTAATTATTGAGTGAGGACCTTGAACTTGGTGTCTGGGAGTGGTATAGAAAAAAGGGAGTACATTACCATTATGGATGCAGCAATTTATGCATTTTTGCCTCATAAAATGTTCACATCCATGACCTAATTTTAGCTTGCATCTCTGTGAAGTAGGCAGAGAAAGTATTCTTTTTCTCTCCCACTTCCACAGATGGGAAAACAGATCAGGAGAGTCTCATGATTGACTCAGCATTATAGAGCAAAGCTAATGGAAAGAGGAGGTCTAGGATTTCGTTCTTCAAAACTCCCAGTTGAATGTCCTTTCCTCCACACCATGTTGCCTTTCTGCCTTTGAACAACTCTATAAGAGGGGGAAAAGTTACAGTGGTAATTTAAATAAGAAAACATGACACTTGGAGAGCTGAAAGAAAGAGTTCTGCCATTAGGGGAAGAAAATCTAGAACAGATGCCAAAAGACACATCAAGGTGGTAGCAAAGTGCTGGACACCCTGCCCTTGAAGATGCCTCATGAATATTTGATGATATTAATACACTGGATTTGCCTCCAAATTTACATTGGGTTGGGGGGAGGGGTAAGGTCATTGGGGTCACAAGAAATTATTTTTGAGACACAAAAAAAATGGAAGTGGCCTTACAGCTACTTTAGCCTATAGTTTGAGGTCCCCTCTTAGGTCAAATAGATTGTGAGAGAGCCACTGAGTGGTTGTTGCCCTGGATGCTATTGTTTGCAAGAAATAGAAATTCATTGGCATTGGCTTATCCAAAATAGGAGGGGTGACTTATAGGCCCTAAGAGCAAGAATCACATCTGGCTTACGGAAAGACTAGAACTGGGAATTTGCAGACTTTCAGAAACTCAGAGGAAATGTGTTCTCTCCATCTTCACTTCTCTTTCTGAGTGTTTTGCCCATCTTTTTCTGGAGAGTTCCCTCTTCTGGTCTGTCCACATGTGGGATTAAAGATAGATAACCGCAGCTCCTAAGTTCACATTCCAGCCATATGAACCAACTCTCTCTCCCCATTCCTCTGTCTCAAACACAGACTCCCTTGGAAGGAGCTCTTTTGGCTCAAATTGACTCAGTAATCCATCCCTGATCCAATCAACTATGACCAGGGGTCAGAGTCCCATTAGTCATAAGCAGCTGTTGAAAGCCACCCTCTGCAGATGGCAATAAGGCATTTATAGATAGAAATCATTTGAGCTGAGCATATACCTCAAAATATATCTACCACTCACACCCACTAGGATGGCTATACTAAAAAAAAAACAAATGGAAAGTAACAAATGTTGGCAAGAATGTGGAGAAATTGGAACCCTCATGTAATGTAAATGGTAATATAAATATAAATGTAAAATGGTGCAGTTGCTATGGAAAACAGTTTGGTGGTTCCTCAATAAATTAAACATAGAATTATCATATGACCCAACAATTCTACTCCTGGGTATATACCCAGAAGAATTGAAAACAGGTGTTCAAACAAAAAACATGTACATAAATCTTCATAGCAGCACTATTCACCATAGCCAAGAGGTGGAAGCAACCCACATGTCCATCAGCTGATGAGTGGATAAACAAAATGTGGTAAAACCATGCAATGGAATAGTATTTAGTCACAAAAAGGAATGAAGTACTGATACATGTTACAGTGTGAATGAACCTTAAAAAAATTACACTAAGTGAAAGAAGCCAGACACAAAAGACACTGTGTTTTATGATTCTACTTATATGAAATATACAAACTAGGCAAATCCTTAGAGACAGAAAGCAGATTAGTGACTACCAGGAACTAGGGGGATGCAGGAATGAAGAATAACTGCTTAATAGGTACAGGAACTCCTTTTAGGGGGTGATAAAAATGTTCTGGAATTAGAAGGTGGTGATGATTGCACAACATTGTGAAAGTACTAAATGTCCCTAAGTGGCACACTTTAAATCTTTATGTTATATGTGTTTTACCACAACTGTATCTATACATAGGGGGTGTGTGTGTGTATGTATCTTATCTGTCAGTTGCCCTGAGAAGACTAATCACATTCACTACCTTGTAGTAGCCTCATTGAGAATAATAACATACATTAATTCATTCACTCATTCGGTAAACATAAATGAATTGAGCATTCATTATACACCAAGCTGTGCCAGGCATCAAGCATATGGGAGCTAAGAGGTCCAGTCCCCACCCACGAGGGACTGACAGATCAGTGGAGCAGATACAGGTAGATCATTTCAACATAATGTGATAAGTGCTAAGACTAAGACATGCTCAGGGTGTTCTGGAAATTTAGATGAGGTGGGATCGTGAAAGAAGGGCATAGGGATGAGGCAACACCAGAGCTGATCCCTAAAAGATAAATAGGAGTTCTGCTGGTGAGGCAGAAAGAAAGAAGGAAAGAAATGCACTAAAGGTACAGAGCTGGAGAGAACGTGGCCCATGGCAGAGGGGCTAAATCGTATGATAAGGAAAGGGAGAGGAGACGGGAGCAAATGTCAAAGGCCCTTGGCTGCTGTCTAAAGGAACCTGAATTTCATCCCAGAGCCCGTGACCAGTGCCTGAAGGATCATCCGCAGGAGAGCACCAGCAGGGAGAAACAGCCTAACAAGACTGAAATGGGAGGTGGGGGCAGAGCAGTAGAACAGAATGTTAGCCCAGAGAAAGGAGAGAAATAAGAAGAGTAGAAGGTCAGTAGTATCATAGCTTCAGCAAGATCAAGTAGGATGGGCTGCAAAAGTGGCTGTGGACTTGACATTGAGAAGGTCACTCATGTCCTTTGCACATGTTTGCAGTCGTGTTGGGCTATGGCCCGAACAAGCATACTTTTCCGTGGACTTTGGCTGGGGAGGAGAAGAATCTCAGCATGGTGGAGAAGGGAACATGTTTGTGTGCTCTGGAGAAACAGGATGAGACAGGGACAGAAGGCAGAGGAGAGAGGGGGAGATCTGGGGAAGCCAAGGCTGCAGAACGCTCGGAAGGGCCTCCGTTTGCCCAGATAAGGAGATCGCATAGCCCCCTTCTGGGGGAGGCAAGGACAATGAAGGAGGGAAAGATATTTTTCCTGCTGGGGCAGAGGTATGGATATGTGAAGATAAGGGAATTCCTACCTGATGGCCTCTATTTTCTCAGCAAAGCTTGAGGAGGTGGGGAGATCGTTAGAAAAGCTACTCTGAGGAAAGGGCGAGTTTGCTGATGGTGGTGGTAAGAAGGGTTTCTAGGCAGCTCAGCAGCCTGCTGAGGCTGCAGATGATGACTTTGTAGTAGCGCCAATCTGCGTGGGTTGTGATTTTCTCCAGCGGAGCTCAGGAGCTGAGGAGCCCAGATGTCAGAGAAGGAAGAGCTGCCCTGATCAGGCTAGGGTACAGCCAGACAGGAGCAGCAGCAGGACTGGGCAGATGGGAAGGTGATGAGATGCTTCAGGAAGCTTGGGCTAAATGGGGAGGGAAACGAAGAAGGGTGATTTGATACAATGACAGAAAATGACAAGGGAGAGACTAGATTTTGAGGAGGTTGAAAACCCAGCATACTGGGAGGTAGGAGTGGGTGGACTGGGAGGTGGGAGGCTCTGATCAGAGTGGGCTGGAGAACAATTCAAGGCAATATGTAATCAAGTGCTAAATAGGACGGTGTGAGATGTAAGTGGGCATAAATGCTGGGGAGGAGGGGAGCACTTCGAGACTGGAGTGCTCAGTGTGGATTGGGGAGAAATCCAGTGCAATTTCCTGCCTGTGCAGCACCCCCATTGGGGAATTCAAGGTGACAGTGTAGCAACTGGTACTATATCTGGAAGCTTAAAAGATACTGGGTAGATCAAACCTTTCAGAGGATGCAGATTCTTTGGACTTCATAAAGGCAGAAAGTGAACAGTAGGGGAGAATGTTAAGATTCTCTTAATCCTTCCTATGAAATGCTATTGCATTCCTTATGTGCCCTGTAATTTATGTTCATCCTCATACTTTGCTTGCCTCAGTCACTCTCTGCTTCCAACCCCCCCTGACACCTCGTCTGCATTTCCCTTCCCCAGCTGGTCTCAAAATTTCAAGAAACTGAAAGCACATTGTACATTTCTACAAAATAAGGCTATGAATTAATGTGGGCTTTGGGAATGAGGAAGGGGGGTTGGAGAAACCATCGAGGTGGATTTTGGTAAAGACAAAGTTTACAGCCTTTGCTATAGTCCACATGAGGCTGCGCCCGGGGCAGGTAATCACTGGCCTCAGGCTCAGCTAAGGAGCAGCAGAGCCCAGACCAGGCCAGCACTCAGAAGCCAACTGAGCCTTCCTGCCCACTTCCTGGTCAGTCAAAACCTCAGTTTCCATTCCTTTCCCCTCATAAACTCTATGCTGGAATCAGGTGTAAGTAAGCACTTGATTCCACTCAGGTTTTTCCCTGTTGAATACCCATTTCCCCCTGTTCCTTTTGATCTCGGATCCCAATTTGACTCTAGTGAAGTATCTATCCCCACTGTCCATCTGAGTGACTCCACTGATGACCATGTGGCCCAAGGTAGGCCTACTCATTACTGTCACTAAAATTTGAGGTTGCTGGAGCCTTACCTGAAGGATAGCTTCTTATACTGTGATCCGAGGCCCCATACTTTCAAAACCTGGTTCTACAGCTATTCCTTCTGATCTGCACTTCCTTCCAGAAAAACACCCATTTGTAACTTTGTGTATGTGGGGTTTGGTGCTTGGTGCCCCAAAACCTAAAGGTCCAATATTTGCCATTAAATGAAAACACAGTCCAACCAAGTCAGAACCTGGTAGCACCACACATTCCATCTGTCAACAGACCTTACCGGCACTACCTTCAAAACATGTCCTGAACTGGGGTGCCTGGGTGGCTCAGTCAGTTGAGCGTCCGACTTTGGTTTTGGCTCAGGTCATGGTCTCATGGGTCGTGGGATTAAGCCCCACATCAGGCTCCATGCTCAGTGGGGAGTCAGCTGGAAGATTCTCTCCCTCTGCCCCTCCCCCCACTCTCTCTGTCTGTCTCTCTGTCTCTCTCTCTCTTTAAAATAAATAAATAAATCTTAAAAGCAAAACAAAACAAAAAAAACATGTCCCGAACTGCAACAACACTTCTAATCCCTCCAAACACTTCTTTTTTTTCTCTTAAGATTTTATTTATTTATTTGACAGAGAGAGTAGGCAGAGCCAGGCAGAGAGAGAGGGGGAAGCAGGCTCCCCACTGAGCAGAGAGCCCGATGCGGGGCTCGATCCCAGGACCCTGAGATCATGACCTAAGCGGAAGGCAGAGGTTTTAACCCACTGAGCCACCCACGACCCCCTTCCAAACACTTCTAATCCCTCCACTGCCACCATCCTGGTCCAGCCAGCACGGTTTGGGGCCCAGACTCCTACAGCAGCGTCCTCGCTGGAGGCACTGCTCCCACTCATGCCCCTGAAGCCTGTTCTCCACACAGCAACTGGAGGGACTCTGTTATAATGTGGGATGGGCCCAGTCACTCCTCTGTTCCCATCCTCCCAGTGGCTCCCCCACCTCACTCAGAGTAAAGCCAAGCCCAGACAGTGACCTTCCAGGCCCACATGGTCTGGCCCCATCACTCTTCAACCCTCCCACTGACCTGTCTGCCCCAGCCACACAGGCATCCTCAGCGTTGCTACAACACCCAGGGCACATTCCTGCCTTAGGCCCTCTGCCCATGCTGTCTCCCTCACTAGAAATTAAGCTCGATGAGGGCAGGGATTTCTGTTTTATTCATGGCTGTTTACCCAGCACCAGGCCGAGTACATGGCACAAAATAGGTGCTTACCAAGGATTTGATGAATGAGGGAGGAGGCAGAGAGGAAGGAAGAGAAGGAGCCATCAGATAAGAATTGGGCAGCCTGGTGCTTTCCCCCCCTTTCTCATGACTGCCACCCCATCCTGCAGATATTCTGGCAACTTGTGGAACTTTGGGCAGATGATTTTAACAGTGAAGTGGTCTGTTTTTTGTTATTTTGTTGTTGTTGTTGCTGTTGTTATAGCCATGAAGACCAGAATCACTTTTTTTGAGAGGCTTTATATTTTAGAGTAGTTTCAGGTTCACAGCAAAACTGAGAGAAAAACAGATTTTTCTATCAACTCTGTACCCCCATACCTGCGTAGCTCATTATCAACCTTCCCCAGCAAAGTGGTACATTAGTTACAATTGATGAACCTACAGTAGCACATTATAATCACCCAAAGTCCATATTTACAGTAGGATCCATTCCTGGTGTTGTACATTTTATGGGTTTGGACAGATGTATAATGAAATGTAGCCCCCATTAGGGTATCCTACAGAGTGGTTTCACTTGCCATAAACCTCCTCTGGGCTCCACCCATTCATTTCTCCCTCTCTCTAACCCCTGGAAACCACTGATCTTTTTACTTTTCACTTTTTTTTTTTACTTTTTTGTCATCATAGTTTTCCCCAAATGTCATATAGTTGGACTCATGCAGTACATAGCTTTTACAGGTTGGCTTCATTCACTTAGTGATACATATTTAAGTTTCCTCCACATCTTTTCGTGGTTTAATGCTGAATTTAAGTGCTGAATCATATTCCATTGTCTGGAGTTACCATAATTTACTTATCCATTTATCTACCAAAGGAAATCTTGGTTGCTTCCAAGTTTTGGCAATTAGGAATAAAATTCTGTAAACATGCATGTACAGGTTTTTGTGGACATACATTTTCAACTCCTTTGGATAAATATCAAGATAAATGATTGCTGAATTATATGGTAAGAGTATGTTTAGTTTTTTAAGAAACTGCCAAACGGTCTTCCAAAGTGGCTGCACCATTTTATATTCCCACCAGCAGTGAATGAGGGTTCCTATTGCTCCATATCCTTGCCAGCATTCAGTGTTGCCAGTGTTCTGCATTTTGACTGTTTAATAAGTGTGTATAGAATGATTCTCTATCCTCATTTCTGGAAGTGAAACTCAAAGTCTATTGAGATATATATAAAAAGTAGTAATTTTAAAATCAAAAAGAAGCAGCCTGTGTGCTTTTCCAGGGAAGTGGGTGTGTGACTTCCTGCTAAGGGTCATAGGGATTTTAGTTAGGACTCAGCGTTAATGGGGTCATCCCTGAGTGAATTGGGTAGAACAACCCTAAAATAAAACTCTCTGCCCCCATGTCTGACCACCTGCCAGACTAGAGTTATTGGCTCACAAAGGCAAGAGCCTAAGTGGGGCTAGTGGCTGGAAAAACAGAGCAGGGCCCAGTGCCCGTGTAAGACAACATGTGCATTCATGGCGCCTGCCCTTTCAGTCTCTTGGGAGTGAAAGGATATTTGTGCTAGGAACGGCTTCTCTCAGGTGCTCCCCTGAGCATGTGCTGACTACAGGGATTCTTTACTCCTTGTGGAAGATGTTTTTGCTACATAATAAAGCTTCCCCTTTGATTTGGATGTTCTGTGCAGTAACCCCTTTCAGCTGAATTAAAAATAAAATCCTTCCAAAAAATACTCCCCTCACACAGGCTACTTTGAGGCCCTAACTTGAACCAGTCTGGGAGGCAAGTGCACAGCCCTTGCTGAGATCTGCATTCCCTGGGTCCACCCTGATAGATACAGAGTAATGTCTCCCAGTAAACTTGAGCCATTCCCTTCTCATTCGAGTTGGTAGAAAGGTCTACCCAATGTAAGGAAGTCATTCCAAGGCCTCTGCCAGGTTTTGTTAATCAGGTATTTTGACTGATGAGTCAGGAATCATCCATTGTGGTCCTTCTGCCTCTAAGTCATCAAGATACATGGACTCCATAGTGCTATCCTTAAAATGATTTTCTTTCCTTTTGGAAGAACACTGATCTGCAAAGCTCTGCATTTCCCTTGTTCAGTTTTATCCATCAATATTTTTTCTTCAAATCTCATTTCTTCTGATCTAACTGGGGTTCAAAACTGGGCTGATACCAGTGACCAGTGAGGTCATTGCTGTGAAGGCTGCATCTCTGGTCTCCCATGTGAGGGTTTCCCTAGTAACCAGCCAGGAAATCCTATGTGCTGGAGCAGAACCCATCTTTGGCTCTTGCCCTCTAGGGCTCTGACAATATCAGGAATATGGGCAGCAGCAGGTCGCAGGTCCCGGGCACAAAGCCCAGACAAGGAGGGCAGAAGCAAGGCTGAATGCAGCAGATTAGGGGATAGGGAAAGGATTAGGTTAGACCTGGAAAATGCCTCTAGAAATCTGTCAACCAGCAAGGAGGGAAGGCTAGGATCCGGACCGGTGCAGAGTGACCAGTGGGGGAGCCTATCCAGAAAGACAGTATGTGAAAATCAGAAGGCAATCTGTCAAGAGTTGAGTTGAAAACAAACCAGGAAAATGGTCAAAAAACCATCAGTTGACTTTTTTACAGAAGTGTAAATGTAACTTAATGGGAAAGGATAATTTTTTTTTAACAACTGGGAATATTTTTAACCATATGCAAAAATGAACCTTTACCATTCCATACACCAAAGTTGACTTGAAATTGATCTGCAAAGGCTAAAACTATAAAACCTTTAACAGAAAATACAGGAGAAAAACTTAATGACCTTGAGTTTGCCAAAAATCCCTTAAAAGGATTCAAAAAGTATAAACTATAACAGTGTGATTATACTTAATGTGACTGAACTATACATTTAAAAATAGTCAAAATGAAAAAATAGTCAAAATGGTAACTTTTATGTTATCTATATTTTACCATAATAATAAAAGAGAGAGAGAGAATACCTTCCCTACAGGCAATTGCTAAGGAAAAAAACCCTGCAAATGATAAAGAAAATTCAAAATTTAAAACTTGTACTTTAAAAGACACTGTTATAGGGACGCCTAGGAGGCTCAGTTGGTTAAGCATCTGCCTTCAGCTCAGGTCATGATCCTGGGGTCCTGGAATGTAGTCCTGCATGGGGCTCCCTGCTCGGCAGGGAGCCTGCTTCTCCCTCTGCCTGTTTCTCCACTTGCTTGTGCTTTCGTACTCTCTCTCTCTCTAACAGATAAATAAATAAAACACACTTATAAAAATGAAAAGATGAGACATGAAAAGTTGCAAAGGGCATGTTCTATTGTCTTATCTGACAAAGGACATGTTCTATTTTATATAAAGAACTCTTATAACTTAGAGAGCTGGGGTGGCTCAGTCATTTATGCATCTGACTCTCGATTTCAGCTCAGGTCATGATCTCGGAGTCATGGGATCAAGCCCTGAGCTGGGCTCTGCCCTCAGTGCAGAGTCTGCTTCTTCCTCTCCCTCTGCCCTTCCCCCAACTTGTATACTCACTCTCTCTCTCAAATAGAATCTTTCTCTCTCAAATAAAAAAAATAATAATAAATAATAAAAAAAGAACTACTATATACTTACTAGAATGACTAAAATTAAAAAGACTATAGGAAATGTTGGCAAGGAAGGGGAGCAACTAGAACTCCTCATACACTGCTGGCAGGGATGTAAAATGACACAACCATTTTGGAAATGGTTTGTCATTTTCTGTAATATTACACATATGCCTACTACATGATCCAGTCATTCCACACCTGGGTATTTATCCTAAGAAAATGCAAGCCTATGTCCACAAAAAGACTGGTACTTGAATGTTCATAGTAGTTTTATTTGTAATAGCCCCAAACTGGATATAAGTCAAATGTCCATCAAGAGGCGAATGGATAAACAAATTTTAGTGCATCTGTACAATGAAATACTGCTCAGCACTAAAAAGGAATGAACTATTGTTACATAGGATGAACCTCAAAATAATTATGCCGAACAAAGTCAGCCAAAAGAAAAAACTGCTTGCTGTTTCCATATATAAAATTCTAGAAAATGCAAATTAATCTATAAGGACAGAAAGCAGATCATTGGTTGCCTAGGAACAGGTGGCGGTGAGGGGAGTGAGGGATGAATAAGAAAGCTTTGGGGAGTGATAGACTTACTCATTAGCTTGACTTCAGCAACAGTTTTATGACCATGTACATATGTCAGAACTTCTCAAATTGTATTCTTAAATATTTAGTGTTAATTGTACATCAGTTATAATTCAACAAATAATTCAACAAAGCCTTTTTTTAAAAAAAGGAGAAGTAAAAAGGGACCCCTTCTTCCCCCCATCAATAGACAATACAGGCTCATGCCTGCAATGTGGGCTCTGGAGACTTGACCAGGTTTGGACTCAGGCTCTCTGTGTGACTTACTAGCTGTGTGACTTTGGCCAAATCATGTAATCTCTCTAAGCCTTGCTTTCTTCATCTGTGCAGTGCGGATAATAATAATGTTGTAAAGACAAAATCATCTAGAATTTGTAAAGTACTAGGAACAGTAACTAAATAATGGGAAACATTGGCTGTCGTCGTCGTCGTCATCATCATCATCATCATCATTTGTAAAGGTGATGATTGAAGTACAAGGCAGACAAATAGTGGAGATCCTCATCCGGGCGGGTGGATAGAGGGGCATAGGTGAGAATACCCAGAAGTTCCACTACCCAAAGGAACGGCGTCATGAGGCAAACTTCTGACCAGCCTGAGCGCAGACCTCAGGTTTAGCCAGTCTCAAAGCTGCAGGGGAGAGATAAGTGGATGAACCTGGATGAAAGTGTGTGGAGAAAATACAGTTTGACAGACTACATAGGGGCCCTTCCAGAAGTTCCCAGGTGTCTAGCCAATACCTTGCTGGTGAGTCTTAGACACATTGGAAGATAAACTTCCCCATCCTTCTCTCTCTGAAGGTGGTTCCCTGACATATCACACGAGCCACCTTTCAATCTTCCAATACTTTCCAGTCAATCACCCCTCATGGCTTAATCAAACTCACACTAGATCTGGGTGCCACCGAGAGAGTCAGTACAGTGTGAGCTTCTTTCTGGTCTGGGCAGTCAGAGCACTCACCCAGGCTCTACCCTGAAAAATGGTGACAGGGCAACAGTAATGCTACCAAAGCCTGCTAAGGGCAGCAAAATTTGTAGAGAATAATGCAAAAGGCTTAGGTAGAAACATTGAACTGGTAGGGGTAGAGGATGGGGAGGGGAGATGGCTGGTCAGAAATTGAAGAAGAGGGGTGTCTGGGTGGCTTAGTCGCTTAAGCATCTGCCTTCAGCTCAGGTCATGATCTCCGGGTCCTGTGATCAGTCCCTCATGGGACTCCCTGCTCAGTGAGAAGCCTGTTTCTTCCTCTCCCTCTCCCCCTGCTTGTATTCCCTCTCTCAATATCTTTCTGTCAAATAAATTAAATCTTAAAAAAAGAAAGAAAGAAATTGAAAGAGATTTCTCCAGGATTCATTGCTGGGCCAAGTAAGCACAACCTTCCCCTCCTTCAAAAAAAAAAAAAAAGAGGAAGAAGAGGAAGAGGAAGAAGAAGAAGGAGAAGAAGAGGAAGCAGGAGAAGAAGAAGGAAGAGGAGGAGGAGGACAAGAGGAAGAAGAAGGAGGAGGAGGAGGAGAAAGGGAGAAAGGAAGAGGAGGGGGACCAGGAGGGAAGGAAAAGAAAAGAGAAAAGAAAAGAAGACAGAACCAGCAGTCAGGACTGTGGTGGGATCTAGTTGGCCAGAAGCCTGGGTCCAGGCAATTTCATTCCCTGAGAAAGGCTCCTACAAGAACAGGGAGAAGGAAAGCAGTAAGAAAATGATCATTCAAATTAATAAATAGGTGAGTCAGGTCAGAGACTTAGTCTTTGAGGGGGCTGTTGCAGAGGGAAGGTCACCTCATCTAGAAAGAACCTCCACGAGGGATAAGAGCTCTTAAGAACCCATGGCTCAGGGCTCCTGGGTGGCTCAAAGCCTCTGCCTTCGGCTCAGGTCATGATCTCAGGGTCCTGAGATCGAGCCCCACATCAGGCTCTCTGCTTAGCCGGGAGCCTGCTTCCCCTTCACTCTTTGCCTGCCTCTGCCTGCTTGTGATCTCTCTCTGTGGCGAATAAACAAATAAATACATACTTAAAAAAAAAAAAGAACCCATGGCTCAAAATCCAGCTCCACTACTATGCTAGTTATACTTCATTTGTGCCCTGACAGACCACCAGCCCGTCTCCTCTCTTTCTGTCCTGCTCTGTGCCCATGTGTGGGAATGTGCTCTGTGCTCTGTGCCCTAAAAACTGACCTCTTTAGACTGCATCACCTAGGTTTTAGACAGGTTCAGCTAATCAGAGGCATGGAAAAGATAGGAAAGCAGGAAAGAAGAAAGGTCAGGATATTTCTCCTCTGTTACCTCTTGCTTTGCAACCTGGTCCTGGCAGTGACTGTGTCCCTCTGTGACTCTAGGTCCTCCCCCACGGGGTTCAGCTCTCTCCCATCTTTGGTCTTACTCTTTTCCACTCCTTGATCTTTTAGGCTTATGGGTAATCAGAGCTTCCCGCTGTTGTTTATCTCTGGGTGCCTCACCAGCTTTTGCTTGTCCCTGAATCCTGCCCTCCTTTTCTCTAAATGCAACCCTTCCTTTGAAGCATATTCAGCAGATCCTACTCCCTACCAGGACAGGCCCGATATAGCCACTTGTTGGCTGTATAAAAACCCAGGGTAGTCAAAACTCCACTTCCTCATCGCAGGGGCAGCATACTAGAAATTGTGAGTATCAGACAAGTGAACACATACACTTTCCCACTGGTGTTATCCAGGTGAGGCTCCACCCTGAGGCTGTTAGGATGGAGATTCGCAGATTCTGTAAGTCTCCCTGTACCTTCTCCCGCCTCCCTGAGACTCTCTTCCCCTCAGATAAACCCTGCTTGCTCAGATTAAAAGAGAGAGGAAGAATGTTGCTCCGGCTCCTCATCACACAGGCCTGGGAAAGCAGGAGGGGCATTCTGCCAGCCCAGCACATCAACCTTCTCCACTGCCCCCCCCCCCCCCCAAGCTCCTCCAAAGGTCAGCCTGCCCGGAATAAGGAAGTACCCACAGCCGGGAAAGGTAAATCCAAACCCGAAAATACAGGAACTGACTGTTTCAATCAA
Organism: Procyon lotor; assembly: GCA_028646535.1. Lineage (NCBI taxonomy): Eukaryota > Metazoa > Chordata > Mammalia > Carnivora > Procyonidae > Procyon > Procyon lotor. Next base: position 55,113,633 of record CM053610.1, read on the forward strand.
CACGGGCCTGCAGCGTCCTTGCAGAACACTGTTTATGAAGCAATAAACCATTTAAATGACTCTATTTTGGAACCCACAAAGTCTCCTTGAATGGCTTATGGGAAGATACTGCTAATAAGAGTCTAGGAGGATTGGAGGACTGGAGTGTGAGGCTGGGGCACCTTCACCTCGAAGCTGCAGGTTTCCTTTGGAGGAGGAGGAAGGCTGGGAGGACCAGCCCCTGGAACAATAGCCAGGAAGTGGGTGCCCCTAGGGAAAGCCCCAGGGTACAAGCAGGGCAGCCTCAATCGAAGATATTAAGGGCCAGTTTTGTAAGAAAGAGTTGTAAGAAAGATATACATGGGGCGCCTGGGTGGCTCAGTGGGTTGAGCCTCTGCCTTCGGCTCAGGTCATGATCTCAGGGTCCTGGGATCGAGCCCCGCATCTGGCTCTCTGCTCAGCGGGGAGCCTGTTTCCTCCTCTCTCTGATTGCCTCTCTGCCTACTTGTGATCTCCCTCCTTTCTGTCAAATAAATAAAACCTTAAAAAAAAAAAAGAAAGATATACATAATTTTTTATAGGGGCAAGAAAAAGGAGGGCTATTGTGGGGGTCGAAAGAGGAAGAGGAGTTTGAATCCTGGCTCTGCCATTCATTTGCTGTCTGAGTCCTGAGTTTGAATCCTGACTCTGCCATTCATTTGCTCTCTGACCCTGGCAAATGTACTTAGTCTCTCTAACTCAGTTTGGTCGTCTGAAAGACAGGGATAGCAGTAATACTATGCCTGTGTTACAGAGTTTTTGTGAGGATTAGGTGAGATCATATATGTAACGTGCTTAACATGGGCTCTGGCACATGGTAACTGCTCAAGAAATTAGCCATTATCAAGAATGTCACCACCAGGGGCACCTGGGTGGCTCAGTCGTTAAGCTGCTGCCTTTGGCTCAGGTCATGATCCCAGGGTCCTGGGATCGAGCCCTGCATCAGGCTCTCTGCTCTGCCGGAAGCCTGCTTCTCCCTTTCTCACTCCCTCTGCTTGTGTTCCCTCTTTAACTGTGTCTCTCTCTGTCAAATAAATAAATAAATAAAATCTTTAAAAAAAAAAAAAAAAAAGAATGTCACCACCACACTCATCTCTTTTCATCTAGCCACCCTTTCTCCCAGCTGCAAAGAGAACAAGGGTCCCTAGGGGATTAACAGTAATAACTGACACCTACTTCCGGGAGGGTGATACAGTAACAAATTCCAGACCCAGATCAACTCTCACAGCCAGAGGAGTTCAGAGGTTGCTGGAGGGAAGAGGCAGAAGCTGGGAGAGCTGAGTGGCTGGCGCCAAGTAAATTGCATGCAAATGGTCCACAGAACAGTGCCAGGGGCTAGTGGTCTCCTCAGGGCAGTGCCTTGGGTACTCTGACACAGGACTGCCAAAGCTGGGCAGGACTTCACACCCCTTTGTAGAAGGCATAATACTTGGGAGAGGGTCTTAGTTTCGAATACTCACCATCACTTACAGGAAATACAATCGGTTAGAAAGTAGATGCATAGCAGGAGAGAGGGTGGTCCCAGCTGGCTTCTAAGAGCACGCCCAAAGCCATAGCATACCTTGATAAATTTTCCAAGGTCTGGGGCTGTCCCTTATCAGGCTCCCAAACTTGATGTGGTCAACAGGCTGAAGAGTGGATTTGTCTTTTAGGAACAGACTAACGTTAACCAAGGTAATATAGACCAGAATGCTAATTCTCTCTCTCTCTCTCTCTTTCTTCCTAATATTTAATGAATGCCTACCGTGTGCCAGGCAGCTATAAATAAAACACAGTCTCCAATCTCATAGAGTATGCATTCTCATTGGGGAGATAAAAAGTAAACATGTTCCAAGAGAATCAAAAGGCAAGCCACAGACTAAAGAAAATATTTATAAAATATCTATCTGAAAAGGAATGTTAAAGCAAAATATACAAAGAACTCTTAAAACAAACAACTAAAAAACTGGGCATAAGATCTATACCTCACCACAGAAAATACAGATGGCAAAGAAGCGTATGAGAAAATGCCCAACACAATGTCAATAGGGAATTGCAAATTAAAACAATGATGAGGTTATACTGCATACCTATTAGAATGGCCATAATCCAAAACACGATAATACTAAATGTTGGCAAGGATGTGGGGCAACAGAAATCCCCATTCATTGCTGGTGGGAATGCAAAATGGTACAGCCACTTTGGAAGATAATTTGGCAGTTTCTTACAAAAGTAAACATATTCTTACCAGACAACCCAGCAGTTGTGCTCTTTGATATTTACTCAGAGGAGTTGGAAAACTTACCTTCACATAAAAACCTGCACACAGATGTTTATAGCAGCCTTTTTCATAACTGCCCAAACTTAGAAGCAACCAAGATGTCCTTCAGCAGGTAAATGGATAGAAATAAACTGTGGCACATCCATACAATGGAATATTCTTCAGCAGCAAAAAGAAATGAGCTGTTAAGCCTTGGAAAACGTGGAGAAAAGTTAAATGTATATTACTAAGTAAAATCCAATCTGAAAAGGCTCCATACTGTATGAGTCCAACTACATGACATTGTGGGGAAGGCAAAACTATGAAGACAGTAAAAAGATCAGTGGTTTCCGGGGGTTAATAGGGAGAGAGGCATGAATTGACAAAGCACAGAGGATTTAGAGGGCGGTGAAACACTGCATAATACCATAATGACAGATCCATGTCATTATAATTTTGTCCAAACCCATAAAATGTACAACAAAAAGAAATGACTGACATAAACCATGGTCCTTGGTTCGTGGTAATGCATGGGGGAGCTCAGGGGACAAGGAGGGCTTATGAGGGAACTCTGTACAATCTGCTCCATTTTTCTAGGAACCTAAAGCTGCTCAAAAAAATAAAATATATGCATTTTAAAAAATCTATGTAAATAATGATGAGAATGATAATCACCATGAAAGAAACTTAGGGTTAGGTGTGGGGAATAGGAGGAGGGGGGGCACTTAGCCAAGGTAAAGCCACCTCCACGGAGCAAAGAGGAGAGGGAAGGGGAGGCATTCCAAGACAAGATGATAGCAAGTGGGCACAGTCTTGAGTAACAGCTGCCCAGCAGTCTGGCATCCCTGCCTGTGCAGGCCTGCACACCTCTTCCCTGCAAGCACACAGGTCAGGGAAGTGAGCTACGGTCAGAAGACTGCGTAAGGAGCCAGAGCAAGGGAGGAAGTGATCCCAACTAGTGACCCCACAGAAGGCTGCAGTGGCCTCCTGCCAGTCTAGGATGTTTGCAAATTGAGGCTGCTCCCCAGAGGTAATGCTGGAGAGTCTGTCCCATTGCCCTGCCATCTGCATGTTCCTTCCCCCAATTGGTTAATGTCATGTAGTTGGCTACTGTTAATCTTGCTTGGGCCAAGTATTCAAACTTTCCAACCTCTCTATATCTGCTTCCTCATCTGCAAAATGAAGATAATAAAAGCTACCTTGCAGGGCTCCAGGGTGGAGATGAGGAATCTGTGAGATAACAAAGCTGTGTGAAGCCCCTTGCCCAAAAATAGTAGCTGTTCAATAGATGAACTATTAAAATAGTTTTAATTGCTGTTATTCATATTATTTTGATAATTCTTCACCAGCCTGTGAGCTTTGTCAGTTCTTTAAGGGACATCAGTAGAGCACAGGAGTGGCCTATAAAGGGTGGTCTCAGGGCACACAATCTGTGTAATCCCAAGCAGGTAAAGTAAGAACTAGAGAGGAAATTCCAGGAGGAGAAAAGGTTTTTTTGTTTTGTTTTGTTTTGTTTTTTTAAAGATTTTATTTATTTATTTGACAGAAAGAGATCATAAGTAGGCAGAAAGGCAGGCAGAGAGAGAGGAGGAAGCAGGCTCCCTGCTGAGCAGAGAGCCTGATGTGGGGCTCGATCCCAGGATCCTGAGATCATGACCTGAGCCGAAGGCAGAGGCTTAACCCACTGAGCCACCCAGGCGCCCGAAAAGGTTTTTTTTTTAATGACTTACTAAAGTGAACTGAGCATGTGCGGAGCTGGAGGTGGTTCCTATCCTTCGTAGGCACCAATCTGTGGTGCCTCTACAAGTCTAAGGGAAGATCACACTTCTTTGCTCCATGATGTTGCAAGTGTGGCGATAGCTTCTTATCTCCTGTCCAAGGAAGGAAGTTCGTCCCAGGAAGGGACCTTTGTTCCTAGAGCAGCCATGACATTGATGAGCAAGATGACATGACTCCATCTGTCCTAGAAACAGACAGTACAGACAAGAAGAAGGGAGAAGTGTTCTGTATTTCTGCTTTATTCCCTTTCTTCCAGGCTTCCTAGATTTGACAGTCTCCATTTTCTTACTAGTGGAGAGAAAAATGACAAGTAAAATTTCTCTTGAATCTTGGCAACAGAGCTCAGACTTTTATTAGTGTGCAGTAAAAATGGCATTGACCTCAGTAACAAATAAATTAAATCCTGGTTGGCTTGGAGTTTAGCATCTTGGCCTTTTTAAGTTCACTCATCAAGTGATTTACTTCCTTAGCTCCTTGAACCCAATATCCCCAGCAGCTGACCTTCCAGTGGATATCATTTATCTTGCCTCAGGGATACATATCACAGACAAAGCTGAAAACAGGTCTTAGAAATATCCATGAAGATTAAGTAAGTTTTAGACATGCATACCATGGAGGGGTGAGAGCCAGTCCCCCTCTCTCTAGCTAAAAAGAAATTCACCTGAGGATTGGGCTGTCCAAAGTGGGCATTAAGTTAGGAGTTAGGGGACCTGAGACCCAAGTCCTGAAGCTGTTCATAATCAATAGAGTGACCTTGAATGAGCCACATTACTTCTTTGAGCCTAAGTTCCCACTCAGTGAAATGGAGTTTGGAGGGCTGACTCAGGACACCCAGCCAGCTTGCCATTTATTTACTGTGTTGCCTAATACCTGTTCAGGTCTTGTCCTTCCAATCTCCTCCATGCCTTCCATAGTCTAAGGACACCTCTTTTCTTCATTTCACTGTAGACAGTAAGTGCCCCAGAACTGTTCCATTTCCTCATCTGCAGCAGGGTTAGGAACAATGACCTAAGGTTCAATGCTGCCTCTAGTTACTGGCTCAGGGCTCTGCTGAGCAGCTGGCAATGACGTTCCTGGGAAATGAGCTGGAGGCTGCTACAGTTTGGCTGTTTCCCTAAACAGCTGGTGTGGAGTGTAGGGAGGGCAGGACAACCTCTGAGACTCTGGCCAATTGCAGTGTATATTAAGGGCAACCCAGATGGCTGCTAGCCAACAACCCAGGCCCGTGTAATTTGCACATTGTAGTTTCTCCTTCTGAAGGTCTCTCTCTACTCTATCTATCTATCTATCTATCTATCTATCTATCTATCTATCTATCTCTATCTCTTTAGTATATGGTGAAGGAGATTTGTTTTGCTCCCCCTTCTGCACCTGTCCACCTGAGCAAGACCTCAACTTGAGTCTCTGTCTTCATTTGGATCCTCATGAGTCTCTTCCTTCCCCAGGGCCAATCTGTGGTGCCTCATACAGGCTCCAGGACCACGATGCTTCCTTAAACAGGCTGTATGTAGGGCAGGGGGTCTAAGGGAAGACCACACTCCTTTGCTCCACTATGTTGCAAGTGTGGCTGTAGCTTCTTATTTTCCTAAGACTGTAAGGTTAACAAAACTGCTAAAAGCTTGAGGTTGGCAAAAGAGTGATAATTGCAGAGTAAAATCAGTTAGGTTGGAAGTTGCCTAAAGACTCTCCTGGAGGGGCGCCTGGGTGGCTCAGTCGTTAAGTGTCTGCCTTTGGCTCAGGTCATGATCCCAGGGTCCTGGGATCGAGCCCCGCATCAGGCTCCCTGCTCGGCAGGAAGCCTGCTTCTCCCTCTACCATTCCCTCTGCTTGTGTTCCCTCTCTCGCTGTGTTTCTCTCTGTCAAATAAATAAAATCTTTAAAAAAAAAAAAAAAAAGACTCTCCTGGAGTCCTCTGCCCATGGTCTGGGTGCCCTGCTTGCCTTCTCCTTCCAAAGCCTTCAGGCCTGCTCTGACTGCAGAGCTAACCTAATTCCCACATTCAGGAGAGCCCTTGGCCAGACTCTCCTACCTGGAGTCCGGGCCCCAACTTAGGGAACTGTTTTCCCTAAGAGAGAAGAGGAAAGCTTCTCCTCCACCAAGTGAACACTAGAATAACTTCTGCAGTGAGTGGTAGCTATGTCTGCCCACTGGAAAGACAGCCTTCTATATTGGTATACACAGCCGTTTATTTCCTCTTGTCTCAATTTGCCCATTCTAGAATCAGCTCTTGAGTTTTCCTCTGCATAACCAAAAGTCCAGTGTTTTTCCCAAAATAAAAAACAGTCTTTTCCTGTAGACTCCCCTCTTCCTTTGCTAAACAGAAAACAGCTGAGGCTTTGGAATTACTGCATTTCCTGCTTCAAGCCCTCTGGGTTGCAGTGGTATCAGGGTCTGGTATGAGAGCACCCCAACATATAAGTAATAATCAGACACGAATGAACATATTTGGACCAGTCATAGTAGAAGGCAGAAGGTGCTGGGCACCCTTCAGAAGTAGGTCCTTCTACAAGTCAGAGTTTTAAACTAAGTACAGAATGGCCTTTGAGTCTATAGCACATGGCTTCATCAGCCAGCAGGACCAAATTACCCCTGTGTTTATTTTTTTAAAGGCATTGACCTATGCATAAACAGCACTTGACATTGAAAATTGCCACATTAAATACCGTGCTCCTCTGCCCGATTACAGCAGCCTCCAGAGCTCTTCCAAATTGTCACCTAGGATGAATATGACAGCAAACAATGCTTTAAAAGTAAGTAATCTGCTCTATAATTATTTTAGCGGCTGCAACTGCCAACTAGCAAGATCACTTATGAAAAAGGATGCAGTCGTTCCTTATTAAAAATGCATGAATATACAGTCTCTTGATTGTGGAAATAATCAGCAGACTATCTAATGTAACAAGACTTAGCCACAGAAGAATTAATTAGGGTGAAATTGATTAAGGAAAAGAGGGTAAAAATCTATCTGTGATGATTCAGGCTCCGATTAAACTCAAGCTGTAATTTTCACATTCTTTTCAGATTAAGAGCCTCATGTAAATGCTCCCCATTAATATGCCAATGTACCCCCACCCTCCCTTAAAACCAAAGAGAAATGCAGACATTTCCAATGGAAGCGTAAGATCATGTTCTTGTTGACTGTAAAGCCTCTGTCTTAAGCATTTCAGAGATTGGAGTTTTAATTATTATTTTAAATAAAGACATGGCAGGCAGTTGGAGCGGGGGTAGTGAAATCCCCAGATTCATTCCGGTTTTGAGCACTCAGGACTTTCATCAGGAGATTTCTCAAAAACCAAAGGAAGAGTGCAGCACAATAATTATGTGATAGGCTCCTGAATTGTCTTTGTTTTGCAGTAACCTGCTCTGGTACAGATAAGGGGACCTTGAAGGGGTCATATATTCCATCCCTCACCCTGAGGCAGAGCTGTATCAAACCAGAGACCCAACCGTAATTATCTACCATCTCCTGAGAGGCCTCTGGGCACTGGGACTCCACAACTCTCTGGGTAACTCGATCAGGCAGCTAATATATTCCCAGCTCCGGCTAGTCCTCCCCCCTCCCCTTGCAGCCATTTGAAGGATGTGAGTGAGGAGAAGCTTCCCGCATCACTGATTTTTCTCTTTTCATTTTTCCTCATTAGGAGCCTGCTCTGTGGTTCCTGGCTCTCCCCATCCAAACCGTGCTTACATTTCACAGGGTCAGTGACCTTTTTTCCTTGTTCCTCCAAGGACTGCTATCTTTGTGGCTCTTCTTCCATCTGCTGCCTTGTTTTTTATCCCATGGCCGTTATGGTTGAGTACATCCTTTGTCTGGGTGGGGAGAGGCAACTCATGGCTGAGAAGCATCCCAGAGGGCTCTGAGCTGACCTCCTGTGCAGTAATGCAACCTCTTAACACCATCCGGGGGACTCACTAGTCAAGGTGCTCTGAGGTGGGGGGACTCAGGGTTGTCAGCCTTATTGGTGTAATGTGGGAAGACGGAAGTAAAGAAGCAATTTCAAGCCCTTTGTTTGCCCTGAATATGATCTTCTTTTCTCTTTGCCACCCTGGGAGGTAGTCACGGTTCCATTTTACTTGGGAGATAGAGTCTTGCACAGAGGCCTCCAAGCAGAGTCTAATTCCACCTTGGGAGTCTGGCCAGGTCCCCCTGAGGAGTTTGTCAAGCAGTGGCCTGGGAAGACAGCATTCTAGGCAGAGGGGGCAGTGTAAGGAGGTCTGGGAACAGCATGAATGTGGCAGGCTTCACCTTCCTGGGCGTTTCTGACATTTATGTCAAGATATCCATGATGTTGTCCTCCCTCACAGCACTGCTTGCTAGTCTCAACTGCTTCAAGCATAGCTGGGAAGATGTCATTGGAAGAATCCAGGGTAGGCCACCAAAGAGCCATACGAGAGTTATCACTGAGAGCCTCAAGGAGAATTCCCAATACTACCTCAGGGACAGCCATAATACCCCCTATAACCTGACTCCGCTACCCACACCTCCAGCCCCAGGCTCACCATATGTGACTTTGAACGACAAATGAGGAATATGGCAAGGTGGCAGGGCCCTGTCTCCCCTCTCAGGAAACTTCTTCACTTCTATGTAAATTTGTGGATGCAAATTGTCATGAGAAGGCAGAGACCCCAAAGCAGCCCAGCCCCAAATGCAAATACTCATGGGGAAAGGGGAAAGATGGTTATCCTAACCACACCCATCTGCAGAGCCTGGAATCCCAGACTCAACCAGAAGGTCCTGTGCCCTGCACCAAGGCTACCATGGCCATCAACAACCCTCTCCCTCTTCTCTCTCCACTCCACCCTCTCTTTTATGCTACTCTTCTCCTATCTCTCCCCCAATTCGGTCATTACCAACCTGGTCTAAGGACCTACCCAGGACTTTAACTTTATCCTTGATAGGAGGATGCAAGAGAGAAAGATGTGAACCCTGCTCTCAAGTATTTCACAGGTGGTCGGGAGAATGACACGAACTCAACCAAAGTCAGCAAAAAACCATAATAGATAGTTGTATCATAAAGTATCACACCAGGTGCCACCAAGTTAACATTGAGTGAAGTCAGAGAAAGGGAGCAACCCTTGGGACATGGACTGGGGTGATCAGAAAGACTTCAGGGAGTAGGTAGGACTTAAATTCAGTCTCGAGGCTCAGTTGGCATCACATAAATTGAGGGCAGAAAGATTCCAGGGAAGGGTGGGACAGCAAAGGCCCAGGCTGGAGGGCAGTTTAGGGGACCCTTTAGCCTGGTTAGAAGGGAAGGTAGTGCTAGGGAGTAAGGGAAGCCAAGCTTTACAAGACCTTGAATACCAGCTGTAGAGGCTTGGATTTTAAGCTAGGTCGCTCATTCTCAAACCTGGGTGTGCTGCAGCGTTACCTGGGGTACTGGTTAAAATGAAGGTTTCCAGGCCCCAGCCTGAGTACGCAGAACATTTTAAATAAACACCTCAGGTGACCCTGATAGTGGCTCACAGGCTATTTGCTGAAGTTTCTTTTCTCACCGGCTTTGTCCCTCCTGTGGGCAAAGCTGGGCTTTGTTTGCATCATGGAAACCATGGCGCCAAAGAGGGTTCCCAGCTGCTACAAGGACATTGAGCCTTGTCTCTTAGGAACCTGGAGGTTGGGACAGGGAACTATTTTGACTACATGATAGCCAGAGGAAAAGCAGCTCTAATGAAAAATTCACTGCAAGAGTGATTCCTGCACAGGAGCAGAGAAACTGCCTCAGACCCTGGGACTATGTGGGTCCACCTCTTGAGCTACCCCAGTGATCAGAAGTGGAGTCAGTGAAGAAATACATTTGCTGGAGATGTTTGTATATTATAAAAAAGTTCAGGGGGCGCCTGGGTGGCTCAGTCGGTTGGGCGTCAGGTCATGATCTCAGGGTTGTGGGATCAAGCCCCATATCAGGCTCCATGCTCAGTGCTGAGTCCACTTAGGATTTTCTCCCTCTCCCTCTGCCCCCCTCCCTTGTTCATGCATGCATACTCTCTCTCTCAAAGAAAAAAAATTTTTTTAAATAATGAAATAAGTATTCAGCTCTACGTTCCTTTAAATAGCTATCTCCCCCTTAGCAATGTGACATACACTGAACCTGTGGATCTGCCGTTTAATAAATGTGCTTTATGGCAAGTTACTTACCCTCTCTGTTAAACCTGTTTGCTCAAGTCTCAATTTTTACTGGGAAATTCTCAAATATCGAGAGAAATTAAAAGGATCATACAGGAAAACCTATAAATCTTTTTTTTTAAAGATTACATTTGGGGCGCCTAGGTGGCTCAGTGGGTTAAAGCCTCTGCCTTCGGCTCAGGTCATGATCCCAGGGTCCTGGGATGGAGCCCTGCATTGGGCTCTCTGCTCAGCGGGGAGCCTGCTTTCCCCTCTCTTTCTGCCTGCCTCTCTGCCTGCTTGTGATCTCTCTCTGTCAAATAAATAAATAAACAAACAAACAAATAAATAAATGAATTTATTTTTAAAAAAGATTATATTTATTTACTCTCTCTTGCGAGAGCAAGAGAGCATGAGTACAGAGGGAGAGGGAGAAGCAGACTCCTCACTGAGCTGGAAGACCAATGTGGGGCTCAATCCTAGGACCCCAAGATCATGACCTGGGCCAAAGGCAGCTACTTAACTAACTGAGCCACCCAGGCTCCCCAAACCTATAAATCTTTCATCTAAATTTACCAAGTGTTAACATTTTGCCACTTGTTTTCTTTTCTCTATATGAATATATAAGTATACATGTATCTATATATTATATATTCATATTTGTAATATATACATACACTTTTTTTGCAAAAGCATTTGAAAGTCACAGATAACTACATTTCACCCCAAATAATTAGGAACCAGAACATTCCTCTTATATTTTCTCCTATAACCACAGTATCATTATCACACCTAAGAAATTTAACATTGAGGGGCACCTGGGTTGCTCCATTGGTTAAGCGTCCAACTTCTGATTTTGGCTCAGGTCATCATCTCAGGGGTTTGTGATCAAGCCCTGCCTTGGGCTCCATGCTCAGCAGGAAGTCTGCTTGAAGATTTTCTCTCTCTTTCCCTCTGCCCCTCCCCCCACTTGCGCATGTTCTCCCTCAAATCTTTTAAAAAAAGAAATTAAAAAGAAGTTGTTTAACATTGATGCGGTAATATTGGCTAACTTATAAAACATTTAAATTTCTCTGAGTCTCCCAAAATATCCTTTATGCCTTAAAAAAAAAAAAAACAAACACAGGATATAATATCAAGTTTCACAAAGTATATCTAATTGTGGTGTCTCTTTATTTTCCTTTAATCTAGTACAGTCTCCCTGCCTTTGTTGTTTATGACTGGCATTTTTTGAAGAGTCCAGCAAATTATCTTGTTAGAGTGTCCCACAATCTGGATTTGTCTGGTTGGATTCAGGCTGTCTGGGGGCGAGAATATACTCTGAAGGTGATGCTGTGTCCTTCCCATGGCATCCATGCGGTCAGCAAGCATGTCTTGTGCATTTGTCCCATTCGTGATGATGCTAAATTAAATCACTTAGTTAAAGTGTACCCTGTGTATTTTGACACTTGCTTAGATTTACCTAAGCACTGTGCTGGTCTTATTGATCAACTCAGTCAGATTATAAAGTGCTTGAGGGCAAGAACTGAGTCTTCTCCTTAGGAAAATAATACTTTACAGTTTACCAGATTCTGTCTTAGAGCTTATCTCGTTTCCTCCTCAGACATTGCAAAGGGAGATATTTTTCCCATTTTACAGGAATGCAAAATCTCATAGTGCTTAGGAACCCTGACATCAAATCTGAGGCCTGCCCTTTAATAAATGTGTTTTACGGCAAATTACTTGACCTCTCTCTTAAACCTCTGTTTGCTCAACTGTAAAAGGGGAATAATAATATCTTTTTCCCAGAGTCATTATGAGGGCTAAATGGGGCATTGAAAATAAAATGCTTGACATAAGGCTTAACACATAAAGAATGCTCAAAAAAAATGAAAGTGCTATGTGTATAAAGCTAAACAGATTACACACAGACACACACATATACATTCACACTCACACACACCAATGCTCACTCTTCCCAGAATCTGCTAGTACACTGCCTTCAGTTCACTGCTGTGTTGGCAACCTCACAACATCCCAAGCTCATCGCACAAACAGTAGTCACCATGCACCCAGAAGCAACATACTGTGGCCAGAGATCACTCTGTCTTTGACTCTAAACTTCCCCTGCCCTGTTCTGCAGAGTAATTGGTCAGGAGTAGGGACAAGACCAGGGAATAAACCTTGGTTGAATTGGAAGCTTTAGGGGCCCAGGTCAGGTAGATGTCCCTGAAAGCTCCCATGGGTTTTCACTGGAAATTCTCATTCCTGCTTTCTACTAAGCACCCCAGCCCCAACCCCAGTCTATGGAGGGGAATCCACAGTAGCAGTGGCACAGTAGCAAAATGAAAACCTTCATTTTGAGTCAAGGGTCTTTATCCCATGTGAACTCAAGAACTAATCCCACCTGTCTGGAACTGTGAAATGTGGGTTTGCTGTTCAGAAGTATGTCTGGGGTCCACGGCAGGGAAAGATCAACTCCAGTGAAGACTTCACAGAGGTGGTGGGCCTTGGGGAAGGGTGGATTGGAGTTGAATAAGGAGGACAAGGAAGAGAAGTCCTGACTTTGGGGTGATGGGAGCACAGAGCATTAGTAAACACACAGAGGTAGAATAACAAAGGCCTGATCCAGGGATTGAGGGACAGTGTGTGCCTGGAAGAGCGGGAGCCAGGCACTGAGAGGGAAGAACTCTTCCCTTCCAGACACAGAGCAGATCATGGCTGTGGAGCAGCTGAATATTTTATTGATGGAAAATTGGATGTGGCTGTGGTGCTTGGGATGTGAATTCTGATTTCATGGCTGGGTGGACTAGATGGCCGATTAGGCTGCAGGAGGGAGGCCCACCCCTCCCCCAGGTTTCCCAGCCCAGCAGGGCACAGATGCTGACCTTCCTACCGCAATATCAGTGAGTGAGCACGCTCTGGCTCTGGAAAGGTGAACAACCCATTGCCTCACAGGCCCTCAGTTCCAGTTATTCAGCGGACATACATTTAGCACCTACTGTTACACCAAGCATCATGTTAAGTGTAAACGAGATACAGATGCTTCTGCCCTGGGGATCAGCCTGGGGACACAGGCCGCCTAACAGGCTTCTAACTGTGGCCTGAAGCCTCTCAGAAGAGGGGCCGCCTGTGCTGACGCATTCCCCAGACACTACCCAATATTTAGTGAGGACTCCGTTTTGGGCAAAGCGTGAGCCGGGAGCTTGTTCTATACCACAACCCTTAATCTACACAGTCACTGTAAAAAGTAGGTATCACAGCTCCTAACTGCATAGACAAAAGGCATTCCAGGTGGGCACATATGTAAAAGAACACATGGGAAGGAATTTGGGAATGTGAGGACACTTAGCAGTTTGAAGAACCTGAAGCATTGGAGGCTTACGGGGGGCGCTCGTAGGGATAGGCTGGAGGGAAATGAGCCTAGGAAGATGGATTGGGGCTTTGCATGTCAGGATGACAGACTTGAACTTTATCCACCTAACCATGTACCTTTGAAGGGTATTGAAAAGGATGGTGATAAATGTCCCTTTTACTCCTACCCTGATGGCCTCTCAGGTCCTGGCCTCCTCTTCACATCCTAACCATTCCGTCATATCAACAAATAATGACTGTACCAAATAATAAGTAAATAAATAAAAATGAAAAAATAAAAAATAATGACTGTACACCTTTACTGGAAGCCACACACTCTCCTGGGCCCCAGGGAGGTGGCAATGAACAAGACAAGGGCCTACTCTCATGGAGGAACAGAGGAGGGAATAGAAGGAGACAGACACTATCTAAGACACAAACACACAAATAAAGGAAAGATTGTAATAGGTGCTGTGACAAAAATCAAACACATAAATGGGAAAGAAAAAGATGGGAGGGTGAGGGAGACTGCTTTAGTTAATTGTTTCCTCTCTCCATGGAGCTCTGGTTGCTATGGGGTATGGAGGTCTCAGGACATAGTTAGGAGGCTGTTCAATTTCCCCCATTTCAAATCCTTTTTTTTTTTTTTTTTAATATTTTATTTATTCATTTGACAGAGAGAGATCACAAGTAGGCAGAGAGGCAGGCAAGAGAGGGAGGGGGAAGCAGGCTCCCCGCTGAGCAGAGAGCCTGATGTGGGGCTCGATCCCAGGACTCTGAGATCATGACCTGAGCCCAAGGCAGAGGCTTAACCTACTGAGCCACCCAGGCGCCCTCAAATCCTTTTCTGAAAGTAAGTTCACTTCCTAGAAAAACATATCCCTTGCTTCCCAACATTCCTGGGCCACTGATGCTGCTCCTGGCCAAGACCAAGGGAAAGGCCCCTAACTTCAGATGCAGCCTAACCTGATTCCAGTAGGGATTAAGCGAGAGAGAGGCATGGCATGAGACATCCTGTGCCCTCCCTACCAGGATCAGGAGCCCAAAGTGCCAAGTCCACTTTGAATCCCAGAGCTGGAAAGAAGAAAATGCAAAGGCCATGCAGAACCAACAGTAGATGTTTGGAGAACATTTTCAGGGATGAATTTCTTTTCTTTCACCCATGAGCCATAGCAGAATATCATCTTCTTGGTAGCCAACAGGGCCCTTTCTCTGGAATGACCCCTCTGCTTCAGTGCCCTTTCTTGGCCTGTGCGTAGGGAGAAGACCTATTTAATCCCAGGCCCAACAGTCCTCAGAGAATAGTCTCCTCCCCAGTTCACAAAATATTGCACCGTTTCAATGTCTCGGTTTTCTTATCTCAGTGGCCAGTTTGGTGTTTGTCCTAAGAGTAAGGGAGAAGCACGTGGGATGCTGGCAGGGTGGCTTGTCATACCCCAGTTTCTGGACCAGGATGCAGAATAAGCAAGGAGGGTTGTGGTGTGGAGCTAGAAGTGGCCTCCTTGGATATGAGCCAACCTGCTGGGGCCCGGGCATGACACACCCAAAGGGAATGGTGAGCAGGTCCTACCAGTGGGGCTAGATCCGAAGCAGTGCCATCCTGGAAGGATACTTGGGAAACCAGGCAAATGCTAGGAAGGGTTGGAGTGAGAGCCCAGCTCATGCCTGCACAACCTAGAAGGACTTGGGAGGGGGAAGGTGAGGGCAGGTCTGGACCAGCTTACAAGCCAGAGGCTGTGCTGGGGTCTGAACTAAAGTTAAGACGTACTCCCGAGTTCAGAGAAGAACAATCCATGTTGGGCTGCTTATCAGTGTCTTCCATGCATCAAAGGAACCCTGGCTGGGTCTGGTTCTATTACAACAATTTTGCCTTCTTGCTTCCCTCAGGGAGTCCTGGTAACAACTGGAGACCCTGGGGAATAATTTGGTAGCCCCCTCCCTCGCTTAGAAGACCTTTTCTACCTTTCCACCCTCTTTGGGGCATTTCCTAAAGCCCGGCCTTCTGAGAAGTGACAAGAAAGAAGCGTGTTTGTTTAAATGTCACAGAGTAGAGCATTATTCCCAGCCAGAGCTCAAGATAATGCAGAATTTGAGGCCATGTGTGTGAAAAAGTGCAAATCCATCCAAGATTCTATCTCAAGCATCCTAAACCTGAATAATGGGAAATTCAGCGCTCTTCCCCTCCTTTCTCCCTGCCTCTGTACACACACACACACACACACACACACACACACACACATGCATGCACGCGTGCGCGCACACACACACACTCACACACACACACATGCATCCTCCCCCACACCCATTTCAGAATCTTCCCCTTTTCTGCCAATCTCTGCCTCCTCCTCCCCACCCCCACCTCTCTTCTTAGCAGGAGCACACCAGGACAAGAAAATGTTACCACCAGAGCCTCCCAGGCACAGAACTAGTTTCTCAGGGGGAGTTAATGCAGACCTGGCCAGAATCATGGCTGCCCTGAACCCATTTCTCAGACTCAGCCTGTCTAGTATAACCCAAGAAACGATGCAGTTGCATGTAGTGGACTTCACCAAACGGTGCCCAGGGTTGCCCCTGAGAGCCATCTCTGCTGCTGTTTTAGAAGGCTAACTCACTTCCTGTAACAGGAGGCCGATGATACGGTCCCTTCCCAGGGATCAGCAGCTCTGAGGGGCTTGGGAAGAACACTCATCAAACATGGATTCACAGATGGGCTGCTGAGGGTTTGGGAGGGGTCCGAAACCAAATGCACAAGTGGGAATAGAAGTATTTTCCAGGGAATGAGAATGTTTGTTCTGTCTGATTCTCAAAGGAGTCAGAGACCCCGTCCAAATGGTTACTAGTTTGGGGCCATAGGTAAAACAAAAAAATTGAAATATTCCGTCTCTCATTTTGCTGCCCGATGAGTGTGCTTTATGCAACTCTTCATGTAAAATAGAAGCCTGAGCCCATAGAAAGCAGGGGTTGAACATCCTGAATATGCAGTTCCTTGGACAGTCACCAAGAGAAGATCTGAGCAGGAGACATGATGTCATCTCTGGGGAGGAGACTCTTCAGCTGTCTGGAGTGAGGGGAGGAAGTAGGAGGAGAATCAGTGGCCTTGAAGCCCAAGGGAGAGACCAGAACACCTTTCTGGGACACAGACTGCTCTAAAGGAGAGGCTCTGCAGATTCTAAGCTGCCCAATCCTAAGGGAGAACCCAGCCCAAACCAACCCAGATGGTGTCTGGGCATCCTGTACCCTGCCTGCCAGGATCAGGAGCCCAAAGTGCAGAGCCCATTGCCGAGTCAGACCTAAGACGGCTCAACGCTAAGACCAGCTCCTCCGACCTCCCATGAGGGGGAGAAGAGAAAATGAGGGCCTCCCCCCACCACCCTCCGAGTCTCTTTAGCCCTTGGCATGGTAATTAATGGCCAGGAAGTTCTGCATCAGCCTCAGCAAGCTAACGTGGCAGGAGCTCCCTCCTGACAGCAGAGCTAATAAGAAATTTGCTAATGCAATTTATCACTTTAAAAAGCCATATGTCGGTGAGGATGAGCACTTCTCTGCGGCAGCCAGTCGAATTGTCAGAGCAGAGCAGCAAGCAGCTCTCTGAAGGGGGTGAGGTTGATGTCTTCACTGAATCAGTGGCGCAATGCAGCAGACGGGGGAATGGGAGGAGGGGTGCTGTGCTGGGCCCCAGGCCCTCAGCCCTTCCTGCTCCCAGGAAGCTGGCCTCTGCAAGACTGTTCTAAGGACCTTTTAAGAACCAGACATGCCCTGAGCTCCAGCCCCTGCTGGAAGCTGCACTTGCAGCTTCTCCGTTCATGCTGCAGTATTAAAATAAGAAACAGATCTGTCTGCAGTGACAGCTGATCTAAGTCTCAGCCAGTGAATTTCAACACACCAGACCCCCCTCAGTCTCCTGACAAATTTTCTTTTTCTCTCCCAGACCTCTGCAGTGACTCCATTCAGGACAAGGACCAGTAGTACTGAGTCAGATGCAGAGAAAGGGTTATAAATTCACCTTTGGCACAACAAGATCTACGCTCCCAATTTAGACAAAAGGCAACTTGCTTTGAATGCCCAGTGTTGGGCAAAAACAAACAGTGGTTTCCAGAAGGGGAAAAACTGCTGCCATGGGGTTTTTTTTCACTCACTCCAAACCATCTGCCCCCAAAGCAAATTCACAGAGAAGCAAGTAAAGCAAGTGTCCCTTGTGGGAACAGAGCCCAGCACTACCAGTAATGCTATGGGAGGGATTAAGAATGTCCACATGTCTCGGGATGCCTGGGTGG
The DNA here is from genome assembly GCA_028646535.1 of Procyon lotor. Classification (NCBI taxonomy): domain Eukaryota; kingdom Metazoa; phylum Chordata; class Mammalia; order Carnivora; family Procyonidae; genus Procyon; species Procyon lotor. The sequence goes on from CM053610.1 coordinate 55,131,379, forward strand.
CTCAGTTGATTAAGCATCTGCCTTTGGCTTGGGTCGTGATCCCAGGATCCTGGGATTGAGTTCCATATCAGGCTCCCTGCTTGGCAGGAAAGCCCTGCTTCTCCCTCTATCTGCCGCTCCCCCTGCTTGTTATCTCTCTCTCTCTGTGACAAATAAATAAGTCTTAAAAAAAAAAAAAAAAGAACGGCCACATGTCTAGATCACAATCCATTCTGGAATAGTCCTCATTCTCAGTCATCCCTGGGAATGAAGGGGAGCTGGGGAGAGTGATGAAGGAGGGCTAGCCACCAACACCCAGAGAAACATCACACCCAATGTCAATCACTTTAGCTTTCCTCTAAACCAAATATTGATCCTAATGTTCTCCTGTCCTTTAATTAATGCTTTGAATTTGGGGTGGAAACACTCAAGGAAGACAAAGCACAAGGACCCAGGTAATAACCAACAGAAAGAAGCAATGCCGTGCTAGGGTTCTGGAGAGCTCTGTGTGTGTACCACTCCTGATAACTGAGAGGAGCCTAGTTCCATGCATCAGCCAGTGCCTAGAGCAGTAGGATGCCTTCTTGTTTAAGACCTTTCTTGGCCTGTCGACTCCCCTACCCTCAAGAGTGACAAGTGAGGCCAGGCACTGGGAACTGGTGCAAATTTCTTTATGAGTCTAATCTGCAGGAGGAGGGTTTTGCAACAAGGCCGCTCAATGAGTTGAAGCCGCCTATGTGTGTCCAACCCAGAGGCAGTGGGCAACTTCCCCAGCTTCCTGTTTCTGACCAGCATCTAGGCAGAGCAGCCTCAGTGGCCTGGGATCTGAGGAACACAGCCTTCAGGCCTTGGCCCAGGGTTCAGCAGCCACAGCTTCAGGAACAGAGAGGAATATCCACTGGGCCTACATGAGCTAGAGAGGGCCCAGGGGCCCCTTTATGTGCTCTTGAAAATGTAATTTAATGTCTGAGGTCCTATCCTCTTTTTAAAGATTTTTTTTTCAATTTTGCCTGGTTCTCCTTCCATGTTTATTTTTCCATATCAATCTTAATACCATTTTTGCCAAGTTCAAAACAAAGATTATCCTGTTGATATTTGATTGGGCCAACATTGAATTAACAGATTTATTTAGGGAAGATTTTTCGCTTTTGCAAAATTGAGTCCTTCTATTCAAGTTAGAGTATATTTTTCCATATGAATGAAGCCTTGCTGTTCATTTATTTTTAAAATCTCTATACTGGCTCTGAACTACCTCCTTTGATGGCTCATTTGCCAAAGATTTTGTAGACTCTTACAAAGGGGGTAATGTGTTCCCTCTTTCTTGGTAGTGAGGTGAATTATATTCTAAAGGGGACTTCCTTTGGAATGTAATTAAATTAAATTAAATTGCCTTAATTGAAACTGAAAGGCACTGGGACTAACAGCCATCTTGAGGTTTCTTGACCTTGTGACCCCCCAACCTAGACTCCAGGTCCTGGAGCCTCCCTCTTTCCGGATCCACACCACACACTGGAGGGCAGTCCAGACCCCAACTAAGGCCAACTAAACTGAAACTTTCACAGTCAGTGGTGAGCGCCCCTGGGTCTCAGCGAGGAGACCCAAGGAAGATAAAGTCCCTGCCTTCAAGACCCATGATTAGTAGGTTAACTTGAGAGCAGTTGCTGGTGCAGATTCTTCTGGTTATAGCCCCACTCACACTTTACTCAGATAACCCCTCTGCAGCGCCAGCTCCACGGAGGCAATAGTACAATCACACACATCCTGGGGTGTAGCTGGATAGTGGGCTGGGCTTAATGCTCTCTTGTCACCATCTTGGAATTCTTAATAGTTTTGAACAAGGGTCCACACAGTTTCATTTTGCATCAGGCCCCACACGTTACATAGCTGATCCTGTTTCTCTGTAACAGTTGGAGGCTCAGAGACAGCAACAGTCCAAGTCACACTCAGAGTTGACTGACATTCAAACACAGGTAAGCCTGGGTACAAAGCTGAGCCCTTCAGCAGGCTCTGTATCCAGCAGCAAGCAAGGCCTCACTTCCACCTGCAAATAGGTCTGGATGATCAATATTTAAGGGGACACATCACAGGGGACTCAGCGCTTGCTTCCTCTGTTCCTCCTCTCAGCCTTCCTCCCGGGGTCTGGGCTGTAACAGCCCACTTAGAGAATCCTCAGCACAACTTGCTGCCTGTCATCTGGACTACCTCAGGCAGAGGCCTGCTCAGTGTTTCCCAGCTTCTCCAGACTTTTGCCTCTCCCGAGACCTCCTGGGAGCCTGGGCCAGCAGAAGAAAGCACTTCCAGACCATTAATAGCAGACGCACATCCGGTCTTCTGGCCAGAGGAAGTCACCATGGCAGGAGAAAAGAAGGGCCTGACCTTGGTGGAATACAATATAGTCAAGTGGAATATAATATGATCAGTGCTAGATTGTGTGTTAAGACAGTAAGTGCTAAAGTGGAGTTTAGTAAATGTGTCCCGAGGGAATGCTTTGCCAGGCTTTGCTAAGTTCTAAGAGGTACAGACATAGATGAGACATGGTCCCTACACTGGAAGCCCTCAGTTCCATAGGGTTAGTTAGCCACCAAGCAGTGCAGTCAGGGGGCGGAGGGGTAGTGCTCCAGTCTGGGAAGCTCAGGGCCCCGTGTGCTTGGAAACTTTGAGATCTCCCCTCCTTCAGTCCCCTCGGCCAGGAGGGTGAAGCCAGCTTTGGCAGTAAAGGTGTCAGGGAAGGTAAAGGCTCAGGGAATTCCCCATGGACATTCACCTGTCTAGGAAGCCTTTCCTCCTGAGGCCTACCTGCAAGGATCCCGGCAACAAGAGGAGGCATCGTTGGTAATTTCCCAACTGGAGAGGTAGAAGGAAAACATTTAACTATTTAACTCCCTCCTCCATTTGTACATTCACCCCTTCATTAATTTAGCACTTTTTGAATGCTTATTTTGGGGTCTCCTAGGTTAGGGGCTGAGAGTACTGCTGAGAAATGTAAGACATGGTCTGGCCTCTAGGAACTTGGGATCTAGATGTAGAGTCAAATGAAACAATTGGTGGAATACAATATAGTCAAGTGGAATATAATATGATCAGTGCTAGATTGTGTGATAAGACAGTAAGTGCTAAAGTGGAGTTTAGTAAATGTGTCCCGAGGGAATGCTTTGCCAGACTTTGCTAAGTTCTAAGAGGTATAGAGATAGATGAGATATGGTCCCTACACTGGAAACCCTCAGTTCTAGTTGGGGGGGACACATGTCAGTAGACAACTTTGATATGCACAGGGTGCTATAGAAGTACAAAGAGGGCCCTGAGCCCAATCCAGGTGATACAGTGCCTGAGCTGAGTGAAGGCAGGCACCCAAAGGAAGGTTGGAAGGATGCCATAGGCACAGAGAACAGTATAGAAAGACCCAGTGGTCTGGTATGATTGAAAACTATAGGTAGGGAGTTCTCAGAAATAAGGAGAGGCAGAAAATGAGGATAGAGAGGCAAATAGAGGTCAGATCATGCAGAGCCTTAATAAGGAAGTTGGCCTTGTCTTGGTAGATGGTGGAGGCCACCAAAGGGTTCTTAATAGCTAACTCTAATGGCTGGGAGGAAGATGGACTTGAAAGGAACATGGCTGCAGGCTGCGAACCCAGTTAGGAAGGAACAACAATATTCCGCGTGAAAAGTGATAGGGGCCTGCATCAGGTCAATGGGAGTCAGGATGAAGAAGAGAGGACAAGTCTTACTGTTTTCATAGCCTGGAATGCATTTCGCCATTTGTTTTCTTTTTCTTTCTTTCTTTCTTTTTTTTTTTTTTTTTTAAGATTTTGTTTATTTGACAGAGGGAGAGATCACAAGTAGGCAGAGGCGGGCAGAGAGAGAGGGAGAAACAGGCTCCCCGCTGAGCAGAGAGCCCAATGCGGGGCTTGATCCCAGGACCCCGAGATCGTGATCCGAGCCAAAGGCAGAGGCTCCAACCCACTGAGCCACCCAGGTGCCCCTCACAATTTTTTTCTTTACCCAATTTGCTCCCCGGATCCTTCAGATCTCAGTTTCTCTGAGTTGCCTTCCCTACCGCCAGGCTAGCGCAAGTCCCCCTGCTATACCACAGCATAGCTCTGAGTTCCTCCATTCATTACTCTTCCTGTCATTCTTGATTTGTTCCTGGGGTTATTTGATTAACATCCAGGATGCCCAATAAAACTGTGTCTTAGCCTATCCAGGCTGCTATAATAAAAATACTACAGACTGGGTGGTTTAAACAACAAATACTTATTTCTCATAGTTCTAGAGTCTGGAAAGTCTGAGATCAAAATACCATCAGATTCAGTGTCTGTTGAGGACCTACTAACTGGTTCATAGGTGGCAGTCTTCTCACAGTGTCCTCACATGGTGGCAGGAGAGCCCACTGGGGTCCCTTTGATGAGGGCACTGATTCCATTTGAGAAGGCTGCACTCCTGTGACCTAATTACCTAAGGCCCCACTTCCAAATACCACCACACTGGGGGTTAGGACTTCAACGTATGGATTTTAAAGAAACACAAACATTCAGTCCATAGCAGACTGTAAGCTCGGTAGGGGTGAGGACCATGTCCTGCTCCCTACTGTATCCTCAGCTCTTCCCCAGAATCCGGCACGTAAGTGGGGGCTCAATAAATATTTCTGGAATGAATGGATGACAGATTTGGCTGCTATTTGAAAGCTCTGTAAGAATTCAGAGAACATCTATGTGGGCTGGAAGAGCTGGTATAGTCTTCACAGACAAGATATAACACAGAATAAGTTAGCAACATAAGATAACACAATAGAGATGACAACTGATGTGATACATGTCAGGCAAACAGTATAAATACTGTATGTTAAAGGAGAGAGAACATATCAACTATGAGGTTTTTTGCCAGAAAGTAACCAAAAAAAAATTCAACTCAAATAGGCAGCAACTGCAGGGGAATTTATTATCTCTCAGAGCAGAGGCTCAGAGGAAGGCGAGCTCATGGTGCTTGGGAGAGCACCTCAAGAAGTCCTCTCCCTCCTGCTGTGCACCCTTGAGTAGGCTCTATCTTCAGGTGGGTAGCAGAATGCCCCCAGCAATTCTGGGCATGGAAATATCCTACCACAGAGTGAGAGACTGTCTCATCCCATGTCTCTTTCTCTCCCCATCATCTCACCAGCCAGAACTGGGCCACATGCCCCTTCCCAGGTTGACACCTGGTGAGGGAGTAGGATTTCTGTGACTGGCTTTAGACCAACTGAAGTTCCCTCCTGGGGCTGAGATGGGTCACTGTTCACTGAGTGAAAAAGGAGTAAACATCCCATAGAAATCAGGATCTATTAGACATGGATAAATGGGGTAATAGATGTTAGCTAAAAATCAACAGTTTCCACTACAGCCTACCCCTTTTATACATCTACTCACACCATTCATCCCATACAAAGAGGTCACTCTGTGTCAAAGCTATCTAGAAAAATCTTGATGGTGGAAGTAGGATTTAAGGTCTCTTTTAAGAGGGTATGACTTGGGGTGCCTAGGTGGCACAGTTGGTTAGGTGTCCAACTCTTGGTTTTGGCTTAGGTTGTGATCTCAGGGTTGTGAGAGTGAGCCCTGCCTCAAGCTCCACATTTGGAGTCTGCTTGGGATTCTCTCTCCCTCCCCCTCTGCCTCTGCCATGCCCCCACCCTCTGTGCACACTCTCTTACACATGCTCTCTCTCAAATAAATAAATCTTTTTAAAAAAAAAAAAGAGGGTAGGACTTACACACCTGAAGAACAAGCAGTGAGAAATGGGGACATGGAGGTGGGAATTAGGCAGGCTTGCTCCCAGAAAATGCCCCTCCAAGAGCTACTACTTAAGGCCAGGCAACTCTGTATAATGGAAAGTGCTAGACTTGAATGGCAAAAAGGCCTGGGTTTACATCTTGACTCCACTACTCAAGTTTCTGAACCTCTTACAATCTCAGTTTCCTCCTCAGTGGGATGGGACTGGAGGACCTGCCTTCCTGAAATGTGGTCAGGCTCCCACCAGACTATATGGGTCAGAACCTTGCACATAGAAAGTGCCCAACACATGTTTGTCCCCTACCTTTCTTCCTGGGAAAGAAAGCCTGTTCTAGAGAACACTCTGAGTTGCCAACACAAACTTCAGTCCTACTGTGAAAGAGAGGCACCAGGTTGTGCTTGCATGCCAAGACTTGAAGCATGAGTTTTCCTTCTCCCTTGAGTCTTAGACGAAAGTTGCACCTCTTCTTGCCTTCTTTATTTCTAGCCCTTGGCCCCTTTTGACATCAACTTTGACTATAGCAATCCAAGTGAGTGTTACAGAGGGCCTCATCTTTTTTTTTTTTTTTTAAGATTTTATTTATTTGACAGAGAGAGACACAGCGAAAGAGGGAACACAAGCAGGGGAAGTCAGAGGGGGAGTCAGAGAGGGAGAAGCAGGCCTCCGGCCGAGCAGGAAGCCCGAT
>CM053610.1:55144109-55167721 GCA_028646535.1 Procyon lotor
TCAGCAAGGGCGGCGTCAACCCCAGATGTAAGCTGGGGCTTCCAGTGCCTATTCAAGTGAGACAGGGAAGGTGGAGCTGGCCTTGGAGAATTGCCTTTTCTGGGGGCTTCCGGGAACATTCTCTTATCCATAAAAATGGGCATAACAATCTCAATTCTACCTCTATCCTGGGGCTGCTGTAGGGGGCAAATGAAATCAAGTTGAGAATCATTGAAGGCTTTTACCAAGGTTGGGGTCACAACCAAACTCCGGAAGTGGCAAAATGTGTGACTTGGGCTCTGAAGTAAAACTGGGGGGATGGAGGCTGGAGATGCCTGTCTGACTGAAGACATTTGAATTAAAGGTTCCAGAGCCTCATGCTGGCCAAATGAAATACATCTGCATGGCACCCTTATCCCTGGCTTGTACTCCCTAAACTAAGGTTTTGGCAGAGAAATACTTAAGGTCTGAGCCTTTCAGCAGGATATGCATATATATATATATTTCTCAATTTCTCATATATATATATGGCATAAGGATTAGATGAGTTAATGGATGGAAGGCGCTTAGAACAGTGTCTGGCATGGAAGAAGTGTCAGCTAGTAGTAGTAATAGTAGTGGCAACAGCAGTACTTGATTATTTGTGTCAAGGCCTTGATCAAGGTTGTGAATAAGGCAAGTTTACCATACATACCAACCTTACTGCCAACATATATATATGGAGGTCTCAAGAATTACCCTGTCCATTATGATACCCCCTAGCCACATGTGGCATTTACATTCAGATCTGAATTACCTAAAATTAAAAATTTAGTTCTTCAGTTACACTAGCCGAATTTCAAATTCTCAAAAGTGACATGTGGCTGGGGAATGACCGAATTGGACAGCACAAATATAGGACATTTTCATCATCATAGGAAGTTGTGTGGGTCAGCGCTGCACTGGGACTAGAATGATGGAATGATAAGTATTGGGGTGGAGGGTCTCTTCCCTGAGGCTTCTCAAAGGACAGTACATCATGTATGGGCTTCTCTCTCTGCCTAAGTGCGGGGTTAACCCTGATCGCTTCACCACTTTGCCACTTCCTTTAACCACCAGGCTTTGATAACTCACTAACTCTTAAGAGTGAAACCACAATGTGCTTGCTCGTTATGCATCTGCTTAGGAACAAAGGTCCAATGGGAGAGGGCAAAGGTTTACCATATTTTCCGCTGTATTAGTGATTGAAAGCAGGAATTTCTGAACCAGAAGGGAGATGGCAAGCATGATAGAACTAAGGGAGATATCCTGGGCGAGTTAGGACCAAATGGTACCCCTCAAACAGCATAGAGGAGGAGGCCACCTACTCCTATCAGGGAGGCTTCATAGCAAAGTCATTAAGAACACATGCTTCCTGGGTTGGAATCTCAGCTTTTTTACTTATTAACTGTATAACCTTGATTTCACATAGTCTCTCTGAGTCTTAGTTTCTTCCTAGGTAAAAATGGGAATGGCATTTAATCAGAGGGCATAAGGATTAGATGAGTTAATGGATGGAAGGCGCTTAGAACAGTGTCTGGCATGGAAGAAGTGTCAGCTAGTAGTAGTAATAGTAGTGGCAACAGCAGTACTGGATTATTTGTGTCAAGGCCTTGATCAAGGTTGTGAATAAGGCAAGTTTACCATACATACCAACCTTACTGCCTACCCTGCACCCACTCTTCCCCAGCCCTCACCATGCACCCCCTGGATTTTTTCCATCACGGTGACTGTTGAGCACTTAATTGTTTCTCCAATTTTAAGAGCGCTTGCTGGGCCCCATCACCAAGTCTTGTCTTGCCTTTGCCACACCATAGAGATCCCTCAGTCTTTCCAACAGTGGTGAATACAGTGCAGGCCAAGCAGTGGGCTGCCCACCAAGCCCCAGAGCTCCCTCAGGCCTTATGCCGAGTGCACAAGAATTGGCCCCAAAGCTCCACCTGACCCAAGACCAGTGCAGCCAGACAGTGGCACCCCAAAGGGAGAGTATCTAGAGCCAAAGGCAAGTTGAGTCCTTCGGATTCCCTCTCCAGAATTTGAATAAAGGAAGACCCAAAGAATGGGCAACTGGTTAGCAACACCAGCTGAAGTTGAAAAGTGGAGGAGCCAGAGATGTCCATGATGGTCAAGTGAGAACCGAAGGGAAGAGGCAACGAAACTTCAGTGTGCGGTGAAAGAGCTGCCCTGAGCCAGATGCCCTGGGGCTCAGCTGGGAGATAAAGATCTCTGAGTAGAGCAGCACCTTTTATCATCAGCACCACTCGCCCTTCTTTGCTGCTCATCTAGAAATGCTTCTTCTTCTGTCTTCCCCAGAAGCATGGAAGGGACTAGAAGTATAAACACAAAGGCTCCATAAACACCTTTATGATGCATCTGAACCTCTAGTGAAAAACAGTCACCATTAAAATAAACAATTTGTGGGATGAAAACATTAGTGCAAACACAGCACAGCTGCGCAGCTGTGCTGTGTTTACACTAACAAACACACTGCTCAGCTGCTCAGCAGCTCCCTCCTACTGGGCATATGAGTGTCTGGCCCAGGGCAGATCAGATGATGTGACTGGCAGAAGGAAGACCCCTTTCTCCTCTTTGATCCGCCCGTGTCCCTCTGTCAATGAGACCTGGCTTCCTAGATAAAGAGGCCACACGTCAATCAAGACTCTGCCAATGTGATTGGATGAACTCTCACCAAAATAAACTCTCGGCTCAAAACAGGAGAGCCAACGCAATCATCAAAGCTAACTCCTTGAGCAAGTCAGTTTACCTTTCTGGGCCTCGGGTAATTTGTAGAAAAGGAGGAGAGAATTCAGAGTAGATCATCTCTTGGGCTTCTTGTACTTTTCTCATCGATCCCAGGGACCCCCCAAGACATATCTTCAGCCTGTCAGCCTTTGGCCTTCCTAGCAAGCTAGTCTCCTAGTAAACAAACCACAGAAATCCTGCTCTTTCTTATTTTTCTCCTCCTTTCCTTCCTCTGACATAACCAGCATCTGTGTTGGGGTTCCACACCCCAACAGCTGGGGTGTGGAATAAGAACGGTTAACGGGTAGAAACAGTGACAGGGCCCAGCACCATGCAGGGAGGGCTGGCGTCAGGGGATTTGCTGTGTTCTTGGTTGTTATTTTTGACACCCCACTTATATGGAAGCTGGGTGAGGCGGCCTGGCACATCAAATGTACCTCTGTGAAAACTGAAAAAGGAATATTTAAAACACACACACACACATAACAACAACCACTTCCTAGTAAGCCAACACCTCCTCTACTTGTGAAAAGGAGCCTGGCCCTGTTTTGCGAGGGATGGGGTGGTGGAGGAGGTGGGGTAGGAGGAGAGCATTAGGCCCTACCTACCTGGGCCCTGAGGCACTGCGAATACAGAGGCCATTTTCATCCAGCCTTCAGAAGTTTCCTTTTGTGGCATCACGGTGTTAAAAATATTCCTCCCTGAAGGTGCAACCGCGGCAGAGCAGATGTCCCTGACTGAGCACTTGGGAAGGAGCTATTAAAAGGAACGTAATTAGGTTGTCATCCTGGGGCCTCCGAGCCAGGCTTCCGAACGCCATCTTTGTTGAAAGTTTTCCAGACGTCAAATATTTGCAGAACCCGATTTACCAAAAAGGCTGTTAATACCCAGTAGGACCAGGCTGCGTGCAGCAAAGGCAAAATGACTCTGTGGGTCAAGGTTGGCATCAGGCCCTAAGACACTTTTTTTCTGTGTCCTTTCTCTATTTTGGGTCTTAGCCTAGCTCCCTAATTTCCTCTCCCCTCCTCCTCCACACACCACCTCCCATCACCCTTTGCTCTTCAGAAAGACTCTATTAGTCTTTTACTCCTTAACATGAATACAAGTAAGCCACTGAGCACCTCTCTCCTCTCCAGGAATGTGAGATTCATGCTTGAGCTCTGTAGGGAACAGTAGGGAACCCAAGGCTTTGTCTCCTTTTGTAAAAAGGGTTTCAAACACTGGAGTGCAGGTCAGGAAGGGTCTTCCTAGTGACTCTGAGACCCTGAAATTGCACTCCAGGCTGCCACCTACTCCTCTAAGTCACAACCAGCCTATCTCACCCTGGAGGCATCTGTTGTAATCATTCTCCTGCTGGTTAGAGCCTCACTCGTCCCTCCATCTCTTTGTGGTTCATCTGTCTCTGCATCCAACATCTACTGAGAGTCTCTGTGGCAGGAATCATGCTGAGTGGGGAAGAGGGTGGAGGGCATCCGCAGCCACCATCCTTGTCATGGAGGGAGACAGCGTAGATGGAAAAAGACACTCACCGGCTAATTACAGAAATAAATGTAAACAAAGGAGAAGGAAGTACACAGTGGTGTGAGGATGTATCAGAGAGGAAACTGACCTGTCAGGGAAGTCAAGGCAAGGAAGGTGGCCCAGATGAAGTGACAACTGAGCTGAGAGCTGGGGAGAGTATGTGTGTCGGGGGTGGGGTGGAATATGTGCTTGATGATTGGCTCCTTCAGCTGGATCAGTTTGTGCAAAGGCCCTGGCTGAGCCAGAGTCGAAATAACATGATTTTCATGAGCTCTTTCTCCTGCTGGACTTTAGGAAACATTAAGGACTGTAGTTGCAAAATAAAAAGGTAGGGGGCAGGAAGGAGAATCTGAAACCAGTTTCTGAAACCCTCTGTAGAAGGTGGGCCTCTTATTAGGTGGTTGAGACATGGCTCTACAAACAAACAAATCAGGCCGGGTTTCCTTTGGGGACAAAGAGAGCTGGCCTGGCCTCCTCTTCCTGGAGGCTTCCCCTGATATTCTGGCTTGATTTTTACCCTTTTAGCAATATATCATGGCTATTTCCCCAGGTCAGGAAATGTTACTTTGCAGTAAAATTGTTAATGGCTACCTAACATTCCAGAGTAGAGAAAGCCACAGTTTCACTCAGTGAGCCCCCCATTGTTGAACTTATGGCCAGTATTTTGCAATCCTAAGTAGTTCTTCCATGAATGAAAAAGCTTGTATGTCATCTTTACTCACTCCTTTGACTTTTGCTCAGGATAAATTTTGCTATGTATTAATAAATTTGAGAGTCACCTTTACTAAACACAAGTTTCCTTGTGTTTAGTATTTACCTATTGACTCTGTACACCCAATCAGGTGCTTTTCCTACTCTGCACAGGAATCCTGCTGCATCAACTCAGTGAGTTTGGAAGAAGGGATGGGAGGAGTCTCAGCAGCAAAGAACCGTGGGCTAGGTGGACTAGGGCATAGTGGGTGCTCTGTCACTACTTTCCTCCTTCTCCATCTTTTCTTCCCCATCACAATAGACCGATCTGTCTACGCTACTGGAGGGCTATGCCCTAATGCTCAGCACTTAACCTCACCGGTGTAGACAGAGCCTTAGGGAGGAAGGGGCTAGAACCTCTAGCCATGAGCTCTCTGCAGGAACTTTCTCTGGAAGTCTCAGAGTACCACCACCACCACCACCACCCCCGAAAGATGTAGGGCTGCCTGGAATATAGGTTAAAAGAGAAAATTCCTGAAGGAGACCAGGCTTGGAAACAGGAGACCAATCTGTGGTTAAGCTTTTGTTACAGATATATTGTGTAAATCATCTAATCTCTCTAGGCCTCTGTTTCTCCATCCATTACGTGAAGTTAATCCTCTTTTATCCCTCCTTGACCAAGATGATGCAAAGATGAGGTAAATAAATATATCTACTTAAAATGAGCTAATCAACGTGAAACTGTATGGGGACATGCAGGCAGAAAAGAAGAAACTAAGAATCAGTAAGCCATAGCACATAAGTGGGCTTTGTGTTTGCTCACTGTTGTATCGCCAGTGCCTAGAACTGTGCCTGGCACTCAAGTAAATATTTGTAAAATGGACAAACACACCCATAGCTCTTACTCTGTCCCCGACACCATGCTACGTGCTTCATAAGCATTATTCTACTTAGCCCTCACAAGTAGTTCTTTACCATAAGGATATAAAACACTACCAGTTCTCAGATATGAAAACTGAGGCTCAGATTGTTTAGGTAACTTCCAAACATCAACAGCTAGCGTTTAAACTGACATTTATTTATTTTATTTTTTTAAAGATTTTATTTATTTATTTGTCAGAAAGAGAGAGAGAACACAAGCAGGCAGAGAGGCAGGCAGAGGCAGAGGGTGAAGCAGGCTCCCTGCTGAGCGAGGAGCCCGATATGGGACTCGATCCCAGGACCCTGGGATCACGACCCGAGCCGAAGGCAGCTGCTTAACCAACTGAGCCACCCAGGCGTCCCTAAACTGACACTTAAATTGTAAGCTCTTCTGATGCCATTCCCCCAGCTCTTCCCAGCTCTGTTGTGTGTTGCAGGGGAGAAGTTGCTGTGATACGTGCTGATGTTGCTGTGCGTTAAATGAGCTAATCTTTATTAAAAGCTATAGCACCTGGCATGCGGTTAGTATTCTGCGAATGTGATCTGTTATGATAATACTCTACTAGTTCATATTTTTTTGTAACCACGTTGTAAACACCTCAAGGGCAGGGGTCATTCTCCACAAGGCCAGGCAGAGTAGTTGCCTGAAGTATCGAATAACTAAACAGTGTTATTTTATGGTGATCATAAAGTGGAAGCAGAGGTGCTTCCTGTAAGGCAAGGCTTCTTGCTTTGGGGACAAAGCTAATCTGACCGTGACTTTAATGGGAAGCAAGAGTAGGCCAGGATTCTCCAGTGGCTTGGAATCCTGGTGGTCAACAGGAAAATGACTAGAGCCAGACACCAAGGAAAAAGCAGCAACCAGCCTGGAGAACTGAAGCCGGGCCTCTGACCCAGGCCGACAACAGACTACCCTTCTAGCAGCCTCTGGCCCCACCCCCAGGGCCTGCGAGCTGGAAGGCTCAGCCCAGCAGGGAGGTGGGCGGGGCCTCGGAGAGAATCTGGCCCAATCCTCTGGCTCCACACTTGCTGCCTGGGACTAGGTGGTGCGGGAGGCGACTTGACTCAGGAACAGATGTCAGAGTTACTGGAAAACTTCCCTCACCTGCCCCACCCAGAGGCAATGCAGGAAAAGGGATTTAGCATGTTAAGCCGCTGGCTTCGCCCTTTAGCACCGCTGAGTCTCAGTTCCTTCGTCTTTTCTATAGGATTGTATCAATTAAACAAAATACGACGTGGAAAAGTGTGTAAAACAGGTACCTAACTCAGGGCCGGTGCTCAAAATAAATAAATAAATAAATAAATAAAAATCAGTAGTCTCTAGAGAGCCATCAGGGCAGGGACCGAATCTGAATCAGACAGCTTGCCCGGGTGCTCTGGCACATTCAGTTGTTAGTATATTACTTGTTGAAAGAACGAGTGCCTGAATGGCTGGAATCCCATTAATGCTTCACCTCTTCGGTAAGGCTGGCCTGTTGTAGGCCTCTCTAAAGGCCTTTCTAAAAGGGGCCTGGGGAAAACATGAAAGCCTGGGTGCCCGGGGAGGAAAAGGGGTCACTTTCATAATGAAGACAAATTCATGGTGTTACCTGCACCGCCCTTCTCAGCTGCTTACACCCTCATTTTGGACCTCCTTCTTGCTTCCGGCTTTGCCACACTGCAGACTATATGAGGGATATTAAAGATAGCATCAGGTCACCAGGATCTTGGAGGGGCTGAGTTGCCCTTAGGGGTAGAGTGATATATACTGGTTAGAATTAAGGAATGAATGATTTAAAAGAGTGGCTAGAATTGAGGCATTAAGGTTAGAGTTTGGAAATCATTTGGAGTTAGTTTTCAGTAACTAGTTACCATTGAATTTCTGAGCGAGAAATGGAGAGCTGCTGGTGGCCAGATACGATGGGGGCCACCACTTCGATCCAAAATTTAAAATATCCTGTTTCAGAGACCTGCCTCTTTCATTACCGAGAGCCAGAGATTGCTGTCCTCTGATTGACCCCTCAAAAGTCCTGGGTGTACCCACAGATGGAGCACGTTGAACATCTACATATACCAGGTGTAAAGTCCAGCATATAGGGTCCCAAAGGTGTCGAAGACAAAGCCCCCTACAGTGAAGCTGAGGAGATCAGGACGTGAATGACCTGCTATAATCCCAGCCCTGCCACAGCCCAGTGACTCTGGGAAAACCTTAAATTTCCTAGCCTCTGCTTTTCCATCTGGCAAAGGGACCTAATCTCAGAGGGCTGTTTGGAAAATCTTAAATGATCACAGAGGGAAAGGACTTTGAAGTGAACATTCTCTGGCAGAGTAAGCGATTCCAAAGTGAACTATAAGGCAAAGTCTGAGCACCTTACCTTCAGGGAGGGTTGATGGCCTTCCTCCCCTCCATGAAAATCTGGGATTTCCCAGCACCATTTCCAGTGGGGACTTATGCTTCTGAACAGGAACTGACAAAGAAGCAACTCACACCAAAAGCTTCCCAGGCTTCTAGAACTCCTTAACACACACACACACACACACACACACACACACACACACATTCACACTCCAGCCAACACTTCTGGGTTCAAGTATGACCAATCCTATGAGTCACCAAAATAAAGTAAGGACTCAACAAATATTTATCGAATGAATGAATGAGGGAATGGGTGAGTAAGTGGCTCCATAAATGGGCACATACTTCCTTAGAGAATGAGACTGCTTTCTAATCCAGGATGCTGAGTTCTCCCAAAGATCGTCATTTGGGACTTTCCTAGTAAGTGCTGGTGAATGCTCCATTTCAGAGCCACATCCTCTACTTTCCCTCAAGCCCCAAGTGTCTTTTCTCCCCAGCATCATCATGGGGAACTGTGTCTTAGATTCTTTTGGAGCCATATATGCTAGACTCTACATCTGGTATGTAGTAGATGCTCAATACATGTGTGATAAGCTGAAGGAGGAGATGTCAAAATAAATCAGACTTGGACCCTGCCTTCAAAATGTTTACAGTATAGTGAGAGAGAAAAGATAAGTAAGTACTACATGACGAAGCAGCCATAGGTAACTGGGTACCAAAAAAAAGTGTCAAGAAGTGTATGTTATAGGAGATCAGAGCCGAGAAAACTTACTCTGGACTGAAAAAGTCAGGGAATGCTTCCTGAAGGAAGGGAATGGTATCTGAAGCCCGATCTTGAAGGAGGAGAATTATTTGGAACCAAGAGAGCAGGTGTTGCTGATACGGAAAAAGGAGGTGGGCAGCTCCCCAGAGGAATGCCAGTTCAAATTTTATTTATAAGATTTGGATAGATGTAGTGTAGCTGGAGAGCAGATTCAAGCCGAAGGGTATGCCGAGTATGTACATAGGCTGGGACAAGGCTGTACAGAGCTCTGAGTGCTAGGGGAAGGGATCAGGCTGCTGGTGACAGCTTTTGAGCAGTTGACAGGAAGTGAAAGGAAAGCTGTGGGATGGGAAGAATGGTCTTGAGACAGATGAGGAGCAAGGTGAGTGTGGCAAACTCTACTGGGAAGTAGTATGCCAGCATGCGGCTGGTCAGACCCAGGTTTCAAACCACTTTTTTTCTTCCATCCCATCCCATCCCATCCCATCCCATCCCATCCCATCCCATCCCATCCCATCCCATCCCATCCCACCCCATTCCCCTCCTTCCTTCCTCCCTCCCACCCTCCCTCCCTCCCTCCCTCCCTTCCTTCCTTCCTTCCATAATGATGTCCCCTACCACCTGCCCTACAGGAGTTAACATTGCAGATGCCTGCCCTCCTTTCCTGGGGTGTTGGGCTCTAAGCCCTCACCCACGCATGAGCCGGCCGAGGGCCAGCGGCTGGGGTGAAATCAGCTCTGACCTCCCACCTGCAGCTTCTTCCTACAAAATCGCTAACCCTCAGGGTCTGGGGCCCAGGCCAGCGTTCTCCTGACCACCACCCACCCCCACCGACCACACCTGGAATGGAAAAAACTATGAGAGGAGAGGGTTGGCCTCTCTCAGAAGGTGTGGCTCATCCCCAACCGCCTAAAGACCCGGGACTAAGTTGAGCGAAAATGGGCTGCCTCCGGGGAAGGGGACAGACGGTGGCTCGAGGGTGGCCTAGGCCTAGGAGGGCACTTCTTGACGGCGCCCACATACGCGCGGAGGCTGGGCCAGCGATTCGGCAGCGGGGAGCCGAGGCGGCGGGGCGGGAAGAAGGTGCGCCAGGGCTGGGGAGCCGGGACTCCGGAGAGACCGAGCGGATCCTCCGCGCCCTCTGCCGAGCGCCGGCCTCCACTGCATGCGGCGCCCTCGCCCCTGCACACCGCGATTCCGGCCAGGTGGTGGGCAGGCCCTGGAACCCCACCGCCAGCTTGAGCCCCCCTCTACCCGTCTGAGGTCTCCGAGTTCCTCCCTGGGAGAAGGGAGGTGGGAATAGAAGCCTTTTTTGTGGTAAGAATAGAGGCGCTCCTGGAGATCTCCTCCCTAGGGCCTTCCCTGGCGCCTGAAATTCCAACATTAGAGATTCCATTCTTTGGAGAGATAGCATGGAGGGGTAGAGAGGGGACTTCTTCCATTTTTATCAGTGCGGATATTCTACAGGTACTTGGGAAAGAGCGTGGATGGAGTACGTGGTCAAAGTCTCATTCCTTCTCTCAGACAAGCTTCTGTTAGTGCTTATTTGCCAGAGTATCCTGAAGGTGACTGAGCCAAGAGTCACTGCTGACAGGCTGGAGTCATGAAAGGTTAGTTTCTCTTGCCATGCTTCGCCTTTTATTAATCCCTGGATTGGGCCTTCCTCCTCAAAGAAGTCAGCCTTGACTTTTTGGGTGAATGGTTAGAGGCAAAATTCCTATCTCTCATTTCAGCAGACCAGGGTCTCTGCTTGTTTCCCATGAGTTTTGCCTGGTTTCTCCAGGTTCCTTCAGTGCCCAGGGGCAGAAAATCCGCATCAGTGGGGATACTTCTCTAAGGGAAAAGTAGGAGAAGAAGACAGATTAAAGGGAGTAGATGCTAGTGTGTATTTCCTGTCCAGTCAAGGACATGCTCACATTGACCTCCAAGGCCACTTGCATCTGGTCCCACATTACCAATAACTTTCTTTTTTTTTTAAGACTTTTATTTATTTATTTATTTATTTGACAGAGAGAGAGAGAAATAGTGAGAGAGGGAACACAAGCTGGGGGAGTGTGAGAGGGAGAAGCAGACTCCCGCTGAGCAGGGAGCCCAAGGCAGGACTCAATCCCAGGACCCCAGGATCATGACCTGAGCTGAAGGCAGACACTTAACGACCGGGCCACCCAGGCGTCCCTACTAACAAGTTTCTTGAGCAGCTTCACTGGACAGTCTGTTCTCCAGAGAGTAGCCAGGAGGTCATGTAAGATCATGAATGCTCTAAAATATAAGTTAAATTGTCTCTCTTCTCCTCAAAGAAGAGGACTTGCATAGATTTAGTGTAGCTGGAGATCAGATTCAAGCAGAGGAGTGTGCCCGGTATATATGCAGTTTGGGCTCCCCAGTTCACCTGGAATGAAAGCTAAAGTTTCTATGTTGGCCTGAAAGCTCTAAGTTCTCCGGCCCCCTGCTCCTTATTTCTTGGAGCTGCTCTCCTGTAGCTCTTCCCATCACTCACTGCTCTGGCACACTCTAGTCTTTGCAGCTGTCCTTGAACACGCAGACACACTCCCATCTGAGGACTTTCACACTTGCTTTTCCCTCCGCCTGGAATGCTGTTTCCCAGATACCCACATGATCTACTCCCTCACTTCTTTCAGGTGTTTATTTAAATGCCACCTTATCAAGAGGGCCTTTCCCTGACCACCTTGACTAAAATAACACCCTCCATCATTCTCTGCCCCCTTGATTTTCTTCCAGCACCTATTACTACTTGGCAGTATTTGTTCACTTGTATGTTGTCAGCCTCCCCAGTAAGAATATTAGTTCCGTGAGAAGTGAAAAGTCGATCAGTTATGTTCACCATGTTCACTATCCAGAACCTCGAAAACAGCCTGGCACATAGTCAGTACTCAATAAATTTGTGAGATGACTGAATGAATGTGCTAGCCTGGTACTGAGCCAAGTACCAGGGCAGCCCATGAGTAAACCTGGGTTCTTGCCCTTGAAGAACAAACTGGCAGACGGGCAAATAATTACAAGCCAGAGTGATGAGTGTTGTGTACAGATGTATATAAAGTACACATGAAGGCTCGAGGGAAGAAATAATTCACTCTGCCTGGAAGGAAGAGGAAAGTGTGAGTATGACATCACCAAGTAGAAGAGAGAGGGAAAAGGCATTCCAAGCAGAGAGAACAGCAAGAGCAAAGACACAGAGGCATGAAAATATCTGACTTGTTCAGGGAGTGGCGCGGAGGCTGCCCTGGCTGGCATGCAGGCTGTGTGGTAGGTGTGGCAGGATGTAAGTTTGGAAAGATAGATGAAGGACATATTACGAAAGGGCTTGTTAGAATGATGACAATTGACTCTGCATTTTGGATCCATGCCAGGCCCGTGGAGGCATTTCAGGGCAAAACGCCCACGTCTAACCCCAGACAAGGCACTGTGGGAGCAGCTGGGGAAGGCCTGGGAACTGTGCGGTCTCCTCAATGGGCCAGCCTAGAGTCTGAACACCCACGGGAGCGATCTGGTGGCTCTGCTTGCCTTCCTGTTGCTGATCTAAGCAGGACCCTCAATAAGGACCCTGCCCAGCTCCATGAGACCTGAGAGTATCCTGGACCACGTGTCCACATTCTGATCACCTGGAGTCCCCAGTTTCAAAATGTCCTTATTTTGTGATCTGACTCTAAAGGGTAAGGAGTGGAAAA
Source organism: Procyon lotor (assembly GCA_028646535.1). Lineage (NCBI taxonomy): Eukaryota > Metazoa > Chordata > Mammalia > Carnivora > Procyonidae > Procyon > Procyon lotor. The sequence goes on from CM053610.1 coordinate 55,156,765, forward strand.
ATTATAGGCAGCAGCCACCAAGGGACCTTGGCTTAATATAACTGGTGACCTGGGAAACAACAGGCAGAAAATAATTTCCCTCTCAGACTGAGCCTGAGAGGGCCTGTCACAGCTGACTCAAAATAAAGACTTTTTCCTTCTAGCAGATGGAGAGTGTTAGTGTGTTTGCAGGACAGGAAGATTCTTTTCTTTCGCTTCCTCCTTGTTACGTTACTATTCCCTCCCCTCCTTCTCCTGCCCAGCTCTGCCCTCCGTCCTCCTCTTCTTGGCTCGTCCTCTCTTCCCTTTTTCTCCTTCCTACTCCACCTTCCACCCTCCCTACTTCCTTCCCCTCCTCTTTTCCTCTTTTTCCTCCTTCTGTCTATTCCTTCAGCTTAAGCACAAGCCAGATATTTCAAACTGGTAAAGGATAATTTTTTAAAAAGTAAAATCATGACTCTGATGCAAATGTAAAATGAACACATGCCTTCAACTTTGTTTAACTCATTATTTAATGAGGGAACCCATAAGATGTTATAGCCAGTTTGCGGGAGAATCCAAAACATAGACGCATATGTAGGCCATCAGGGATGCAGGGGGAATTTGCTGAGAGATGCCGAAGTGGCATCTTCCTTTGCATTCCCAGAACAGGAGTCTGTGTCTCTGCATCAGCCATGCATAAGTTAACTGCTATCGCCACAGAGATGCAGCGTCATCAACAATAAGAGGCACAGATCCCCATAGAATCAGACAACTCCAGAAGGGTCCCATAGTCCAGGCAACAGTCTAGACGGTGCCTGACATTCTGTTGAAAAGACACCCAAGGATCTTTGCCCCTTTCACAGTCTTTCCCAGTTTTTCTTGATAAGACCTTAGAGGAGTACAGGAAAGAAAGATGGGAGCCAGCTAATTTTTACAAGTCTCCAAACAGGTCTCTGTTTAAAGATGGAAACTGATTCTGGCCGAGGCTCAATCCCTGGGCAGGAAGTGGAGGAAAAGAATGGCTGACTCTGATCCAGTCAGTGGGTGATGGGGCTTGGCCAGCACCCCATAAACCCTCATTCTCCTCCTCCATCATCCTCCAACCTTGGAGATATGGGGAAGGTCAGGGCAAAGTTGGAGGAAAGCCACCCCACATGTGACCACACCAGTGGAGGCAGTCTTGGGCCTGAAGTTGGCCATAGGCCTCCTCACAATCAGGCCTAACCTATCCCCAACATTTAGTTCTTTCCTGTGAAAGATGACAGCTTTCAAGACCATCTCATCGGGCTTTCAGGCCCATCTCCCAGGATCTGAGGCAGTCACTCATCACCCACAGCTTCAACCCTGCACCGACATGTTGCCCACTCCTACGTTCCACCCAAGTTCTCCCCAACTGTCCCAGATTTGGCCTTCCTGGACCTCCGAAGTTACCTGAGAACAACCAGGCACGTTTCTAAGGTGCACCTTCTGACAATATATGTAAGCCTGGAAGCATGAAGCAGCCAAAGTTCCCTGGGGACTACTGAGCGGCGGCCCCTGGGCGACATGCTTGGCAGATGTTGGGGGGAGGGCTGGGGATGGGGCGAGAGAGGGTAGTATTTGCAAAGAAGATGTGATCTTTGCTTTCAGAGATTTTCTCATCTAGCTAGGGATGCCAGATACCCAAGAGACTCCAGCAGCTGGTGTCAGATGTAGTGTGCGAGAGAAAGGGATGTTGGGGGCAGGAAAGTGGAAGGAACCCCTGACCTCAGAACTAACTTTAGAGGAGAACGAGGAGCCCATTCACCACCAGAGTTCCTGAAATTCCTCATCCCCTCGAAAGAAAGGGCAGCTACCTCACTCACCTACAGGTGTCCTGTACTGAATTCACCTACCCATAGAAAGAGCCTCAGGCTGGACCTCAGCCCCCATCCCCACCCCGTTTTTATTCCCACCCCTGCATATAAGAAAGAACAGTTTCCAAGGTGGAAACCCCAGATGGGTAATGAACAGATTAAAAGGTTTTCTAGGATGCCGAGGTAGGGCAGGCAATGAAACCTGTTCCACCAAAGGGCCTTGGGGCAGGGCTTAGGAGTAGGTGGAGGATACTCAGGTTTGTCTCTTTAAGCTGCTCCAGGAGCTATGTGATTCTGACCAAACAACTTCCCCATTCACCTGTCAGTAAGAGGTTTGGACTCTGGATTTCTTGATTTATTTAAACTTATTATTTTTTAATTGTAGCAAAATACACCCAATATAAAATTTACCCTTTTAACCATTTTTAAATGTACAATTCAGTGGCCTTAAGTACTTTTACATTGTTGTATAAGCATCACCTCTATTGATCTCATTTTTTCATTCTCTTCAACTGAAACTCTGTAGCCATTTAAATCCTACCCCCCGGGGCGCCTGGGTGGCTCAGTCGTTAAGCATCTGCCTTCGGCTCAGGTCATGATCCCAGGATCCTGGGATCTAGCCCCGCATCGGGCTCCCTGCTCTGCGGGAAGCCTGCTTCTCCCTCTACCATTCCCTCTGCTTGTGTTCCCTCTCTCGCTGTGTTTCCCGCTGTCAAATAAATAAAATCTTTAAAAAAATAAAAAAATAAATCCTACCTCCCCGTTACTCCCTTCTCCCAGCTACCGGCGGGTAACCACCACTCTACTCTGTCTCAACATATTTGACTACTCATTGATACTGCATACAAGTGGGCTCCTACAACATTTGTCCTTTGACATCTGGCTTATTTCACTTAGCATAATGCCTTTAGGCTTTTTTCATGTTGTTACATGTATTCAAATGTCATTGTTTTGTAAGACTAAATAATATTCCATTGTGCCATGTTTTATTTATCCATTCATTCATTGATGAAATTTGAGTTGTTTCTACCTTTTGGCTATTGTGAATAATGCGGCTGTAAACTTGGCTTGTACAAATACTTCTGCCAGTCCTACTTTCAGTTCTTCTGTATATGCAGCCAGAAGTAGAATTAAGGAATCAATTGGTATATTTAATTTTTTGTTTTGTTAGTGTTTCTTTTGCATGTGGATATCCAGTTTTCCTGGCTCCGTATTGCTTCCCTTAGTGGCTGCTCCATTGCTACATTCCCACCAGTAATGCACACAAGTTCCATGTTCTCCATATCCACACCAACACTCGTTTTCTGTTTTTCTGAAAGCAGCCATCCTAATGAGTGTGAATTGGTATCTTGTTGTGATTATGATTTGTATTTTCCCTGTGATTAATGACGTTGAGCATCCTTCTGTGTGCTTATTGGCCATTTGGGTATCTTCATTGGCAAAATGCCAGTTCAGGTCCTTTGCCCATTTTTGAATTGAGTTGCTTGGTGTTTGCTATTGTTCTATATATTCTTGATGTTTATTCTTAGCGGATAGGTGATTTGCAAACATTTTCTCCCATTTTGCAGGTTGCCTTTTTCCTCTGTTGATAGTTCCTTTTGATCCACAAGTTTTTAATTTTGGTGAAGTCCAGTTTGTTTACTGTTCCTTTTGTTGCCTGTACCTATAGTGTCATAGCCCAGTAGTCACTGCCAAGTCCAATGTCATGGAGTTTTCACTTGTGTTCTCTTCTAAGACTTATAGTTTTAGCTCTTGTATTTATGTTGGACTCATTTTGAATTCACATTTGTATAGGGTCCAGTTCATTCTTTTGCAAATGGATATCTAGTTTTCCTGGCATTGTCTGTTGAGTCACTGATTTCCAAGATCCTGTATCAGTTAAGAATTTTGTTCATCTTCTATGTAAAGGGAAAACCTTGATTCATGAATGTATGTTACGCCCACATATCACAATGCACTGAAGGTCATAATTATTTAAATCTAATATTTAGCCATTAATCAAATTTCCGTTATGTCTTATTATTTTTAATACACTTACATAATTAATGGCTTTACTATCATCTCCTAAATTTCCGTGTTGTAATGCTTACTCTTTCAAGCCTGGATGAAAACTCACTTTTGGAAGGAAAAGAAAAAAACTTTTAGTTTGAAACTTTGGGAGAATTACTCATTATGGTCTATCATTTGAATAGGTAATTTGTTTCAAAGTATATTCTTTAAATCGATTTTAAATAAAGTACTCATGCACCTGCAAAGGAAATTCAATGAATTGCATTGACAATTTAACCAAAATTCATTTTTGCAGATGGACCAGACAATAATCATAAATTTATAAATAATAGTTATCAAGATCTATGACTGTTTATTAAAACAAATTTCCATTATGTAACACAATTAACTTCCAGGTAGAGGAATTTCTTAAGTTTTGGGGCATCTGGGCGGCCAGTTGGTTAAAGCATTTCACTCTGGATTTCAGTTCAGTTCTTGATCTCAGGGTTGTGAGGTCAAGCAAAAAATCCCTTAAGGCTAAGCTATAGGAACCTTTTTAAAAGCAATATGTATGCAATTTAATAAGATAACTTTGTGTAAAAAAAGGAATTTTGTTCATCTTCAAGAAATAGAAACTGTAATGACTTAAACACACAAGTTTTTTTGTTTTGCATAAATGTTCTCAGCTGCTGTAAAGACTCCATGGGGATCTAGGCTCCCTTTCTCTCTCTCTCTTCTGCCATGCATGGCTTCCATTCTAGGTCCACTATGGACTGCTAGAACTCTAGCCAGTAATACCTGTGAGTTCCAGGCAGCAAGAGGAGAGGGGGAGGGATCCAAGAATGCCACTCCTATGAGAGAGCCTAAATCCTAAACACTCCCACTTAAATCTTGTTGGCCAGATTTAGTCACAGTGCAAAGAAGCCTGGGAAACGTAGACTTTCCTCTGGTTACATCGCCATCCCAAATGAAATCAGAACAATCTCACCAAGGAAGAAGGATGAGAGGAATGCTGGCCCAGATAGCTCTGCCTTGAGTGCCTTACACATCTGAAACTCTGTAGCAGTCTCTCTCTTGGAGAGAAAAAAAGATGAGAAAATGGGGGCACCTGGGTGACTTGGTGGGTTGGGCCTCTGCCTTTGGCTCAGGTCATGATCTCAGAGTCCTGGGATTGCCCCACATCAGGCTCTCTGCTCAGCGGGAAGCCTGCTTCCCCCTCTCCCTCTGCCTGCCTCTCTGCCTACTTGTGATCTCTTTCTCTCTGTCAAATAAATAAATAAAATCTTTTTAAAAATTTTTTTAAAAATGAGAAAATGGTTGCAAAGTGCTTAGATAAATGCCTTGCTGAGGTTATGTCCAAAAAAAAAAAAAAAAAAGTTCTATCTCTCTCTGTCTCATTTTGTTTTTAAAGATTTTATTTATTTGACAGAGAGGAGAGAAATCACAAGTAGACAGAGAGGCAGGCAGAGAGAGGGGAAGCAGGTTCCCCACTGAGCAGAGAGCCCGATGCAGGGCTCGATCCCAGGACCCTGAGATCATGACCTGAGCCAAAGGCAGAGGCTTAACCCACTGAGCCACCTAGGCACCCCTCTGTCTCATTTTGTTTTAATCTCTGGTTTCAGATAGGCCTGTTTCTATACCTGGGAGAACAGACTGTTCTCTGCATGATGTCATTTATGGACTTCAGAAGTAAAAACTGCCTCCCAAAGATCTTCCACACCAATGCCCCAAGTCTCTGTTTCTCTCTTCAGGCTTCATTTTCAACCCTGAGGTAGGAAGGGAATAGGTAGACTTCAGGAACAACACACTCAGCCACCGTCGGCCGCTGTCTGTCAGATGCTCTTTTGCCTGGCTGCTGGCTGGGATCCAGGTGCCTGAGGAGCGGGCATCAGGAGGGAAGGGACATACACAGACCAGAGAGTACAGGCTGAGTGTGCACCTCAGTGAAGATAGAAAGTACAGGAAGGGGACTGATTAGTTCTCTTTGTGTACATGTGTGGGTGGGGGCATTTAAAGGTGGCGGAGGGCATGCTTTGCCCCTCCTTGTCCCTCCCTGACCTATTTGGACACACTGTCAGGCACAGTCCGGTTCACTGCAGTGAAACAGGGCAAATTGTGAAGGCTTGGGATCTGAACAGGAACCACCTGGTGAGGGGGTGCGGCAGAGGCCATGTAGAACCCAGAGTGTCAGAGATGTAGCCAAGCTAGGTGGGAGTCTTCAGCGTGGTTCCAGAGAACTGTGACCACTCAGCAGTCAGCTCTAGAACAATCTTCCAGATAGCAGGGCCCTAGGCAGGACCAGGCTGGGCTGCAAAAGTCCTTCCTGGGAAGACTGTCTAGTTCCCTGTCCTTGTGGTTAGGTGTCAGCAGGCACACATTGCCAAGGAAAGGAGTGAAGCTAGAACTGGAACCTCATGTCAGAAACCAGGCTTCAGGGGATCCATTTAGTAGCAGAAGAGGGGGCTCAGGGTTAGCTCAAGTGGGGATGATATTCAGAATATTGAATCATCACTATGTTCAGACTCCCACAGCAGGACAGACACAGGCCTTAGAATTAGGGCAGGGTCCCAAAGACCTCCTACTAGGCTAAGGGCCAACCCTTTGTTTTGTGGATCCTGAGAAAGTCCTGGGGAGTGTGACAGAGAGCCCAAGGGGTCTGGAAGGGGTCCTCAGGGGACACGGAGTTGCAGCCATTTCCCCACTGATAAGGAGGTACTTCAGTATTCTAACCAATAGTTTGCTGGTGTCTGAGTGTCAGCCCTAGACCCAGAGAGACAAATGTGGCTTGAGGCCCCTAACTTTCCTACAGTCTGGGGTCATTGGGATAGACTGGGTCAGAGCTGAGCCTACCCAGGGAACAATGGGCTCTTTACACACAGATATATACTCTCCCCACACCTCAGTGGACCTCCTCAGTGTAGTGTTTTGGCTGAATCAGTGCTCTGACTGGGACACAGGGACAAATACGTGTACTTGGGGCTATCACTTGCTGGAGATAGGTGAGCCAGAGGCAACCGAAGATCAGAAATCAAAGGCAAGATCAACCTAAAGGGTCAGATTCTAGGGAAAGAGTCAGTTCTAGCACCTACAGGAACTGTGGGTCAGAACCAAAAGCAAGGGACAGGTGTCAGGGCCTTAGGACACACACAGATGGTGTATCAGGTGCAAATCCTGTGGCCAAGTCTTGGGTGAAGGAACTGTTTTGGGCTGACCTTTTGTCAGTGTTTCCAGACTCCTGGAGAGAGCTAGGACAAGACTGCAGGAGTCCACATTGGCCAAGTCAAAGGCCAACCTGTCTGCCAGTGGTGAGTGAACACAGACTGCCCCCAGCTGGAAGCACAAATGACTACCAAACTGGTTCACTGATAGCAGATTCCTAATGGACAATTAGGTGACAGTCAAGAGTAGCTTCAAGAAGGCTAGTACTCAAGGAGGCATGGTGGAAAGAGGGTCTAAATGGGACTTAGGGGCTCCACTTTCCTCTCTAAGCTCTGCTGTTAAAAGGCTATATGACCTCGGATGAGTCACTGCCCATCTTTTGGCCACATTTTCTCCACCTGTGAAATGAGGGACTGAGGCCTGGCAAGGATCTGTGGGGTAGAGATCGTGACCAGAGCAAGAGCTGTGCCTGAGTGAATCCGAGAACAGCCAGGCAGGGGCTGCTCAGAGTGTGTCACAACAGAATTTAGCTTCAGCATCTGAGAAGCTGCCTGAGGTTCCCAGTCCAGAAAATGCAATGGAGGAAAGGTGGTTTGATTCTCGGCCTGCTCCCAAAGATGCTCAGATCACAGACTTGCATCAAGACCAGACAGACAGAGGGCAGAATTATCTTGAAGCTAAAGAAGTTTCAGAGTCGCCTACTTGAGTGAGCCCCTTCTGAGACCTTGGAGAGGTCTCCAAGCCCTATGTTTACTTTCTTTTCTTAAGGAGGGTATCCCCACACTGTATCTGTTCAAACCCCGTGAAACCTAGCCCTTGCCCTGCCAGACTGCCTGTGATTTGGAGCCATTAGTTGTGGCAGGTGGGAGATACCAGCCAGCACCCATACTGGTCAGACGAGCAAGGCTCAGTGACAAACAGCTAGCAACCACACTGTGGTGGCTGGTGACTTGACATGTACTTAAAGTCACTTATATCTGATAACAAGAATACTAGCATACACACCTACCCCACTTTCACCTTCATTATCCCAGTTATTCCTCCCCACAAACCTGTGAGAGGAGCAGGACGGGTCTTACCACCTCTGAGCTAAATGATGAAACTGATGCTCAGAGAAGCTGAGAGACCTCAGGTTTACAAGGCTGGCTGAGGACAGAAGAAGGGTTATGCCCAGAACTTACTTTCTTTTTTTTCATTTTTCTTTCTTTCTTTTTTTTTTTAAGATTTTATTTATTTGACACAGAGAGAGAGAGAGAAAGTGAGAGAGAGGAAACACAAGCAGGGGGAATGGGAGAGGGAGAAGGAGGCTCCCCGCAGAGCTGGGAGCCCGACTCGGGGCTTCATCTCAGGACCCAGGAATTGTGACCTGAGCCAAAGGCAGACACTTAACTGACTGAGCCACCCAGGCACCCCAGGCCCAGAACTTTCTTAAGACCAGCCCACAACTCTTAAGTTCAGAATTCGGAACCAGATACAGTCATCCCAAAGCATAGCATAAAGAGATTCATCCTTCTGCTCCTGGAGAGGCACCAAGCACAAGTGCCTCCATCTGGTCCGGGGAACAAAGAAGGCACACGTGGACAGGAATCAGGAAACATAACTTGGAATCATAGAGACAGAAAACCAAGAACTTTGGGAAGGAAGAGGTTTTTCCATTTTCCCCTTACTTTCTTCCCAAATTTGAATCAACTTTATTTATACTAAATATAAACAAAAATACTCAACCAAAGTATAATTCAGTTGGCAATAATTTCTCTACAGTATCCAAGCTAGAAACAGAAACTGGAGTTTTAAGAACCCAGTGGGCACAGATGCGCGCACGCGCACACACACACATACACACACACACACACGGCCAAGCACACATACACATGCCTCACTGTAACAACTCTGGTCTCTCAAAGCCACAACTATGTAGAAGATGGAGATCCAGCCCCCATCTCAAACCTGAGCCAAATCTGTAGCGTTGGTTTGGTCTAATGAGACAACCCCACCCAGGCAACCTCAGAACCAAACCTACCAACTAAAACAACAAAGAAAAAACAGCGGCAGAGTGGCCCTGCCGAGCTCCCTTTAGTTGCTCTGTGCTAACAAGGCCACCTGGGACCTCAGCATAAGTAAGACCAAATCTCATGGCCACTTGAGATACTGTGTGTATGGAACCTCCAGGGCAGGGTTTCAAACCCAGGGAGACTACTAAGGAGCAGTTTGGAGGAAACATGCTGCACTTTTTGACCTCCTCTCAGAAGGTGGTGTCTACATTCTCAATCTGGATCCCCGCATGGTGCTGAGATTCATTGGAGGGAAGCTTTGATTGTTTCTACAACTTTCTTGGCTTTAAAAAAGGAGGTTCCCCCCCCCCATTCTCCTGTAATTTGGAAAAATGGGCTTGCTTCTAGCCCCTTTCTGATTTACAGACTCTAATCAACTCTTTTTTTTTTTTTCTTTCTGATAGGTGAGACTGAATCCTTCTTAGACTGCCTTCAGTGGCTTTTCCTCCCTCCGTCTAATCCCCCCTTATCACCCTGAATCCTCTGCAGAAAGGTGCAGTATATGTCTTTGGAGGTGTTCCAGTCAGGATTTGGGATTTGTGTTGGGGAACATAGAGAGTAATTCCCACTTAATTCCACCGAAACTGCCCTTTATCTTATGGCTTTTGTGACAGCCAGCTTCCAAGATAGCTACACAATGATTCTATCTCCTGATATTCACACCCTTGTATAGTCCCCCCCCATACCATGAGCTGACCTGTCTGATCAATAGGATATCGTGCAAATGATGGAATGTGACTTCTGAGGCTAGGTCATAAAAGACATTACAGATTCTGCCCTGTGCTCTGTCTTGGATCACTTACCCTAGCAGAAGCCAGCTGTCATGCTGTGAAGATGCTCAGGCAGCCCTATGGAGAAGTCCCTGTGGTGATGAATAGAGGCTTTCTGCTAATAGCTAGCATGAACTTGCTACCTATGTGAGGGAGCCAACCGGGAAGTCAGTCCTCCACCCAAGTCATGCCTTTAGATGATTGCAGCCCTGACTACCTCCTGATTCTGCCACCTTACAGGAGATGCTGAGCCAGACCACCCAGCTAAGCTAGAGATAATAAATATGTACTGTTGTAAGGCAGTAAGTTTAGGGATAATTTGTTAAACAGCATTAGATAACTAATCATCAAACAAACAGGGACAAAGCATAAAGAACTATTTGGAGCCCTGACGAATTATTCTAATTCTGGTGGGTGCCCCAGGCCCACAGTCCCAGTGATGGGCACATGACCCCTGCTTGGCACATACGACTCTCCACCTCCTTGGTTCCTTCCTAACAGAAGCTTCTGGAAGTCTGAATTGAATTCAGAGGCAGGAAAAAGTAGAAGGACAAGGAGGAAAAAGTTCAAGAGCGCAGTCAAAGAATATAAAAGCAGAAAGTTCCTGGTTACTAGACTGTGCATTTCCTTAACTATGTTTGATATGAATTTCTGTTTTGAAAGGAGATGGAGACAGCATTCACTTTCATCTATTTAAAAATAAATGGATTGGTGCTTGGGTGGCTCAGTCAGTTAAGTAGCTGACTCTTGGTTTCTGCTCAGGTCATGATCTCATGGGTCATGAGATGGAGCCCTGCATCTGGCTCCACACTCAGCAGGGAGTCCGCTTGAGGTCTCTCCCTCTGCCCCTCCTCCCTCTCACAAATGCCCATGCTCTCTCTCTAAAATAAGTAAATAAAATCTTGTTTTAAAAAAATAAGTAGAGGGGTGCCTGGGTGGCTCAGTGGGTTAAAGCCTCTGCCTTCAGCTCAGGTCATGATCTCAGGGTCCTGGGATCCAGCCCCGCATCGGGCTCTCTGCTCAGCAGAGAGCCTGCTTCCCCCTCTCTCTCTGCCTGCCTCTCTCCCTACTTGTGATTTCTCTCTCTCTCAAATAAATAAATAAAAATCTAAAAAAAAAAAAAAGTGGATCAGTGGAGCCTGGGTGGCTCAGTCAGCCAAGTGGCAGACTCTTTAAAAAAAAAAAAAAAAAA
>CM053610.1:55167821-55193242 GCA_028646535.1 Procyon lotor
CTCCAATGTCTGTCTAGCTCTAAGTCCTTACCATGGTCCCAAAGCACTCAATTTTCCACATTATCCCTTCATTCCTCCTGCTCTCCATCCTTGCTATTCTCCCCCTTGCTTACTTCATTCAAGCCACAGTGGCCTCCTTGCTGTTCTTTGAACATAGTACAAACACTGTGGTCTTGGGGCCTTTACACTTGACCCATCATCCTGGAATGACTGCTCTTCTCTAAGAAAGCTGCCTGGCTCTCCACTCTTCCCTCCAGGTCTCTTCTCAAATGTCACCTTATCAGAGAGGCCTCACGTACCCTCTAAATTACTTACTTACTTAATTAATTAAATCTTTATAAATGAAAATTAATGGATCAAACTCAGTGTAGGATTTTGTGGAGCTGCATTTTTGTCTTCCTGTATAATTAGGGGAAAGGGGAAGAAGTTTGTGTACATTTTATACATATGGAACATATTAAGAGAGATGGAGAAAAATTATCTCTCAGTAACTGATAGTCTGAATAGACAATCATCTCTACTGGAAGAAATATCACAATTGGCTAGGGGACAGGGCACATACCTGGAAGTGGGTCTGAGGTAGTCCTTCCAATCTGAGGGCGAAATAAACACTGTCTGCAAACTCTATGGGAGGAGCCCCACAAAACCTGTATTTGCTATCAGCTTCTGAAATCTGTTGCCATTGCCACATTGTACAAAGTGCTGAATGTTGAAAGCCATCATACCATTTACTCATTTAGTCATCTAGGAAACTCATGGCGATAGTGAGGTTTTTTTTTACAGAATCATTTTTTTTTCCTTTTAAAAAACAGATATAATTTATGTACCATAAAATTCACCATTTAGAGTGTACAATTCATTGGGTTTTAGTGCAAGGTTGTGCAGCCATCACTACTATCAGATTCCAGAACATTCTCATCACCCCCCAAAAAACCCTGTATCTGTTAGCAGTCATGCCCCTTTCTCCCTTTCCCTAGCCTCTGACAACCACTAATATAGCTTCTGTCTCAACAGATTTGCCTATTCTGGACATTTTATATAAATGGAATCATACAATATGTGATCTTTTTTAACTGATTTCTTTCTCATAGCATGTTTTCTAGGTTCATCCATGTTGTATAGCAGGATCTGTATTTTATTTTTGTTGCTGAATAAGTTTCCATAATATAGATATACTACGTTTTGTTTATCCATTCATCGTTGATGGGCACTTGAGTTGTTTCCAGTGAGACGTTTTTTAGAAAGCCTGATCTGGTTGTGTTGATTGTAAGTGATGTTTCCTTTTTTTTTTTTTTTTTTTTTAGATTTTTTTTTTTTGACAGAGAGAAACATAGCGAGAGAGTACAGCGAGAGAGGGAACACAAGCAGAGGGAATGGTAGCGGGAGAAGCAGGCTTCCCGAAGAGCAGGGAGCCCGATGCGGGGCTCGATCCCAGGACTCTGGGATCATGACCTGAGCCGAAGGCAGACGCTTAACGACTGAGCCACCCAGGTACCCCGTAAGTGATGTTTCTTGTTTCCCTGTCTCATCACCATAGAATCCTCCCAGGAAGCCGTGTACCCTGCTCTTGCAGTGCAGTTGAGAAGTGGATACTGTGTTCTGTAAGGACGAAATCAGCTACATAGCTGCGGCTTGACCACGGAGAGTCCCACGTCATGAAATTCCACCCCCTGGGTATTTTTCTTGGTATTTAGGCAATATAGCCATTATCGCAAGCCTACCCCAGTGAGCTTGCTAGAATTCCTTTCCCTTTGCAGCCCTCCTGTTTCCAAGCTTAATGACAGCAGATGTGCTTTTACCAAGTCATTTGAGCAAATGATCACCCTGTCTCAACCTAGAGATGAAGTAGATGATCATTCTTGACTGGCTGTGTGTGGAATGTGGAGGGGAGGCCCAGTTGTGTGTGAGCAGGAGAGCAAAGGTGATGACTGGAAAGGAGTCCTTTTAAGTAAAACCACATTATTCATCCATCAGCCAGTCATTCTTTTAGTTTTCAGACCTTCTGTGGTCCCAGCCCTGTACCAGCAACTGTGGGGGGAGGTACATGTCACTTCCTCTTAAAGAAAGACCTTAGGGCCTAAATAGGAAGGTTATGATCTATCATAGTACCTGATGACCGAAAAGCCCCCACTTCTATAACATAGACATGAAGGTTGCGTCGCAGAGAGAAGATAATAGGATATCAAAACCAAAAGCCTGAACCCTTGAAGGAGAAAATAACTGCAAAGAGGAGAAGTGTAAAGAAATGACACCTCTCGTTCATTTACTAGAAAATTAAAAAGGAAATAGGAAAAGCTGGATGTGCCCAGTAGTAAGTTACTAGCTCTCAGCAGCTGGCTGGGACTATATACACTTTCTCCTTTGCTAGCTGCTCCCTGATAGACTGCGCTGTGGGGGCTGCAAGCTGGGGTGGGGACACAAGGTCTGCTTCTTCCCGCTTGCTACCTGTCCCTGACAGTGTCACACCAGCAATGCGTCCACATCTGGCAGTGGCAGTTCCTTCTGGAGTGCAATAGGACCACCTTCACCGCACCCTCTCAGAGACCCCAGGAGTGTTCAGGCAGCAGCCCCTCCTCAGCGGCTACATTCCATCTTCACAGAAGCCCTTGTCCAAGTTCTAAGTGTAGGCAGTTCCAACCTTTTTCCTTTGTTCCCTCAGCCCCGGGGGTGATGGGTGTGTCTGGCAGTGGCTACATCCACAATAAGTTAGTCCTCTCTTCTTGCCCTGTGGAATAGACAATTTGTTACTTGTTACTAATGGTTAGCAATAATTTATTTCAAACTCTCTGTTAAAATCAATGGGTTGGTTCCATCTCCTGGCAACCTCTCCTGGCTGACTGATAGAGTGCATCCAGACAGACAGAGGCTGGGCTTGCTGCCCAGGGGAGACTGTTCCTGAAGGAAAAACCCTACTTTGGTTAGGAGATGGCCAGAAGTGAGTGCAAGCAAGTCCACACTCTGCCCGAGGGCCCTCCAGCCATGCCACGTGAGCCAGAGTTAGGAGGACTTTTCATTCAATATATAAATTCAGTGTCCTAGATATATATCTTAAGAAGGAGTAAGAGTTGAATGAAACTGGATGAACTTTGTACAACCCACTAAAGCATCTTTTTATTTTAAAGATTTTATTTTTATGTAAGTTCCACACCCAAGGTGGGGCTGGAATTCACAACAACTCCAAGATTCAGAGTTGCGTGTTACACCAACTGAGCCAGACAGGTGCCCCTGCCACAGCATCTTTGCATATACATCCTGTTCATGTGTGGATAATACTTTAGATTCCCAGAAGTCATACTGGGGCGTCTGCACCCCTAAGTCAGTTCCTTGTAGCATCACTTATTAAGAGTACCTAGTGGAGTCCTTTACTTATCTTTTTAATGTTTCTTTCAAAAACCTCAATTTCTGACCCATGGCCCATAGCAAGGGTTTTTAGTCAAAGTGAAGGGATAGCAGAAACCAGTTGCTAATGACAAAACTGAATGACTTTGGTTAGTTTATGACAGTGACCAACTGACAATCCCAGAATGAAGAAGAAAAGACTTCTCCACTGGGTATAATATAGAACCGCTTCATAGTAACTCTGAGTTAATAATGTATTGTGGTCTTTGAGGGCATTGACAAATCTCAAGGTCCTTCTAATCCATCCCATAAAGCGTGTGTTACAATTGCTACTGGTTAGCAAGAGTATTTTAAACATAGGAAAAAAATTTTTTAATTACTTTATTCAGTTATTGTATTTGTCTATGTAAAAATACCCTGCTGGCTTTCTTTTGAATTTTAGAGAAAGAGTTATCAGAGGAGATTGAGCCCTCATTTCAGATGGAAGCGTAGGTACTTGAGAACAAGCAGTTGGAGCTTGGCTTGCTGGCCACTAAGAGGAACAATGCAGTATTTAAAAATAAACAGAGCAAAAAGTATCATCATCATCATGTAGTATAGCTCTTTCAGAAGGAAGGAACATCCCTTTTTTAAGATTTTACTTATTTATTTGACAGAGAGAGAAAGAACACAAGCAGAGGGAGCTGCAGAGAGAGGGGGAGAAGCAGGCTGAGCAGGGAGCCTGACATGGAACTCGATCTCAGGACCCTGGGATCATGACCTGACCCAGACGGAGACACTTAACTGACTGAGCCACCCAGAGCCCCTAGAAGTGAGGAACTTTTTTTTTTTTTAAGATTTTATTTATTTATTTGACAGAGAGAGAGATCATAAGTAGGCAGAGAGGCAAGCAGAGGGAGAGGGGGAAGCAGGTTCCCCTCTGAGCAGAGAGCCCAATGCAGGGCTCAATCCCAGGACCCTGCGATCCTGACCTGAGCCTAAGGCAGAGGCTTTAACCCACTGAGCCACCCAGGCGCCCCAGAAGCGAGGAACTTTTAATGTTGGTTCAAAATCACCAAAAATTGGGGGCACCTGGGTAGCTCAGTCAGTTGGGCATCGGAATCTTGATTTCAGCTTAGGTGGTGATCTCAGGATCGTGGGATCCAGCCCCATGTCAGGCTCTGCATTCACTGGGGAATCTGCTTGAGATTCTATCTCTGCCTCTCTCTCTGCCTCTCCCTTGCACTCGCTCTCTCTCTCAAATAAATAAATAAATAAATAAATAAATAAATAAATAAATAAATAAATATATTTTTAATTTATTTGAAAGAGAGTACAAGTAGGGAAGTAGGCAAATAGGGAAGGCAAGGGACAAGCAGACTGCACAAAGCTCAGAGTCCACCCAGGACTTGACCTCATGACCCTGAAATCAAAAGAGTCTTCACTCAACTGACTGAGCCACCCAGGTACCCCTAAATAAATAAATCTTTAAAAAAAAAAAAAAACACCAAAAATTAATGAGATTCTGAGGGAGGAGTATTCAGTTGATGTAAGTCATCTGTGCTTTCTAGGCAGAATACACAGATGGTAAAAAATTTCTTACTATCTTTGGTGAAAAGCAGATCATTTTTGAACCATGTGTCTTCTCTTCATCATACATAATTTATTTTGTTTATTAATTTTAATATTCATATTTATGTATATATATTTAAGATTTTTATTTATTTATTTATTTATTTGACAGAGGGAGAGAGATCACAAGTAGGCAGAGAGGCAGGCAGAGAGAGAAGGGGAAGCAGGCTCCCCGCTGAGCAGAGAGCCTGATGCGGGGCTCCATCCCAGGACCCTGGGATCATGACCTGAGCCGAAGGCAGAGGCTTTAACCACTGAACCACCCAGGTGCCCCATATGTATATATATATATTTAAACATATACAGTTATGTATAAAGTTAATTGACAATCTAAGCTTTAAAATATAACTTAAAAACATAAAAATAAAAAATAAAATATAATTAACCTTACATTACATGACAAAGTATATACCATATTAAATTTACCTCTTTATTGGTGCCTTAAAGATTTTACTGATCGATTGATAGAGAGAGAGAGTGCACACAATTAGGGGGGAGGGGCAGAGGGAAAGGGAGAGAGAGAATCTCAAGCAGACTCCACACTGAGTATGGGGCCCCATGTAGGGCTCAATCTCACAACAAAGAGAGCATGATCTGAGTCAAAATCAGGAGTTAGATACTGACTGAGCCCCACCCAGGCGTTCCTCTTCATTGGTGCTTTAAAAAAAAAAAAAAAAAAAAAAAATGCTTGGTAATCCAGTTCTTTTCTCTCTGCTTCTCTGTGAATTTCAAGGTTCCAAAAAAATATTTCAGGCAGCCAAAGATTTCTCATTAATTAGCTAAATAATCACCCTATAATGTTAATTTAAAGTCTAGATAGAGCATGAGCCTCTTAATCTTGGGTTGTGAGTTCAAGCCCCACATTTGGTGTAGAGATTACTTTTTTTAAAAAAAAGCCTTAGGGGAGCACCTGGGTAGCTCAATTGGTTAAGGGACTGCCTTTGGCTCAGGTTGTGATCCCGGAATCCTGGGATTGAGTCCCATGCTGGGCTCCTTGCTCATCAGAGAGCCTGCTTCTCCCTCTCCCTCTGCCTGCCATTCCCCCTGCTTGTGCTCTCTCTCTCTGTCAAACAAATAAATAAGATCTTTAAAATGCCTTAGTTTTTTGAGTAACCTGAAAATTACGTTTAAATAGCAATTACAAAATAACACAATCCTTGCTATTAAAGTTTGTCAGAGAGATGACAGTTGGAAATTTTCCATGGACACTGAAGGGGAAGTAATGAAATCTAAAGGATTTGAAGTGTTGTCTGAAATTCACAAGAACCAATCCATTTTCTTTCTTTCTTATTAATACATTCATTATTACAATTCAGTTTAGTTGAATGCACATATTTGCATTCTCATAACCTTAAATGCTTTCTGGAAACAATGATAATTTGTCTAACCCACAAAACCAAAAAATTTGAAAGTTCAATTTAATTAAGCCTTCTGAAGAAAACAAAACAAAAAACTTCGAATCTTGCCTAAGATGAGATGTACATTCATATTACACCCCACACTGTGATAAAATGAAGATGAAACCATAGAGCTGTTTTTAGACCAATATTATCTAATCAGTTTGGTTTTTTTTTTTAAGATTTTATTTATTTATTTGACGGAGAGAGAGAGCATAATCGGGGAGAGTGGGAGAGGGAGAAGCAGGCTCCCCACTGAGCAGAGACCTGGATATGATGCAGGGCTCAATCTCAATCCCAGGACTCTGGGATCATGACCTGAGCTGAAGGCAGACGCTTATCAGACTGATCCACCTAGGCCGCATATCAAATCAGTCTTACCTCTCTACTGAGAGTATTGGTGAATGTGGATCCAGATATGATTCTGCATTCATTTATCAAATATCAAATACTTCATAGCAGCTCATCTTAGTACTTTTTATGACTGTGTATTGACTAGATTTTATTTTCTGTGTTCATTTTCAAAATGGTTTGGCATTTGAGGCCTTGATCCTGGATAGACTGCTCCTCTCAGGGCTAGCCAATTCCTAGAGAGCAAACATTCCTCTCTCTATAAGAGTGCTTTTGTTATACAAACCAACCAGCTCAGAGCCTACACCTGACCATCTTTTTTAATCAAACTCTCACACCGCATGCTAGTATTTCCCCTGCCCTGAACCACCTCTGAGCTGGGTACCAGACAGCTAGGGACTGACTATAGCCCAAAGCCCACCAAAATTACTCAAACCACCCAAGACTAAGTTTACTCAATACATCTACCCTGCCTCACCCATTCCTTCCTATGAAAACCACAAGAAAGACTTTGGGCGATACTCCCTGCTTCTGTCTCCTGATCATTCCTGTGCTTCCCCAGTATGGACCTGTGTGACAAGCCCAGACTCCTGTTTCTAGAGTATAAACGTGAGTATAAACATTTCATGACAACTGTTTCCATGTCTGCTTGACTTAACATATCTGATTTTTTTTTTTTTAAGAATCCTGGCTTCGGGGCCCCTGGCTGGCTCTATCAATAGACCCTGTGGCTCTTGATCTTGGGGTTGTGAATTCGAGCCCCACATTGAGTGTAGAGGTTACTTAAAATCTTAAAAAAAAAAAAATCCCGGGGCGCCTGGGTGGCTCAGTCGTTAAGCGTCTGCCTTCAGCTCAGGTCATGATCCCAGGGTCCTGGGATAGAGCCCCACATCGGGCTCCCTGCTCAGCAGGAAACCTGCTTTTCCCGCTACCATTCCCTCTGTTTGTGTTCCCTCTCCCGCTGTGTTTCTCTCTGTCAAATAAATAAAATCTTAAAAAAAAAAAAATCCAAAAAAAAAAATCCCAGATTCATTTTTAGCTCAATGGCTATTTGCATTTCTTTTTCTTCTCCTGAGATCCCCATAAAAAGTACAAGTGACAGGTTCCTGTGATCTGTTAACCAAGTTTCCCTCAACAGTGCCAATCACAGATACACAGAGAGATCATCATCCATGGCCAATGCTTTTCCTGTGTGGGGTGAGGTAGAGGTTCCCCTCACATGCAGATGCACAAGCAAGAACCACAAGCCCCAGTGCTAGATCTAACTATAGTCATGGGTCAGACACAAATACAGACACTAACACATGTACCCACAATAGCCAAAAAACAAAAATAAACCTTTGTAGGTAAACCCCTCCGAAAGTGCAAAACTGGACAGGCAGAAAGTGTGGGCCACTACTTTCTCCCCATCCACTCTGGGGATAGTTCATGGTTCCATCCCCTGGAATTCCTTAAACAAAAGTGTTGATAGAGCCTACAAGCCCAGGTCTGGACTTCTCCCTTGGAAACTCACAGACTTCCCAGCACAACAGTGGTTCCACAGAGCCTTACCCAGGCTCCTAGCCTTTAACCTGGAAGATGAGCATTTAACTTCCAACTGTGTCTACCAGGCCTTCTCTCTGGTCAGTGCTTCTGGGGCCCAGACCAGTCCTTTCAAAGGTCCCCTGAAAGATAGCATCAGGTCCTAGCAGTTTCCAACAGGCAGACAGACATGACTTAGAGAATCATATTTTCTGTTTCTAATTTTTGAAAGACAAAGACATCTTATCCACAATGAACAGATAGGTATGACCACTAGACTTTGATGCAAAGAGCTCTGAAAATGAGCCAAATTTGCTGTATCTTGGCAAAAATTCACTGGCTGTGATGTAGAAAAGACATTAGGGTTCGAAGCCAAATGCCAGGAAAGAATTCTTGAGAGTCTTTGGTGTAAAAAGGTGGTTTTATTAAAGCATGGGACAGGACCCATGGGCAGAAAGAGCTGCACTGGGGTCATGAGGAGTGACCCATTGTATACTTTCAATGAGAGAGGGTTAGGGATAACATAAGTCTCTAAGGGATTTTGGAAGCAAGGACCTTAAGGGGGCTAGCTATTGTTGGGAAAAGGTCACTTATTACCATCTAATGAAACTTTAGTCATGAGACCCTTCAGATACATATCAGGGAGCCATATGCTTGGGGGTGTGATTACCAGCACTTATCTTGGAGGGTTTAGACATAAAGGAAATTTCTAAAGGAATTTTTCTATGATAAAGTAGGTTTACAGCATCCTGGAGTGGGAGAGGGAAGGGTTAGACTAAGATTATCTTTTGTGCCTAGCAAAATATTAACATTGAGGCAATTGAATCCCTAGGGGAAGGTCACTCTGCCTGTTTCAAGGACTTGTCAATGGGCTATATAAGTGGTAAGGAAATTTAATAATTTCTCTTTTACCTTTGTTTCCCACATCAGTTGGCTGAAGCAATCGGAAGGCGAGGGAGGCACAAAGTATCTCAAACTTATGTTTTCTATGAGGTTCTTGATCTAGGGCCTGCTGTCTGTTTTAGGCAGTCCTTGTGAGGGGACGAGACCTCCAAAACTGTGAAATTGTTAAAATGACAATAATAGTCAATTGTCCATCCATTCCTCAGTGAATCAGCTGAGCCCTAGTTTGGCCTATTAGGACACATTCTCAGATGATATTAAAACATCACATCTCTGCCGTATTTCCAAGTTCCGTATCATTTTCCCTAAACTGTTATGCCCAGATTTTTAAATCCCTGAAGACCACCAGGGAGCCGAGTCCTATGCAAAAGCAAAAGAGCCTTTATTCGAGCTAGCTCGAGCTCAATCTCCCACACTCACCGACGTAGCAGCGTGATGTAGAGAAAGAGAGCGAGTTTCAAAAAGCGCCGCAGTTTTATAGGGACCAGTGGCCAATGAGATTGTAACACACACAGAAAGTTGCATAGTCATGTTAGGCCACACACAGGTGGCCGATTGAATTGCAATTTGCCCTATAGTAGCTGTTTGAGCTAGCCTATCACTCTGGTCAGAATTGGTGCGCAAGAGGCGGGGTTTACATCCTGTGGCGGTTAGGGGTTCCGCATTCCTATAGGCTAACTCAAACTAGCTCAAGGGCCGGCTAGGCAATGTTCTGACATTCTGTGACCTTTCTCAGGAGCAGGTCACATAGGGGTTAGCACAAAATGGGGTTAGCCTCGCTTTGCTCTTTCAAAACAAAGTTTCGTTTCTGGAAAGTAGAAGTAACAACCACAAGTAAAAGCAACTTCAAGTGGTAGATTTTCTGATCCCTAAGAAATGAGAAAAAATTACCAGATAATTTTAAAACACAGTCAGATGTTGAAAGTGTTCGTTGGCTTTGACTTCAGCATTCCACTGCTAAAAACCTATTGTATAGAAGTATTCAGAGATACGTGTGCCTGAAGTGTCATGCCCAAAGGTGTTTGTCTCAGCGCCCTTGATCAGAGAACTGGAAACAGTCCAAAGAGTTCATTAATGACATGTAGTAGCTTTGACGCCTTCAACAGGCTGCGACTATCCTCAGTCCATTCCTTACCAATAACATGCCCTGAACTCCTAGCCTTTCCTTCCTACCCTATAAAATTAAGACTAACGATGCCCTTGGGTTGCCTGGAATGGCTCAGTGAGTTAAGCCTCTGCCTTTGGCTCAGGTCATGATCTCAGGGTCCTGGGATCAAGCCCCACATCAGGCTCTCTGATCAGTGGGGAGCCTGCTTCCCCCTCTCCCTCTCCCCGCCTCTCGACCTACTTGTGATCGCTTTCTCTCTGTCAAATAAATAAATAAAATCTTAGAAAAAAAAAAAAAGACCGGGGCACCTGGGTGGCTCAGTCGTTAAGCGGCTGCCTTCGGCTCAGGTCATGTTCCCAGGGTCCTGGGATCGAGCCCCGCATTGGGCTCCCTGCTCGGCAAGAAGCCTGCTTCTCCTGCTACCATTCCCTCTGCTTGTGTCCCCTCTCTCTCTGTGTTTCTCACTGTCAAATAAATAAAATCTTTAAAAAAAAAAAAAAAAAAAAGACCAACAATGCCCAGGGCTGAATGATCCAATAGGTGGATGTATTCAGGCACTATTGTAAAGCAGGGGCACCAAAGAAAATGCTTTCGAAGGAATCTAACGTTTGATAGAAAAAACAAACAAACAAACAACCAAAAAAACCCACCAAAATAGATAAAGTATACTTTCTTATGCTTATTTTATGCTTTTTTGTTTGTTTTTGGTTTTAGTTTATGAACAGTGTGCTGGTACCATGATCTTGTTGGGGGAGAAAAACTACCCTTTTAAATTTAAAGCTTGGAACCTGTGAATTAAACTGACAGGAGAGATTAGCAAGAGAATAGATGATTTGAATCACGTATGTATAGAGTTCACAAAAGCAGTGTGATTCAAAGGGGCGATTAGAATTCAGGGATAACATACCATACTAAGAGACAAAGCAGAGGAGAGGGAGAAGGGCATGGTATGGGAAAAATAAATGGGCCCTTGAGGGAGAGGATGGGAGACAGGATAGTTTTGTGACAATGTCTGTTTGGGCATGGTGCTGATTTCTCTGGGAAGATTAGAGTGGCTCCTGGGCAGGGGATTTATGCCAATTGAATTCTTTGGAGAGGCTGCTGCATTTAGGCAGATAAGGGATTTCAGGAACTCAAAATATTTCCATTCTGACTCAAAATAATTTTTAGACCATAGTCACAGAGACTTAAAAGAGTCTTCAATCTTCTTCTAACCATGAGTACTCTTTGTTCAGTGATCAGTGTTATACGGATAAGCTACTCGAGAATTGGGGCATGAGGGAAGTAGGATTTCTCCAGATGGTGAGCTGTAAAACCTGTGACTAATGGATCAGAGAGTAGATATGCAAAGTCACTGAAAGAGGCTCAGCTGCCCAGCAGGGCTTGACTGCAACCTGATTGAATGTATTAACATATCTAAAAAGTGTGTTATTTAAAAGGAGGGGGGAATTTTCCCCTCCCAAGTAATTACTCCCCCAACTGCTTGCCTTTAAAGCAGACCTCCCATAAGGGTTTATGAGTTTGAATTAGGATGGCAATGAACAATACCTCCATTTATTGACCACCAGATGCCAGATGTTGGGTTAAATGTCTTGGTGCCTTATCGTTTTTGGCTCTCACAATAGCCTGAAGCCCAAGTATTAACCCATTTAACAAATATTAAGAGAGACAAGTGGGTTGTCCATGAGATAGCCCAAGCTATCAGGTGGCCAGGCTAAGACCAGACCTCACAATCCAAGCTCTTGCCCTCCATGCTGCCATAGCCCACTCTCCTCTCCAGGTATCCTTCCCCTAGACTTTGAGTGGTTGGCTAGAATTGCCCCTATCCAAACTTTTGCTCCTATTGACAATGGACCAAAGAAATGGAAAATACACTTGGCTCTCCTGTCTTCTGTTTGGGTGACCCACAAAAATATAAATCTTTCAGGGTCTTCAGTAGCCAAGTCATCTAAAACCTAGGAAGTGTCAAACCCAAGCACCACTGTGGAGGAGAAGCAAATAGTACCTGTCTGAGCCCTGGTTCTGCAAACGTCTACCTGAGTAATATGGGAGAAGTGGCTAAGCCTCCTTGGACCTAATTTTCTTATTTTAAAATGAGAGCAAACGTCAGATCATGTCTTAGCACTACCATCCTGGGATTCCATAGTTCAATAAAAAGGGTAAAAGTGTCCATAGGGGTAGAAGTTGCAGGAAGAGAGACTGAGTCCTCAATAAAGTCTTTTCAATTCTAGTGATAAAGTTATTTTTAGATTTGATCTGGTTCCCTCATGCATGTTGCATGTTACAGGATGTTTTTCTAGGTCAACCTTTCTCAGATAAACTGTCATCTAATCCATGACCGGGACATTTGTCCCTATAGAGTAACAACTTTTCCCATAGTAGCTTTGGCTATTTTGAGATTGCTTTGCCCCAGTTATCTGAATGGCCTTCAAGAACTGTGATGTAGGGGCTCCACATGTCTTTGTTTGAAAGGGATGTCTTGGAGGTTCTAGTCTGTCATACTTGGACTTTCATGCATTCATTTATTCAGTAATTTGTTTTTCTGGGGAGTCCACTTTATGCCAGGAACTTAGAATATGATGTGACCAATATTAGACAGAATCTCTACCACCAAGAAGCTTACATAGGGGGAGAAGATTTTAATTAAATAAGCCTACAAATTTTCATTGTGACTGTAACCAGTGCTACAAAGGACAGTTATAGGGTGCCCTGAGAACTTAAAATTGGAAGCTCAAAGAGGGTCTTTAGGGAGATGCTATTTGAACTGAGTTCTGAAAGATGAGAATACTTAAATAGGTGCCAAAGAAAGGGAAAACCATTCCCAGAAGAGGAAAAAGTATAGGCAGAAGTCTATAAAAGGAAGAATCATGGGACTAAAAGAAAGCCAGTGTAGTTGAACATGGAGATCAAGGGCATGTCAGGGAAGAAAATCTTTTCCTCTACCCTCTTAGTTTCAGTACTAGGGGCTTGTGAATTAAACTAGCAAAGAAAACAGGAGAAAAAATTATTCGTATATATATATGGGAGCTTACAAAAGAAGTAGCTCGATGAGTAATTAAAGTCATAGGCTTATAAACCTCATCTAGTAGGGAAAACAGATGAGGAGAAGGACTCTATGAAAGAACAAATAGATTTCTTTAGAAGAGACAAATGGGTTTCTAGAAGGAGATGAGAAATAGGAGATGAGAAAGTTTGTGATAATGCTAGTACATGCATATACAAGTGGTCTTTATGACTTCTTCATCGTCATAAAACTCCCTCAGAAAGGGAGTTTATGGTAGGTTAACTCAATCTCCTTCCCAGGAGCAAAAGCCACCCTGAAGAGGGAATTTGTGGCATCCCCATCTCCCAAAAGTTTCTACCTTTAGTCAGATAAGGGAAGCTCTAAGAAGGCTTCTTTCTGCATCTGTTGAATCTCAAATATTTTCAGTTTAAAATAATCTCCAAACCATTTCTGGGGTTTTAAGTGGGTTTCCATAGGTAATGGCCAGAGAGGTAACAGAGGTGAGACGGCACAAAACAATATGTTAGGCTATGTTAGTTTCATCCTTTTCTTTAGGACAATGGGAAGTATTAAAGGGTTTGAGGCAGGAGAACTACAGGATTAGATTTGCATGTGTTAAACTTGGGATACATTTGAAAACTCCAAGAGTTGATGGTGAATGTACCCGCTTAGAACTCAGAGGAGAGCTCTAAAAATCTTTGTATTAGTCATCTACATATAGATGATAATTATAGACTAGTGTATGGTTGAGATTGCCTAAGGAAAGAATGTATAGGAACTTAATGCTCCTTCCCACCCACCTGTAAATGGAAGGAAGGAAGGGAGGGAGGGAGGGAGGGAGGGAAGGGAAGGAGGTAAGAAAGGAAAAGAACAGAAAAGAGGGTTCCCGGTGGCTCAGTTAAGCATCTGATTTGATTTCAGCTCAGGTCATAATCTCACAGTCCTGTGATCAAGCCCTGCATTGGGCTCTGTGCTCAACTCAGTCTGCTTGTCATTCTCTCTCCTGCCCTCCCTGCCCTTCTCCCACTCCCTGCTCTCTTATGCGCTCTCTCTCTCTCTCTCTCTCAAATAAATAAAATCTTAAAGAAGAAAAAAATTTTTTAAGATTATTTATTTATTTGACACAGAGAGAGAAAGAGAGGAAGAGAGAGAGGCAGAGAGGCAGGCAGAGAGGGGGAGGGAAGCAGGCTCCCTGCTGAGCAGGGAGCCCGATGCGGGGCTCCATCCCAGGACCCTGAGATCATGACCTGAGCAGAAGGCAGAGGCTTTAACCCACTGAGCCACCCAGGCGCTGCTTACTTCAGCAACTTTAAAGGGACTGATGAAATGCAAATAAATATGAATATTCTTACAAAATACAAGGTTTTATAATACTGGTATTGTTGCTGTTATTACTAGTGTTATTATTATCATATCATTGTTGGCTGAGAAAGGAAGGAAAGTGACACAGAAAAATAACATTTATTGTATGTTTACCGATTTACTGCACTGTGCCAGCCAATTTGCATGAGGTAATCCTCACTAGAACCATAGTCAGATAGGTGCTATCCTCCCACTTTACAGATCAAAAACTGAACTAAGGCTTTGCAAAGTAAAGACATTAAAGTTTCACAGCTAGGACATAATAGAACTGCAATTCACACTCACTCCTGACACCATGGCTCCTTCTTTTCCTTTTTAAAGTTCTTTCTCTCCAACTGTGCAACCCCACTCTTACACACACACACACACACACACACACACACACACACACACACACACACACACCTGCCAGGTCAAACTGTGCAGTATAATCAAAGGAGTAGAATGTCATAGGGTCATAAAGGTTGGGCTGGACCACTCCTCCAGACTCTTCCAGACTGGTAAAGCTCTTGTTCTGACATGGGGGAAATGAAGCTGGACATGCAGTTTGGCAGTGTTACATATTATTTATTCATGTAGGTCATCACAGACTTTTTATATGAAGAATTAGTTGCTGCTGATTTAATCAGAAGAGCTGGAAATCTATAAAATTCCCATCTCTGGGCCATGCAGATCAAATGTGGGTTACGGGCATGTATAATGGAGGGCTTTGACTGCAGAATCAGCTTAACTCAGGGTTCCTCAACTTCCTCAGTATTGACATTTTGAACCAGATCATTCTTTCTGTGTGGGGAGTAGAGGTGAGAAGAAGGAACTCTCTTCTAGTTAGGGATGGTTAGCAGCATCCCTGGTTTCCACCCACTAGATCCCAGTAATACCCTTACCACCAGTTGTCCTCTCTATGCAGTTGTGACCCAAAAAAATGTCTTCGGACATTGCCAACTCTCCCCTGGGGGTCAAAATTGTTCAGTGAGCTGAGAACTACTGGGTTAAGGCACGGTGATAGTGTGTGCGGTCTGTGTGTGATTTTTCTCAGGGTTGACAGGTCTGTCATGAACTGGCTTCATTCTTCCATACACCATCAGGGCTCCCGTGCTCATAGCCCTGTGCCAGCGACCTACACATTCCACAGAGAATCCACCTTCCTCTGGAACTCCCTGGTCCAGTTGTGGGTGGTGTCCTTATTCGTCAGCCCCTACTGCAACCTGCCTAGAGAATGACACTAGAGGAAAAAGAGTGGGGAAGAATGCGTCGAGCCAAGAATTAACAAGATTAACAAGAGCCTGCCATCTGAATGGAGATGAAACACCTAAACAGATACTAAACAAAAACACATGGGAAGTTCTCAAACAGTTTAGTATTAACATCAAACTCATTAGGATGGCTACTATTGACAAAATAGAAAACAACAAGTGTTGGCGAGGATGTGGAGAAATTGGAACTCTTGTGCACTGGTGGTAAGAATGTAAAATGAGGGGCGCCTGAGTGGCTCAGTCGTTAAGCATCTGCCTTTGGCTCGGGTCATGATCCCATGATCTCGATCCTGGGATCCAGACCCACATCGGGCTACCTGTTTCTCCCTCTCACACTCCCCCTGCTTGTGTTCCCTCTCTTGCTATGTCTCTCTCTGTCAAATAAATAAATAAAATCTTAAAAAAAAAAAAAAAAAAGAATGTAAAATGGTACAGCCATTATAGCAAACAGCATGGAGGGTCCTCCAAAAATTAAAACTAGAACTACCATATGATCCAGAAATTCCACTGCTGGGTATGTACCCAGAAATTGAAAGGAGGGTCTCAAAAAGATATTTCTATACCCATGCTCAAAGCAGCCTTATTCACAGTAACTAAAATGTGGAAGCAACCCAGGTGTCCATCGACCAGTGAATAGATAAGCAAATTATGGTGTATATATATACAATGGAATGTTATACAGCTTTAAAAAGGAAGGAAATTGTACAACATGCTACAACATGGATAAACCTTGAGGACATTATGGTAAATGAAATAAGCTAGTCACAAAGAGACAAATACTATATGATTCCACTTACATGAGGTACTTGGAGTCATCAAAATCATAGAGACAGAAAGTAGAATGAATTTAATACCACTGAACTGTATACTTAAAAATGGTGAGGATGGGGACTCCTGGATGTCTCAGTCAGTTGGGTGTCTGCCTTGGACTTGGGTCATGATCCCAGGGTCCTGTGTTTGAGTCCTGCATTGGGCTCCTTGCTTGGCGGGGAGCCTGCTTTTCCCTCTGCCTGCCAGTCCCCCTGTTTCCACTGCATGTGCACTCTCTCTCTCTCTGACAAATAAATAGATAAAATCTTTTTTAAAAAAAATGGTGAAGATGGGGGTGCCTGGGTGGCTCAGTCATTAAGCGTCTCCCTTCGGCCCAGGTCATGATCCCAGGGTCCTGGGATCGAGCCCCGCGTCGGGCTCTCTGCTCAGCGGGGAGCCTGCTTCTCCCGCTACCATTCCCTCTGCTTGTGTTCCCTCTCTCGCTGTGTTTCTGTCAAATAAAAAAAAAAAAATCTTTAAAAAAAAATGGTGAAGATGGTCAGTTTTGTGTATTTTAGCACCATAAAGAAAGTGAAAAAAAAATAGCATCAAGAATGGTGGGAAAATGCCCTACCCCCTTCGGAACATGGAGCCCATTAGCAATAAAATAACAACTGTGATTGTCCCAGAGTTGGACAGTGAAATGCTGCTGTCCAATTAGATCTGGCATCAAGCCAACTTGAGCCCCTGATTAACACCAGCTGGGATGTTTAGAGGCTGATAGCTTGTTTTCTTGCCCTCTGTGACTGGCAGGTTGTTGATAAAAGAACCTTGTGAAAATGTTTACCATTATTCTGGCTTTTCCTAATTAGAGATTCCAGAACCACAAACTTTCCTCAGGCCTTCTGACACGGGGAACAGAATGTCAGGCATTGGAACAGAGCTGTGTGCAGCTGGGTGACCCACAGAGCAGGGCTTCCTGTCTCCCTGCAGGTCATTCTGCAACCTGTTCCCTTCCAGTGTTATCTGTAGGAAAGGCTGGTGAAATACCCATCTTGGAGCCTAGAAAACTTTAAAAATGCCATTCTGGGGGTGCCTGGGTGGCTCAGTCGTTAGTGTCTGCCTTCAGCTCAGGTCATGATCCCAGAGTCCTGGGATCGAGCCCCGCATCGGGCTCCCTGCTCGGCAGGAAGCCTGCTTCTCCCGCTACCATTCCCTCTGCTTGTGTTCCCTCTCTTGCTGTGTTTCTCTCTGTCAAATAAATAAAATCTTTTAAAAAAAAATGCCATTCTGTTACTGTTAGAATGAATATTCGAGAAGCTGAATTACATTACAATAATAGCTAGCATTTATTTAATATTTACTATCCTTTAAGGTGTTAGCAGTGCAGGGTGAGGAATCTGAGGCTTGGAAATGGCAGGTGACCTGCCAAGGACACACAGATGGTAACTTGGACACTGAGAAGTTGAATGCAGTTCTGTATGTCTCTTGAATCCCCTTAACTTGAGCATGACATCAGAATGCAGCAGTCAGGCCTGCCTACCTGGGCTGCTGATGGAGCCTCTTCAACCTCCACAAAAAGAACCTCTCCATCAGGATTGCTTTACATCAGGCCTGGGGACTTGCAGCCGTCTTGCCTGTGTCCCCTTCCTGACCAGTTTCCACCTAGTAGTCACTGGAACCTATGACAGTTCCCATCTCGCTCTTAAAAAAAGAAATTTCTTTTGCTTATCTATTCACTGTAGAAAGTTAGAAAACTCCTAAAAAGCACAGGAAGAAAAAAAAATCATCCCTGATTACAAAACCCAGAGATAAGCTTTAAAACAGCTTGATGCATTTCCTTCACATACAGTGTTTTTCAGAGGCCTATTGATCCCAGACTCTACCAGCTGCTACCCCTCCAGCACTGGGCGATGTTCACAGGCAGGCCCCCCAAGATGCCACCCACAGGAGGTCCAGGAATCCATGACCTAGCACCTTCTGTGTCATAGGACATTCTCCCTTTACTCTCCTGAGTGAAGACTTTCCCCTCAAAGTTGCTGCGACAATGCTGTCTTGTAATCTTCCTACCTCAGGAGGAAGTAAGAATTTTGAAGCCAGCTTTTGGAGAAATCTGGAGAACTGACCCCAAACGATATACCGTTCCCTCCCTGAATGTCTTATCCTAAGCATAATGCTGATCTGGTTCAAATCCAAGCCTGGCTTTTTTTTTTTTCCTTAAGATTTTATGTATTTATTTGAGAGAGAGAGAGCACGCATACACAGAGGGAGAGGGAGAAGCAGCCTCCCTGGTGAGCACAGAGCCCAACTTGGGACTTGATCCCAGGACCCTGAGACCATGACCTGACTGAAAGCAGACGCTTAACCAACTGAGCCATTCAGGTGCCCTAAGCTTGGCTCTTTTAGAAGCCAGGCACCCCACTCGGGCTAACTGTACTCAAGGTACAGTTGCAGCCCTCGTAATTAACAACATCATGAATCACCCAGTCCCTTTCCCTCTAGACTGTCCGATAGAAATATAATGTGAGCTGCATGTGTATTGTAACTTTTCTGGTAGCTACATAAAAACGTAAAAAGGAACAAGTGAAATTAAGTTTGAAAACATTCTTAGTCCAAGATGCTAAAAATATTATTGAGATATTTTATAATCTTTTTTGTGCTAAGTCTTTGATATCCGGTATGTATTTCACCCTTATAGCACATCTCATTTTGGAGCAGCCACATTTCAAGTGCTCTATAGTCATAAGTGACCAGTGGCTGCTGTATTGGGCAGAGCGATTCCCGACCCATTTTAACTCCATTCAGTGACCTGCAGCAGCTTCCCCGAACAAAGCCCCATTCTCAGCCAGTCCTGAATGCTCCAAGAGTGGGACAAATGGAGAAAGGGTCTTTTTTTGCACACGGGACATCCCTGCCCTCCAGCATACTGGATGGCAAAAAGCCAAAACTGATGAAAGTCTCTGCAGATCTGGTGAACCTATGTTCAACATCATTCAGTGTGTCATCCCTGATAGCCTTCCTGGAAGGCAGAGGACCACATCCCACTTTCTTCTTAAAGCCCTCCCTGCGACGCCTCGGTGGCTTAGTTGGTTAAGCATTGCCTTTGGCTCAGGTTATGATCCCGGGGTCCTGGGATTGAGTCCCCTGTTGGGCTCTCTGCTCAGCGGGAAGCCTGCTTCTCCCTCTCCCTCTCCCTCTCCCTCTGCCTGCCACTCTGCCTGCTTGTGCTCTCTGTCAAATAAATGGGTAAAATTTAAAAAATAAATAAATAAGCTTCAGAGCCTCAGACAATGATGGTTAATGTCTGTCAAGCACTTACTATGTTCCAGGCACTGTGCTAAGCACCTTACTTTTAATCCTCACAACAACCCTGGGAAATTACTTCCATTTTATAGGTGAGAAAACAGAGGCGAAGAGAGGTAACTTATCCAGTTACACAGCCGGGCGTGGCTTCAAACCCAGACAGTCTGAATGCCAGAGCCTAACCACTTCCCACCTCATGCAAGCTCTCCTGCCTGTCTGCTACTATTGTTCCTTCTCTAATACAGTACCGTGACCTCCGTAGACAACAAAGACACATTTAAGTATATGTCAGCTACTTGGGGTTTTCCCCAGATCATTTAACAGTGCGTTAGGGACACAATAGCAATGTAATAGGGATTTAAAAACTAGTGCCCTGCACCCACATGGCCACCCCGGGACTGGACATGCCTTGCACACCCGTAGTGCATCTCATTCCTCCCTACCACCTCCCGCCCCAGCACCTACGGCTGTGCCATCAAATGCTGCTCTGTAACTTGATGTCAGCCTTGTTCTCGGTCTTGCTGCGCACCGTGCACAGTAGAAGACACAGATCCAGACTCTGGGGAGCGAAGAACATCCCCATGGGACACAAGTGAATCTCTCCCCCCATTTCTGTCAACCTTATCTGCTTGTTGTGGTTCTTATCACTAAGAGGCAATTTAATCCCCCTCCTGGAACCCAAAGTCACATACCCATTCCCCAAGGAGCTGAGATAATAAGAAAGACCAAAGCTTTGGATTACTCCTTGATAAGAGTCTTGTTTAAACAAGATCACATATAAAAGCTGGTATGCTCCCCCACACCCCTCTCTCCTCCTCTCCCCTCTCTCCTTTCTTCCTCCCTTGCTTGGAAGATTACGAGATTGTGCGATCCACCCCAGGGACTCAGGTTCGGACAGACCTAATGCCCATTGCCCTCAAACCCACAAATGTGTTTCCCAGCCCTCTCTGTGGGAGCCTCTTTTTGGGGCTCCCCCAGGGCTGATTGCTCAGACCAGTTCCTGGGTACTTCCCGATGGCACTTGCTCATTACATTTTGAAACTAGAGCAAAGTTCAACACCCATTGGCTTCAGCACCCTATGAATTGCCCAACGCTGGTTAGAAAAATGCAGACAATAGCATCCTGGGAAAACTGCCCTCCTGAAATAACCCAGCCTCACAGCATTTCCCTGCGGTGAGTCTCCCAGCTCTGCAACAGTGGAAACACCCAGGGATGTAAATAGCAATGAAAAAAGGCCACTTGTGCCACTATTAGGTTTCATGGTAGCTGCCTCATCGCCCCCCGCCCCGCCAAAGCATGGGTTGCATTTTTTGTTGTTGTTCTGTTTAAACACTGGATAAAAGTGCAAGCACCATGAGTCGAGGCCTAGTTGTCCCACTTTTATGTTTATTCCCCTCCTTGTAGTGACCTGGCTCCTCTATTTCAGCTCTGTCCTCCCCTGACCTTCCTGTCTAAAGACCAGTCCCTTTAGCTTCAAAGTGAAGGTAACACCACTGCAGCCTCGAGAGCTGGGAGGGGTGGAATGAGGAAGCAGAGCCCCACATCTGGCACCATGCCCGCCTGCCACAGGTCATCGGAAGGTCAGGGCCACCGTGAGAATAGGTTGTTGCAGGCCACGGTGGGGGCACGCACTGGGGGACCCTCTCGGCACTTCGCAGTCACACGGCACCTGGCAAGCTGACTGTGAGACAGGGTAGGGGAGCTGCAGGTAGAAGCCCCCAGCTCCCCCCCCAACTCTTTTGCAGAGTTCCAGTCCAGGGCCAGCAGCCCTGCGGCACAGAACTTTCTGTACATTCCTCAGCAACTGAAAGGGCTTTTGTCCCTAACAGGAAGAACAAATGACAAAGGCAATTGTGTGTCTCCTTGCAGGCCTGTACAGCGGACTTGGAAAGAGAAACTTCTTTCCCCAAGAGCCCAGCCTGCCCGAATGGCTGCGATCACACATGTGGTCACACGGCCACACAACGCAGGTGTGTGAGTTCCCATGTGTGTGGCAGGGTGCTTGTCACATGTACTGGACACACCCTCATGCACACACACGAACCCCAACAAGCTCCTGGCCAGCCCTGCAGGGCTGTGAGTCCCGCGTCACAACTGCAAGGGGCCGCAGGCAGGCATCCCACGGGTCCTGCAGGGGCCATCACTTTCTTCTTCCTCTTTCAGCTGGGGCCACAAAGGTCCCAGGTCACATCTTCTCTTCAGGGCCCACAGCCCATTCCCGTGAAGAACACTGGGCAGCATCAGAGAAAGACCTGTTTATAAGAAGTCTGTCCTGGGGTCCCCTCAAATGCAGTTATTTCTGGCCCATCAAGTTCTGAGTTTGAACTTTGGACGGCCCACCTAAGGTCCATTACATGGAAGAAATATTTCTCACTGAGGGAGGGCAAACCTCTCCATTTGCCATTTTCTCCCTCCTCTCTTTCCCTTTTCTCCTGTAATTGCCATTACAGGAGACTGGAAGTTTGGAGGGTTTTTCCTTTTCAAATCTTTTCTTATCAAATGAAATTATTAGGTATCATTTTCTTGCACCCTGTGAATGGAATCCCCCAGCCCATTTTCCCTGCAGATCTGGCTGCAAGAATGCTCCATGCTGAGTTTGGTGATCGGTTCGAGCCACTTATTTATCCCGGATATATCTGCTTCCCCCAACGAGTGTCTGCCTGGGTGTTTGTTTTGGGATTGTGTCTTGTCGCATCCCAAGTTTAAACAGCATAAGCAATCTTTGTGCTGTGCAAAAACTTTGACCTGGAAGAGTTGGGAAATCTGACTGCTATTTCTGGCTCTGCCTGTTGGATCAGTTCTTCCTTGAGCAAGACATCCCCTCTCTCTGAGCCTTGATCTCCTCATTTGTGAAACACAAGACTGAGCTGTGTCTCCCGAGCTTGCTTGTCACAGCATCGCAAGGCGCTCTGCTTAACTGGACAGAACTCCAGGCCCCTTGCCCGGATGGCAGGGAAGGCTGGTATCTGTATCTTTAAACCATGAGATCCACTGGATTCTTAGCTTCCAGCAAGTTTGGAAAACACTAATACCAGATGGTTGCTAAGGTCTTGTTCTGCACTATGCTCTATAATTTATACAGATAATTTTTTAGAAAGGTGCAATAAGATGATGATTTTGAAACTCTGTGTTTTGTATTTACTGAAAACAGTTTATTACCATCCTCAGTTTTCATTTATAAATGCATGAGGGGCACGCTTTGCATTTCCCTTTGCAGAATAAAAACCCCACCTAAGTGCTGGGTCCTCATGCGGTTGGATTTTCACGAGGCTCATGCCCTCCCTGCTCCTGCCCGTGGAGACTGCGCTTCTTCAGGAACTCAACAGATGCTTCCCCAGACATGTGCATGATTCCCTACCTCACCACTTTCCCTCGGGTGCTTACTCAAATGTCACTTCTCCATGAGGCCTTCTGTGGGGCTAAGATCACAGCTCCCTCTTCACTTCCTATCCTCCTTCCCCACTTTGTTTTTCTCCTTAGCACTCATCACTGTGTAATCCACTGAATTTTTAGTCATTTGTTTCATTTGTCATCTGTCTTCTCCACTAGAAAACAAGCTCCTTCAGGGCAGGATTTTTTTTTTAAGATTTTATTTATTTATTTGACAGAGAGAGAGATCACAAGTAGGCAGAGGCAGGCAGAGAGAGAGGAGGAAGCAGGCTCCCTGCTGAGCAGAGAGCCCGATACGGGGCTCGATCCCAGGACCCTGGGACCACAACCTGAGCCGAAGGCAGAGGCCCCAACCCACTGAGCCACCCAGGCACCCCAGGGCAGAGATTTTTGTCTGTTTTGTTCCCTGCTATAGCTTCAGCGCCTGGGCTGGGGTATAGCAGTTGCTTAATCAATGATTTGGCACTCAATGAATGAAATGTTTTCTGGATGGATGGATGGATGGATGGATGGATGGATGGATGGATGGACGGACGAACAAACGAATGGACAAATGAACTTCCAGAAAATGTCCAGATGTCTGACCCCAAGGAACACCCCAAGGCTGCCCTACACCCATGCCAGGCTGCAGGCTTCCTGCAACTAAGTTCCCAGTCTCTTGCTCATGCACACACTGGTCACATCAGATTCCAGTGGACTTTACCCAGACCAGCCTTGCTCCGTGGGATTGGTCACAGGGCACACAAATCCCCACAGGCCCCTGTCCTTCCCTGCTCACAGCTTACTCCTTGATATCCTTTGACACGATCCCTTTTTTTTCCTCTCCTTTTCCACTAGGACCTACTAGACCTTGCTCACTTTTGCTCCAGGCTGGGCTTGTCCATCTCCCGGCCACATTCCTGAATCTTTCTCTAAAAACAAAATTTTCTCATTAAAAAGAGGGGAAATGGCAGATGGCAGGACCCATCTACCACCCAGAGAGTGGTAGATGAAACAGAGTCACAGGACTGCAAGGGAGGTGGAATGAAGCAGGGGACTTTAACTGAGGTTTCTTATATTCTGACCCAGAGAAACTAGTTCAGGCACTCATGACTCTTCTATCACAGTCAACCTCCGTGGTGTCCAATATCGAGGCATCAGCAGGGCCATGCTGCCTCCGAAGGCACTAGGAGAGAATCGGTCCTCGCGTCTGCTGGCTTCAGGTGGTTCCAGGAGTCCCTGGCTTGTGGCTGCATCCTCCCAGTCTCTGCCTGTGTCCTCACACGGCCTGCCTTCTCTGCCTGCCTTGTCTTCTTTCCTGTCTGTCACAAGGACACTTGTCATTGGATTTAGGACCCACCAGGATAATTCAGGATGATCTCACCTTGAGATGCTTAAATAATTACATCTGCAAAGACCCTTTTTCCAAATAAGGTCACATTCACAGGGTCTGGGGTGAGGACATGGACATATCTTTTGGGGGGTTGCAATTCAACCCACTCCGGTAGCCTTGGTAATTTGTGTGTGTGTGTGTGTGTGTGTGTGTGTGTGTGTGTGTGTGTGTTCACTTACTTACTTAAATGTTATTGTTCAGCTTTCATACTTGAAGAGCCGTTCCTGAAATCTGATTCTCTTGCACTCTTTGCAAATAAATTTCTTCTTTTGTTTTTTAAAGCTTCCCAGCTTTCCTTTGATAACTACGATGTAAGTTTGCCCCATTATTCCCCCTGATATACAGATGAGGAAACTGAGGCCCAGAGATGTAGAACGACATGGAAGTTACATGAGTTCTCACAGGCAGTCTGCTCCAAAAACCCTCCCCCATAACTTTGCCTCTCAAGAGGTAACTCACAATAACCTTTTGATGTGTAAACTTCCAGTCCTCTTCCCTTGTGTGTACATGTATTTTATTTTTGCGGAGTGAGAGTCATCCTGCTTCCATTTCACTACATACTCTTCAGCCCAGCAGGCTTTAGTGGCTGCCATCGTTCCTCATGTGGATGAACATCCCTCAGTGTTGTTAGCCCAGCACAGGTGTGTGCAGCCTTTTTATGTGCAGAGTGCTGCTGTGTTAGGGAAAAGAGATGAAGAAGCCAGGTCTCTCTCTTTCAGGAATTCGGAGCTAGTGTGTGGTGCTCAGCCCTGGCTG
>CM053610.1:55193342-55236725 GCA_028646535.1 Procyon lotor
ACATCACGTGCCCTCCTTAATATTCATCACCCAGTTACTCCATCTCCCTACCCCTTCCCCTCCAGCAATCCTCAGTTTGTTACCTATGATTAAGAGTCTCTTATGGGGGGTAGGGCGGCGCCTGGGTGGCTCAGTCGTTAAGCGTCTCCCTTCAGCTCAGGTCATGATCCCAGGGTCCTGGGATAGAGCCCCACATCGGGCTCCCTGCTCAGCAGGAAACCTGCTTTTCCCGCTACCATTCCCTCTGCTTGTGTCCCCACTCTCGCTGTGTTTCTCTCTGTCAAATAAATAAAATCTTTAAAAAAAAAAAAAAAGTCTCTTATGGGGCGCCTGGGTGGCTCAGTGGGTTAAAGCCTCTGCCTTCGGCTCGGGTCATGATCTCAGGGTCCTGGGATCAAGCCCCGCATCGGGCTCTCTGCTCAGCGGGGAGCCTGCTTCCTCCTCTCTCTCTTCCTGCCTCTCTACCTACTTGTGATCTCTCTTGTCAAGTAAATAAATAAAATCTAAAAAAAAAAAAAAAAGATTCTCTTATGCTTTGTCTCCCTCTCTGATTTCATCTTTTTTTATCTTTAACTCTCTTCCCCTATGAACCTGTTTATTTCCTACATTCCACATGAGTGAGATCATATGATAATCTTTCTCTAATTAACTAATTTCCCTTAGCATAATACCCTCTAGTTCCATCCATGTCATTGCAAATGGCAATATGTCATTTTTGATAGCTGAGTAGTATTCCATTATATATATTATATATATATCTCACATCTTCTTTACATATTCATCTGTCAGTGGACATCTGGGCTCTTTCCATAATTTGCCTATTGTGGACTTTGTTGCTATGAATATTGGGGTGCATGTGCCCCTTTAGATCACTACATTTGTATCTTTGGGGTAAATCTCTAGTAGTGCAATTGTTGGGTTATAGCATAGCTCTATTTTCAACATTTTGAGGAACCTCCATACTGTTTTCCAGAGTGGCTATACAAACTTGCATTCCTACCAACAGTGTAAGAGGATTCCCCTTTCTCTGCATCCTTGCCAACATCTGTCATTTCCTGAGTTGTTCATTTTAATTATACTGACTGGTGTGAGGTGGTATCCCACAGTCATTTTGATTTGTATTTCCCTGATGCTGAGTGATGTAGAGCATTTTTCCATGTGTCTGTTGACCATTTTATGTCTTCTTTAGAGAAATGGCTGTTCATGTCTTCTGCCCATTTCTTGACTGGATTATTTGTTCTTTGGGTATTAACTTTGATAAGTTCTTTGTAGATTTTAGATACCAACCCTTTATCTGATAAGACTGCAAATATCTTCTCCCATTCTGTCAGTTGTCTTTTGGTTTGTCCACTGTTTCTTTTGCTGTGCAAAAGTTTTTATCCCAACAGTTCATTTTTGCCTTTTGCCTTTGTTTCCCTTGCCTTTGGAGACATGTCTAGCACAAAGCTGCGGTCACAGAGGTTGCTGCCTGTGTTCTCCTCTAGGATTTTGATGGATTCCTGTCTCATATTTAGGTCTTTCATCCATTTTGAGTCTATTTTTGTGTGTGATGTGAGGAAATGGTCCAGTTTGATTCTTCTGCATGTGGCTCACCAGTTTTCCCAACACCATTTGTTGAAGAGACTGACCTTTTTCCACCGGATATTCTTTCCTGCTTTGTCAAAAATTAATTGACCATAGAATTGAGGGTCCATTTCTGGGTTCTCTATTCTGTTCCATTGATCTATGCGTCTGTGTTTGTGCCAGTACCGTACTGTGTTGGTGATTACAACTTTGTAATAGAGCTTGAAGAGTAGGATTGTGATGCCACCAGCTTTGGTTTTCTTTTTCAACATTCCTTTGGCTATTCATGGTCTTTTCTGGTTCCATACAAATTTTAGGATTATTTGTTCCAGCTCTGTGAAAAAAGCTGATAGTATTTTGATAGAGATTGCATTGAATGTATAGATTGCTCTAGGTGGCATAGACATTTTAACAATATTTGTTCTTCCAATCCATGAGCATGGAACATTTTTCTACTTGTGTCTTCCTCAATTTCTTTCATGAAGGGGCACCTGGGTCACTCAGTCATTAGGTGTCTGCCTTCAGCTCAGGTCATGATCCTGGGGTCCTGGGATGGAGCCCCGCATTGGCTCCCTGCTCTCCTGGGGGGCCTGCTTCTCCTCTCCCACGCCCCCTGCTTGTGTTCCCTTTCTCACTGTCTTTCTCTGTCAAATAAATAAATAAAATCTTAAAAAAAAAATTATTTCATGAGCATTCTATAGTTTTCAGAGTACAGATCCTTTACCTCTTTGGTTAGGTTTATTCCTGAGTATCTTATGGTTTTGTGTGATCAACTCCTTAATTTCTCTTTCTTCTGTCTCATTGTTGGTGTATAGAAATGCAGCTAATTTCCGTGCATTGATTTTATATACTGCCACTTTGCTGAATTCCTGGATGAGTTCTGGCAATTTTGGGGTGGAGTCTTTTGAGTTTTCCACATAGAGTATCATGTCATCTGCGAGGAGTGAGAATTTGACTTCTTCTTTATCAATTCAGATGCCTTTTATTTCTTTTTGTTGTCTGATTGCTCAGGCTAGAACTTCTACTACTGTGTTGAACAGTGGTGGTGATAGTGGACATCCCCACCATGGTCCTGGCCTTAGGGGAAAGGCTCTCAGTTTTTCCCCATTGAGAATGGTATTCACTGTGGGCTTTTCACATATGGCTTTTATGATATTGAGGTATGTTCCCTCTATCCCTACGCTGTGAAGAGTTTTAATCAAGAAAAGATGCTGTACTTGTCAAATGGTTTTTCTGCATCTATTGAGAGGACCATATGAATCTTGTCCTTTCTTTTTTTAATGTAATGTGACATGTTGATTGATTTGTGGATGTTGAACTACCCTTGCAGCCCAGGAATAAATCCCACTTGGTCGTGGTGAATAATCCTTTTAATGTACTATTGGATCCTATTGGTTAGTATCTTGGTGAGAATTTTTGCTTCCGTGTTCATTAGGGATACTGGTCTATAATTCTCCTTTTTGGTGGGGTCTTTGGTTTGGGATCAAGGTAATGCTGGCCTCATAGAAAGAGTTTGGAAGTTTTCTTTCCATTTCTGTTTTTTGAAACAGCTTCGGAAGAATAGATATTAATTCTTCTTTAAATGTCTGGTAGAATTCCCCTGAGAAGCCATCCAGCCCTGGACTCCTGTTTTTTGGGAAACTTTTGATTACTGCTTCAATTTCCTTGCTGGTTATGGATCTGTTCAGGTTTTCTATTTTTTCCTGTTTCAGTTTGGGTAGTTTATATATCTCTAGGAATGCATCCATTTCTTCCAGATTGCCTAATTTGTTGGCATATAGTTGCTCATAATATGTTCTTACAATTGTATTTCTTTGGTGTTGGTTATGATCTCTCCTCTTTTATTTATGATTTTGTTCATTTGGGTCCTTTCTCTTTTCTTTTTGATAAATCTGGCCAGGGGTTTATCAATCTTATTAATTCCTTCAAAGACCCAGCTCTTAGTTTCATTTATCTGTTCTACTGTACTTTTGGTTTCTGTTTCATTGATTTCTGCTCT
The DNA here is from genome assembly GCA_028646535.1 of Procyon lotor. Lineage (NCBI taxonomy): Eukaryota > Metazoa > Chordata > Mammalia > Carnivora > Procyonidae > Procyon > Procyon lotor. Next base: position 55,196,905 of record CM053610.1, read on the forward strand.
AATCTAATTTATTCTCTTCCCTTGTTGGGTTTAGGTTCTATTTGCTATTCTTTCTCTGGCTCCTTTAGGTGTAAGGTTAGGTTGTGTATTTGAGACCTTTCCTGTTACTTGAGAAAGTCTTATATTGCTATATACTTCCCTCTTAGGACCACCTTTGCTGCATCCCAAAGATTTTGAATAGTTGTGCTTTCATTTTCATTTGTTTTCATGAATTTTTTAAATTCTTCTTTAATTTCCTGGTTGACCCATTCATTCTTTAGCAAGATGCTCTTTAGCCTCCATGTATTTGAGTTCTTTCTAAATTTTTTCTTATGATTGAGTTTAAGTTGCAAAGCACAGTGGTCTGAAAATATGCAGGGAATGATCCCAATCTTTTGTTACTGGTTGAGACCTGATGTGTGACCTGGTATGTGATCTATTTTTGAGAATGTTCCATGTGCTCTGGAGACAAAAGTGTATTCTGTTGCTTTAGGATGGAATGCTCTGAATATATCTGTGAAGTCCATCTGGTCCAGTGTGTCATTCAAAGCCCTTATTTCCTTGTTGACCTTCTGCTTAGATGATCTGTCCACTGCAGTGAGGTGGGTGTGAAACTATGATTGTATCATTATTGATGTGTTTCTTTAATTTTGTTATTAATTGGTTTATATAATTGGTTGCTCCCATGTTAGGTGCATAAATATTTATAATTGTTAGGTCTTCTTGTTGGATAGACCCTTTAATTATGATATAGTGTCCTTCCTCATCTTTTATTACAGTCTTTGGTTAAGATCTAATTTGTCTTATAAAAGGATTGCTACCCAGCGTTCTTTTGATGTCCATTAGAATGATAAATGGTTTTCCACCCCCTCGCTTTCAATCTGGAGGTGTCTGGTCTAAAATGGGTCTCTTGCAGACAGCAAATTGATGGGTCTTGCTTTTTTGTCCAATCTAATACTCTGTATCTGCACCTTGTTTATCTCTCTTTTTCTCAGCTTCTTTGTTCTCCATCCTTTTGTCTTCTATATCACTAATTCTTTCTTCTGCCTCATTTATCCTAGCAGTTAGAGCCTCCATTTTTTATTGCATCTCATTAATAGGTTTTTTTTATTTCAACTTGATTAGGTTTTATAGTTCTTCTATATCTCCAGAAAGGGATTCTCTAGTGTCTTCTATGCTTTTTTCAAGCCCAGCTAGTATCTTTATAATCATTGTTCTGAAATCTAGCTCTGACATCTTACTTATATCCATACTGAGTAGGTCCCTGTCAGTCAGTGCTCTGTTTCTCTTTTTGAGGTAAGTTTTTCCTTCTTGCCATTCTTGCAGAAAGTGGTCACTTTTCTATTTGTAAAGTTGCAGCTATTCTTTTCTTAGATCTCTGGTTGAGTCTGCATGTGTTCAGAATGATTTAATAGCTATCTAGCTGAATTTCTGGGACCAGACAAAACTAAGGTCTCCTACTCCTCCGCCATCTTGAACCATCTGCTCTCTGTGCCTTTAGTTGGAGGATAGGGCAGGATATTAATAAGTGGTTCAGGAGCAATGTCACAGGTCTGGGAATCAGAAGGCCTAGACTTTAGTCCTCTCTTGGAGCCTGTATGACCCTGGCCCAGTTACTTGCTTCATTCAGTACCTGCAATCAGATGGGTCAGTTCCGAGTTTCAGGGAAATTCATAAATTTGTGAAGTGGCCACAGATGCCACTGGTCCCTATCACGACTTTGTACAAATCCAAGTGAATTCTGGATTTTAATAGTCCCTCAGCTGCCTGTTCTTATGCAATGAACAACCTGAAAATTACACTTGGCCTGAATGAAACACACCTTAAAGGAAATTTAACTGGCCAAGAGAATCCTAGACCTGTACCTTCATGTGAGATGAAATGAAGGATCTGCAAATGGGAAAGAACGGGGAACAGAGGTGGCTCTGAGAGCTGCTGCAGAATCTCCTGCAGCCTCAAATGGTCCCCATATAGGGCTAGGACAGACAAGCAGCAGACCACTCAGTGTGCATGCTCTCAGCCATCCAGTGGGGCTGAGAGCTGGTTTGCAAACCTAGCAATACATGCTTACATGCCCACAGTCACACTCTGCAAAAAGAAGCTGTAAAAAAAAAAAAAAAGTTTAATGAAGACTAAACATAAATACACACACACACACACACACACACACACACACACACACACAGAGTATCAGGCATATAGTAGGTGTTCAATAAACATAGATAACACCATTTCCTCTCTGGAAAGTGCTGCTTTCATTTATTTAAGTCCTAATACAAATTTGAATCATATCTTCCTTTTCCTATATGTCTGGTATTAACACTTGTGTTGTTGTTGTCGTTGTTGTCATTGTTGTGAAGCATTGCTGTATCTTGAGCATCCCCCGGAGGGCTTGTTTCCTAAAATACACTGATCTTAGCAAATGTTCGATCTTAGAGGGGCAGGCAGCAGGGAGGCCAAGCTGCGTGAAAGAGAGCAGGGTACCCTGTCTTTGTGCACACTTGACAGGTAGCCTGCTGGGACAAATGGTGGTGAGTCCTAGGGACACATGTATGGATGCCACCTAGGCATCAAAGGCACAACAAGATGCAGCTCCCTGCCCTTGAGTCTAGCAAGCCAGGGTCTCCTGCCCTGCCAATCGTTGAAGCTCCTCATTATTCTTCAACACCCTGTTCTTTACTGAAAGCCTCGGGCCACTGGTTTCCCACTGACTTTCTCAAGTGAGCTGCTGTCCCAGACTTCAATACAGAGAAAGTGCTGCAGCGTCCTTGAGCTTGGCATCCCAAGCCTTGCTAAAGGGAACAAACAGCAGTCTCTTGAAGCCACCAAGATGAAGAAGTGCCACTCAAGTGACATTGGCTCTCCTCTTGGGCAGCAGTGGCTCCTAGGTCCGTGTGAACACCTACTCCCTTCCAAGGGCAACCTCTTCTGTGTCTCTGTTGTCTACTCTTCTTATAACCTCAGCCTCTGAAACAGGACCTCTTAACTTCTTAGTCCTTGTCTGGAAAGAAAGTGTGAAATCTCTGCATTTTGAACCAACAGAAAGCTCACTTCTTTCTGTCACACAGTGGACCGTGACTGTGAAGCCTCTCTCCCCAAGGCTTTCCTCCCCCTCCAGCTTTCACAACCTTTCACAACCAACCAGTCCTGTTTTCGAAGCTCAGAGTATGCAGGTCAGAGCCTACTCAAAGCTGTGGAGGGGGCATGGGGGTGTCTGGTCTTGTGCTGGGGACAGTGGTTAAAACATTTGAAAAACTAGCTCTCCCCAAGAGGAAAAGACAGTTCCTTAAAGAATCCAGGGGTGCCTGGGTGGCTCAATCAGTAAAGCATTGGACTCTTGATCTCAGCTCAGGTCTTGGTCTCAGGATTATAAATTCAAGCCCTGTGATGGGCTCCATGCTTGGCATGGAACCTACTTAAAATGATGATGATGATGATGATGATAAAAGAAAAATCTAGATGTCTTTCCCTGGTCCATCAGTAAGTCATTTTTTTAATAGATCAAAAGCAAATGTGGGTATTAACACTTTTATTATCAAAAATCTTTTTTACTACAAAAGCGGTGCATGTTAATTTTCTGAAAACCCAGAAAAGCAAAAAGGAAACATAAAAGACACCCTAACCCCATCTGCATTTTTTTTAAGATTTTATTTATTTATTTGACAGAGGTCACAAGTAGACAGAGAGGTAGGCAGAGAGAGAGGGAGAAGCAGACTCCCTGCCGAGTAGAGAGCCCGATGTGGGGCTCGATCCCAGGACCCTGAGATCATGACCTGAGCCGAAGGCAAAGCCACCCAGGTGCCCCTGCATGTTTACAATAACAACCGATCGTTGAACAGTACAAGCAAGGCACAGTGCTCAGCCCATCATGCACATTTTTAAATTTAATCCACACAACCATGTGCAATAGATACTACTTAAATCTCTAATAAATGATTAAACAGTCTCAGATAGGGTAAATGTACAGCCAGTAAGGAGCAGAGCGGGGATTTGTACCCACTCCTCTCAACTTGGACCAAAAGACTTTATTCTCTGTTAAGGGACCTTCAGGCAGCAGAGATGATATCTGGGAGTTGAGGATCTCTTTCCAGCCCCCAGATCTCGATCCTTCAGAAGCCTCCCACTCTGGAATTCTCTGCCTGGCTGGCCGCCCCTGATCACACCTACCTGCCCACCTATGCCAGCTTCCGCAGTTGTTTCATCTTTGCCAGCTGCCACAGCAACACATTTACATCTGGCTCTTGGGGCTACCACACGGCATGGACAAAACTCTCGCTGGGACAGCTGCTGATATAGGAGCCAGAGGTCCTGCCCATTGCTACCTTGCAGGGTGACCTTGGACAAGACCCTAGAGAGTTCACGTCTCTCATAGCAATCAGTTTTTCCTGTGTTTCTAAAGGAGGTAAAATATACAAGACCAGCTAGATAGCTTAAAGATGTATTTTTGAAAGAGAGAGTGCCTGCCAGTGGGGGGTGGGGGTGGGAATCTCAAGCAGACTCCATGCTGAGCACGGAGCCTGATGTAAGGTTCTATCTCATCTCATGTCCCTGAAATCATTAACCTAAGCTGAGCCGAAATCAAGAGGCAGACACTTAGGGATACCTCCGTGGCTCAGTTAGTTGAGCGTCTGCCTACGGTGGGGTCCTGGAATCCTGACTCACCATCAAGGTTCGAAGGACATTTGATGACATGAGACTGTGAGAACGTATTCAGGCTGACCAACTGACACCAGAGCTGCCTTAGTTGTGGAACAGGGATAGGCAAATGCATAGTGACAAAGGATTTACCCGACATGCCCATCCAGAGTAGGTAGGTTCCTTGTGACGTCGGATGCGGGGAAGCTGGAACTCTGCTGGTGAGAGACGGAGACCGGGCTGGAGTCAGGAAGGCCTACGCTGAGAACAGGATTCTGATTTCTCATCTGCTCTGGGGTGGCCCTTCCTGGAAGAGGCCGAGTCCCATGATCCCAGCCCATCTGTTTTGGACTTTCTGGAAGCTGGGAAACACCCATAGGCTTTGTCACTTTGGACCTCAGAATAAGACTTAATGGAGAAGAAATAGGAGAAGAGAGTGGGCCAAGGTGTGACTCCCCAAACCAGGGGGTGGGTCCTGCTGATCTCCGCATCCAGCTCGTCAGCCCCACCAGCCCACAGTGCTCTCAGATCAAGCTGCTTACTTGTCACCTCTGGGCCTTCTGGGTCTAATGCCCTGCGGTTTTAAATAGCCATCTCCTACAACAGGAAGAAGAAAGTACCCTATTTCTTCTGGGCTTCAAAAGGCTCTTAAAACAATGCTGTTTCTGTTTCAGATGACGCTCCCCCGAAACGACCTGCCCATCCCTACAGCTGCTCACGCACCCAGTCAAGAATTAATTGACTAATATTCTTAGAAAGGACATTGCTGAAGACCCAGTGCTGTGTCGGGCTTAGAAGGTTACCCTGGGGTTCACGAACCTGTCCCTGTCCTCAAGGAGGTTAGCCTCCAGGGCGCCTGGGTGGCTCAGTCGTTAAGCGTCTGCCTTCGGCCTAGGTCAGATCCCAGGGACCTGGGATAGAGCCCCGCATGGGGCTCCCTGCTCTGTGGGAAGCCTGCTTCTCCTGCTACCATTCCCTCTGCTTGTGTTCCCTCTCTCTCTGTGTTTCTCTCTGTCAAATAAATAAAATCTTAAAAAAAAAAAAAAAATTTTAAAAAAAAAAAAAAGGAGGTTAGCCTCCAGATGGCGTTTGAGTCACCTTGGGTACCAGAGGAAAAAAAAATTGCGCAGGAAATGCCTTCCTTGGTGTCAGCCTGAGGACATTTGCCAATTCTGGAAATGTTTACACGAAAATTGCACTGTATGGAGCCTCAACCGTATACATCTGCTTTTGTCCATTTCCACGGGCTGAGAAAGGGACGGCCAGGAACTTTCCTGGGCTCGCCGAGTGGGTCAGCCCTGTAGCAACAGCTTCACTCGAGTTACGCCTCCTTACACCACCTGGTAGGGAGCGTCAGGATTTCCGCGGAGGGAAATCGCAGCTCTGAGAGGCAGGTTGTGCTGTGCACCGGCGCTGGGGCGGAGAGTGCGGGTTTGTGAGCCTTTTGTCGTTGGCGTGTGCGGTGAGGTGACACAGCAGTTTCCCCCTCATGAAGGGCCTCAGGTGCTGGCTAAGGAGTGGGACTTTCCTGGGAGCTGCAGGAGCCTCTCAAGGGTGGTACTGATGTGATCACATCTGGAGGGAAGCGCAGTGGCAGCTGTATGACTGGGGGGCGGGGGGCAGGGTGCGGAGGATGGACTGCGGAATGAGACCAGAAGAGAGGGCTCTGGAAGGGTAAATATCTGTTGACCCTCTCCTCCTCCCCCCACACAGAAGAATGGTCTCTGGACTCGAATAAACCATTTTTAAAACCATATTTCAATAACCTAGTTTTAAATTTTAGACCCAAGTCAGTGGCCTCTATATTAATTTGGATAATCAAAATGAGCTAACCTGAGTGACAGAAGCTTGTGCTGTGGGCATCAGCCCTGCTAGGTAGCTGCTAGGAGGACAGGCGTGAGGGGATCCGGTACCGTGGCCGAGGGAGTGCCCAGGGGGAGGCGCTAACTGCGGATTTACGCAGACTTGAGTTTGAAATCTGGCTCCGCTGTTAACAGCCATAGGACCTTAAAAATGTCATTTAATCTCTGATCCTCTCTACCTCGTCTATAAAATAGATTTCATCATCCCTCTCTTGCGCGATTATGGAATTAGAGTATTCAAAGTGCCTGGCCCACGGTTGGCGCTCAGTGACCGTAGCTAGCGTGTCACTGCTTGTCCTGGTTGCTCCAGGGCGGTGGCTGCCGCCAACTTGGCTCTGCCCTGTAGAGCAACAGTTCCCTTTAGTGGCCGAACGGAGAATGACAGGACTTCCTGGTGCCCGGGCCCTGCTCCTGCTCCACCCCACATCCCACAGGTTCAAAGTCTTCTTTGTCTTCAGCGATCAGAGCTGACAACCCCTCAGACCCAGCCAGCATGCGCCTCTCAGAAGAGCCCAAACCCCACTCTGGTCAGCAGGTAACAGGCTCCACTGTGCTAGTACTGAAGGACCTCAAACCCACTGGGTTCTGAGCCTTGGGCTAAGAAGAAAACACCATGGAGTAGCCTGGGAACAGTTTTCTAGAGATGGCCATGACCTCCAACCCCTCCTACCCCACCCCCAAGAATAGCATTAGTTGAAACCAAAATGCCAGCTGCACAGTCAGGGGTTTCCCAGCAGCGCAAGGAGGGATGCCATTCATCAAACACTGGGCACCATGCAGGCCCCTGGTTCCACACCAGGCTGCGGGAACCATGACCAGCAAACACGAAGCCCGGCCCCCAAGTAGCTGACTAGCGGCGTAAGGACATTGGCCAAACAATCACCTGCATACATAATTGCAGACCATAATAAGGTTATGAAGGATAGGTTCGGGGTGCTGACTTCATCCAGAACCAGATAAGGTGTGCTCTTCACTGTTCCCGTGGGCCTCATGAGCACCTCTCTTAGCTAAGGTGCTGCCCCGAGGCTGGGTGTGCTTAGAATACATTTAAATATTCATCACTCTTTGGAGTTGTGTTGATGTGGCTCTGGGCTATCTGTCCCTCCGATGGGTAGACAGTACTCAGGGAAGTCACCAAAAGATGGTCAGCCATTAATAAGTGCTGGTTTTTAAAAAGAACATTTCCAGGAGCAATTCAGAGGTCCTCAAGCGGGATCTTGTGGGGCGTCAGGGTGCACAGAAATCAAGGGCAGGTACAGTAAGGCTAGAGCAGTAGGCAGGGGGGTGATAATCAGATGTGTAGATGCCACCTTCGAGCTTCTGCCTCCCTGCCACCCGCTCCCCTGCCCCCTGGGACAGGCCCCACTTACTGCCTCCCTCTTCCCCTCACTGCCCCGGGTGCCTCCATCCAGTCTTTTCTGGACTCCAGCCTTTTTCCCCTTTTCTCTATAGCATCCTATCAATTGTGTCGGGGATGTTTTCCCTTTCTCCCTTCTTTCCACAGAAAACCCTAAGTAACGACTGGCCTTTAAAATCATACTCCCATTCCCAAGCTGCAAGGATTTCTGGCCCACCCTGGGTGCCCAGCCCTGTGCTAGGCAGGGCCAGGGATGAAAGAGGAAAATACGCTTCTTCCTTACCCTTCAGGGGCTTCTCAACTTGTCCTGAATCCGGAAACTGGCTCTCAGCTCTGCACTAGTACATTCTGAGCCCTGCTGATGGAAAAACATTTACACGTGCTCCCTCTCTTTCTGAACACTCAGGTCCACACACGGGAGTCAGCCTGGGGGCCTGTCAGCTCATCTGGAGGGTGGCTTGAGATACACAAGGAAAGAGCATGGCATCTGGAGTCTAAAACCCTGGGTTTGTAACCTGGCCCTGCGATTTTTTTAAAGCTGTGTGTCCTTAAATTTTTCAACTTCTCTGGACTTTGATTTCTTCATTGATGAAGTGGAGGACAACAAGATTTTCTCTTCCTCCCTTGTAGGGGGCTTCTGAGGATCACATGAGTCACTGCAATGGTCCCCAGATGAGGCTCCTGAAACAGGTGCCACCCATGAGAACATTTTCACCAGCCCACAGTGAGCTGAGGACAATGGAGGGGGTGTTTATAAAGGTAGATCCATTCAGAAGGACTGGCCTTTATTCTCAGATTGTGTCCTTCTTTGCATCGAAATTATATTTATTTGGGGGCTTAGGGGCTGCAGTCAGTTAAGCATCAGACTCTTAGTTTCAGCTCAGGTCATGATCTCAGGGTCATGAGATCGAGCCCTGCGTGCTCAGCATGGAGTCTGCTTGAGTTTCTCTCTCCCTCTGTCCCTTCCCCCATGCTCATTCTCATGCACGCTCTCCCTCTATCCTCTCTCTCTGTCTCAAATAAACAAATCTTAAAAAAAGAGAGAGAGAGGTTGCATTTACCTTATGAAATGATTTTAGAACATTTTTTTTAATGCTTTCACTTGACAAAATAAAAGGGTAACTGTTCAATTTGGGGGAAACTTACTGCTCTGTGAAACCCCAAATCCACCCAAATAAGGGAACCAGAAAACCCTCTGTAAACCACAGGTACTGCTCCTGCTGCCCCACCTCCTGGACTCCTGGCCACAACCTGTGTCCTTGGTGGTGGCTTTCTCATCCTGACATTCAAAAAGAAGATTCTGGAAACTAACCATTAGGGCTTCAACACCAGTCATGCACTTTCTAGCTGTGCGTGATCATTGACACATTGCTTATGCTTGAGTTTCAGTATCTATAGTGAAGATTCAAAGTAAACCATGTAAGGGGCAGCATCTGCCTTCAGCTCAGGTCACAATCTCAGGATCCTGGGATCAAGTCCCATATCAGGCTCCCACTGCTCTGCAGAGAGCCTGCTTCCCACTCTCCCTCTGCCCCTCCCCTCTACTTGTGCTCCCTTTCTCACTCTCAGTCTCTCTCTCTCTCAAATGAGTAAATAAAAAAAATTTTTTTAAGATTTTATTTATTTGACAGATCACAAGTAGGCAGAGAGGCAGGCAGAGAGAGTTGGAGAAGCAGGCTCCCCACTGAGCAGAGAGCCTGATGTGGGCCGATCCCAGGACCCTGAGATCATGACCTGAGCTGAGGGCAGAGGCTTTAACCCACTGAGCCACCCAAGCGCCCCTCAAATGAGTAAATTAAAAAATCTTTAAAAAAAAGAAAAGTAAGGTAAAACAGCGTGTGGTACATATGGGCACTCAGTGAATGTAAGCTGTGATTATACAATGGTTTTTCCTCCCAGCCCCAGCTCCCAGGTCACTGCTGCCTGTGCTAAGCCTTCAGCCACTATGCCCTTTGCTTCTCGGTCTCCCATCTCCACAGCCTTTCCAGATCTGCCCTTACGGGCCAAGAAGCCATTGGCTTCTCCTGGAAAGTTCTAGGAAGGGAAACATACAGGACTGTTCCCAATAAGCAGAAAGAAAGGTTTTAACTATACTTTCGTTTTTCCTTCCCTTCTAAGACTCAAAGGAAGAATTACTTTCAAGGTTTCAGCCATCTTTTGCCACAGCTAAGCCAGAAAGGGAACTTGGAACCAGAGAGGAGCACCAGGTTGGCGGAGGCCAGGTGTTTGGGTTTGTTTGTTTGAAGGGAGTCCTTTTCTGCTTCACTTTCCCTTTCTCAGGACGCAGACTCACGATCCCTCCCACTCGTGGCAGACATGCGTGCTCTCTCAGTCATTCGCTAAGAAGACTACTAGGCATGTGTCTCCCCTGAGATTGCACACGTGCGGGGAGCTGGGGACACACACGTGCGGGGAGCTGGGCACGCACCTGCCGCCAGCGCTCTGTTCCAGTGAAGACAGAACACCAGCCGGCCCTGGGTTGGGGCCAGCTCAGCCGCGTTTGAGCATAAGTAGATAAGATGCTTGGTCCTGGACTTTCAGAACAAGCTGAGAACACCAGCTAGTCCCCAACTCCACGCTCTGGAGAGTCAGCCACTGATGCCACTTGGAGCCCACAGAGGTGGGCAAAAAACATTCTTTTGCTTTTGCTTATATCTTGCACTATCTGCATAATTGACAGTTGGAAGTTTGCAAGCAATGGTGTTTCCATGCTTTTCATGCTTTGAATAATGGACGGGATTTCTTGTTAGACTCTCAACCAATTTTGTCCCTAAGTGCCCCAAAAAGCGTGCGGAGGGTTTTGCCTTTCGGAGTTGCTTTAATCCAGGTCTGGCTCCCTTTATCTGTGGTTCCCTAGGCTCTGCCCTCTCTCCCTGCTCTGCCCACACCCCCAGATGGTGGCCAGATGGCTCAGGTGAGCCATAAATGTTCCCAAGAAGAGAGGAAACAGGTCCAGCCCAACATGAGAAGGAAGAATTTTGAGAGTCACCCTAAGTGGACAGCTCGGGGCACAGGGACCCCCGTGAAAGCAGTGATGGTGCCGGCTGGCTGTGCTGACCAGGGACCCCAGGAGCTGGCGCTAGGGGTCCCTTCCCCTGCTGGATGTGGGCTATGTGAGGAAGGGATGGACACGAAGCCTGGGTAGACCACCAATAATGCTCATCACAAGTCATTTTTGAGCTTTGGAAACTGCTGACAAAAATTGTGCCTACAAATTTAGAGGGTTTGGGCCGTCTTGAAGTCCATCTCTGGGGTCCAGGAACCCCTACACGGCCCTGTTTGATTCAGCAGCTGCTACGTGCTGTCCTTGGAAGAGCTCACACCTTCATGTCCCACTCCTCCTCAGAAACCTCCCAGAGTCCTCTGTCCTCACCTGAACTCCCCCAGCTGGCGGTGGCCCGCGTCCCCTCCACCTGGTGCCCCTGTCCCTCCCCACCTTAGCTGCCCCACCCGCTCCCAAAAGCCACAGCTCCTGGAGGTTTCCTGCCGGTAGACTTTGAGCCTGCCTCTCTCCCCACCTGGACTGTTCTTCCTGCATTCTCCCCCAGCCAAATGCTACCCTTAAAGCTGAGCCCACCCAGAGGCCCCCAGGCAGCCCGACCCCATCAGAAGCCCATAGCTGCTTCCCTCATGGCTCCTGTGGGACACTGTGCTCTGGTTGTCAAGGGGCTCATAGAACAGAAGGATCTCCGACTCGCCCCATAACAGAACAGGCCTCCTTGCTGCCGGTCTCCTTCTTCACTCCAGCGGCACATTGGTTACTGAGCAAGGGAACAGACAAGCAAAAGGTCTGCATTTATCCAGCTCCACCCCCTTGCTGTTTGTCCACATTTTTGTATTCTGTTTCCCTGCTCCCTGGCTAGGCTGTGGAACAGAGCCCACTGCCGTGACTCACACAGGGAGGGGACATGTGACTCTGGCCTCCCAGCATAGGCCCTAAATGGCTGTGCCAACAGGGCCTGGAGCACAAATGGGCACTGGGTACAGTGACTGCGAATCTCTATGACTATCCAGGAATGCAGATAAGTAGCAAACTAATTTTCAGAGAAAAAGGATTCCTTATCCCCCAAGTTACTGCCTTATTGTCTGACCTTGACAGGGCCTGTATCCTCCAAGAACCACAAACCATGTGGTGGCACTTCAACTAGAACAAATAAGAACCTGTTGAACATGTTCTTTGTTTAATTCCACATGTTTTTTTAGAACCTCTACTACGGGCCTGTAATCAGTCTAGATAGTAAGGATGTGTCAGCGAACAGGCAAAAGCACCATCCTTTAGAATGTCCTTTCTAGAGAAAAAAGGTAAGCAATAAACAAATAAGTGTAATATTTAGTATGTCTGATGGTGAAAGTAGTTCGAAAGAAAATAAAGTCGGGAAATGGGAATGAGGACCAAAGAGAATAAGAGAAAGTTTGGAATGTTCAACAGGGTGGTCAAGAGAGAGGTTCACTGATGAAGTGACATTTGAGCAAAGGCCTAGAAGAGAGGAGGGATAGATCCCTATGGAGAGCTGGGGAAAGGCTTTCCACGTGGGGGAGGGAGAGAGCAAATACAAAGGCCCTGTGGTGGGGACAGGTCCAGGGTGATGGAGGAACAGTGTTGAAGGCTGAGTAGCTGCACCAGAGTCAAAGTACTTGGTGTCCAGGCCTGGGGTTGACCTTCAGAGCAATTCAAGGTAGGGGAACAACACAGACCTTGACCTCAAATTAGCAAGGAGCTTCTAAAGCCCACACAGCAAATGCTAAAATATTAGCACACCTAGAAAAGACAAAGTCCAGTCCATGCTATGAGACTTCAGAAGAGAAAGCTCGGGGTGCTCAGGGCTTCAAGGGACAGTGGAAACCAGCTGGGTAGGACAGGAGGAAGGCGGCATGGGCACAGTATGCACTGTGGGACATTCTGATCAACTTTTAGACATGTTCCCTATAAGTAAGTCTTTGAAATTCCTGCTGCTTGGGATTTGGGGAGACAAATCAACAGAAGTTCCGGTTGTACAGGTATTACCTTTTCTCCCAGGAAGAGAAATTCTATATCAAGTCCTCTCTCTGTCTTATCTTTTCTAATCTTATCTTTTTTTAAGGTTCTATTCATTTATTTGTCAGAGAGACGGGGGGTGGGGGGGAGGGAGAGATGGCACTAGCAGCGGGAGCAGGAGAGGGAGAAGCAGGCTCCCCACAGAGCAAGGTACCCACCCCCTGCCAGGATCATGACCTGAGCTAAAGCAGACACTTAACTAACTAAGCCACCCAGGCACCCCTGATAAAATTACTCGTAAAATTATCTTGTTTAATAATTCTTAAAGTGATTAAAGGTCAAAGTAGCAAGATAGTGGCCACAGAGCATTAATCCCAAGTACAGAACCTTCTGAGCATGGGGCCTGTGTGACCACACTGGTTGTAACCTGTGGAACCGTCTGGGCAACAACTTTTTTTTTTTTTTTTAAGATTTTATTTATTTATTTATTTGACAGAGAGAGCTCACAAGTAGGCAGAGAGGCAGGCAGAGAGAGGGGGAAGCAGGGTCCCCGCTGAGCAGAGAGCCCGATGCGGGGCTCGATCCCAGGACCCTGAGATCATGACCTGAGCCGAAGGCCACTGAGCCACCCAGGAGCCCCTGGGCGACAGCTTTCAACACACACGTCTTATGGTTTCAGTCCTCTGCAAAGTCTGTTGCTCCCAGTAGCTCCCGTCAGAACTGCGATGTGTCCTCAGACTGGCATTAGGAGAGGCATGTAGCTCCCCGCTACAGTGATAAAGACATCTGCCACGGCCTGAGGAGTATCACCTGACCATCCCCAGATTGGGATCACTGTTGCCTCATCAGCTTCTTCCAGATGCAAAAAGCACCTCAGGGTCTAGGGGGCCTGGTTTGTTTGTGTCAGATATAATAACTTGCCTGGCGATTGCTTTTAAAAACAGCCATCTGCCAGCCTCTGAAATCAGACCCATGTTTCGTGTTTCCCTGTGTGCCTTTGAGAAAAGTCTATAAACCCATAAACACTTTCTTTTTTCTCTCCAAAGAGCAGTTTAACCCTAATACGTAATACCAGTGATTCCTGAGGAGTTGTGTGGAGAACACCTTCTCTTTGAGGCTCCATTTCTCACCCCAGGGCCTGGGTGAATATGCACCCTCACTTCATTATGGGAGATTTCAAAAGCCTCTAAAGGAAATGAAAGCAGATTTTGAGTTAAACCTATGAGGGAATAGAGAGGTAATACCAGTAATAGAGCTTTCTATTTTGATTATGGATCCATTTGCAGAGATCTGGTTTTACAAGAGTAAAGAAAAGCCCCTAAGCATAGTAACTTGTTTTAATACCCAAACACGTTACCAGGCAACTGACAGCATCTAACTTATTTGGTCATACACGTGTATCTGAAAAAATGCCACATCTCTGCTGGGCCCTTGTCTTCTGTCTGCACAGAAACTGGCACCTGTGGGCCTGGCAACTGTGGCTGGAATCAGCTGTGCCAGGGTCAGCAACATAGCCAGAGGAAATTTCCATCAAAGGGCTTTTTTGGCCAGGAGGTGTTGAGGGCCCAGGAGTCAGGAGAAGAGCATAGGGGACTCTCCAGGGTGCTCAGAGCCCCAGAACGCGCGCCCCCGCCCCCAGAGCAGGGCAGAGTCTCCGGGAGGGGCTCCAGAAGAGGCCCAGGGCCTCAGCCGTCAGGTGGGTGGTGCTCAGAGCCATTGTTCTTTGAACATTTATGCCAGTGCGTCGTAATTCACTAAGCACAGGCTGGAGAAGTTAGATATATCTGCTTAAATTCAAAGCCAAAGACACTCGGGGGTATTTTCTGAGGGGTTCTGGTGGCTGGACAATCGTTCCGTGGTTGATTTGCCTCCTGCCTTGCTTTTTGCTGTCTTTCCTCAGTCTTTCCCAAATGCCGGGAAGGACTTCGCCGTCATCCTTGGTTCTGATGCGCTATAACACAGTGCTGCCAGCAGAGGGCAGCACTGTATTTCAGAATGGCAGTTTGAGAGCCTTCTAAAAACTCCCAAGAATTTGAGCCCTCCACCTTGTCATACTACACCCTTCATATTCTTCGTTAAGGCCTTGTTTTCTTCTGTTTCCTATTCTGGGGAACCTTAAAGCCATCTCAAATTATTCCATTGCTGTGGTGAGGGAAAAAATTGATTTCCTCATTGGGATGGACTTGAGCAAAATTATACCATAGTAGACCCCACCCCCATCCCAGGTAAGCCCAGCTGGACTCTTTCTCTCTCTCTCTCTCCCTGCCTCCCCTCCTCCTCTCTCTTTCTTTAAATGCAAAGTTTGCTGCCCGTTAAAATAAATGTCAGGCATCAGCGAGCAGGTGAGGAAAACATTTGAGGAAGTAACCAGTCAAGCCAGTAGTGTTGGAGTCTGAGTCTCTGGTCCCAGTTACACCAGTGCCTCTAACGTGAAGTCTTGCCTCCTAGCCCTGGACCCAGCTCTCCTTGGTAGTGCTAGTCATGGCTTCCAAACTGTTTCCCAATTATGCCCACGACTGAGCCCAGTGTAAATGTGCCTCAGGAGTGCCAGAGAATTTCCTCTGAGAGACCTGTTTTTCTTTAAGCTGTCCCAGTCCACAGTTAGCCAGATCTTAGCCCACGCCACAGGAGAATGGGCTGGTGTTTGGCTGTGAGACCCCTTATTGCCCCTTCCTCCACCTTCTGGCTTCCTTCTGGCAACCAGTACCCCCCTCAGGCTCTGAGGGAATCTAGAGGAGGATTTCCTCCCAGGCTGCTTTCCTCAAGTTTTACATCAGCATCTCTTATCTGCTGGGGTGTGGTTCTCCTGCTGGGGAAAAGTCCTGCTGGGAAAAAAGAAACCTCATGCACCATTCACAACAGGATGTTCACATTTTTTTTTAAACTTTTTATTTTTTTAAGTAATCTCTACAGCCAGCTTGGGGCTTGAGGGACCATAACCCAGCAGAATTGAATTCTAGAGGTGAGACCCCCTAGTTAGGAGCAAGATATATGTAGATAGAGGAGGCTGGATTACCATGTAGGGAGCTGCGTCTTCACTGGTCACTGAAGCCATCCTTGAATCTAAGCAGCTGACACAGGGCCAAACACACCCAGCCAGGTCTTCTGCCAAGCACTGCTGCTTTCACAGAGCCAGAGGTGATCTCATCACAGCAGCTGGGTTCTCCATTGTCTGTCCAAAGCACAGAAGCACCTCTGAAAACCTTTGCAGGTGACCGTCTGTCCTGAGCAGCTCCTATATATTCCATACTGGGCTAAGCTCTGAAGAAGATACAGTGAAAGAAGCCTCAATTCCTCAGGGAGCCTGCCACCCACCTCCTCCCAGAAGCTAGCTTCCCTCTCCATGTTTTTCTCATGGGCTTTCAATGGGTCATTTCCATAGTCCCACTCCATTGAGCAACATTGCATGCTCAGAATGGTGACGTCAGGCTTTATTATACACTCCCATTACAAACTTCAGTGTAAAATGTTTACATACGCACTGGTTCTCACCAAGGAACTCAAAGCCATTTATGGATCCTGTCTCATTTGTTCCCACAGGAGCCCTGAAGGTAGAGGAGAAGGTGTGGGGCTCATTCTACCTGGGAACAAAGAGACGAAGGAACTTCCAGGCCTTCTCTGATATAAGACTCCTCCAAGGTTAGCAATGGTCACCCATCTGTGCTTTATTGACACTTTGAGTAGATAATCCTAGGACTACGTTGTGAAACTCGCATCTTGCAGGATGATAATCCTCATTCAGGAGCCAGGGTTCTCCTCTTGAGTTCATAAGGCAGACTGAAATACTGCGGATTCTGTGACAGGGGTCAGCATAAGGACCAAGGCTTAAGAGCATCCCTGGATGGCCAACCAGAGCCAGGCCTTGGCAAGTCCCAGGGGATGAGCATAGGGTCTCAGGTAAAATGAGAAGTTAGAAGAACTTAGACATTTTCATTCAAATGGCACTTCGTTATTGTACAGACACATGAGAAAAGGTGAAAGCGCAGATGTGTGACAGCTTGTCTGGGGAAATGATCTCAGGGTCACAAGTGGGGCAGGAGAGTGAGCGCAAGTGCAGTGTGAGACGAGGCGGGAGAGCCAGGGGCAGCAGGGAGGGCGGGGAGACTGATGGACTCTGTCCGATCCTGTGGATTCTGACAAGATGTGTAGACTTTATTCTAATGGTTTTCTGACCGGCTCACACAGGACGGAGACCTGTTCAGATTTGATTGTTAAAGACTCCCCAGGGCTGGGATGAAGAGAATAAGTCAGAGAGGCCAGAGGAGGCGCAGGGCATCACTCTGGAGGCTCCCCTGGGTTAGGCAGGGCCAGGCGTCTGGACTATAGGGTGGAAATGAAGGCAAAGAAAGCCAGTGGATTGGAGAGCTATTGGAGAGAGAAAATCCCAAGGAGGATGTAGAGAGAAAGGCCCCAATTCTAGAAATTGGGTTTCCCGATATAAACCTTGGTATCTAATACAATTTTATATCCTTTGAACTGCTGGGTATCAGAAAGGTAACAGAGTAAAAGGAGAGTCTAACATTTGAATTCTAAAATTCCTACTATGTGCCAGGTACTGCTTTAAGCCCTTATAACCCATAGCACACCAAGGGTTTTGGAATAGGCTTCCAGCTTTGCATTTATCATCTATTTGACGTTGGACAATTTACTTAAACTTTCTCATCTATATAATGGGATTAATAATACCTTTCATTCCGGGTAGAGGAAATGGGCAGAATGGGTGAAATTGGGAGAGGTTAAGTAACTTACCCAGAATTTTCACCTCTAGTCACAATGGAGTAATAGGAATCCAATTTACCTTCTCACCGTAAACAATCAGAAAACCAGACAAAAACACATAAAACAAATGTGATTAGATGTTAGACAACAGGCAACCCAAGTCTGTGATCCCTAAGAGAAGGGAAATGCATGAAGTGATTGCCCTGATTTTCTGCCCAGAGACACATTCTAGACCACGGCACAGGGAGAGCCCAGGGGACTCGCTGAGTTTCGAGAGAGATCAGAGAGCTGGGGTAGAGGGTGGACAGTGGCTGGAATTTGTAGGGCAGAATTCCAGAGAGGATGGAGTTACAAGAGAGAAAGAGCTTGAAGGTCCCCTTGAATCTTTGCTCAATAGTAAATAGAGTGAAATTCCATGAAAATATGAACACAGTGAGAAGAGAAATGGAAGTTCTGAAAAAAAAAAAAAGCAAGTGGAATTTCCAAGTGGAATTAATAAGGATAGATGCCACAAAAGAAAAAATTACTGAACTTGAGACATGGCAATAGAAACCAGTGAAAGTGAAACAGAAGAAAAAAATTTTTTTAAATGAGGAGAAAGGCACCTGGGTGCCTCAGTTGGTTAAGCAGCCAACTCTCGATGTCGGCACAGGTCATGACTGGGGGGTCCTAGGGTGGAGCCCCACATCAGGCTCTGCATTCAGCAGGGATTCTACTTGAGGTTTCTCTCCCTCCCCCCCTCCCTTTGCCCCTCCCTCTGCTGACTCTATGTCTCTATAATAAATAAATAAGGGCGCCTGGGTGGCTTAGTGGGTAAAGCATCTGCCTTTGACTCAGGTCATGATCTTAGGGTCCTGGGATCGAGCCCCTCATCGGACTCCCTCCTCCATGGGGAGCCTGCTTCTCCCTCTCCCTCTGCCTGCCACTCTCCCTGCTTGTGTTCTCTCTCTCTCTGACAAATAAATAAAATCTTAAAAAATAATAACAAATAAATGTAAAAAAAAAAAAAAAAGAAGGAAGAAGTAAAACATGTGATTACAATAGCCCAAAAGGTGGATGGGAGAGAAGAATTGGAATTATGTTGTTGTAAGGTTCTTAAATTTTATGTGAAGGGGTGTAATAACATTTTAAAGTGCTCTGGGATATGTAGTATATCCAAGGTTGCATATACGGTGGAGCTGAGAACAAATCAGAAACTCCCAATCACAAACCTAGAGAAAGCAGATGAGAACAGGCTCACACAGCTGTAGAATCCTGTAGTGAGTGCACCACTACAGAGTAGTAGCAAAGAGTAGTACCAAAGGCTATAGGAATTGAAGCCCCCCCTCCCCCCCGCCCCCGTCCCTGTAGCTGGTGGAATTGTGTCTTCTAAAAAGACATGTTCAAGTCCTAAACCTCTGTACTTGTGAATGTGACCTTGTATGGAAATGGGGGGTTTGCAGATAACATCAAGTTAAGAGGAGATTTGAGGGGCACCTGGTGGCTCAGTGGGTTAAAGCCTCTGCCTTCGGCTCAGGTCATGATCTCAGGGTCCTGGGACGGAGCCCCTCCGGCTCCCTTCTCAGCAGGGAGCCTGCTTCTCCCTCTCCCACTTCCCCTGCTTGTGCTCCCTCTCTTACTGTCCTCTCTCTTTCAAATAAATAAAATCTTAAAAAGTAAAATAACACTAAAAGAACTTATACTGGATTACGGTGAGCCCTAATCCAAAGACTCGTGACGAGAGAAATTTGGACACGGAGGGGAGTGCTATGTGGCAGTAGAGAGGCAGAGACTGCAGTAATACTTCTATTACCCTAGAAACACCCAGGATGGACTCAGCCACAGAAGCTGGAAGAGACAAGGAAGGATCTTCTGCTAGGGTCCTCGGAGGAGCCATGGTCCTGCCAACACCTTGGTTTTGGACTTCTGGCCTCCAGAACCATGAGAGAAGAAATGTCTATTTTTTAGTGTATTTTAAAAATGTCTATTTTTTTTATTTTTTTATTTTTTAATTAATTTTTATTAACATATAATGTATTATTTGCCCCAGGGTACATGTCTGTGAATCATCAGGCTTACACATTTCACAGCACTTAACAGCACATACCCTCCCCAATGTCCACAACCCAGCCACCCTATCCCTACACGCCCCCCCCCCCCCAGCCACCCTTAGTTCATATCTTGAGTCTAGGAGTCTCTTATGGTTTGTCTCCCTCCCCATCCCTTCCTGTTTCATTTTTCTCCCCCACCCCCCCAAAAATGTCTATTTTTAAGTCACCCAGTTTGTAGTAGGTTATTACAGCAGTTCTAAGAAATCAACACGATCCTAAAAACTTGCTTTTTGTCATGTTCCCAGTCTTTGCAAGGTGAAAAATCTCTGGGGGCCCAGGGAAGAAGTAAATGAGGACAGCAAGGCTCTAAGCTGAAAAAACAAACCAGCTTCAGGATCTAAGAGCCCTAAAGGAGGGAACTGGTTGGACTGGTTTTCTCATAAAACCCAGTGACTTTAATCCCAACCAGGTTGAATTTTAAAATTAATTGACTCAGTAACAAGCAATGCTTGAATACCTTGCCGTGCACGTGTGTGTGTGTGTGTGTGTGTGTGTGTGTGTGTGTGTGTGTCCGTCCGTGTGTCCGTGTGTCGGTCCATCCTTGTGTTAGGCCCACAGAGGAAAGCCAGATGTATCAGATGCCCTCGATCTTGAAAAGCTCTTTCTAGGAGGACTCACCTCAGGGAAAGGTATAGTGAAATAGGTCAAAGGAATTAGTCAAGTAAGTGAGTAACTAGCTACAGGCTCAAAGTCAAGAGTGATTCATTCCACCTAGAGGAAAATCAGCCAGATGGCTTCAGGGAGATGGAGACACTGAGCCAAATAATGCTTCACAGTGGAGTCTGCTTCCCCAAGGACAAGCTGATCTTCTGTGTCCAATAGATACAAATGGAGGGAAACAAATCTACCAGGAATGCTGGGGTTTTTCCAGGGAACATTTCACGATAATTAGGTAGTAGTGCACCCTGCTCAGCGGAGAAGTATAAAGCTGTCTAGCCCTTGCATGAGCAGGGGGCAATTCTCTGGGCTTGCAGAGTCTCTTCTTTTCCCTCCTGGTTCTCCCAGGTGGGGCTGGTGTGCATCGCCCATTCTGCAGAGGCTGAGGAAGGTGACGAAGTTGGAGGAGGGCAAGAGTGACATGGAACTGCTCATGATCTCTTAACAACTGCATTTTGTTGTTAACAACTGCATTTTGTTTGAGAGCTGGTGGTGCAAGGAGAGGGCAGACCTTTGTCTAAAATTTGCAGGAGCCAGGGTACGAGTATAGCCTGCATGTCCCAGTTCCATCCACATTGCCAAAAGGTAGCCCCCCTTGGCCCCACTTGGGCCTCCCCAAGAGAAGAAGCTGTGTCAACCCTGAAAGCAAACGTGATCCTTTGAGCAAGGAATTTTCGAGTCCTGAGTAGCCAGAATGTGGTCTAGAAAGGAGGTGCAGGCTCTAGTAAGCATATTCCTGTGGCCCTCTGGAACCTTAACCCAGGGGGAAGAAACATGGCTGGCATAGGCCTGGAGCAGTAGCCTCTAAAGCCTGGGGCCTGAGCTGACCGACCCTTAGATTTCTCTGAGTCTAACGTGGAATTGGGCAAGAGCGCGCTTCTACTCGACTTGAACGGATACTGAGTGTCTTGGTTTTGCTCTGGTGGCTGGACAAGCTAATGCCAATCATCATGGCAGCCTCTGTAAAGACTCTCATGGAGGGTAACGTGTCTGAAGCAGTGGTTCTCGACTGGGGGCAGTTTCGCCATCAGGGACATTTGCCAGTGTCTGCAGGCATTTTTGGTTGTCACAACTGGAGGGTGCTACCAACACCTCGTAGACAGGCTCCCCTCGACAACCATGATCCAGCCCCAAATGTCAATAGTGCTGAGGTTTGATACATGAATTTTTCAGTATCTTGAGCATGTGGACTTGCTGTAAGATGCTGAGCCTAGAAAGTACGCGATCTATCACAAGAGTTGGGGCTCCTCAAGGACTCCTGCTTCCAGAAAAATGGGTCAATGTTAACAGAAAAACAACCTGATGGTGAACTTGGGACTGTACTATCAGCCTCAACAAATGGACCTGCAGCCCTTACCAAGATGTGCTAACACCAACCGGTCTTGAACCATCAACCCCTTTTCCTTGTGCACCTTGCCACCTGCCACCTGCATCACCTCCACCGTCCCCTTGTCTTTGGTCCTCACAGGGGCAGCTCTCCATTCAACCAAAACTACAATGCTTAAACGGAGTTTTCTTTGCAGCTTAATACCAGGTCTCACAGTGTCCACTCTTCTTTTATTAGGCTATAGAACTTAGGACACGGGCAGAATTTGGACTTAGGTCTGTGTGGTCAACTGAGCATCCAGTACTAGTTTCCCAGAGCAGCCCAGGGTCTGGGAGGGATGACATTTCACCAAATGTTTTTGGCCTCCCTCTAGCCAGAGCAGAAAGCAGCGGCCAGGACATTCTGAACAACAACCTGCCTTCTACCGCCACCCCAGGTTCATAATGAGCCGGCAGGGCCAAGTCCAAGATCATAAGATCATACCCCCTTGTCTTCTTTGTAAGGCCTGGGATCCCAGCAGTTCTGGGATCCTAAAGCTTTCAGGCTCCTAAACTTTACAATAATGTTTTCCAATAATTTCCAATGCTGTTTTTCTCTAAAATTTCCCCAATAATTAGCTAAGCAGAAAGGAAAATGTGTAATTTTTTTAAAAGATTTTATTTATTTATTTGACAGAGAGAGATCACAAGTAGGCAGAGAGGCGGGGGTGAGCAGAGAGCCTGATGTTGCGGGGCTCCATCCCAGGACCCTGAGATCATGACCTGAGCTGAAGGCAGAGGCTTTAACCCACTGAGCCACCCAGGCGCCCCAGAAAATGTGTATTTTTATTGACTCTGTCAATTCTTAATTATTCTGGTAGGAATTCTCCTATGTGAGAAGTCCCCAGCTTAGTCTTTTCTCCAGACTGTTCATTCATTCCTTCATACATCTTTATCTGGCATCTACTAGATACCTGGCCCTTTGGTGCACGCTCGTGTGCTTGTGTGTGCAATGGTGGTGGTGGTGGTGGTAAAGAGCCGTTTTCTTATATACTATCACACAGGCTGATTCCCAGATTTACCATTTCAGTCTGGAAAGAAAGAAAAGATTTGCCATGCAATTTCACCAGAGTAATAACAACCCGGGAAATAATTCCTGATACTTCAGTTATTTGAGGGCTCTGTAAAGGGGTCTTCAAAAAGGGAGTATCAGAGAAAGGAAAGGGAAGGAAGTTTCTGAGAGACTGGTTGTTTTTTTTTTTTTGTTTTTGTTTTTTTTTTTGAGACTGGTTGTTTTTAAAAACAGCTTTGCCTGGTCTGGTGCTTTTCCTACAAATAAATAGTACACCCATCTTTCAAGATCTAAAAAATACTGGTAAGCATCAGTTTTAAGGAGAAATAATGCTTCCTTTGTGCGGTCAGAATATATTAGCTTAACATTTCTTTTTCTTTCTTTTTTTTTTTTTTTTAAGTTTTCATTGGCCTTAAAAGCCCCGAAATTCTAAAAAACTGGATTCTGGAGCTTGAGGTGGGGGGGAATCCCAGGGTTGTGGGCACACAAACACGTCAACAACAAAAACAAAAGGGAAGAGAAAACAATGGGGCAGCGCCTGAAATACTAGAAAGCCTGGACCCAGCAGGAGCCCAGGGGACGGCCAGGAGCTCGGCCCCAGTCGAGCCACGTGACCCCACTCTCGGCCGGCCCATGGGGCCTGGGGAAACAGGAGGGGAGGAGACTCCGGGACAAAGAGCAGAGCTGTAGAAACCAGCCCGAGGGTGAGGATGCCGCTGTTACCGGTGGGAGTTTCTGCCTTTGTTTTTTATCTCACCCAAGGGAAGTTAAAAATTCACCCAAGCTTGTAAAAGGACTCTTTAAGTAAATGTACCTGTAGGGACCTCTGAGGATACCTGTCCGGCCCGTTTACTCACGGTGCTGAGGCCAGAGCGCAAAGGGGAGAGCTTTGGGACAGGCCTGAGCCCCCAGCCCCCACCCCTTCGGGGCTCCCCCTCCCACCTCTCACCCCCACCCCCACCCCCACCCCGGGCCCCCTGAGATCCCTTAGAAAACCGCCTAGCTCTGCTTCCGTCTTAACAGCTGTGCGTGCAGGGGCCTGGGTCCCAGCCACCTGCCAGGTGGGAGAGGACTCTGCTCCCCGGCAAAGGAGCAGCACCACACAGCCAAACGGCCTGAATGAGACTGTTGTTCTTGGTGGTGTTCCGAGAAACACAAACAGCACCAGTCTAGAAAACAGGGGGTGGGTGGTGGGGAAGCAGGAGAGAGTCCAGTGTGTGCGTGGCCACGGAGTCCGTGTCCTCTGGGTTCAGTGAAACTGTGTCCTCTAGCCTCATGACTACCATGATCTCCGTTACTTGGAATGTGTGTTTGTGTGTGTGTGTGTGTGTGTGTGTGTGTGTGTTTCTCTCTCACACACACACTAAGAGCTAGATGAGAGTTTAGAAATCAAATCATTGGTGAATGGCCTGTAAATTTAAGTTTTGGAGAAAAGGAATGAAAATCCCAGTTCTACAGTTCAACCTTGAATTTATCTGCCTAGTCACCTTATTGGGAGTTTTGCCTCTGGGCTCCTTCTTGCTTCTCTCTGATTTCTCTCCTGGCTGAAGGGGAGGAATGGTGGAGTTGAAGGCTCTGCCCATCCTTTTCCGATCACATGGCAAGGATGTGCCTCTTGAAAATGGCCTGGACACAGATAGAAGGAAATAGCACTTGTTGGTTATCAGTCTGCCCTTAGCTCTAAGGGCACCATTTTTCTTTACTTTCATTTTGTAAAAAATTGATATATAACTCACATATAATAAAATGCACAGATGTTAGGTGTGTTTCGGAGAGTTTTAACAAGTGCATATGCTTGTGTAACTCATAGCTCTATCAAAATAGCAAACATTTCCATTACCCCCAACCCCCCAAAATTTCCTTATGCCCTTTACCAGTCTCTCCTCTCCTACTCCCACCCCCGTCTCCAGGCAACTTTGTTCTGATTTCTACCACCCTAGGTTAGCTTTGCTTGTTCTGGAATTCCATATAAATGGGATCTTATGATATGTACTCTTTTTATCAGGTTTTTATTGCTTAACATAACGCTCTGGATATCCATCCGTGTTGTTGCAGGTAACCATAATTTGTATATATCTCCCTGTATATTCCAGGCGAGTGTTGGCTACGAGAGAAATGTGTGTGGTATTTGGAAGATGCACATCAGTCACGATTTTAAGGTTCTAAAGGCAGGTGCAGGTCTAACGGCTGACACAGGCCATGTGCTTGGCAAGTTCACAGACAAGAGGCCCCAGGACCCACAGCACTTTCTGCCCACCAGAACTCCTTTAGCTTCTCCATGGGTTAGTTCAAGCATGTGTGGCTCCAAGGAAAGGTGCCAGCATCTCCTGGACGGCACCCACAGTGTCCAGGTTAGAAGGGGTAAAAATCAGACCTGGGTTTCAGTCTGTCCTCATGAGTTCCCATCTGTCCTCACTCTCAATCAAATCTAGCTTTCTTTCCTGACGGCCGGTATGGTGACCCATAGTCACTTCAGGCCAAACATTAGATCCAGAGACAGCAACTTTGCTGCACTATCTCCTACCAGTTCCTACAGTTGTGTAATTCTAAATAATCCCTGTAATAAATCCTTTCTTCTGTGCCATTCATAAAGTTGCTGCATCTCTGGGCAATCCCCAACTGATTCGGGAAGAACTAGAAGTCGGGATCCAAGCGGACAATGCATCCAACATGAGACCGAAGCTCCCAGCTCCTCGGATTTAGAACCCAATGGTCCACTTCACCAGGCTTCTTCTGCGGCCCCTGAACTCTGAGAGCCCCTGGAATGTTCCACCTCTTCAGCTCCCGGCACACATTCTAGTTCTTCCCGTCTTCTCCCTGTCCTTCCCTCACTACACATGCTCTTGGACCTCGTCTAGTCAGCCGGCTCTTGACTCCTCCTTTCTTTTATCTCAGTCGCTCAGCTCCCTTCTGGCTCCCCTTTGCTCCCTTCTACACCTCCTAGAACCGTCTGAACCGCTTTCTTGCCAGGCAGCTTCAGTGCTATTAAGAATAATTATTGAGGGGCGCCTGGGTGGCTCAGTCGTTAAGCGTCTGCCTTCGGCTCAGGTCATGATCCCAGGGTCCTAGGATCGAGCCCCGCATCGGGCTCCCTGCTCAGCGGGAAGCCTGCTTCTCCCGCTACCATTCCCTCTGCTTGTGTTCCCTCTCTCGCTGTGTTTCTCCCTGTCAAATAAATAAAATCTTTAAAAAAAAAAAAAAAGATTATTGAAATGCAGAAATAAAGCAAGACAGTGACTGCCTGTCTTTTCAGGGTTTAGCAGTATTTAACAGGCTCCCTTAAGATGATTTATTGATCTAGAAGAAAGAATCCAACTTTGACTTTGCTATTTACTATTGATTATAGCCCAGACACTGTGAAGTTATGTGTTGGCTTACAGATTTTTGTCCAATAGAGATGCAAATTATTTCCGTCCAATGGAAAAGATAATCTATAGTTTTGTTGCACTGTAGGACAACAGTCAGTTTTATATCAAACCTAGCATCTGTATTCTAACATTCCTTTTTTTGCCTATAAATACCCAGTTTCTCAATGCTCTTGGAACAAGCTTTACTATCTTACTGGTTCACTAATTAATTGTTGAATCTTTAAGGCATGTTCATTTCATATTTGTACCAGAATCACATTTTTAAATTTTTAAAAATTATACTTTTTAAAAAATTTTATTTATCTATCTTATGGGGGGGCGGGCACTGAGGAAGAGAGAGAATCTCAAGTAGACTCTGGGCCGAATGTAGACCCGACGTAGGGTACCATCTCACAAGCCTGAGACCATGACCTAAGTCGAAATCAAGGGTCGGTGGCTGAACTGAACCACTCAGACACTCCAAAAATTATACTTTGACAACCCCTTCACCCTTTGCTCATTTGGAGCATCAGCTCTCCAAACCACCCATCCTGGATGCATGCAGCCATTCATACCAGACTGTTTTGTGACGTGGTTTTCCTCCAACAGTGTCCAGCAAAGCCAATTGTAGGCGAGCCTAATTATGGTCTCTCTGCAGTCGCTTCATCGACTATGTCTCTTTCCGGTATCTTCACCTTCTTTCCTGACTCCTTCCCTTCAGCTGACAAATGGGCTAAAATCGTACCCACCTTGAAAAACATCCCCCTTGACCTGAGAACCTGGAACAAACATCGTGGTTCTGTTCGAGTTATCAAACCTTGACTCACTGTCCCTTCCACTCCGCTGGAGCAGGAAGAGCCAAGATTCGGGTGAGAAGTGAGGAGAGAAGAAGGAAATGCAGTCTGTTTTGGTTCTTGGCTTTAGGTCACCTGTACCCCATGCAGAAGTGGTTCCTCAAAAAAAGAAAAAAAGAAGTGGTTGCTCCTATGTTCTACTTTCCCAAAACCTGGATTTTGAGGCCAAAGCCTCACTTAGAACATATTTATTGTCTACATAAATGATGCATTATGTTAATTGGTAAAGATATAATGGACAACAAAGACCTGGTCCTTGGTCTACAGAACTCAGTGTGATAGGAGAGAGGGACATTGTTCAAATACTTCCCAAAAAACAAAATTCAACTGGTAAAAAGTACAACAAAAGGGAGCTACTTGGGACCCTAGGAGAATTAGACCTGTCTGGTAGGGTCAGTAAAGGTTTCTTTGAGGAAACAGTGATCATGCTGGCGTCTGAAGGATGAGTAGGTATTGATTAGACAAAACTGAGGGGACAGGACATTTCAGACCAGAGGGATGGGCAAAGCCCTACAGGGGTAGGGAGAGGATCAGGAGGAGCACAGCATGCTGGAGGAGCAGAGGGAAGAGTAGGACTAGAACAGTAGGGGCCCTGGGAGGGTAGACAGGGAGGCAGGGACCACACCATGAGGGCCTTGGCAGTGTTAGGTATTAGGGTTTTATCCTTAGAACAACATGAAGTCACTGGAATGGGACTGGGGTAATCAGATTTGGGTTTTGGAAGATTCCTCTGGGAGTTGTGTACAGAATGAGTTGAAGGAGGGCCTGAGTGGATGCAGGAAGGCTCCTGACATGCAGGTGGCTCGTTGGGACCAGGAGGCAGATGTTGCGGGGGTGCCCTGATTAAATGCAGCTTCGTCTCACACCATTCGTTCTCATGCACCTTCGTTCTTCCTCTGTTCTTCCTTGGTGGTCTCACCCCCGCCTAGGTGCTTATTTTAGTGTATTATTGTTGTCTCTCTTATTAGCATGAGCATTCCTCCATGGCAGTCTCCTTCACTCCTCTCCCTTCTTCACCCCCCAGGGTTTCCAGCCTGATGACGGATGGATGGTAGTAAGTGTTTGTAGTAAGTGTTTGTAGACTCGAAGAGTATCTTCCTCTAGTTTTCACTCCAAGGTGAGGAAGAGGCTCTTCTCCCTACCTCAAGCTCTTCATTTCCCATTCGTTCCTACCTACTCCATATTCTGCCCCCAATGCTGCACTGAAACCTCTCTCACTAAGATCACCACAACCTCCTGGTGGCCAAACACACAGATAATTCTAGTTCTTGCCTTAGCTTGACCTCTGCCCATCCGTTTCTTTTAACTGTTCCCTTCTTGTAAAAAGAGTGTGAAAATTTCTCTGCCCTAGTTTCCATAGCTCCACTGGCTTCTGCTAGTTTAGCCCTCTCTTTGTTTCTTCTCAATATTCTTTAAGGGTTCTAGTTCCTCCAGCTGTCCCTCAAATATCGGGGTTCCCAGAGATCCACTGCTGGCCTTCTTGTCTTCCTGGCTGATTAGTTCATACACACTTAAAATTCCCTTTATGATCTTAGATGCTGAAGACTCTCCTATCTCTCCATGTAACTATCCCAAAACTTTCTTCTTAGCCCCAGCCATGTGTTTTCAAATACACTAGATATCTGTACCTAGATGTACAATGAGCACCTCAGACTCAGAAGTGGACTCATTCTCTTTGGAATCTACTGCCAAACTTGCTCCCTCCCCTTCACCCCCTGTCTCTATAAATAGGACAACCATTTACCCCATCACCAAGTCCCAAGAGTAGAATCATCCTAAATTGTACTGCTCTTTCTTTTTTTTTAATCTCCTACATCCTGTTGGTTCTACCTCTCAAGGCCCTCATGGGCTTGCACCCTCTTCTCCAGGACCACCTCCCTACCAATGTCAGTTCAGGCCCCTGCTTGCTCTCTCCTCTGACATGGTCCCTCTCGTCTCAGCCCTCTGCCCCTCCAGTCTGTCTTCTGTATCACTGCCAAAGGAATTTCCCCCCATCTCTGATGACATCACTACCTGGATTACTCATCACTTGGATAGTCCAAACTCCCGAATCATCTGGCCTTTGCCTTCAGCCCCGTCCCCACCATCTCCTTGGATGCACCCTGGGGTCCAGCTCTATGCTACTGCTTTCAGCTTCCCAAACTTGTCACACAGCTTCCCCAACTTTCAGCCTTTGTGTAAACTGACCCCTCTGTTCCAAACGTCCTTTCCCCACTTGCTGACCTGACAAATTCCTATTCCCCTCCAACCCCTTCTCTGTAAAACTAGCACCCTGACATTTCTATACCACGCCCCTGATCTTTCCTCTCCTAGCACCCTGACATTTCTATACCACACCCCTGGTCTTTCCTGTAGTCAGCTCGACCTGTCCCAGTCCTGGGCTGTGAATTCCCTGAGCAGACTGACCCTGTCTTGTCCATCTGAAGATCTCCAGTGCCCAGCACTGCAGATAATCCCATAAACAGTGATTAGAAAGATAGATGACTAAGTAAAATGAAACCTTCTTCAGTCGAGAAGTTAACTATTGGGTAAATAAAGCTAATGTGAATGGAAATTAATAAAATGCCTTTAGACTAAGACCAGAACTTACTGACAAGACAGGCATCATGATTCTATTGGAAAGAGATGGATATTTCATTTAATGATATTGGGGAAATGAGTTATTTTTTATTTATTTTTATTATTTTTTAATGTATTAATTTAAATCCTGACCTCATGGGACACCTGGGTGGCTCAATCAGTTAAGCGGTTGCCTTTGGCTCAGGTAGTGATCTTGGGGTCCTGGGATCCAGTCCCTCCTTGCTTGCTTAGCGGGGATCCCACTTCTCCCTCTGCCGGCCACTTCTCCTACTTGTGCTCTCTCTCTCTCTCTCTCTCTGACACATAAATAAAATCTTTAAAAAATAAAATAAAATAAATCTTGACCTCATGTCATGCCCTAAGATTAAGTCCATATGAATTAAAGAATTAGGGCAAAAATAATGTCATTTTTAAGGACTAGGAGAAAAATTTATCAACTAGTTATGTGCTTTCTAGATGGGAAATCTGCTCCTAAGCATAACAGTCATGAAAAAAAAAAAAAAAAACCCTTAAAAAGGCTGATAATTGGAACTATATGAAAATGGAAATCTTCTGTAAACCCCAAAAAATAAAAATACAAGTCAAACAACAAACTGGGAAAAACACTTGTCTATAAATATGACAAAGTGTTGTCACATAGCTGCTCATAAAAATTGATTTTAAAAACCATTAAGATTTTGGGGCACCTGGGTGGCTCAGTTGGTTCAACATCTGCCTTCAGCTCAGGTCGTGATCCCAGGGTCCTGGGATCTAGCCCTGCATTGGGCTCCCTTCTCAGCAGGGAGCCTGCTTCTCCCTCCCTGCTCTCTCTCCCTGCTCACAGTTTCTTGCTCTCTCTCATACTCTCACTCTCCCTTTCAAACAAACAAACAAAACCTTTAAAAAAAGAAAAGAGGGCGCCTGGGTGGCTCAGTTGGTTAAGCAACTGCCTTCAGCTCAGGTCATGATCCTGGAGTCCTAGGATCAAGTCCCACATCAGGCTCCCAGCTCCACTGGGAGTATCCTTCTCCCTCTGATGCACTCATTCTCTCTCTCTCTCTTTCTCTCAAATAAATAAATGAAATCTTTAAAAAAAAAAAAAAAAAAAAGAAAGGAAAGAAAACAGTGCTTCTACCAATCAGACATGGATTTTGGAAAAAGCTAGCTTTGGAGGAAGTGGTATCTCTCTACTTACTGCCTCTACTTTTGGAAAACTACCTTACTACCCTCTATGTATTTATAAAATGGAGGCAATCAGTCAATAATTTTGAAACACTCATTTCAAAGAAAGAAGGTCCCCTTCAAAGAAAGAAGGTAAAGATGAGCACCCAGTTACAGGCTCCTTTTAGAATCAATTGGAAGTTATTAAGTGCCAGAGTTTATCTGATCCACAAACATTTCTCCCCTTTTCATGACTAAGACATACACTTTAGGGCTGACAACAGCATTCGATGAGTTAATGTGTATGTGCTAGTTATGATTTCACAAATTATTGAAATGTTGCTTAAGGTCCAAATTGTTATCGTTTGTTAAAACTTGACTTGCCTAAGAAATTAAAATATAATAATAACATGCTTAATTTTTAGCCAAAGGCTAAATGCTTTCTTGCTGGTCTGCCATAAGTGGGATCAAATAATAATCATTTTCCTTGGTGTTCAGGAGATCAATATCCAGACCTAACTTTGGAGCCTAAAGAAAAGCAATTAACATCCCCTGAGAGATTCTTCTGGAGATTAGTTTATGGACTCCCCAGACCCCAGTCCCAGGATGAATTTGGGTGCCATGACTTCTCTTTCTTCTGGAAAGCTCAGTGCTATACCCTCATTTTATTGTCTGTTGTTAATATGCAGCTGTTAATTTTTAACTTCATATATGTTTCTGATCTCTCCCAACTGGGCTGGAGGTTCTTGAGAACGGAGCCTAGGTCTTTTACTTCCTGGACACAAATAATGCTTAGCATAGAGTTGCATATCTTAAATTTAGTAACTTTTAGGTGCTTCCTGAACATGTATTAAATCAACACGTCACAAATTAATCCCCAGCCAGCCCTGTGCTTCAGCAGGGTGATCTGACAGGTAGCCAAGGACCTGCTGCCTCAAACACCTCCCTCAAAACCAGCTTCGGTGCCTAAGAATCCCACCTTCCCTTGCCTCTTGGATAAAACATTGTCTCCAAGAGAACTGTATTAAAATGTAAATATCTAACCTGGGAGGTTTCCATCACTAGTACCTTGTCTTTATAGTTTCATAGTAGGAAGCTTGGGCTTAGGATTGAGTCCGGGGAAAGAGCCAGAGAACCCAGGCTCCCATTTTGGGGTGTGAATTAGGTGGAGCAGCCCAAGGTCGGCAGTGACAGATTAGGGAGGGAGCATAGAGCAGGAGTCCACTGGGCTCAGTCTCTGTCGGGTGGGGCAGGGAATACCTAACTGGGTTAGAGTGTGTCTCCACACAACTGGAACTGATCTGTGGTAGAGAGCCTTCAATGAGAACCAAAGTGGGGCAACAGAGGAGAAAGAATTTCTGGGGGAATCAGAGGGTTTTATTAACTCAAGCTTCCATCTGGAATTGCCCTTAAAAATGATGGGAGGAGGGGCGCCTGGGTGTCACAGTCTGTGGAGCCTCTGATTCTTGGTTTCAGCTCAGGTCCTTATCTTGGGGTTGGGAGATGGAGCCCCACATCAGGCTCTGTGCTCAGAGTAGAGTCTAGTTGACTCTCTCTCTCTCCCTCCCCCTCTGCCTCTTGAAAATAAATAAATCTAAAAAAAAAAAAAAAATGGAGGGGCGCCCTGGGTGGCTCAAGTCTGTTAAGTGTCTGCCTTTGGCTCAGGTCATGATCTCAGGGTCCTGGGATGGAGCAGCCCCTCATTGGGCTCCCTGCTCAGCGGGGAATCTGCTTCTCCGTCTCACTCTGCCCCTCCCCCTGCTTGTGCGCTCTCTCTCTCTCTCTCTCTCTCTCTCTCTCGTCTCAAATAAATAAATAAAATCTTGAAAAAAAATGATGGAAGGATGGGTCGATATAGTATGGCTCTTGACCCACAACCAATACAGTTCCTGAAACCTGGACAATCTGGACGTGAACATAACTACACCTACGACATACCTATGCTCCAGTGCTCCCATGTCTATAAACCCAGGTTATTTTTTCTGTGAATTGTTTGCTAGGAGTCAGAAGTCCGCAGCATCCCAAAGCGAGTAGGGGGTCATGGATACCAGGCAGGGTCCCCTCTCCTCTATGAACCCCTGGTAGGAAGCAGACAGGGAAGGTTCCTATGGTTACAAGGGCTTGGCTGCTTTATTGCTTTCATTCTGCTAGGCGTTTTTACAAGAAGTAAGCAAAGTACAGATATTTTATAGCCCTTTGGCTAGAAAGTATGATATCCCATTTCAAAGAATGAAGGCCCTTGTAAAGGGAAGCACCTAACTATAAGTTTCTTTGGGAAGCAGTCAGAAATTACTAAGTACCAGAGCTTATCTGATACCTGCATAAATGTTTCTCTAGGTATATGACTGCTAAGACATAACCCTGAGGGCTGCTGGCATGATAGCTGTGTGGTGTGGGGAAAACGTTGGAAAGGATTGGGAGAGGTACGGCGCAGGGTCAAGACTTAGCACCGCCATTCATCAGCCCATCATTCAGCCCTTTTTGGGCGTTACCTCGCTGTGCTTAACCAGCCCTCTCATTTGTAAAATGGAAGTAAGAGCTACAGTCTCCGTGCAGATTAAATAAGATAATGTGAAAAAAACACATTGGGATCGGCTAACAAATATTCATTTTCCCTTCTCTTCCTTTCTTACATGGTCTGCTGAACGAACGGCCTAGCGAGGCAGATCTCTGATCAGTAGCCAAATAAGGCTCTGAAAACCCTCGAGGGTAAGAAGAATCTAAAAAATAAGCTGCAGGGGTACCTGGGTGGCTCAGGGGGTTAACGCCTCAGCCTTCAGCTCAGGTCGTGATCTCAGGGTCCTGGGATCGAGCCCCACATCAGGCTCTCTGCTCAATGGGGAGCCTGCTTCCCCCTCTCTCTCTGCTTGCCTCTCTGCTTACTTGTGATCTCTCTGTCATATAAATAAATAAAATCTTTAAAAAAAAAATTAGCTGCAAAAAGGAAGGCAATCTGTCTCATTGAAATTTATAATAATTTACAACTGGAGAGCAGCCAGACCAATCCTGAATCTATTAATTCTGTGTTCTGAGTTCTCTGTGTGGGTATCTATCTGTCTCATTTCTGAAGCTAGAAACTCCTCAGGGGAATGTGTGAGGACTGTGAACCCGAAGAGCTCTGTCTTGTTGAACTTGAATCTCCACAGAACTAGTGTGGCGCCTCCCAACAGTTTGACTATTGATTAAAACAGAATCATTTAAAGACTTTTTTAAATTTTTATTTATTTGAGAGAGAGAGAATGAGAGAGAGAGAGAGTGCATGAGAGGGGAAAGGTCAGAGGGAAAAGCAGGCTCCCCCCGCCCCCCCAGCAGGGAGCCAATGCAGATTCGGGACTTCAGAGTCTGCATTGGCTTGACTCTGAGCCAAAGGCAGTTGTTTAATCAACTGAGCCG
Source organism: Procyon lotor (assembly GCA_028646535.1). Classification (NCBI taxonomy): domain Eukaryota; kingdom Metazoa; phylum Chordata; class Mammalia; order Carnivora; family Procyonidae; genus Procyon; species Procyon lotor. Next base: position 55,230,870 of record CM053610.1, read on the forward strand.
CCCAGGCACCCCAAAACAGAATCATTTAATCTCCCCTCCCTGCCAGGTAGGGTTTTTTTTGTTTGTTTGTTTTTGTTTGCCAGTTGGTTCTGAATTATTATTCTCCTTAGGTAACTTTGGATCCCCTTAACCCTTACTTATAGGCCAGCCTTCACATTTTTGTCCCCATGTTATGCCCAATAACATTCATCAAAGAATGCCTTTCAACAGATGATTTCTAGAGGAGTGAGCCAGCTTGAGTGATGTACAAACCAAGCTATGCTTGTGTTCTCTATACTCCTCTAATTCCACTGCTTGCCATTGCCATTCAGCGGGCCCACTGCTTTCTCCTACAAAGCCTTTTGTACCCAAGGATAGAAGCAAAGTGTGATATCTTCCATGTCAAGATGGTTTACTAACCCTTCACCGGTCTGAGATATTCTATGACCTACTTGTACCATTTAGACCCACATGCTATTTTTTTTCTGGGCTATCGTTTTTTGTGTTTTTTTTTTAAGATTTTATTTATTTGACACAGAGAGAGTATAAGCAGGAGGAACTGCAGGGAGAAGGAGAAGCATGCTCTCCACTGAACAGAGAGCCAGGTGAGGGCTGGATCCTGGACCCTGCAATATGACCTGAGCTGAAGGCAGATGCTTAATCCATCAAGCCACCAGGCTCCCCCAGCTATCTTTTTGACCTAATAAATCTTGCATGGAAGTGGATGTGGTAATTACTTTATTGGTTCATAGACTTCTCTACAGACTTCTGGAAGTTACTTTTTTTTTTTTTTTAACAGGAAACCAACAAGATGTGAAATGTCTTTCTTCCTCCCTCCTCTACTCACATTCTTTTATTTCCTTCTTCTTTCCCACCCTTCTACCAATTCATGGCCGTAATTCTCCCTCTAATGTAGTCAGTCCTCAGTGACTGCTGATCCTTAGCACTAAGGCTGGGGACAGCCTAGATCTCTCAGGAACATTATCAAACTGGATACATTCTGAGTCAGTATTAAACACAGTGATGTGTGTTATAAGAGTTTCATCTGGGCCATGACATGAGTGATAGATAAGTCACTCACCTGTGTAGGATTGCCAGTGAAACTAAGTTTATGATACTTCATCCATTCTTATCACAGACCTTGATTTTCTGGGGACATCTCAGGAAGTCCTGTGGGGACAGATAATTCCAGAGAGAAAGCCATGTAAGTGTCTTTTTCCTTTGTTGTTTCTTTCTTGTGCCTTGCAAGCTGCCAATGTGTTCCTTCTCAAACCAGCAATATGAGAACCCAGGTGACAGTCCTGTTTGACCCTGTCCAGTTCTTGGGAGAGGGAACTTCCTCCGGATCATGTATGTATACCTGGTTGCCTTGGAGATGTCATTAAACTTGAATGCTGTCTGAAATAAGTTCTCAGGTTCGTCAGAGCTGTGGCATACCCTGTATATGACCCATCATAAAAACCCCACCCCTCTCTGATCCTGATAAGGCGAGGGTAAAGGTCTGTCTCTGTTTACCACACTCTAGTTCCTTCCGTCTGGGCCACAATACAATTTCTGGAACCAACCAGCTCTAAAAACACTGTCGTTGTTGAATGGTTAAGTCACCCACAAGGTAAATGCTCGATACTTATTAATGATCATGACTCAATCCTTCAGGTGTTTACTAAGCTAAGACTGGACACCCCACAGCCCCCACTTCACCGCATCCTCCCAGAGAGGGCACCTCCACCTTCCCTACAAAGATTGCCACCACCTGCCATGATACTCTGCAGGACAGGGCAATCACCCTCGACCTTTGTATTTTAATATTAAAAATCTGCACCTCGGGCGGATTTCCCATCTCCTTCCAACAGCCTGTCAGGCTAGTCAGACCTTGCCTTATATCCTGTTTTCCTCCATCACTTTCAGAAGAACAAGACTTGTAGGCCACCCAGCGTCACAGTGGCTATTCACCGCAGGACCCTGAGCTCCTCACCAGATCTTACCGAGTCCCCCTCGGCCCTTCCCACACTTTCCCACTGCACTCTGACTCCTGCTCTGTCGCCATCCAACACCCTGGCAGCCTCCTCTTCCTTGGACGTTCCCACCGCCTCCAGGCGGTGAGTGAACCTGGCCTCCCCTGCAGCTGGAAGCCACTTTTACTTATCCCCTCCCCTCCCAGGCACCTCAGGGCCAGAAGGTGTCTGAGATGTTCTGCTTGTCTTTTCCAAACTATTTCTTTGCTTTGCGTCCTTCTAAACATCCGGCTCCTTCAAATTCCCTGCCGTCACCCTTTGTCCTTTCAGCTCCTCCCTTATGAGCTCCATCGTCACCCGTGTCTGACCGATACTTGTATCTCCTCTCGTCCTTACTTCCGCTAGTAGTGTCAAGTTCATGAGAGAAAGGGAAAGACCGAGAAATGATCACAGACTGAAGGAGACTAACAATGTATGATGATTGTATGCAATATGGGATCTTAGATTAGAACCTGGAACAGTAAAAGATTATTAGTGGAAAAACTGGGGAATCCTGAATGAAGTCTATAGCTTAGCTAATAATATTATACCAACGTTTAGTTCTTAAGGTGTTAACACTAGGGGAAATTGAGTACAGGATGCTGGGGACTCTAACTCTTCAACTCTTCTGTAAATCTAAAATTATGTCAAAATAAAAACGTAAACTAATAACTCTCCCATCTCATCTTCATACCCTTCTTTCAGCTGGTGGCCTCGCCTCATACATCCGTGATCCAAGATAAGTGTGGGAATGAAACTTTCCTTCTGTCACAACCACATTAGCTGGTGTCCTGCATCTGCCTCTGTCCTTCTGGAAGAAGACCAGAGCTGCCCCTGCTCTTTTCCAAGGCTACCCCTTCTTCTCCGGGTCTCATTCTCTTTCCATTCTCCCCTTCTCAAGGATGCCCCTTCCTCTTCTGTCCCGCATCATTGTCCCCCTCCCTCCTGGGTCACTCCCATCACTGTGTACACAGGCTGTGTTGTCTCAGAGTAAGAAGACCCTTCCCTGTCTCTGCCTCCCATTGCGCTACCCCATTTTCCTCGGCCCCTTGGAAAACATTTTGCAAGACTTATCTGCACACGTTCTCTCCTTGATTGCTATTTCTGGTCAATTTCTCTCCATGCTTCCTGTGATTCTACCAAAATTACCAAAATCCAGTGGACCATTCTATGTCATCTTACTGATTTTTCAGCGGCATTCAGCACAGTTGACCATTAACGTATTTTGAAAACCCTTTTCACTTCTGTGACACTCCTTCTCCTAGCTTATTCCTACTTCATTGGCCACTGTTCCTCAATGTTCTTTCCTGGCTCCTCCTCTTCAGCTCAACTTTTAAATGATGGGATACCTTAGGCTCCTTCCCAGACTCCTCCTTTTTCTCTATATATTCTCTAGTTACTTCATATACTCACTTAGCTTTAAAATACCATCTTTATACAGATGACTCTCTATGAATTTAGACTTCCGTATGCCACACCCTACTTGACATCTCTGCTTGAATGGTTAATAGACCACTTGGACATTTTCCCTCAAGTCCCTTCCATCCATCTTCCCATTGTCAACAAATGGCACCATTATCCTCTTCAGCTGCTAAAGCTAAGAACCTGGGATTGATCTTGGATTCCTCACTTACCCTCCTGTCCTGCATTGGAATTACTAAGTCCAATCTGCTGTAACTCCAAAAATGCATCTTTTATGTATTGGTACTCCTCTCCATCTTCACTACTACTCCTCTTGTCTAGGTTAACATAATTTCTCACCGAGACTACTGCAATAGCTTTTAAATTCATCTTCCTTCTTACACTCTGCACATTTAAGGTGCATCCTCTACAAAGCATTCAGAAGTGATGTTTCCACAGCATAACTCACGTCTATCTGTCCCCTGCTTCTCTCCCTACAATAGAAAAAAAATCTTTACCACTCCTGGGGCTTTGCCTGAGCTGACTGCTGCCCTCAGGCCCTTCCCCTCTCAATCACAGAATTCTAGTCCCATTGACCTCATTTCTGTTCTTCCAGCAGACTTTTTGTGTAGTCCACTTTTTCTTTTTGTTGTTGTTGTTGTTATTTTGTTGCTTTAAAATATTTTATTGGAATCCTTTTGATAAAAACAAGTATTTATGTTAAAGAAATCTAATTGATCTGAAATATTAAAGCGTCTCAACATTTCCGGGCAGTTTCTTTCCTCCAGTAAATTGACAGCTGCTCACACAGGTTAATGCAGGAAAGCTAGATGGATGTTCCTAGGATCTGCCCAACACCAGACAGGAGATATCCACTGAATTAACATAGGCCACTTTTTCTATCTTACAGCAACACTGAATTAGATAAAATATGTTGCCAAAATCAAGGTATGCTGTAATTTAAGGCTATATCTCTTAATCAGAAGTGGTACTGCCTTGCCCAAAGGGCTGGAAATGTATGGAGGCCTTTTTTGAGTTGTCTAAATGACTGAGTAGATTAAGTGGGTGAAGGCTAAACTCCTTGAAATATTTTGCAGAATATCCTATCCAAAAGTCCAATATAGTGCCCCATGTTAAGACATCTAGTCTAAGGCATTCTTGTGTCCATAAAAGACTTATAACAATAATGTTTATAGCAACTTTATTCATAATAGCCCCAAGCTGGAAACATCCCATCTGTCTACCCATAGCAGGATGGGTTAAACAAACTGTGGCATGTTCATACAGTTCAGTACTTCTCAGCAATAAAAGAAAACAAATTGTCAACACGTGCAACATGATGAATTAAAAAAAATTTTTTTTTAACATTTTATTTATTTGACAGAGAGAGATCGCAAGCAGGCAGAGAGGCAGGCAGAGAGAGGGGGAAGCAGGCTCCCTGCTGAGCAGAGAGCCCGATGCAGGGCTCGATCGCAGGACCCTGAGATCATGACCTGAGCCGAAGGCAGATGCTTAACGACTGAGCCTTTAACCCACTGAGCCACCCAGGTGCCCCGAATTTCAAAAATTTTTAAGAGCAAAAGAAACTTTACACAAAAAATGAAAGATGGTTTGATTCCTTTTATATGACAACTCTAGTGGGACCAAACACATACGTTCCAGGGCCCAGTACAAAATGAAAATGTGGACTCCTTGTTAGAATATTGAGAATTTCAAGGTTGTTACAGCTCGCATTATACCAAGTATGTTACCCTTCTAAGCATGGGCTCCTGTGTGACTGTCCAAGTTGCGTGTCCATGAAGCTGCTCTTGAGTGCCTTAGTAGGCAAACTAATGCATACTGGAAAACAGATCAAAATTGGGATTGCATCTGCAGGGAGCAGGGATTGACTAGGAAAGGAAAAATAGAACTTTTGGGAAATGATAGTTAGGTTTATCTTTAAAAAACAAAACAAAACAAAAAAAACAGCACCCTCTCCCATTGTGGAGTTCAATGTGGGGCTTGAACTCACAACCCTGACATCAAGACCTGAGCTGAGATCAAGAATCAGATGCTTGGGGTGCCTGGGTGACTCAGTGGGTTAAGAGTCTGACTCTTGGTTTTGGCTCAAGTCATGATCTCAGGGTTGTGGGATCGAGCCCCAAGTCAGGCTCTCCGCTCAGTGCAGAGTCTGCTTACGATCCTCTCTCTCTCTCTCCCTCTGCCCCTCCCTTTCTGTTCTTTCTTTCAAATAAATATATCTTTTTTTTTTTTTTTTTAAGATTTTATCCATTCATTCGACAGAGGCACTGTGAGAGAGGGAACACAAGCAGAAGGAGTGTGAGGGAGAGAAAAGCAGGCTTTCTGTTGAGCAGGGAGCCCAATGCAGGACTCAATCCCAGGACCCTGGGATCATGACCAGAGCCAAAGGTGGATGCCTAACATTGAGCCACTGAGGCACTCCATTTGTATTTATCTTGCTAAGAGTCTGTATCACAAGTGT
>CM053610.1:55237225-55266260 GCA_028646535.1 Procyon lotor
TCTGCTCCTAGAATTGCTGTTCTTATTCTCTTCTCTCTGCTGTTGTGTTTGCCGGCTTTTAGAGTGGTTTTCAGCCTCTTTCTGGATCCCAGTGCTCTCCGTGCCTCCTACACCTCCGCCATCTTGTCTTGGTCCCCTTGATTTTGGTATTTTTGTGAGGCACCTTTGAGACTGTGGCTGTAAGATTAAGTGATGGGGGAAGTTTGTTGTTTTTTTTTTTTAAAATAACAATTGTTTTAGTGAATGAATAAAGATTAACAGGAAATGAATGTTGGGCATAACTGGCCTGGTTAGATGGAAATTTCACAAGTAAAAGCTTTCACATATGCAAGCTGAGTTTTAATTTCGAGAGAGAATGAAGATTGTAGTCACTGGAAAAGAGAAGAAGATAAAGGTAAATACGGAACACAAGAGAATGCAGCTTCTCTTTTATTTTTCATGTAGGAAAGTATTTGGGGGAAAAGGTTAGAATATGTGTGTATCTCCTAAATAGTTGCTGATATAACTAAAAATTTAACCATTCTGTAAATACTGTTTTGTTCCAAATTTCTTATTGGTTGAGAAGAGCATTTAGGGTGTAAGAAGCGATCTACATCCTCAGGTTTTTAACAATGTTAAACAGTAATTTATATATAAATATAAAGTGGGAACAGTTTCTGAAATAGTTAAAAATATCCTTGTATGAAAGTTAATTTGAAAGTAGAGTTTATGAAATGGTAAAATTTACTGTCAACAGTTTGTTTATAGAACAAATTTAATATGGGACCATTGAATGTAGTGTTTTTCAATTTTGTGACTTTAAAAATAATATCTTTAAAATTTTCTACACTAAATTTTCTGTCAAAAATGATCATGTAGGGAATATGTGCTCTCACATTATTTGTATTATAGTTTGGTTTGCTAATTGTTAATAACTTAACAATTCTGCATTCTTAATAACTGGATTTGAGTTAATTTTTGCCCTCTGGGACGTCAATTTATTTTTACTGGATTGTTATCCAAGGGTTAAAACAGTTAAGCCTCATTTACTGTGTGCGCTTTGGATTTAGAAGTCCATGCATATGTATGTATATATATAAGCATAGATCCTTTACTTTCCTGGTACTGTTTTGTCAGTGATAGGCCCAAGCAGCCAGAAAATTTGCATTGTTCAGCCCTCATTTGGGAAAACTTGAATTTTAGCTGTTGTTATCTCTGTGATGTTGCTGTTAGTGGAAAGATTTTAGGTGTACAACTTTGAGATCAGTGGGCGGGGGTGGGGGGTCAGGAATGCAGTTCCAGAAGGAACTGTGATGTGATGTTATCTGTGATGGGCCAGAGTTGGATATTTTTAAATGGTCTCTATTTTTTTTAAGTATTTATTTATTTGGGGGTGGGGGACAAGCACACTCCTCACTGAGGACCCTGAGCTGAAACCAAGAGTCAGATGCTTAACTGACTGAGCTGTCTAGGTGCTCCTGTAAACATTTTTTTAAATGAAAGCACGTAAAGGTGTAGTTCTTGGTGGTTAATAAAAGCTCTCTCTAAAATAAGGAGGTGGGAAGGCAAGAATCAGAGCGTTCCATTGTCTCCGCAGCTTAACTTTTCTGAAATGCTGCAGTTGATTTTGCCCTTTGTGGCTGACTTTATTCTTCTAAAAGTTGCCATGCTTTAATATTGTGTGTCTCAGATGTAAACATGTATCAGAAGCACCTGGTGGGCTTGCTGAAACAGATTGCTGGGCTCCATCCCTAGAATGAGAATCTTTCAGTCTGCGGTGAGGCTAGAAAATTTGCATTTCTCAAATGTACTCAGGTAATGCTGTTTGAGAACCACACTTTGAGAACTACTTGCTAATAAAATAAATTACTCCTAGTACATTAGGAATGCAATCATATTTCAAAGTGAGGATGAGCGTGTGATTTCTTTTCACCAATTTGCAGCCTGCTACAAGTGCTGTGGTCTTGGGCATTCACTGGGCATTCTCTGGCCAGAAGTTGGTGTGTGTAAATTGAAAATGTTTAAAAGAGTTTCTTAAAATTTATAGCCTCTCTGTCAACGTACAGATCTTCTGTTGACGATTTCATTCATCTGCCTTTTTATCTGGGTCATCACATTTATAGCCTGCCCAGTAGGTGCGGAGGCCCTGTCTAATAGGACCTCTCTTCTCCCTCTCCCGCTCTGGGACAGGAAAAGCTGTTTCTGCGGTAAGCAGATTGTTTGCATTATACACAAGATATTAGCCACTATGATAATTACAAAATATATGTTGGCCACTTTGGCTTCATATTATGCATTTTTTTTTTTTTTAAAGATTTTATTTATTTGACAGTGAGAAACACAGTGAGAGAGGGAACACAAGCAGAGGGAATGGTAGCGGGAGAAGCAGGCTTCCTGCCGAGCAAGGAGCCTGATGCGGGGCTCGATCCAAGGACCCCGGGATCATGACCTGAGCCGAAGGCAGACGCTTAACGACTGAGCCACCCAGGCGCCCCTATATTACGCATTTTGATTTACTCCCTCCCCACCTTCCGACATTCCTTCCCTCCTGTCATGGAATATTTTGACTGCATAGATCAGCCCTTGGGAAGCATACCTACTGGCAGCAGATAAGCCAAAATGATGATGTACCAAAATGCCAGAATCTAAATTTTTAAAGTGTTTATTTGAAGCTTTTCTGCTTATAAAGGTAACACCTACTGTTGGAACAAGTGAGACAGTGATACAAAGAAGTACAGAGGCAAAAGTTGACTGTTCTTCCCTCTTTGGATGAACAATTGTGGCACCTGGTCTACTTCCTCCAGCTCCATTATACTAACTTTCTTATTGTAGGTTAGGAGTTTTTACTTTGATCTGAAGTACTTGACACTTATCTGTTAAACTAGACTATACTGTGACCGGAAAATAGTAGTGTTAATTCTTGATTAATACTACAGGATTAGACTGTTGTAAGATTTTGTGTCTGGGAAGAGTGGATTTTAGGAAGGCAAGCAGTGCAATTATGGATCGAGACTGGAAAAGAAGAGGTCATTTGTCCTAATTTCATTGCTGTCACTTAAGATTTTAACAAACCTTGATTTCTCAATCCGAAAGTAGAACATTAAGTAGTTAACTTTGTAGGGAAGAAGGAACTTTTTCTGCTCTCTTCTGTTCATTGTTTGGAGGTCTGCTAATTAAACTGATAAACAGATTAGCAAGAGGACAGTTTTTTGAGTTCACAGAAAAATGTGACTCAAGGAGGCTGTTAGAATTTGGGGCTTATATACTGTTTGGGGAATGAGAGGGGGGAAGGGGGCACTTAGGGGAAAACAAATGACTTTTAGGAGTGATTTATGAACCCTTTGGAGAATAGATGGAGGATATGATAATTTTGACTTCCTTGGTTCTGAAACTCCCCAGGAAGGGATTTACAACAACAGAGTTCTTTTGGGAGGTTCTACTTTTCGGGAGATAAGAGAATTCAGAAATAGTCTATTCTCAGATGCTTTCATCTTGGAATAATTTTTATGCCACTGTGACATATTCTGGACCTCTCATCAACATTAACTACTGTGTCAGTAAGATGTGAGTTGTGAATTCCTACATCCCCCCAACCCCCCAACCGGAGTAGACTGTTTAGGGTTAAACTCAGTATCCGTTAGGACTCTTTATTTTGCACGCAACTTAAACCTCAGTACACCCGGGCATATGAAGTTAGAAGTCTAGAAACAGGGTAGGCTTTAGAGTTGCTTGATCCAGCAGCCCAATGACACCATCCAAAGCATCTAATTTCTTGATCTCTTCTATCTTCGTGATTTGAATTTCAGCTAAAGGCTGGTTCCTCTTTGGTCCTAGGTTGGCTGCCTGCCAGTAGTAATGCATGCAACATTCCAAGGAAGGGTCCTGCAAGTTGCCTTGATGGGACCATTTAAGCAGTGATTGTGGCCAAGGATATATAATGCGATGATGGGCCTAAGATAACTAGGGATGAGTTATCCCTGTTTTGGAGATACACAGAATGAGAGAGCACTACTGGGAAAGGGGAAGAAGGAGAATGACTGTGGTGTAGACAACTTGCCATGTCTACTAAGATACTGTTTTGTAATTGAAGGCTTTCATGTTTTATAGTGTGATACTATCTTTTAAATAAATATGATTCCTAGTTATAACCTGCTCTAGATTCTGTAGGGAATCAGCCTAATATAATACCTTCTTTATTCTGTTATAAACCTTTAAACTTACCTTGTTAAGTTATAAAGTGAATTCGTTATAAAGTGAATTCAGCCCTTCACTGTCATCGTAGATATTTGTAATGAATTTACGCATTTAAATTACATGACTCAGAACTACTTTGAACAAACCTCAGAGGATAGCAATCATTTCATGTATGATTTCTGAAAGCTTTACTCATGTTTTCCAGCTGTGCACTTAGGAGCTTAAGTGATGAAGGGAGCAGTCATTTACATGCATGGTTGGGTTAATTTGCCTTTTTTCCTAGGCTTAGCTTTGTACATAATGGTTCAGGTGCTTTGGTGTCTGCTTTCCATAAATCTTAAGGAAAGCTTAATTTTCTATTTCTGAAGTAAATAGAAATGTAGATCTATGCTGCCCCCAGGACAAGGTTCAAAAAGGCAATGAATTTTCACCAAAAAATAGTTTCAGTTAGATTGGGTGATTCAGTGAGATATATTAAATTTTAAAATCTTTCTATACTATATTTGAGCATTTTATATATTTTTTTATCTTTTAATATTTTTAAAAAATATTTTATTTATTTATTTGACAGAGATCACAAGTAGGCAGAGAGGCAGGTTGGGGGGGGGGAAGCAAGCTCCCTGCTGAGCAGAGACCCTCCCCACCCCCCAAAAAAGCGCTCGATCCCAGGACCCTGACTGAGATGATGACCAGAGCCCAAGGCAGAGGCCTCAACCCACTGAACCACCCAGGTGCCCCTTTATCTTTTAATATTAGTTTTCACATACACTTATTACTGACATTTCCTCTATTACTAGAAAAGTAGTAATGTTAGATAAATCTTTACTGACAGGGGCGCCTGGGTGACTCAGTGGGTTAAAGCCTCTGCCTTCGGCTCAGGTCATCATCTCAGGGTCCTGGGATAGAGCTCCACATCGGGCTCTCTGCTCAGCAGGGAGCCTGCTTCCTCCTCTCTCTCTGCCTACTTGTGATCTCTGTCAAATAACTAAAATCTAAAAAAAAACAAAAACAAAATTTTATTGACAATACTGGGACAGAAAAAAATGAAAGTTTTTAAAAAGCCACAGTTGCATGATCCTAACAAAACTGTATCATTGTATGAGTATATGTAAGCTGTAAAGATACTGTAGTGTATAAATGCTTCAGTGTTTTTGTTCTTGGAAATGAAAAAGAAATACCAAGAAAGGAAGTATTCATATTCTCCACCTAGAATTATCTCTAAATACATGTTGACATTTTTGCTTGTAGTTGTCCTTGTTTCCTATTTTTTTAATTTTTATTTTCTGATTGAAGTATAGTGGGCACACTGTTAATATTAGTTTCAGGTGTACAACGTGGGGAAGTCGATTAGCATGTGTTGCTAAATGCTCACTGTACAGCGCTCCTATAGTATCATTGACCATGTTCCCTAAGCTGCACCTTTCGTCCCTGTGACTTTGAAAAGGAAAGCCTCCCCTCTGCTGGTATTGCCTGTCTTCCCATCCCCCTCCCTTCTGGCAGCTTTCAGTTCTTTGTATTTATACTTTTGTTTGGTGGTGGACCTTTAGGTTGTTTCTGCTTCTCTGGCTATTATGATTGGGTCTTTTATGAACAGTGATATATGAGTATTTGATATCTGTTTCCAGTTCTCTTAGGTATTTATTTAGGAATAGAATTGGTGGCTCATAATGGTAATTTTATGTTTAACTTTTTGAGGAAATACTAAATTGTTTTTCAAAGTGTCTGTACCGTTTAACATTCCCACAAGCGATATAGGAGGTTTCCAGTTTCTTCACATTGTTACTAATAATTTTTTTTTGTTAAGATTTATTTATTTTAAAGAGAGAGAGAGAGACAGCTGGCACGTGTTGGGGGTTGCATTCAGAGGGAGGGGGAGAGAAATCCTGAGCACAGAACCCAACAAAGGGCTCAATCCTAGAACCCAGAGATGATGACCTGAGCCGAAATCAGGAGTCGGCTACTTAACCAACTGATGAGCCACCCTATTCTTTGTTTTTCGGGTATTGTCTTAATAGCCAGTCTGGTGGATGGGAAGTGGTATTTCATTATGGTTTTGATTTGCATTGCGCTGGTGGCTAATGATGTTGGGCATGTTTTCATATGTTTGGTGGCCATTTGTCTTTGGAGAAATTTCTATTCAGATTCTTTGCTCATTTTACAGTTGGGTTGTCTTTTTGTTAATGAGTTGTAAGAGTTCTATATATATTCTGGATACTAGATCCTTGTTCTAAGAAATACATATTTCTTCAATTTTTCCACTTGCCTCAAGTTGTTCATAGTGATGCTTATTTTTTAAAAACACTGCTGTATTTACTGATAAATTCCTTGCTTATTTTTAATATAATTCGTGCCTCCCCCAACATTTCCTCCTTTTCATAGTTTGTATTTTTTTTAGAGAATCAATTTGTGACTTTTTATTTTTTTTAAAGATTTTATTTATTTGACAGAGGGAGATCACAAGTAGGCAGAGAGGCAGGCAGAGAGCAAGGGGGAAGCAGGCTCCCTGCTGAGCAGAGAGCCTGATGCGGGGCTCCATCCCAGGACCCTGAGATCATGACCTGAGCCGAAGGCAGAGGCTTTAACCCACTGAGCCAGCCAGGAGCCCCAATTTGTGGCTTTTTAAATCCTCTTTTGTATCTTTGCTTTTTATTTCATTAATTTCAGTTCTTATGTATATTTTCCACTTATTTTTTTTTTTTACCTTTTTAGTTGTGCTCACTATTTTTCCAGCCTTTTATTTTTCAGTAAACGTCTAAGATTACACTTTTCTGTGTTGCTTTAGCTGAATGTATCCTGTAAGTTTTTAAAGGTACAGTCTCTTAGTTTTCAGAATTTTATTCCTGTTATCATTTATTTAGAAGTGTGTGTATGTGTGTGTGTGTTTATTTTCTAAGCTTGGTACATGTCAGTTTCATAAACGTTCTCAGTGTACTTGGGGATCATGTGTGCTCCCTAATTTTGGTTACAGAATTTTCGGTGTGTCCATTAGATTAGATAAAGCTTTAGTTCTGTTTACATTGTCTGTATGCTTGCTAATCTTTGATCTGCTGAGTTATTGAGAGAAGTTTGGATTTCTCTCTGTAGTTCAGTCCATTATTGCTTTATATATTTCTCAATACACAGCTGTACTTTCTCTGTGCTGAACTGAAACTTCATCATTCTTTAGGGACAGTGTCCTTAGTGATGCTTTTAGCCTAATGTTTTGTTTTGTTTTTTTGTCTGATAGTAAAAGGGCTATCACAGAGTCCTTTTTAGTTTTTTACGTGGTATATATTTTTCCATCCTTTGTGAGTCTTCATGGTAACAGCTTATAGCTGGATTTTACTTATTTTAAATTTATTTTGATAATTTTTTTTTTTTAAAGATTTTCTTTATTTACTTGACAGAGAAGAGAGAGATCACAAGTAGACAGAGAGGCAGGCAGAGAGAGGGGGAAGCAGGCTCCCCGCTGAGCAGAGAGCCCGATGCGGGGCTCCATCCCAGGACCCTGAGATCATGACCCGAGCCGAAGGCAGAGGCTTTAACCCACTGAGCCACCCAGGTGCCCCGATAATCTTTTTTTAAGTGGCAATTTGGATCTATTTCTATCATATTACTATGTGATTCCTATTCTTCCTGGTTCCCCTTACTCATTCTCTCATTCTTTCTTATATATATTTTATTTGACAGGGAGATCACAAGTAGGCAGAGAGGCAGTCAGAGAGAGAGGAGAAGCAGGCTCCCTGCTGAGCAGAGAGCCCGATGTGGGGCTCGATCCCAGTACCCCGAGATCATGACCTGAGCCGAAGGCAGAGGCCTCAACCTACTGAGGCACCCAGGTGCCCCCCCCTTTCTTATATATTGATTGGGTTTTTAAAACTCCCATTTTGCTTTTCCTATCCTCCCCCATCCTATCACACCTGCACTGGTTTGGAAATTATTCACAGATTTTTACAAAATGTGTATACATAACTTATCAAAATCAAGTCTATCAGTATCTTCTCACTTATTTCCCAAAATACTAGGGCCTTAGGATATCTGAGATCAGATTACATTTCTTCATTATTGGCTGGTATTTTAGTTCTGTGTTTTTTACCCCTTTAGATTTCCATTCTATATAGTCAGTGTTAAGTTTAGATTTGCCCATATGCTTACCAATTTCTTTGCTATTCATTTCTTCTTCCTGAATATTCTTTAGGAGTTTTTTATTGGCAGTCTATTTAGTTAGGTTTTGTTTGTTTGAAAGGTCTATATCACCCTTGTTCTTGAAGGAGAATTTTGTGGGTGTACGATTCCAGGTTGATAGTTATTTTTCCTTTGTATCTGTAAGATTGCATTATGTTGTCCTTTGGCTTGAATTATTATTGTTGGGATATCTTGGTTCCAGATATTGATTCCTTTTATTGCTCTGAGTCCAGAAGTGTAATTCTTTTTTCTATTTGGATTTGCTGTGTTTTCTTAATCAGAGAATTCATGTCTTTTATCAGTTCTGGAAAATTATCAATCATTATCTCTTTAAATGTGTTCTTCATTCTCTTCTCCTAAAACTGTGATTGGACATATGTTAGACTTTCACATTCTTTTTCTGCCATGTGTCTGTGCTGCTCTCTTTGTGATCACTTCAGATGTTCCAATTCACTTAGTGTCTCTTCAGCTCTGATATGTTTAACCAGTCCATGGGGGTTTTTTTTCAATGGCTGTATTTTTTATTTATAAAAGTTATTTGGTTCATTTCTAACTCTGTCTAGTTTTTTTTTTTTTTTTTAAGTAGCATCTTGTTCTTTGCTCCTGTGTTCTGTTCTATATTCTATTATTTCAAATTAATTTTTTATTTTTTTAAATTTTTATTAATATATACTGTATTATTAGCCCCAGGGTACATGTCTGTGAATCATCAGGCTTACACATTTCACAGCACTTACCATAGCACATACCCTCCCCAATGTCCACAACCCAGCCACCCTATCCCTACCCCTCTGCCTCCCAGCCACACTTAGTTCATTTCGTGAGTCTAGGAGTCTCTCAAATATTTTTATATACTTTATGTTCCATATCTAAAATTTCTTGGTTTAAATGTACCCCTTGTTTCTGCTGAGTCTTTTTTTTTTTGTTGGTGGTGGCTTCTTTCCTTGTCTGTTATGTATATTTAGATGACGAATTTGCATCTAACTGGGTTCTGTCCATGCAAATCATAGATCCTCCCTCTCCCTCAGATAAATTTTGCCCTTGCCATATATCCCACAATGTAAGCCAGGAACACCTTATTTTTTAATTTTTTATCTTTATCTTTTATCTTTATTTTTAATTTTTTTATCTTTATCTATAAATATCTGTGTATTTATTTAGAGAGAGCAAGAGTGTGTGTGGACAAGGGGAGGGACAGAGGGAGAGAGGTTAACATGAAGCCCGAAGTGGGATTCAAGTTCATGACCTGAGCTGAAATCAAGAGTTGGATGCTCAACTGACTGAGCCACTGTGGCACCCCATAAGCCAGGAACACTTTTAATTTCTCAGCCTGGAACTTTTTTGATTTCTTGGAGCAAAGATTTAGCTAAAAGAGAAGCCCCAAATAAATAAATAATAATGGCTTTAAGCAAGAATATGGGCTTGCTTTTCTGTTAGAGCAGTTGTAAGCGTAGCAGGATACTTAGCAGGAGCATGACAGGCTGGCGGGATAGCCCTGCTGTCTCTATGACCTGCCTCCTCTGCTGCTCCAGAGCAGAACCCTTGAGGGTATTGCCGGCAAGGTCCACGTTGGTTTACTACCTTATCTTGATTCCGGTGGGAGAGGACAAAAGGGGAAGAGGAGGACACATGATAGAAATGGTACACATCATTTCTGCTTATGCATCTAGCTGCAAAGGAAGCTGGAGATGGATTCTTTGTTCTTAGTAGTCATCAACTCCCTGAGAAGTGGT
This sequence comes from Procyon lotor, assembly GCA_028646535.1. Classification (NCBI taxonomy): domain Eukaryota; kingdom Metazoa; phylum Chordata; class Mammalia; order Carnivora; family Procyonidae; genus Procyon; species Procyon lotor. Next base: position 55,247,296 of record CM053610.1, read on the forward strand.
CACATCTATTACTGGAGAAGGAAAGGATAATAGAAATGGCAACAATGAGCAGCCTTTTCCACTGCTAACAAAAACAGACATTTGAAATCCCAACCCCAGTGAAAGCTGGCTTTTTGTCAGGGAAGATATTTTGTCTTTTCCTTCCCTTTCCTAGGGGCTCAGCCTGATAGAGGATCATTTATTTGAGAGAAAGGGCACAAGCGCAGGGCAGGGGAGGGCAGAGGGAGAGGGAGGGAGAGAAGCAGACTCCCCGCTGAGCGCAAAGCCCCACCACCAGTAGGCCCAGATGGGGATCTTGTCTGAAGCCAAAACTGAGAGTCAGATGCTTAACCTACTGAACCCTCCAGGTGCCCCTACAGCTTGCTATTAAAAATGGTCCTTGTGGCCTGGCCTTATGCTGGCAACCCTCCACTGGAGGTACACCCTCCAGTACACCCACAAAAATCAGAACACTGCAGGGGTTCTGACCTCTAGTTTGTTTTTTTTTTTTAACTCTACTGTTTTATTTGAAAAAAAATGTTTATAATATTTAGTATTTCTACAGGTAATTTGATCCAGCTGTATCTTTTCTTTGGTGTGTTGTGTTTATTCATGCTTAAATGATGGTGTTAGGACCTAATTTCCTTTGTTCTTTTACCTTGTTTCTTAATTTTATTATCCCATTTTGGAGGTCCACGCCTGGCTTTCTTTCTCTCCATCTCCTGTGTGTAGTCTGATATAATGAGTGTGTGTGTGTGTGTGTGTGTATTTCTGGTGACGGGTGAGTGATGTTGTTGGACAACTAGAGGTCATTCCCCCTCCTGAGAATGGAAAATGGGAGGATACTGGTTCTGCTTTCTTGTCCAGATTTAGATTATTAGTGAGAATCCTCAGGGTTTTGTCGGTTCACCATTGGGCTTCTGGAAGATGGGGTGAGGCTAGAAGCTTGACATGGCTCTGCCTCTCTCAAGTTCATCGGAAAAGGCAAATTCTTTAGCAGTGTTAGCCCACCCACCAGTGTAGCATTATTTTCTCTTGGAATTATCATAAGTCTTAGTTGTTTTCTCTAGATCATCTTCACTGTCTGTTTGAATCAAATGTATAATATTAATGATGTACCATTTGTGCAAATGTGTGATGTTTATCATTTGTGGGTTTTGCTGTAACAGATAAATCTGCAGAGATCTTACTCACCCCTGTGTTGTTTTGCATCTGTTGCATTATTCCTTAGGTTGAATTCCTGGGAGTAGAATTGCTGTCAAAGAGTGTAACGAATATCTCTGAATCTTGTTTCATACTGCCTTTTTTTAAAGGCTATAATAACTTAGATTTTCACCATGAATAAGCTAATTTCACTGTAGCCTCATTAGTATTTGGGGGTAGGATTTCTCTTCCTTTAAAAAAAAGCTGTAGAGGGGCGCCTGGGTGGCTCAGTCGTTAGGCGTCTGCCTTTGGCTCAGGTCATGATCCCAGAGTCCTGGGATCGAGCCCCACATCGGGCTCCCTGCTCGGTGGGAAGCCTGCTTCTCCCACTACCATTCCCTCTGCTTGTGTTCCCTCTCTCGCTGTGTTTCTCTCTGTCAAAGAAATAAAATCTTTAAAAAAAAAAAAAAAAAGCTGTAGAATAATATCTTAAGGTTACGTAAATGTTCATATCTTTTATTGTTAAGCTTTAGCATTTTCTTGTGGGTTAGTTTACTACTTATTTTCTCATCTGTAAATTGTATGTTTTTATATTTGTCTATTTAATGATGTTGATATTTTTCAGATACTTGAAAACCAAATTCCTTTATAAAAAAAAGTTAATCTTTCCATTTTTACATTTTGTATAGCTATTTTTACAAATCTTTTTGGTTTTTTTTTTAAATTTGGTTTATTCAAAAATTTATATTTTAGTACAATGAAATCTCTTGTCAGTTTGAATTTAGAAAGTTATTTGATAAATGTTGGGGTTTTTTTGCTAATTTTTTATAATTTTAATTCCTTATTCTTGTGTTCACCTTTGCTATGTGAAGAAGATGTGCTCTGAATAAGTGGGGTGTAATTGGAAAGAGATTCTATTAATCCCATTTATAAAGTTTTAAAAAAATCTCCGTCTTAGAAAAGTGACTCTCCTATAATGTGCTTTTCTAAATAATTATTTTTAGTAGATTTTTTGTTTGTTTGGTTTTGTTTTGTTTTTAAATAGGTTCCACACCCACTGTGGGGCTTTAACATAATCCCGGAGAACTAGAGCCAGTCGGGCTTCCCTCCTCTAATTCTTTTTAATAGTTCTTAGTGTCTGTAAGGATACACTTCATTCTTTTTTAAAAGGTATTCTTTCCTAATTTTGTCTAAGTTTTAATTCTTTTGTTTCAGAAAGGGGATTCCTATTGGAGAGTCTCTTAGGAATGAGTAGATGTTAATGTTTGGTTTGGTTTTCTCTTCATAGTTTACCTTTTTGTTTACCAGTTGTTTTCAATATTGCAGTAAGCAGTTATTTTTTATAAAAGTCCTAAATAGTTGGGGTGCCTGGGTGACACAATCGATTAAGTGTCTGCCTTTGGCTCATGTTATGATCCTGGGGTCCTGGAATCAAGTTACACACCAGATTCCTTATTCAGTGGGGAGCCTGCTTCTCCCTCTCCCTCTGCCTGCCTGTGTGCTCTCTCCGCCTGGGTGGCTCAGTCAGTTAAGCCTCTGCCTTCGGCTCAGGTCATGATCTCAGGGTCCTGGGATCAAGCCCCGCATTGGACTCTCTGCTCAGCAGGGAGTCTGCTTCTCCCTCTCCCTCTTCCCTCTCCTCATGCTCGCTCGCTCTCTCTCTCTCTCTCTCTCCCCCCTCTCTCTCTCAAATAAAGAAATAAAATCTTAAAATAAGATTTTGTTTCTAAATATTTTGTGTATATATTTGCCATTGTAAGTGAAATCTGTCTTTATGATTTTTGGTGGCTCTTGGTAAGAATTTAGGGAAATAAAGTACTTAAGAGATTTTTTTTTTTTAAGATTTATTTTATTATTATTATTTTTTAAAGATTTATTTATTTGACAGAGAGAAACACAGCGAGAGAGGGAACACGAGCAGAGGGAATGTAGCGGGAGAAGCAGGCTTCCCGCCAAGCAGGGAGCCCGATGTGGGGCTTGATCCCAGGACCCTGGGATCATGACCTGAGCCGAAGGCAGACGCGTAAGGACTGAGCCACCCAGGCGCCCCTAGATTTTATTTATTTTAAAATAAGCCAGAGAGAACAAGCAAGAGGAAGATGAGAGAATCCCAAGCAGACTTTATTGTGAGCACGGAGCATGATGCCAGGCTTGATCCCAGGGTCCTGTGATCATGAACTGAGCCAAAATCAGGAGTCAGACAGTTGACCAACTGAACTACCTAGGTGCCCCGCCCCCCTCTTGAAAGATATTGATCAATTTTCGGTTTGAAGAAATAAAATTCTGTAGCTTTTTATTTTTATTTTTATTTTTTATTTTTGAGGTTCCTAAGATGGATCCTTGGTTTGGGTAAAAACTACACATTCTGTTAAAGGCTTTGAACATTGAACATTCTTTAGTAATGTTTAGGAAGAACTTGTTAAACATTGTTTAAGGGAAGTGTAAATAAAAATACTAAATACTACTAGTGACATGAGCTCTGCATCTTTTTCATCTAATTTGTAGGTGTCTAGAGCTCTAAGCTCCTTATAAACAGAATTTTACATCTAATAAATGGAAACTGTTTAATGGTAGAGTAACTTAAAACACAAGTTTAACTCAAAATACAAATGAAATTTAAATGAAAGGAAAAATACATTGTTATTTCCATCTTTACCCATCATTTGTAAAATTTAGCTATTCTTTGTTCTGTCTATAGGTGGAAAACCATGAATTCCTTGTGAAACCTTCATTTGATCCCAATCTGAGTGAATTAAGAGAAATAATGGATGACCTTGAAAAGAAGATGCAGTCAACATTAGTAAGTGCGGCGAGAGATCTAGGTAAGAAGGCCTCATTGGCGGTTTGAGTAACTCTTTTGTATAGTATCCTCACTAGTGCCAGAATTACTTGCCTAGAAGATAGTGGGTCATGCCACTTCCGTGTTTAAAGTGCCAGGCCTTTCTTTCACAGAATAAAATTACAAATACTTCCAAGTTGAGATATAGGATACTTTGCATTTGGAGCCTCACCCACCCCCTTCTAGATTTGTCTCTTACTAACTTCCAACCCCAGGATAATTCCACATTCCTGCCAGACAAATCAACCAAGAGGCCCTTGCATCATTTCCTTGAAATAGGATCTATATTAAACATCACCTCCTTTGTAAGCTTCATTCTACTAGGAATAGTTCATTGATTTGACTTTGGAGTTCCCAACCACTTCATTAGCATCGGCTTTTTTTAAATGTCTGCCTTCCATACTAGATTTTTTTTTTTTTTTTTTTTTTTTTTAAAGAGAGAGAATGCATGTGTGAGTTGGGGACGAGGCAAAGGGAGAAGGAGAGAGAAAATCTTAAGCGGGGTCCTCCTCACCCAGTGTAGAGCCCAGCATGGGGCTTGATCTCAGGACCCTGAGATCATGACCTGAGCCAAAATCCAGAGTCTGATGCTTAACCAACTGAGCCACCCATGTTCCCCATACTAGATTATTAATTCCTCAGTTAATCTCATAATATTAACACTAATTTGTTCTGAATTTGTGAACCTTTTTGTTTGAACATCTCTCGTGTATTTTGAATGAATAAAATATAGCTTAGTATACTAGAAGACCCCTTAGGCAGTAATTCTTACTAAACTTCTGGAGAATCTGATGAAAGTTATGAATCCTCTTCCTAGAAATATGTTCATACCCAAATACACAAAAAATTTGCAAATGGTTACCATGGAGAATCTATATATGGACTAGACCCTAGGTAAAGAATCTTTGCCTTTCTTTACTCTTCTCATTTCATAACTCTTTACATTCTTTCTATGATCTCTTTCCTCCCCTGCCCAGTGAAGTCTGTCTTTCGTTGTTTGCTGCTACTAACATTTGATAGCCATGCTTTAGCAATTACTCTAAGGATCTAAGCAAGTACTCTAAGGATCACATTGATGAATGAAATGATGGGGACAGACTTAGAAAAACTCAAAAATCTTAGGTAAATAAGATCTGGCTGATTGATCATTGTGCATTTTGTGAAATTTCCTACACTTAACAGAAACTATGTGTCCTAGTTTTAATAGGGTTTCATTGTGATAGTCTTAAGTTTTTGTTTGGCAAGTGTGTTCACTTTAATCCTACTCTGTGTTGGTTCCAGAGAAATGCTTCAGTGAAGTAAAGAACTGTGGTGCAGAGCTCCTGAGCGTCAGGGGCCGTAGGGTGTCCATCCTTGTGCCCGTGGCCCACCGAGGTGCTCTGCAACCTGGGATGGCAGTACCCAGAAAGCGCCTTCATGTTAGAAGCTACCATTAATACCAGAGTTGGAGGATTTTATAGATAGCCTTCATTCATGTAGTTTTTGAGTGAAGTAGAGTTTGAGTAGTTCCTGGTTAGGTCATCTTAGTAATTTCCACGTTGCTGTCTTGTAATAAGAGTTAATTATTTTAAACATTTACATTGAAAGATGACTAGGCATCTGTGACATAATTTGTCTTTATTTCCACATCATGAAGGTTTGGATCCTGGCAAACAGATTAAACTGGATTCCAGTGCACAGTTTGGCTATTACTTTCGTGTAACATGTAAGGAAGAAAAAGTCCTTCGTAACAATAAAAACTTCAGTACGGTGGACATTCAGAAGAATGGTGTTAAATTTACCAACAGGTTTGTATGCCTACATTATTTTGTTAAGCCTTCAGTAGGTCTGTGGAACTAAATTATTCTCTGATCAGACATGAATGTTCTGTGATAAGGAAGTTTTACCTTGCTTATTGATAACGAGGTATCAGGTGAGAACGAAGCTTTATTTTCTTCTAAGAGCCTCATCACGTGTTCCAACACACCTTGTTAAATAACTCCTCTTTCTGTCATTGACTGAAGGGACACTTTGGGTCTGTTTTTTTGTTTGTTTTATCTTTATAGATTTTAATTTATTTGGGAGAGAGTACAAGCAGGGGGGTGAGTGTGGAGATGGAGCTTTTTCCCAGGATCCTGGGATCATGACCTGACCTGAAGGCAGCTGCTTAACCAACTGAGACATCCAGGTGCCCCCTTTGGGTCTGTTTTTAAGATTGTTCTTTCATGGGGCACTTGGGTAGCTCAGTCAGTTAAGCAGCTGCCTTCCCTTCCGCTCACGTCATGATCCCGGGGTTCTAGGATTGAGTCAGGCTCTCTGCTCAGCAGGGAGTCTGCTTCTGCCTCTCCCTCTGCCCCTTCTCCAGCTTGTGCGCGCTCTTGCTCTCTCTCTCTCTCTCTCTCTCTCTCTCTCTCTCTCTCTGTATCTCTCGCTTACTGTCTCTCAAATAAATAAAACCTTAAAAAAAGAAACAAAATAAAAAATTGTTCTTTCATGGGGTGCCTGGGTGACTCAGTGGCATGAGTGTCTGGCTCAGGTCATGATCCCAGGGTCCTGGGATCGAGCCCTGCATCGGGCTTTCTGCTCAGCAGGGAGCCTGCTTCCCCCTCTCTCCCTGCCTGCCTCTCTGCCTATTTGTGATCTCTCTCTCTGTCAAATAGATAAATAAAATCTTTAAAAAAAAAAAAAATTCTGCTATATCAGTTGGATATATAAATTAGGTTAGGAAGATGCCTACTAGCTTTAGTGGGGCCATTTACTAGATTATTGCTTTTTCAAAATCTCGGTCACGTTGAAAAAGATTTTACAAGTTTTTCTTTCCCTTCACTGATGTTAGAAAGTTTAATTAAATTATTTATAGGTGAAAGAAGAATTATTTTGAAATAATCTTCCATGGTGTGGGGTGGGGACATTTATCTTTTCCTTCTGTACTCTATTAGAATTTATGGGAGGCCTTAACACCCACCCATCCTGAATAGACCCAGTATTTTACAGGTAGTTTTGTGTATGTGATTCCCTTTTATCCATTTATTCAGGACATATTTTGAGGGTTTATTATGTGCAGTCATTAATTTCTAGGTGTTCAGACACCCTAGGAATGAAAATAATCTATATGGTTTGTTTCACGTAACAATTCAGTTTTCCTTCTTAAAAACTGCCGGTATCTGTCATCCAGAAAAACTGCAGTCCTTATTGTAACCTGCAGGGACTGGTCCCGCCCCTACCTGCTTTCATCCCTTGTTTCATCCCTTTCATCCCTTCACTCCCTCATATAGTGGCCTCATTTTTATAATGTCTTTGCCTCTTGCTTATCTTCCTTTAAGTCCTTCTGTTTGCCTGTTTGCTAGTAGTCTTTGCTGCTGCTGCTTGCCCATGCACTGTTCCTGAGCTGTATATATGTATTATGCCATTAGCTAAGCCATCAAATTCACAGTTACTATCTTGGTCAGTGCCCTCCTCCATCTAGTGAATGCCTCCGCCTTTCCCTTCTGTGTGCCTCCATCTTGTCTTTTTTTTTTTTTTTTTTCATTCGCTGCCTTTGGCTTCTGTGAATATTTTTCCTTTACTTTATTCTCATCATCCTTCATTTTTTATTTCAACCTACAGGTTTCATTTTTTTTTTTTACTCAGTAAGATTTGGTTTTCTTACTTCAACAACCTTCAGTATCAAAAGCAGCTATATACTACAGTAATGAAAGAACCTGTGGTGTGTGTGTGAATTTGAAAAGGGGATGGGAAGGCCTGGAGGGCTCAGTCAGTTAAGCATCTGCCTTTGGCTTGGGTCATGATCCCAGCGTCCTGGGATCGGGCCCTGCATTGGGCTCCCTGCTCAGAGGGAAGTCTGCTTATCCCTCTGCCTGCCACTCACCCTGCTTTTTCTTTCTCTCTCTCTCTCTCTGACCAACAAATAAAGTCTTAAAAAAAAAAAAAGAAAAGAAAGGGGAGATGGCCTCTATCTGAAATGAGGATGAAGACTTAATTCCATTTAAATAGTTTAGAAAAGGTCCGATCAGAATCTTACTCAGGGGAATAAATGTTACAGCAGGAACTGTGCTGGTGGGCTCTTCCCAACAGCATAAATGTTAATACACTGAACTCCATCCACATCTGCCCCTAATCAGTTGCCCATTTTCTGCTCACATTTTCATTTTAACTATTGTTTTGGTGTTTTATAGGGTAGATGATGTGGATATATTTTATGTAGTACACATTTCTTCAGTAGATGTTTTGATATTTTTAATAATGTCATTATCTTGACTTGCAGTAAACTGACTTCTCTCAATGAAGAATATACCAAAAATAAAACCGAGTACGAGGAAGCCCAGGATGCCATTGTTAAGGAAATTGTCAATATTTCTTCAGGTAAATTTAATAGAACCAGCACATTAAATGTTATGAATATAACCTGGTTTTTAGTAATAGAAAAAATATCGGGATGTTTCAAGAGTCGTTTTTTTAAAAAGCTGTTAATTGTGGCTATTTATGATGTCAGGCTACTTAATAATGCGTGCTGTATTGTGGTAGGAAAAGTAACTGGAAATAACTCTTATAAGTAGATAATCTAGTGCAGGCTAAGGAATGCGAATACCCTGAAAAACAGACACGGATAAAAGCACAAAATTTATTGTAGTTGTAACGAGGAAAAGAAACACCAAGGACTAAAGGCACTAATAATTTTAGATTGTCTGCAGGCTCACGCTCTAAATTTTGGAAATAAATATCACTGAAAAACAAATAGGAAATTATACACGAAGCAAGCCTTTTCGAGTTCTATATGCCATTTTGTAGATTTTCAGAGTTCCTTCTGGAGGGCACTGCTGGAGAAGATTGTGTGGCTTAACACCGTGGTACTGTCCTTGACACAGAATGAATGTATGTTTAGCACAAGGTGTACTGATGTGTTAAGCTGGAAGGTCTTGCCTGTCATCACGTGTGTATTGACTATAACCTTTAGTGTGCCTTCCAAAAATATACCCACGAGCTACTTTGAGTGATCAAAGTTGGCATCATCAGTAATGGGACAAATGACTTTTATATGCTCCCTGATGTGATGTAGAGGGAAGAGCGCAGTATAGCCCATGTGGTATTCTTGACAAAAGTGTTTAACCTGATTGTTAAGAAGGGAAACAGAGATAAATTTAGATTGTGGGACATTCTTTTTAAGGCTTGTACTCTTTTTTTTTTTTTTAAAGATTTTATTTAAGGGCTTGTACTCTTTAAAAATGTCTGTGTAATGGTAGCAAAAAAGGAATGGCCAGGATCTGTTCTAGGTTATTGGAGACTTAAGGAGGTATGACAGGCAAGTCAGTAGATGGTCCTTGCATGGATCCAGGACTAGGAGTTGGAGGTGGGAAAGAGCTTTCGAGGACATTCAGGACAAATTGGTGAAATTTGATAAGAGATGATATTGGTGTCACATTTCTTGGGGTGTATATTGTAAGTAGGAGGATGTCCTCATTTCCAGGATATTCATGAATTTAAAAACTATGTGCTTGTATAATTCTGTAAATTATTTTACTGTTAGGAATTTTATAGTAAAATAAAACTTGGGGCGCCTGGGTGGCTCAGTCGTTAAGCATCTGCTTTCGGCTCAGGTCACGATCCCAGGGTCCTGGGATCGAGCCCCGCATCGAGCTTTCTGCTCGGTGGGAAGCCTGCTTCTCCCGCTACCATTCCCTCTGTGTTCCCTCTCTCGCTGTGTTTCTCTCTGTCAAATAAATAAAATCTTTAAAAATAAGTAAGTAAGTAAGTAAATAAATAAATAAAAATAAAACTTAAAGGTTTGTGGTTTTTTTTTTTTTTTTTTTTTAAATTTTATTTATTTGAGAGAGAGAACACGAGTGGGGTAGGGAGAGAGAGAAGCAGACTCTCTCTCCGCTAAGCAGGGAGCCTGATGTGGGGCTCATCCCAGGACCCTGATTATCATGACCCAAGCCGAAGGCCGACGGTCAACTGATTGAGCCATCCAGGCTCCCCCAAAGGTTTTTAATACACTTTATATATTGGTGTTGAGATGAATGAGATTTGTAAAGATTACATTTTTGCTTGGTGGTATCAGATAACTGTAGTTGAATTATGTTCCTGAGCCTAGATTGCATTTTTTTTTTTTTTTTTTAAAGATTTTTTAAAATTTATTTGACAGGGAGAAACACAGCGAGAGAGGGAACACAAGCAGAGGGAATGGTAGCGGGAGAAGCAGGCTTCCTGCAGAGCAGAGAGCCCGATGCGGGGCTCGATCCCAGGCCCCTGGGATCTGACCTGGCAGACGCTTAACGACTGAGCCACCCAGGCGCCCCCTAGATTGCATTTTTAAAGAGCCTGTAAATACTATATATTCAAACTGGGAGTCTTCCTAAAAAAAATAGTATTTATTAACTCTGATTCATCAAGCACCTTCTAGGTTAAAGCTGTTAGCTTTAAACATTTAAAAGGAGGGTGTTTTGTACTTAGTTACCTCAAATTTATTTATTTGTTATTATTTTTAAAAGATTTTATTTGCTTATTTGAGAGCGAGAATGAGAGAGCACCAGCAGGGGAGAGGGGCAGAGAGAGAGAGGGAGAGGCAGACTCCCTGTTGAGGAAGGAGCCCAATACAGGGCTCGATCCCAGGACCCCTGGGTCATGACCTAAGCCGAAGGCAGACGCTTAACGACTGAGCCATCCAGGTGCACCTAGAGTCACCTTGAATTTAAATGAAACCTTTTCTTGGTCTCATATACACATTATCTGTGTTTAAAAATGTAATGGATCATTTCTGTAGTTATCATGCTATTAAACCAGAATAGGTGATGCTGTCAAGGGCCCGGTGATGTGAAATATCTTGAAATACCTTAAGAGGCTTCAGTTTTGCCTTTTTAAAGTAGTTACAGTAAGTACTCCATCACTGTATGACTAATTCTTGCAGGTTCTTGTTCCTACATGACAGGGTAGTGTGAACTGTTCCTTTCCTTTCCTTTTTTTTTTTTTTTTTTTTTTTTTTAAAGAATACCTGTTAGGTAAGACAGGAATAAGTTTGAAAGTGGTGAAACAGTAAGAGCATTATTTGTATTGAGCCATTCATTAGTTAATTTTTGTTTTTAAAACATTCTATCAGGGGCGCCTGGGTGGCTTGGTTGTTAAGCGTCTGCCTTGGGCTCAGGTCATGATCCCAGGGTCCTGGGATCGAGCCCCGCATCGGGCTCTCTGCTCTGCAGGAAGCCTGCTTCTCCCGCTCCCGTTCCCTCTCTCACTGTGTTTCTCACTGTCAAATAAATAAAATCTTTAAAAAAAAACAAACAAACATTCTATCAATTTTATGGGGAACAGGGGAATGAAAGATGAATCCTATTTGCTGCCATTTGATTAAACTCTTAACTTTTTTAAAAAAATTAAATAGTATTCTCATGAAATCCTTTAAAGCTTTTGACACATTGATGCCCGTGTGATAGTTCTACTTAACATATGGGATGTTTCACTAACCTCTCCAAGCTATTAAAATTTTCGAATCTATTCTATAAATGTTGACCATCTTTATTGTTTAGACATGAATTGCCTGCCATGTATCAGGGACTTTTTAGTGTCCACGATAGCTTCAAGTTTTAATGTTCTAGAAGAGTAGAATCTCATTGGAAGTATCTTAAGTAACAATTATGGATCTAAATTTTGCTAAAATTCAATTGCATGTGGTACTGATGGGGGAAAAAAGCTCAGGTAACACTCGTATGGTCAGATTTATACAGACACAGGCCTTGACGGTCACATTATTATATCTTACAACCTGGTGTTTGCGTGTATCTTCTGATCAGCAGCTGTGTATTTTCTATTTTAATAAATTTTGGTTAAGAGAGGACATCACACTCTTCCTGTTTTTGAAATCTATTCATAGTAGAGGAAGATGTGGTGATACATTTTAACCTTGTGGTGAGGCTTTAGTTTTGGTTATGGAAAACTGTTAATTTTTTGAAAAGCATATGAAAGCATATAAATTAAAAAATGGATTTTACTCCAAAAAAAAAAAATGTATTTTAAATTCCCAAATAGGGAAGTTAAATTTATTTCTATAACTGTATATATGTATTTTCTTTATTCAGTATTCCTCTGCACATTTTCTGTTTTTATACAGGATATGTAGAACCAATGCAGACACTCAATGATGTGTTAGCTCAGCTAGATGCTGTTGTCAGCTTTGCTCACGTGTCAAATGGAGCACCTGTTCCCTATGTACGACCGGTCATTTTGGAGAAAGGACAAGGAAGAATTACACTAAAAGCATCCAGACATGCTTGTGTTGAAGTTCAAGATGAAGTTGCATTTATTCCTAACGATGTTCACTTTGAAAAAGATAAACAGATGTTCCACATCATTACTGGTAAAAAAACAAAACAAAAAAACCCACCTAATTTATGGGCTTTTTTGGGTTAATGTTTTTCTTTTTGTATGTTGGAGTGGAATTCTTTAAAACTGATGAAGAAAATCCTAGTTCTTTTTTTTGTTTTTGTTTTTTGTTTTTGTTTAATTTTTTTAAAATTTTTTTTGGCTTTTTTAAGATTTTATTTACTTATTTGACACAGAGAGACCACAAGTAGGCAGAGAGGCAGGCAGAGAGAGGGGGAAGCAGGCTCCCTGCTGAGCAGAGAGCCCGATGAGGGGCTCCATCCCAGGACCCTTGAGATCATGACCTGAGCTGAAGGCAGAGGCTTTAACCCACTGAGCCACCCAGGTGCCCCAAAAATCCTAGTTCTTGACATTAGAAAAAGAACATGTTATTCATCCTAGTTAGTAATATGTTCACTTTTGGGTTAGAGGGAAGATTTGGAAGGAGAGGGAGGCCTTTCGAGTGAAAGTCATCTTTTTTTTTTTTTTTTTCTTTCCATTTTCTTTTCTTTTCTTAAAGATTGATTGATTCATTCATTCATTCATTTATTCATTTATTTATTCATTTATTTGTTTATTCATTTATTTATCCATTCATTCATTCATTCATTTGACAGAGGGAGAGGAGAGGAGAGATCACAAGCAGGCAGAGAGGCAGGCAGAGAGAGAGGGAGAAGCAGGCTCCCTGCTGAGCAGAGAGCCTAATGCAGGGCTCTATCCCAGGACCCTGAGATCATGACCTGAGCTGAAGGCAGAGGCTTTAACCAACTGAGCTACCCAGGCGCCCCGAAAGTCATCTTTATATGAAACTTCTGTTCAAGGGTTTAGTGTGTTTAAAAAGGAACATCCCTCCCCTCCGCCCCCCCCCAAAAAGGAACATGTCTTCAACTTCAAAGCCTACCTTTGAGCCAGACCTTTCAATAGTGAGGTCATTGAAGGTCAAGCAGAACTGACTGCTCGAATGACTTCAGCTTAGAGTAGCAATTCTTTTTAAGACATGGGACTGTATTCGTGTGAAATTTGAAAAAAGTTTGCTCGTAGACTAATGTAGCATTTCTCAAACTGAAGTATTTTTAGATCTTAACCAGATTCTAGAAAACAAAAGTGGAGGGTGTAGTCTTTGGGTGAATGTATTTGGGCAACAGTGATAATATTCTGGTTCCCCAAATGGATTTTCAAGTTGTTCATAGGATCTAACCCAGACAAATAAATTGTACTTTAGCATTAAGTAGGGTTGTGTCTTAGGGCTTTAGTATGGCATTTAAGTGATTTGAAGGATTAGAACATACCCATTCACTAATGGCCTCATTTATTAATGAATTACTGTTTAGTTAGTCAGTTAGATGTGTACTGGTTTTTTGAATGACAAAATTACCGTGCCAGCCAGCTGTATGAGCTGTGGAAAAATCTGTAGTTCTTTTAGGCAAATTATAGGAGGAAAGGTATATTTTTCACGGTCCTCTCGATGAAGGGGGCAGTGTAGGTTCGTCTGAAGGGAAAATAGCATCGCTCTGGCAGTTGACGATTCTGTTGTTTCTACACCATATCCACGTGACTAGGTGATTAGTCACAAATGTGCAGTTAGTGGCAGAAATAAATTAATCTTGCTTTTGATGTAATTTATTTTAAAGGCCCCAATATGGGAGGTAAATCCACATACATTCGCCAAACTGGAGTGGTAGTTCTCATGGCCCAGATCGGGTGTTTTGTACCCTGTGAGTCAGCAGAAGTGTCCATTGTGGACTGCATTCTGGCCCGTGTAGGGGCTGGCGACAGTCAGTTGAAAGGAGTCTCCACATTCATGGCTGAAATGCTAGAAACTGCTTCTATTCTCAGGTGAGTGATTTTCCCAGTCCCCTCAAAATGGGAATGAATGTCCCTCTCCTGTGAGAAGTACATTTGCAGATTCGTCTATAAAACATCAGAGAACATTGAGTCTAGTTTAATAGTTTTCTTGTGAACTTTATACACTTCATACTGTCCTAAAAGGGTAATTGGTAATAGTTGAGGAAAGCTTTGATTTGTAAATTTGTCTTAAGGGCTCTGGTAGTTGTTCATCTTATAACCCCCACCACTACCAAGCTCTTGATTGAACTGTTAACAATATCTAGAATGTTTACCCATGTCCTTTTCAATCTTTAAAGGCTTTAGTGACAAAGTTCTACTTCTCTGATGACTTCCCTTGTCACATAAGCCTCAGGTCATTGTTATTTCTTTGAATTCTTTGACATGCCTGTAATACTTTTGGACTTTTATTTTAGAGGTTACTGAAATCTCTTTTCCTTATTTCATTTTTTAGGCACTTCTTTAAAGGTAGAGAAGCTATGCTTTCCTTTTCTTGTGTCTTTCTAAAGCATATCACATATAGTAGATCCCTAGTAGATTACTGTTCATTATTTGTGGGAAATTACAAAAGCAGTACAAAGAGTTGGTATAGTAATTGGTCAATAAGCTAATGTTCATAATTTAAAAATTAAATAAGCAAAAGATGTCAGTGGCAATTCACAGAAAAATGAGTGGTATTCTTGGTGGCTTAGATAAACGTGCAACTTTTTTTTTTTTTTTTTTTAAGATTTTATTTATTTGACAGATCACAAGTAGGCAGAGAGGCAGGCAGAGAGAGGGGGACGCAGGCTCCCTGCTGAGCAGAGAGCCCAATGCGGGGCTCCATCCCAGGACTCTGAGACCATGACCTGAGCTGAAGGCAGAGCCACCCACTGAGCCACCCAGGTTCCCCTAAATGTGCAACTCTTGATCCCAGCTCATGTCTTGACCTCATGATCATGAGTTCAAGCCCTATATATTGGGCTCCATGCTGGGCGTGGAGCCTACTTAAAAATAAGGGGGGGTATTATTGTGTTTTCTAATGGAGAGAAAGGAATTTCCCCTCCTTATATTTTGCTTAAAGAAGAGAAAAGGAAGAATGCTACTCTCTGATCAGTAGGGGTGGAGCCAGTGTGCCGGTTTACATGACCACCAGCTGTGCATCCATAACTTGACACCCTTGTCCATCTTCATGCGGTATTATTTCCTAAAATCTAGGCTGGTTTGATTGACAATAAGTGAATGGTAGATGCTTCGGAAATTCTTTGATTACTATTCGTGAGATTGATAATTTAAAAAATATTCACTGTTTCCTTTTCCATCTCTAGTTTATGACCATGTCCATTTTCTTATTTTAATTGACTATTGAATTTTTTATATATTAAGATAATCTGTTTTTTGTGGCACATCTTTCCCATTGTATTGCCTTAATTTTGGTTTTTTGCATTGTCACATATTATATCATGGGTGATTTTCATGTAATTGTGTGTTTCAGGTCTGCAACTAAAGATTCTTTAATAATCATAGATGAATTGGGAAGAGGAACCTCTACATATGATGGATTTGGATTAGCGTGGGCCATATCAGAGTACATTGCAACAAAGATCGGTGCTTTTTGCATGTTTGCAACACATTTTCATGAACTTACTGCCTTGGCCAATCACATACCAACTGTTAATAATCTGCATGTCACGGCACTAACTACCGAAGAGACTTTAACTATGCTTTATCAGGTGAAGAAAGGTGAGCATATACCACTGGTGTACTGTAAATTCAGGTGGGGCAGTGGGAAACTTCCACTCTTGACTTCATGAATCTTTGCCTTATTCTGAGTATGAATTATTGATGTTGGTACAGAACATATTTACTCTTCACTCATAATCTGGGTACAAGGACAAGGTGCACTATATTTCTGTGTCTCACAGTAGGACCACTCATTATAAGACAGTTACAGAAAGAATAACATAACCTATACTCTTCAGCATTACCACAGAGGGCTTTGTACCTCCCACGGCAGCCTAATTTCTTGTCAAAGTATCTAGATAGTAGCAGTAATAAGCTTTGAAGTTCCAAGGCCCTGTTACTGTTTAAGAAACCATTTATTATAATTATCTCATTGTATTTTTAAGGGTGTGTTACATAAACAGGTTCATTTAAAGGTAGGGTTGCCACAGATCCTGAAATTGTTAGTAGTTCTCACATAGGGAATGACTTGTTGGCATTCCATCCTTTCAGAAAAGTGTCATTTGTGGGTCTGGCAGCTAATGAGATTTACCAAGTTGATGAGATTAATGTACTGTAAAGTTTTTGCTGCCTAAGCATTTCACCAGTCATTGGAATAGATTTTTCAGATAGCTCTCTGATTTTCCAAGAACACATTTTCTTGCATCAGTTGGTTGCATATAAGTACAATGTTATTTTTGGTTCTTTTATCCTTTGTTGCTTATGCTTCAGGGGAAATCCTTTTGACTTACTGTGTTTACATTATTGTTGATTTAAAATGTAGATACTTTTAGGGCTGCTCGCCCTGCTTGAGCTTCCCTGCTTGAGCTTTCCTGCTTTCTCTCTTTCTGTCAAATAAATAAATAAAATAATAAAAAATAAAATAAGATACATATACTTTTAGTTGGACCTGGCATTTAGCATGAAGTAGAAGTTTCGCTTTTTGTTTTGTGTTTTGAATGATAAATGGGTTCAGAATTTGATTTATTTATTAGAGAGAGTGAGCACGAGCATGCAAGAGGGTGGGGAGGGGCAGAGGGAGAGACTCTTCAGGCAGACTACCCTCTGAACCTGAAGGTGCTGTGAGGCTTGATCTCACGACTACCCCCCTAACATTGTGACCTGAGCCGAAACCAAGAGTTGGATGCTTAACTAACTGAGCCACCCAGGTGCCCCAAGAAGTGGATTAAAATTTTTATTTTATTTTTAATTTGACACAGAGGGAGTGAGAGCACAAGCAGCAGGGAGAGGGAGAAGCAGACTTCTCACTGAGCAGGGAGCTCAATCCCAGGACCCTGGGATGATGACCTGAGCCAAAGGCAAACTTAACTGACTGAGCCACCCAGGCGCCCCTGGGTTCAGAATTTTAAAAGACCAGATGACCTGAGGAGAAGATAGGAATAAATCCATCCATCACTGTGGATGTTTATCAGACATTTGCTTCTGTTTTATTTTTGTTTGTTTCTCTTAGTTGTGTGGAGTATCCAGCCTCAGAATGCATAGGCTATATAACTAGGCCAAAAAAATTTTACAGTTGATACATAGTTGAGGCAAAAATGGAAGCTCTGTGAGCATCATTTGTATTAAACATCTGGAAGGAATGTCATAAGTCCGTTTATTTTCTGTAAATGAGGATAAAGATAAGTTACCTAGTCTATAATATTTACTAGTAATTTGGGCCCAAAATTACATTGTCATATGTTTGCAGTAGTTCAGAATCAGAATAGGATTATGTAAAAATGGGGGGTACCTGGGTGTCTCTGTCGTTAAGTGTCTGCCTTCGGCTCAGGTCATGATCCCAGTGTCCTGGGATTGAGCCCCATATTGGGCTCCTTGCTCAGCGGGGAGCCTGCTTCTCCCTCTCCAGCTCCCTCATGCTCTCATAAATAAATAAAATCTTAAAAAAAAAAAAAAAAAGATTATATAAGAATGGTAAGTAACTTTTCTAAGACCAGTATTGTAAATATTTATATTTATCGAGCCAATTTCCTGAAGTCACTATCTAGAAAATGAGGTAGGCAGATCTAGAGAATGGACTTGTTCAGTAATAAGCTGTATGTTTTGAATTAAATGCTCTTAATTAATGACACACATTTACCTTGTTTTTTTCTTCATACTTTATTTAATTCCTCCCTTATGAAATGGGAAAATGTCAAAGGGATAATTGAGTTGATTAATTTTTCTTCAGATTCTGATATTTGTCCAGACCTCTGAGGATTCACTATCAAGCTTTTTTGCGGGATATTTTTATTTTTCCTACTACATTTGTCAAGGATAAAATAAAACACTGTGTGCAAAGTCATAATTACTTTCCACTGAAGGCTTAATTAAAATTCCTTCATCTAAGTTACTCTGAAACATTTGGCTAATGTATTTGAAATACAGAATTAAGTTTCCAAATGACAAAGTGAGATGGATAAGTTCTATTTACATCAATTGCTATCTCTTTCTGCCTGCTTCTCACAACCCCCAATTCCTTTTAGGTGTCTGTGATCAGAGTTTTGGGATTCACGTTGCAGAGCTGGCAAATTTCCCTAGGCATGTAATAGAGTGTGCTAGACAGAAAGCTCTGGAACTGGAGGAGTTCCAGAATATTGGAGAATCCCAAGAATACGATGACATGGAACCAGCAGCAAAGAGGTGCTATCTGGAAAGAGAGGTCTGTCATATTGTGTTGGTAATTATTTAACCCTGTGTTAGATCCGTCAGGTCCCATGTGATTCTGATACTTACTTGATCATTCATTGTTGCCTTTCCCTTAGATTTCTTTGCATGGCAAAGACTTCATCTGTATCATTTTGATTTTTGCAGTATGAACATAACCAAAAGTGAGCATGTCAGTACCACATTTAAAATGTAGGAGGGCAGGAATGTTAGTCTAGGTTTAAAGTCATTCAAAGGAGTTACAGATGTCCAAGCACTTTTTTGATTACTTCATGAAGAAATAGGTCGAGTCCAGTTAGTGGCATATTTACTCAGTTAATTGCTTAGTTAAGGGAATAGTGGAGAAACACAGTTCCTGCCTTCCGTTTATCTAGAATCTGGTTGGGAAGATAATACTGAATATGTCAAGGAGAATCATGTGGTATATGACATGTTTACTCTGGAAAGCTCTTTGTGGGCAGGG
>CM053610.1:55266360-55316649 GCA_028646535.1 Procyon lotor
TTAAAGATTTTATTTATTTGACAGTGAGAAACACAGCGAGAGAGGGAACACAAGCAGAGGGAATGGTAGCGGGAGAAGCAGGGTCCCTGCTGAGCAGAAAGCCCAATGTGGGGCTCGATCCCAGGACTCTGGGATCATGACCTGGGCCGAAGGCAGACACTTAACGACTGAGCCACCCAGGCGCCCCTCAACATATTTTTTTTTTTAAGTAAAGGATAATTCTCTGCAATAATGAAAATAAAATTAATTTGCCGCATTTACTGTGGTTATGTGTTGTAAGAACTTCTTTTCATGACTTTAGCTTTTACCAAGTGAGTTTTTTGATGTTCTTAATGAAGGATAGACAGTTGTTGTAATAATAGATGATCGTGTATGATTTTTTTTTTTTTAAGATTTTATTTATTTATTTGACAGAGAGAGAGAGATCACAAGTAGGCAGAGAGGCAGAGAGAAGGGGGGAAGCAGGCTCCCGCTGAGCAGAGAGCCCGATGCGGGGCTTGATCCCAGGACCCTGAGATCATGACCTGAGCCGAAGGCAGAGGCTTTAACCCACTGAGCCACCCACGCACCCCTCGTGTATGATTTTTAAGCTTAAAAAGTATAGTTTTGTCTGTTGTCCTTGTTATGGGCAGGAGAAATGTGTTATATCTTTTTACTAGTTAAAGTTAGGGAGGTTGTTGTGGAATGCTCTTATTAGCAGCACTACAGCTATTGATGGTCTGGGGTTTAGTGGGCTCTTTTATGTAATCCCTAATTTCCAACTAGAACAGAAACCATGTACTTTTGATAATATTAATTTCATTGTACAAAAAGTATTAATTACTTTGTATTTTGAAAAAACTTTAAGCTAAAGGAGATGCATAACCATCAATGTTCAGTCTAGATTCTGTATTTGAAAAAGAGTGCACTTGTTATTTAATAGAGAAATATATCTTCTTTACCTCACCATTTGGATATCTACCTTTCAACCCTCAAGGTACTTACTGCCAGCTAGCTCCCTGTGTGAAAAGCAGACTTTTAGTTCTGCTTCATATGTGATGATAAACATTTACATAACACTTACCCCTTTGCCAGGCACTCTTCTAAACACTTCCAAGCACACATTCACTCTCCAGGTCTCCCAATAGCCCTGTGATGTTGGTAATATCCCCTTGTTATGAATGAGGAATGTGGGTTAAGGAATTTCCCTGTGATCACATGGCAAGTAATGGCCATGCTCTTTAGAATGCCAGTAACAGGCCACTAAAATAGTAATTTAAAAATTCTGTGCATATATGAGTACTGCGTTTTCAGTGACTGTTTATGCCTTACAGTATTTATAAACCTTGAGTTCTTTTTCTTCCAGAAGATTAAGTTTATATATTGATTATGAAAGGTGAGGATTTGGGGACTACTAAAATATTGAGCCCCTTTTCATTAGCAGCTGAGAATGTATTTACAAATATCCTTTAATGACTTGTGTGAAGAAATACAGTCAAATGAGGGCTTTCTATATATTCTGGATAGTGCACACTTAAAATTTAAAGAATGTTCTTTGAATATTGGGTGGTGTGTTTAGATTGAAATTTGATAAAACAATTCATTACAATTTATTTTGACTTTTTAAAAAGGCATTTTAAAGACTAACGGAGTATTCATATGTCTTTCAGCAAGGTGAAAAAATTATTCAGGAGTTTTTATCCAAGGTGAAGCAAGTGCCTTTTACTGAAATGTCAGAAGAAAACATCACAAGGAAGCTAAAACAGCTGAAAGCTGAGGTAATAGCAAAGAATAATAGTTTTGTAAATGAAATCATTTCACGAATCAGAGTTACTACATGAGAAAATCTCCCCAAAGGAATGAAGAGAATACTGATAAGCTATTGTCTGCAACACTTTTGTATTGTTTTATACTAACCCTGTTTTCATAGTGCTGGCAATTTGAGACCCATGGGATATCAACCTAATAAAATATTTAGTAATATTTCGAGTACGTTGTCAAAGATCTTTATTTTGGAAGAATGAGAGCTGTAGCTGAGGAATACTTAAATGGACATGGGCAGTATTAGGCAATGTGTCGAATTTTATAAATAAAGTCATGTAGTTTGTGGAATTTGAAATGCGTTGTATTTCTTTGTAATAGGACTTGCATACATGTTTCTTGCCAGATGGTATGGAAAAAGCAAGTTACACCCAAAGACTGCAAAAGTAAAGGCTCCTAAAACTAGCAGGAACCATGGAAATCATTTCCATTGGTCTCCACAGTGTCCATATATTGGCAGGAGCCAAGTTGGCTGGATACACGTTAGCCAAGGAATTTGTTAGAAACCTGAAGTGTATGTGAGCCTCCACCCTGCCTGCCATTTTCCCATGGCTCTCTGGGGACACTTGGAAATCTGCATTTTAATAAAACCTTTCAGATTGGGAACCCTGATTTAGTCTACTTCTCTTATTTTACAGGAAAGAGATGGAATGGTTAAGAGTTAGTGGGTAGCCCTGCTGAATATGGGTGGGGAGGACCATCTTTTCCAGTAAATAGTGATGGGATGGTGGGGCATCCATATAAGAACAAAATGAAATCAGATCCCTGTTCCACACATAAAAATGAATTCCAGTTAATTTTTGACCTAAATGTGTAAGCCAAACTGCAAAGCTTTCAGTGTTTAGTTTTTGTAGTTCTAAAGAAAATAATACAGGGAAATATATTTTCATGATCTTGGCTTTGGGAAAGATGTCCTAAGTCACAGCACCATCCACTCAACTATATTGAAACTAAGTATTTCTTTCCATTAAAGGCACTTTTCACAAAGTGAGAAGACTAGATCCATGATGGGAGAATATATTGGTAATATATACAATGTCAAAGGATTTATTAACCAGGATATATAAAGAACTACTATACAGTTACTAAGAAAGTGGTCATTTAGGAGTCTTAATAAATACATCTCAATAAAAAAGACAATTCAGTTAAAAGCCAGAGGATAAGAGATACTTTTCCAAGGAAGACGTACACATGGACAGTAAGCACATGAAAAGATACAGGATACCATCAGGGAGATGCAAATCAAAACCACAGTGAGCTACCACTTCACAGCCATTAGAACAGCTAAACACTTGATCTTAGCCAAAAGGCCGAGAAGCGATTAGAACAGCTAAAATCAAAAGTTGGATAACAAGTACTGACAAGGATGTGGAGGAATTGGAGTTCTCATATACTGAGAAATGTAATTGGTACAGTCACTTTGGAAAACAGCCTGGTATTTTCTCAGAGTTACCATATGACTCAGCATTTCCATCCCTTAGGTACATGTCCAAGAGAAACTTATCCACATAAAAACTTGTGCCCAAAAGCTCATAGCAGGATTATTCACAATAACCAAAAAGTGGAAGCACCTCAGTTGGCCAAGGCCAGTGGATGAATTGAGGAACATACAAAATGTGGGATACCTATACAGTGGAATATTGTTTTGCCATAGAAGGAATAAAGACCGCTACATGCTACAACTTGGATGAGCGTGGCCGGACATGAGTGATGAAGCCAGGTACAAGAGTTTACATATCCTATGATTCTGTTCATATGAGAGTCCAGAATATTAAAAGAGTAGTTTAGCAGTTGCACAGGGCTGGTGTGCAGAAAACGGGTAGCTAGGGAGGCGATATGATAGCTGAAGTCTCCTGAAATGAAAATGTTCTATAGCAGCTGTGAATGGTGCGCTTGAAACAGGTGCATTGTGTGGTGTCTGAGTTACATCTCCATAAAACTTCGTTCAAAAACAGGGACTTTACCCAAGAGAAATCTAAATGGTCCATACACATGAAAAGGTCTTTGATCACCACTTAGAAAAATGATAATGAGAACCATGCTGGGTTACCCCATCCTCCTCACCAGACTGACAATCATTTAAAGAGTGAGAGTGCCAACTGTTGGTGAGGGTGTGACATGACCACACTGCTGGTGGGGACAGTCCAGTACGGTGAAAATGCACGTAGGACCCAGCAATTCTCGTAGGTCCTTGCTCTAGAAATGCTGGGATGTGTTGCACTACGGTGAGCATGCGAGAATGTCTGTGATAGACCCTAGCTGGAAACAACCCAACCATGGAAATGAACTACAGCTATACAAAACATCCCGGATGGAATCTTAACAGTAAGCAATGGAATGAGAGATAGGAATAATAGTTTTTTCCCCACTCATTCGACGTTGAAGAGTAGGTAAATACTGTTTGGTGATACATTCATAGGGGCTGAGACTAAAGAACAGGAACAAGGGATATGGAAGTCAGCAGAGTGGTTGTCTCTAGAGGTGGGGTGCTGAGGGGGAGGCGGCCCCTAGCGGGCTTCCGGAGTGCTACAGCATTCTGCCTTCTGACCCGGGTTGGGCGGTGGCTGCGCAGGTGCCATTTTATAGTTAACTGTTAAACTGCCAATAGGTTTGTTATGAGAACAAATGAAAATTTAAGACTGAATAGGCCCTTTAAAATGCTCATTTTAATTTACCGTGCTCTTTTTCATCGTTGACAGTTTAGGATGAGTTCTATATCATTTCTTTTCTGGATACCAAATGCTTGGGAAGAAGGTAAACTTAGAGAGGCAAAAGTTAAATGTGGAAATTTTTATTGGTGACAGAATCGTTTAGTCACTTCCAAGTGGAAGACTGTCATGTAATTCAAAAGCAATTTTAAAATTTCAGTGAAATATTTCATCCCCTACTTAGCCGGGGAAGAGTGTTTTTAGATTGCTACACAAAAGCCTGCATAAAACGGAAATCAGCACACAGTTTTAGTTGTTAGTCCTACGAGAAACGGGGGGAGGGGGTGTTGATGCTAAGAAAACATAATCTATCAAGCTCTGATAAATCAGGCGGCTTTCATTTCTATAAAAGAGATTTAGTGTTTAGTTGTAAGATGTTTTTGAAAATGAAAAACACATAATGGAGCCCTTTAAGATATTTCAGACCTAAGCTGGGCTTATTACATGAATATGCTTATGAAGCAACCAGGCCTTCAGTGAGAGTTTCCTTCCCTTCGGAATGATGGATGTAAAGCAAAAGACCATTGCATTTAAAAATTCTAATTGTGATGTGGTTTGAGTTTTCTTCACTCAGACATGAACTTGGATATTACTGGAGTAAAGTCAAATATATATTTTCCAAGATTTAGAACTTAACCGTACTGTTACCACGAAGTCTGTGGTCCACATAACCACATTTCTGACAAAATACAAGATTTTTGCGTTTTTTTATAAGTTAGCACTAAGGGTCCATCCAAGATGGAATTGTTTTTGTAATTAATTTGATTTCTTCCCTTAAAATACTGTTTTGAGGATAAAAATTGTAACAGAACAGAAGAAAGATGTTTTAGGATAGATATATTTAAAGAATAACTTTTTCCCCTTAAAATCTCAGTGTTCCACATACTAAGCACATCCTGTTAGACTTCTTAAGTATTAAATGCATCTTCTATCCTTGGTCTTTCTGCATTTAGCTTTTTTGGGAAGTATGTTTTTACCCACAGCATATGGTATGAGCTGCTGATTCAGTATTGAGTGGCTCTTTAAGCTTGTTAGTTACATTTTGTTGATCAAAATGGTGCGCCGAACAGTCAGAAGAAAAACCGGTTCCCGGTCTGAAATAAATTAAACACTGTTAATCAGCTTCTGAAGAAGAACAAATGAGTGAAAGGGATTTTGTGAGGAAATCTAACGCTGCCTTCCGGGGCGCAGCGTCTTTGGGGCCGAGGGGATTGGGTGTTGCCAGGGACGGTGATGAAAATGCCCTGAGTGATACCCACAGTTTGAGGCTAAAACTGGAAGTGGAGCCCAAATTAATCGTTTTCTGCCTGATGTTCTCCCCACTCCACTTTCCTTGATAGAGCTTCGGCTTTCTTAATTCTGCATCAGGATTTATCCACGTGGCCTTTAGCTGTCTTAACGCTGTAGGGCCGTGCTCGTGCGTCACAGAGAAAGTAGTCCCTTAGAGGAAACGTCTCGTCCCTGGTAGCGGTGCCTCCCTCCCTCTACAGAGGGAAATGGGGAGCCCTCGCCTTGCCTTTGACACAGCAGCTTCCCCACCTCCCTGGAAGCAATGTTTCATGGTGTCAGACAACATTCAGAACATGGTCCAAATTCAATGTATGTTAGCATATTTTTGCTTGGGCTGGTGGTTTGTCCAACAGAAGTGCCCACACACATCTTTCATCCAGCTCTGTGGGAAGTTCAGCAGCAGTGGCTTGAACAATATGGGTTGTTGGGCCGCCGTCAGTGGACCATCCTGATCTTATTTCTAGACTTGGCGAACAGAAGGCCACACTGCTGCTGCCTGAGGTTCATTTCAGAGGGGTGAAGAGAAATTATTAACTCCCTTAAACAGTTAAATTGAGAAGGAAAGGAATATTCTGTCAGTGG
This sequence comes from Procyon lotor, assembly GCA_028646535.1. Taxonomy (NCBI): domain Eukaryota; kingdom Metazoa; phylum Chordata; class Mammalia; order Carnivora; family Procyonidae; genus Procyon; species Procyon lotor. The sequence continues at coordinate 55,272,741 of CM053610.1, forward strand.
ACAATTCATTAGCTCTAACAAAAGAACAATGGCGATGAATCCCCTGTTGTTCGGAACCGACCAGTACGTTTCGCCATAGCAGTCAACCTGTATCATCTCACTGTTACTACTGTGTTTATTTCCTACAATCTTGGTGACACTTATAACTAGCAGTCAGTTTAATTTTACAAATAATCTTAAATGGAAATAGCTTAAAACCAAATTAAGCATAGTTAAATCTAGGACAGTGAAACTATTTTCAGTTCAGCCACCGATCTGAAATTTTAGTATGCTTTGTCCGTCCGGCAAGATGTATTTTTATTTTCTCCATCTTTTCTTCACATAGTGATCAGGACTTCCTATTTAGTATCAATTTTAATGTGACATTTTATTGTTAAACATTGTGTGGCTCAGCCAAATCAGTCATGAAAATGACTTCCCACGACGAATCGTGAATATTACAATCAGGGTGAAGAATTTGCCAATACTAAATACCTGGGTATCTGAAAGGACAGAGTCCTTTCAGATTCCTCTGGTTCCTCCAAAAGCTCGTAGACGTAGGCCCTTCCGTCTGCACTGCACAGACCGGGACCCCTGGCCTCAGGTTCAGGGACTCGGCCGGGTCACACAGCCAGGAAGTGGCCAAGTGAGGATTTGCGCCCCAGGAGCGTGTCTCCAAAATCTGTGCTTTTTTCCCCCTTTCCATTTAGAGCCTTAAAATAGAGTTAGGGATCTGAAAGGCACACTGGTGATAAATTTAATCTTTCTAAATATTATTTAGTGTCAAAACGAGTGGTGTAGGCAAAGGAACGGGAGTTAAGGAAAATAGAGGGAGGTAGGCTGCAGATGTGAGGCATTTCTAATTCTGGGCTGGAAGCCGGCACTCCTGGCTTCTTTCGCGGCGGCTGGGGACACAGCAAGAGGGCTCCATCCTCGAGGGCCCGACTGCCCGCCGGCATCACGGCTGACACGTGGCTGCCGTCGAGGGCTTGTTAGCCCAAGGACCCTGGGCAGTGAAGAAGCTCCTACGTTCCTTCAGATGCTTAGCCATCACCAAATGCTGCCATGTAATCAAGTGATTGCACTGTACTCTGGACAGAGGATTAGGTTGAAATGAAACGGGAGGGTTGGCCAGAAGCCTGCAAAATGAGGGAATGAAGTGAGAAGCCAGCGGCGTTGCTAGCAGGACACTGAAGCCAATGCGCTCACGATCGCTTGACTTGGAGGTCCTGAGTGTCCTTTCTTGAGCCGGGAATGTTTGATCCAGCCTCCGGGGAAGAGCCCGGCGGCGCTCTCAGTCACTGCTCTAAATCTGTTCCTAGTGAGTAAACTGATGACTCAGCCTGCACAGGCCAGGACACGCGGCTGAGTGAGAGTGAGCGGCAAAGTGGCATATCCGGACGGCTGTCGGAGTTGCTTCGTCCTTGCTTCGCCGCTTAGCCGCGTGACTGGAAACTGCCCCCCCCTTGGGTGTCTTTCCCCCTCATCTTCTGTAATTTAAAGGGACCGCATTATTAGAGTTCTCCAATGCCCCACCCCCAGGGCCAGACAGGTGCGGGGTATGGAGGGTGGTGGGGTGAAGGCTAATGCCAACCTAAAAGCATTCAAAAGTTTAGAAAGGCTGCTGACCAAGAGAGTATGTCTGTGGGTCTGATTTTGTCCAAGGACCACCAGTGTGGGTCCGTTGGGTGGTCTGTTCCTGGTTATATGAAATAGACGTTGCACACTTGCTGAAAAGGGGCGCAAACCTCTGCTGTAGTTAGTGTACGCCGTACCCCGATTGCCACGCCAACGGGGTCCCGTTCTCCTTGCTCCCTCTCCAAGTACCAGGCTTCTGACCCAGCTGCTAATTCCCTCATCAGGAACAGCACACTTGGCTGCTTTATTTTCTGTTATTGGCTGTGATCTTAGCACCTAAGTATGTCGAGAAATACTTATTGATAATGCCTTTCCCTGAAACTCTTTTGATGGCTCCTTCCCTAGAACGGGAATGGAGGAAAAAAAAAACCCAACAACCAAAAAACAGTGAATCCCAAGGATGTAGAATGGGGGAGACCTCCGGTTACCTGACAAAGGAAAGGCTAGGTGGTTGGGTCAAAGCAGCACTTCCAACCTCCAGGCACTTAAGTCCGGGTTTGGGGAGGGTGGGAGTGAGGAGACGAAGCGGGCTGTGACCTTGGGGATTCACTCTGACTCCAGTAACCTTCAAGATTGAAGAAGAGTAGCTTGAAGCAAAGTCAGACAGCAGCCAGGGGGAAGGCCAGGGATCCCTGGAAGGCTGGCCTGCTGGGCTTGCGTGTAGTGGAGGAGTTTGGGGTTCAGTGAGTAACAGCTACAAAGAAAAAGTGATTAGAAAGAAAGGTGGGTGGGATTATTAACTCCAGGAATATAAAAATTTCATTTAAAAAAGTAAACATGATAGTATACTGCCCGTTTCAACTATGAATCTTGCTCATCTAGTCATAATAATTTATTGTTCTTTACTTCCAGTCTCGTTAACATACAGTGTCCTGTTAGTTTCAGGTGTACAATAGAGTGATTCAGCGCATTCTACGCATTACTCAGTGCTCATCATGTCAATTTTATCTAACTTTTTTTTTTTTTTAAGATTTTATTTATTTGACAGAGAGAAACACAGCGAGAGAGGGAGCACAAGCAGAGGGAATGGTAGCGGGAGAAGCAGGCTTCCTGCCGAGCAGGGAGCCCCATGCGGGGCTCGATCCCAGGCCCCTGGGATCATGACCTGAGCCGAAGGCAGACACTTAACGACTGAGCCACCCAGGTGCCCCAATTTTATCTAACTTTTGAAAGAACCACCTTTTGTTTTCCTCGATTTTTCCCTATCCTTTGTCCATTTCCGTCTCACTGATTTCCACTCTGTATTATTTTATTAAGTCAGCCATAATAATTTAAACACCAACAAGTAATTTAAGAAAAACAGTAAAAAAAAAAAAAATACATATATTTGGGATAAGGAAGGGTGTAAGAGAGGAAATCTGACATTCTTTCTGTAAGGTAATGTCTCAAATGGCAAAATAAAGGAATAGCAGTACGAGCACGTCACAAAAAGTGTGGCGACAAATGCCAGAGGATTCTAAGAGCTGAAAGCAGCCCCCCTCTGGCCAGCGAGCAGGACAGCACTGAGAGGGGGGACTGCTGTTTACTATTACAAGTCTCATGATGATGCAATTTCATTTCTGGAAACCCTATTTTTCTTTCATGTAAAAGAAATCTGGAGGTAGGAAGTCTCGGTACTGTGGTTCCATGCACATCAGGGACCCTGGATTCTTTGAGCTTGTTTCTGCACTGTGTGTAGCATCTCTTCTCAAGGACCTCATGGCCCAACACGACCACTGGGGCTCCAGCCAATGCACCCACACTTCAAGCAGCAGGAAGGAGGCAATGTTCTTACTAGCTTTAAGGAAATGGGGAAGTGGCACACATTGCTTCCACCGGCATCTTCCAGGCCAGAAGTGAGTTGAATGCCCGTGCTGAGGGGGCTGGGGGACGCTGTCTTCAGCTGTTTGCCCTTCCTCATTGGGGCACTCGAGCAAAACTCATTTTGCAAAATGCATTTTCGGAATGGCAGGGGATTTTTAATTTGGCGCTTAGTAAATGCTTTGGGATGATGCTGTTTCCTCTTCCGTGCACCATCTTCGAAACCCCCCCTTTTCTTTAGTGTTTATTTCCCCTCAAAGTGTCCTTTAGTTTCTGTTCTCCTTCCTGTGTAATAACTTCTTCAGATTCTACACTATTCTGTAATCCTGTTTCCCCTGAATCCCACTAAGCTCCAAATTCGGGACCTTGTGGGTCTTGCCCACAGTGCTGAGTGCAGTAGGCATGGAATGGGTTCTCAGGACACCTGTGTGGAGAGTGTAAGCTCCGGGGGGATCCAGCTTATGGGCCCCTTTGAGCATGGCCTCCAGGGTGCCCCCATGTACATACCTCTCCCTCTGGGCTGTTGTGAAGGGTTAGGGCTGTCCAAGAGTTCGGATGTGGGCATGGCTAGAACAAAATGACCCTCCACGGAGCAGACTGGGAGAGTGTTGAAGCCAGCATGTAGAGCTGGGGAGATGGGCCCCAGGTCTCATGAATGGTGGGCGGGCCTCCTGACCCTCAGGCACCTCTCCTGACCACAGAGCTCAGTCGAACACTGATTTCAAGGCAAAGCCTCATCGCACAGCATCATTAAGAAAACAGGAATGGATAATAAATTCTTATGTATTCAGAAATTGTTCCTCTCCTCCCCTCCTCTTGGGGTTGATTAGGTTAGCTGGTAATAATGGACCTGAGCTGATTTTTTGAGCACCAGGTCTAAATGGAAGTTATTGTTCTGGTACCTTGTTGATAGACTTCCAGAAGACTGTAATACTTATTAAGAGGATCCTTTTCTCTCCCCCACTTCCCAGCAGGTTTTTTTTTTCCCCCTTAGTGTTGAGAACTTGAGGAGCCAGAAAATAAATGAGCTGGAAGAAAGAACAGTTTCTTTTTTCTAGGAGTTGTGTCATATTTCTAAAGGGCAGCGCTGTAAATACCGTCCTCCCCTTGGGGAAGGAATCGTGCCTCAAGGACACCTCACCAGAGAACGAACTCCAGGGGAAGGGTTGCCGGTTCGGGACTCACACGGTTGTTGGCCAAATTCCTGCCTTGCTCTAGTCTTGCTGACAGAGGCCCCGGGTCACCTGATAGGGGTTTCTTGGTTTTGTTTTTGTCTTTTTGAGGCCAATTCTGCTTTCTTCTGACTTTTTTTCAGATATTTGTGGGATTAATGACGTTATCCTTCAGGCTGCTTGAAATCAATCCATGCCTGTCTCTTGGTTCCTTCCTGCATAAAGTCTCCTGTTGGTCCTCGGCTGGCCTCATGGTTTCGAAGGCAGCCGTCCCTCTGAGTCTCTTAGGGGCTAGTGAGCAATTCTGTCCTCTCGTGGCTGGGAGCACTTGGTGAGTCTTACAGAGGCAGCACATGGCCCCCTGGAACTAGTCCCGTGGTGACTCCTGCCCGGATCTGTGGTCACGGCAGAGAGGTCCCAGATGACACCGCCCCCTGGGTGCTCTGGGGGCTCAGCTTCTGATTAGCTTTAAGACATTCTTGTATATCCTGCCTGGGCCCTAGCAGCCTAATGGCCAAGGAAGAAAAGTCCCAACCTCCTTGGCCCGAAGCTGAGTAGCTTCCACTCTGCATGTAGCTTCTACCCGCTCTGGTTCCTTTCCTAGAGCTTCCAGATCTCTGCCCTTCAGGCTCCAAGTGCCCCTGACTAGCCCAGGCAGCTGAAGGACTGAGCGCTCTCGCCACTTCCAATGTTGAGGCCGGGCCTCCTTATCACAAGCAGTTGGGTCTTCCCATTGCATCCGGCCCCAACTGCTTCCTGCTCTCAGCTCTGCTTGGGCCGCCTCCTGATGTCCCACTTCACCCCTTCCCCCTACCTGGGGGAGGACAGATTCCGTAGTGGAAATGGGGAGTATTGTGACCCAAAGGAGTGAAGAAGGGGGTACTGGGCTGAGAACAGCATGTCCACGTACCTCCTTGCAGGAGGCGAACATTCGAAGAGATACAGCAGGGGACAGGTGAGCAGTCCCTGCTGCTCCAAAGCCCTCTGTAAGAGTCAGCTGCTGCTGTAGTGGGGGGAGGGGGGAAGAGGGGGAAATGGAGGGAAGAGAGGGCTGTGCTGTGCTCTGTGCCTTTTATGAGGGCTGCCAGCTGGCAGCCGAGTGGGCTGTACGCCAGCCCTTTCTCCACTGTGTCCCCTGTGTGCTCTGAGCCAGGCTTTGTCTGCTCCGATGGCTACCTCCGTCTTATTTCCACAAAGGCCCTGTATGAGCAGCAGTGGCCTCTCGGAAGAAAAAGATGTCTTTGTGTTGAGGCACAAAGAGCTAACATCCCTGAACTCACAAAGGCCAGCGCTGAAAAAATGATTCTAAAGTCTCGTAAAGGAATGCTGAATGGGAGCATGAATTTGTGGCTGGCGGGGTAGTGAAATGAGGAAGCGTTTTGGGAAATCTCTTTCTAGAAGCCAAGAGCTACTGAGACTTCATTAGTCAAGGCCTTAGCTTGGGGCCCCAGGGAGACCCTGTCCTGGGCCGAGGGAAGTGAACATGGACAGCAGAAATCTAGGGAAAGGGAAGTAAAGCCATGGACCACCCAGTCTGCACCATGGGCTCTTCACACATAATCTCATTTAGTCTACACACAAACCTGCGATCTGCGGGGACACCAAAATGGAGGCTGGAAAAAGAGAAGTCACTTGCCCCAGGTCGCTGAGTGATGCCCCCAAGCCTCCTGCTCCCCCTCCCCCCTGCCCCTGTGAAGTGCTCACTGAGAGAGCACTCCCCATGCACCTACCGAGACATGGGGACTCCGAGGGCTGGAGGACCTTGCCCGAACTCGCTGGGCTGGTGGGGGCAGGACCGGGGGCCGCACTGACTCCATGACGTCTTTGTAGGAATCTTGCAGTCAAATTCCTCCTGTGGGGGTGAGTCGTGGTCTGTGTGGTCTGCAGACATTTCAGAGCGTTTCCTTTCTCATGTTTTTTTTTTTTTTTTTTTTTTAGATTTTATTTATTTATTTGACAAAGAGAAATCACAAGTAGGCAGAGAGGCAGGCAGAGAGAAAGGAGGAAGCAGGCTCCCTGCTGAGCAGAGAGCCCGCTGTGCTTCCGGGCTCCATCCCAGGACCCTGAGACCATGACCTGAGCCAAAGGCAGAGGCTTAACCCACTGAGCCACCCAGGCGCCCCTCCTTTCTCATGTTGATGGGTCCTTTCTCACCGTGGCAACAAAATTTGCCAGATTTTCCTCCTTCGTGTTTGACAGATACACCTCCACACTGTTTATCAGACATCTTTTGCAGCAAGATTCTTTCTCTCTAATTCCTCCTGGGGTTGACTGAGTATGAGCCGGACCCACGTGCTGGGGAGGAGTAAGGGGTGGAGGTTGGTGGTGAGGCCGCCGAGCCTCCCTTCACGGGCTCACCTGAGCGCTGCTATCCAGGGACAGTCTGGCCCCAGGCAGCGGTCTTCAACATATCCGTCATCTTCTCATTTAGCTCATTTTGCTGGTTTCACAATCCCTCATGGAGAGTCCCATTAAAATCCTGGAAGGAATCTGGGCTCTGTACATTGTCCTCAGTGGAGCAACTAAGAGCTGAAAAGAGTAAAATGAAAAGCGAGACGAAGCCATTGCTCAGGTCAGGATAATTAGAATTTGAGGCTTCTTCCTTGTATAAAAGGAAGAAAAAAACCACTATCCTGGTGGTCTCCATTAGAGAAAGAAATGTTTTATTAAATCGTATGTAATCCTGGCAGTTGCTTTCTATCAGAGCTTGAAGAGAGGCCTGGAAATGTTCCATCTCCCAGCACTTTCTCTGTACCTTCTTTATGACACTTTACTTTCTGTCAAGTTATTTATGTTTGGTCTTAATGTTTAATTTCTGCTTCTAGATGGTGTGTCCCTGTATCTACTTCCGTGGGACAATTTGTAGTGGTTTGTATGCAAGGAAGGTGCTCAATAAATGATGTAATATAAACACATGATGGATGGACAGCTGGTTGGATGGATGGCCCCTGACAGGCAGGTCGGCCCGGGAAGAGAAGAACTTACGGATTCAGGAGGAGAGGGGAGAAGGGGGCTGATACCCGTTGAATGTCCTTGCTAGGCACTGTGTTTGGCACTTTATAACCATTTCGGAAATCGCTGCACCAATGCAGTCAGGGGGGTTTGTTTTCTCATTTCAAGGTGTTTAATGCTCAGACGATTATGGAATTCACTTAATAGGGCCCTCATCTAGGGGCGCCTGGATGGCTCAGACTGGTTAAGCGGCTGCCTTCAGCTCAGGTCGTGGTCCCCGGGTACTGGTCTCCTTGCTCACTGGAGAGCCTGCTTCCCCTTCTCCGTCTGCCTGCTGCTCTGCCTACTTGCGCTCTATATCTCTCTGTCAAAGAAATAAATAAAATCTTAAAAAAAAAAAGAAAAAAATAGGGCCCTCATCTAGACCAGTCTGAATGGAAAACCCACCACACTCTAAAGGTCAACTCAGCACCAAGTGGGCACCGAGCGTTGACTTTTACGATGTGGTTTAACCAGTGCAGTGACCCCGAAAGTCTGTGGATGCGGATTGGTGGAGTAGGCTTGAGCACGACTGAAGGTGTGCTGTGGGCGTAAGGGAGGGGCCGGCCTCCCCAAGGCCTGGGTGACTGAAGTGTCCCCTTGTTGGTTCCAGAGGAGTCAGGACAGATGTGGCCATGCCCTCAGCATCCTGTCCTAGAATGCTGAGTGCTGGGGACGCCTGGGGGGGCTCAGTCAGCCGAGTGTCCAATTGTTGGTTTCGCCTCAGGTCAGGGTGTCGCGGTCGTGGGATCCAGCCCTGCTTTGGGCTCTGCGCTCAGCACGGGGTCAGCTTCAGGTCTCTCTCCCTGCCCCTCCCGCTCGCGCACACACACTCTCTCTCTCAAATAGATCAATCAATACAAACCTTAAAAAAAAAAAAAAAAAAAGAGTGCTGTGTGCCAGCAGAGGTGGCCTTCTCCCCTCCCGTCGCCCAGCCCTGCCTTCCCCCGGCAGACAGCAGACTGTACCCTTCCCGCTGCCTACTGCGGAGGGCAGAGGCTGGGAGAAGAGTTACCTGAATGACAGGCCTCAGAGGAGGGGAGAGCGGGGGCCGAGTTCTGCCAGCTGGGGGCTGCCCGGGAACAGTGTCTGCCGGGCCTGTCCTCAAGCTGACGTCACCGTCAGAGGAGACAGGGCTGGGAGCCAGCGGGCAGCAGGGTTTGGGAGCCCAGACGGTGGATGTGGTTCTGGAGAGCGAATCCTTTGTGTAACTTGCCCGCGTGCTGGCCGTCTGCCCTGCCGAAGCGTCCTGGTTCCAGAGTCTATCCCGACCAGCCCTGGGGGGGCCTGTCCCCCCCAGATGCCCTGTCTGGTGGGGCGGGGGGGTAGGGCTCCTGTCAGCAGGCCCACCCTGATGACAAGCTGCCACGCTCCGTCCTCTTTGGCGGGGGGTGGAGGGGCTTCCGAGCTTCTGACAAACCATAAAGCTACCCAGCTTTTGTGAACTCCCCACAAACCCCTCTCCCCACCCCCTCGAGGTACCAGTGCGGCCTGCTCTTTCTTCCCGGTTATTTACACTTCAAGTCATCTGAAGGAGAAAAAAGTTTGTCAGTCAGAGAAGACTAATCCTCATTCCTAGTCATATATGGCCTTCACCGGTAGACATTATTTTTTCACATATGTGGACTTTTGGGGCGATTATAATCCCGTTTTATTTGCATCTCTGTGAGGGACTCATTTGCGCCCCTGACCACTCTGGCAGGCCCAGGCTGTATTGGCACATATCTGTACGGGCACCTCAGGAGTCCTTGTGCCCTTTGGAGTGGGTGCTTGGTTCCTGGGACACATCCCCAAAATGGATGAAGAGGTCGCCCCCTCTCCTCCACCAGGGAGCTGATGGGGTAGAGGAGAAAGAGGTGGCAGAGGCTGAAGGCACTCATGCTAGACCTTGTAGTTCTGTGGGGAGATGCACTTTTGGGAAGGAGTCTGTGTAGCGCCCTGTGAGTGCCCTTTGACCCACGTTATCCCTGGCTCCTTGAGCAAGAGACCTAGAGGAAGAAGAGACAGCCAGGCCCCTTTTGGAGACAGTCTTAGAAACTGTAACACCGGTTGGGAGAGAACCCCTAACCCCCTAGAGTGGAAAACAAGATGTGTGTGAAAGTGATAAAGTGGAGGGATGGCAACCGTGGTCATGGGAGAGAAGTGTCCCCCCCCCCCCCCACTGTGGGGCATTGGGAAGGAGAAGGGACAAGGCGTAGTGAGGCTTCCAAGGCATTATGACCTTCCATAAAGGTCACCACAGATGGCCAGAGCAGGACCATTGTAATGGCCGCCAAAGGTCACATCAGCCCCTCAGGTCCCTGTTGGAGGAGAGAGGGTCTTTGGGGCTGGGGGCTGGGCTAGTTCTGCTGAGAGGATGGCTCTGGCTTCCGCTGTTCTTGCCACGTTGGCCACTGGCCTCTTCCGGCACGACCCCGGGATCCCACCAGGACAGGACCGCTGGGGGCTCGCGGCTGGTCTCTCCAGGAGTCGGCAATCTGTGCTTTTCTCCTTTGCTGATCTCAGTCTCTTCCCCTCCTCTGTGATCAGCCACAGCTGTGGGTAGCATAGCTTTCTTGAGTTCTGTGAGTCCTTCGTCGAACCTGAGGGTGGTCTTGAGGACCCCCGACAAAATGTGCCGGGACCCCATCCCCATGTTTATTTCAGAGGCCCTACAGGAGGTGGTCTCACCGATGTTCAGCACCAAGGAGCTGGTGGGGAGTGTTAGTTATTTTTTTGTAAGTGAAAGGGGGAGGAGATGCCCGGAAATCTCACCCCCAAGGCAGATCTGCTTCTGTTCTAGGCTTTTCCCATATGCAACCAGGACGGCAGATGTCTTCTCTTTCCCCCCAGGCTCCTCATCTGTAACACAGGAGGGCAGGCTATAAACCCTGCTGAGGGGTGGCCAGCACAGGCTCTGGAGTTGGACGGGTGGTGGGGGGCAGTGGCAGGTCCTTCCCTGGGTCCCCATCTCCCGGTCTCCCTGTGCGCAGTGGGTGAGCTGGAGGGAAGCCGGCAATGCTCGGCTTGCGTTCCCACTGTCCTGAAGGGGTTCCTGGGCTCTGGTGGCAGATCTATCTGGAGTTTCTGCAGCAGGAGTAAAGCTCCCCAGTGGCATTGGTGGTGCAGCAGCGCAGCCTGGAGTCCGCACCTGGGCCCCACAGAGAACAGGGGTGCTCACTGCGCCGAGGCTGCGGGCTGAGGGGGGCTTGATGCTGTCAGGGAAAGGGGGTGAGGGGCTGCAACGCCCAGGAGAAGGCTGTGCCCTAACACGTCTCTCGGCTGGAAAGCTCGAGTCCACCCCCAGTGCTTCTGCGTTATTCCCGTTAACTTGTTTAGGATGAATAAAATTGCCATAATCATAATTTTCCCCCACTTTTAATATTTTGCTTTTTAACCAGTGGAAAGGGATACCCCTTCCTGGGGAGGGTGAGGTGAGGGTAAGTGGGCCGTGGAGGGGCTCACGTTCCCAGTTTCTGGAACAGAGAGACTCTCTAGCCGGTAGAAACCTCCCTCCAGTCCTCTTGCCCCAAGCTCTGGGTGCTCGGAAGACAGTCTAGGGAAGTTGGAGCATGGAAGGAGAAGACAGATTGAGAGACTCTTGCGAATCTTGGGGTGTTTGGTTAATAGTATCGGAAGCTGGGCTGGCAGAGACCCTGTCGCATAAACGCTAACTCGGTGCCGGAGACCGCGTTCGCTAGAAGCGTCATGGGAGATGGCTGGGAATTTGTCTTCTTTCCTTCCTCCCTCCCTCCCCTCCTTCCTCCCTCCCTTCCCAAGCAGGGAGCACCCTGTGGGACTTGATCCCAGGACTCCAGGATCATGACCTGAGCCGAAGGCAGTTGCCTAACCAACTGAGCTACCCAGGCGCCCGACATTTGTCTTTTAAAGGAAGGAGTGTTAGGGCATACATTCAGCCTCAGTCCTCTGAAGCCTGAAGTCAGCGAGGTAGATCAGTGATGCCCTAGGATGGCCTTTTCTGTGGCCCTCATCTGATTCGTAGGGTTCCCTTCTCTGTCTGCTGGGAACCTAGGCTTCTGCCTTCTTCTGCGCTGTCAGAGAACCTGGTCTTGGAAGAGGCTCCACTGACAGTCATTTACACTTCGGTGGGAATATGTCATTGTGCTCTCTCTCCCACAGATGTCTGCATTCCAAGACTGAACTTTCCCACGAAAGTTGCTATTGCTACAAAAGACATCGAAGCCCTCCAAGAGCGGAGAAGGGGTTATCCGGGGTCAAGGATGATGTTAGTTCACGTTTTTCTCAATTGCAGGGTGACCTGACTCAGTCCATAGACGAAGGGGGAAATTACTGGCTCATACTGGTGGGAAGAAAGCTGAGGATCCTCTCAGATTTGGGGGGGATGAAATGCAGGCGCCAGCCTCGGAGGGCACCGCTGGGCTAAGGCAGGCCTGCCCACTTCCCTTTGCAGAGTGGTTTCCCTCTCCCTTCCTGCAGGCCAAGGCTCCCTGCGGCGGAGGAGGGAGGAGAGACCCTGCCCCACAGCCCGTGCAGGCAGGATGTGGTGGGCAGGCACTCAGCATCCATTCCACACTCTTTTTTAGAGGGCTGCCCTGTACCGCGGAGACGAGGAGGCTGAAAACTACATTCCCCAGACTCTCTTGCAGCTACCGATCTGGCTGAGATTTCTTTGTTTGTTTGTTTGTTTGTTTTTTAAGATTTTATTTATTTGACAGAGAGAAACACAGCGAGAGAGGGAACACAAGCAGAGGGAATAGGTAGTGGGAGAAGCAGGCTTCCTGCCGAGCAGGGAGCCCAATGCGGGGCTCAATGCGGGGCTCAATGCGGAGCTCGATCCCAGAACCCTGGGATCATGACCTGATCTGAAGGCAGACGCTTAACGACTGAGCCACCCAGGCGCCCCCTGGCTGAGATTTCGATTCGGTGCCTTAGATGTACTTACACAAGATGAGAAAGGCAGATGGGAGGAAGAGCCTGTGTCCCTGCTATTGGCTGCTGGCAAGGGGGGGCGGGGGCGGGTGTCTGATTCTCTGGAGTGTTGCTTTACCAGGGTGGCCTTTATGCAAATGGCTGCTTCCAGATTCTAGGAGAGGTAGCAGCCCTCTTAGGGGCCTGGCTGTGTCCGTGTGTCTCTCCCAAGAGTCAGTCCTGAGAGCTTCACCCAGTCTTTTTGGCTGTCCTGGCGACACACGGGCCATTTGATAGCCCAGGTTAAATACAAAGTAAAGCCCATTAGACCAAAAATAGAGTGACAACACAGTACGGCCAAGCAGGAAACCTGATCCGGAACAGGGTCTGGGAAGGCCGTTCAGATGAGGTTTAGGGAGGAGAAATGGGTAACGTCTCTTAAAGTCAGAAGACTGCAAATTCTGTGCCCCAGAGCAGGAAAGCCAAGTCTCCTAGTGATGCTCACTGATCTGTCAGTTGTGTAAGCACGGGGGACTGGGAGGGGCCTGCTGGGTGCTGGTGGTGTCCATCTCAGGATTATGGGTCCAGGAGTCTCTCCCCGGGGGCTATGGCGCCAGCACCTTGCGCACTCAGCCAGGCTGTCAGTGTCTAGTGACCTCAGTGGCCAGGTCAGAATTTATCCCTGGTCATAAATCGCGTCTGCTTAAACCAGCTGAACTGGATTCTATTGCATTAACTTGGCCCTGACCGGTGCACCAGGCTTAGCTTGTAACCTATGAGGGGAAAGGGCCACTCGATCACCCCTGACCCTTGGAAGGCCAAGGAGGTGCTCCCCTGGCCTGGCCATGTCCCCTCCCTTCGACCGGTGACTGCGTCTGGGGATGTGGGGCCGTGGGTGATCCAGCCTAGAGGGAGGGTCCTCTACGTGGGTGGTCTCACTCCCTACATCCTCCCATAGAGGGACTGTTGCAGGGGATGGTGACCGTGTGACACTCTTCTGGTCCATGAGATGTCAGCAGAATGGCCCCAGGGAGGCCTGGGAAAGCCACTTCCCAGGAAGGCTCCCTTCCTGCTGCCTGCTGCTGGTAACACAGACGGGAGACTGGGAGGTCTCCCACCTCGGCACCTGAGGTGACCAGCGTGAGAACCAGAGACGACACGCTGAACATGGCGAGCGGGAAGAGAGGAGGAGCTGGCCCCCCTGCCTTACGGCAGCACCTGCCGCCAGACTCTGGTTATTTGAATCAAACCATCTCCTTCTGGTGCTTCTTTAAGCCCCTCTCTATTGGATTTTCTGCTACTTGCAGCTGAACGCATTCCTGACTAACAGAGGAGGTACCCTGGGATTGACACTGGGATTGACAGGTCCACTAGACCATGGGGAGACGGGACAGGGCTATTGTTCCCAGAAGGAGGGGACAGGAGAGCATCCTGGACCGATAAAGGCTAAGGCTCCACAGTGTACTTTGGTGGGCCTTCTCAACACCCCCTAACCCCTCCCCGGCTGGCGGTGCCACCCCAGCGATGGGTCTGACCGAACACTGTGGTTTGTGCCTCCTCAGTGAAAGCCAGCAGGACGGACCTGATTAAGAGGAGAAGGAGCGTAAGCACCTGACCTGGAGCCATCTGAGGGGGAGGAACAGAGAGGTTGGGGGGTGGGTAGAAGAGGTCTTTAAACTCCCATGTTCACGGGCTGCTGAGATTTTGAAAATACCCACGCCCGCCCCAGCCCCGGGGCAGCCCCGGAGTTGGAGCTCTGTGGCCCCAGAGCTCTCCAGGGCAGCCCTGTGTAATGGGCCTTGCTGTAGCGACAGATGCGGGTTTTTCCCGTGCCGTCCAATATGGTAGCTGTTAGCCGCATGTGAGCCTTGAACACTTAAAATGTGGCTTCTGCCACCGGAGAGCTGAATTGGTAATCCAATTTGAATTTAATTTTAAATTCATTTGAATGTAAATAGCTGTGTGTGGCCGCTGGGTGTTGCCGTGGACGGGGCAGCCGTCCAGCGCGGTCCTTGACTGGTCCTGGAGGAAGCAGAGACACATAAAGACAAAAGCCTGGAGCTCACAGAGGTTCCCACGGGGTGGGGAATGTGTGTTGAAGCTGCAGCTCTCAGCAGGAAAGCTGGCCAGCCCGCCGCAGGCACATTTCCTTCCCTCCTGGGTCCAGGTGGCTGGTCCCGCTCAGCGCAGTCCAGGGAGAAAGATGGGGTGCAGATGGTCCACGTTGGGTTGGGCACCTGGCTGGTGTTTGCGGAGTGCGGCTCTTGAGGGAATCCTCGTGGACTCTCATTTCTGCCCTCCCCCGGCTCCTCCTGAGCCCCAGAGTGACAGAGCCCCAAGGCCCTGCCCTCAGACGGCTGGCACGAAGGAGCCCCAGTGAGAGGGAGAGAGAGGCCTGCTGGCTGTCAGCGAGAGCGGCAGCCACAGGGCAGAAGGGAGCACTCGCGGCCTCTGGTTAAGCCTTTCTTTAGTGATTCCATCAACATCCGTTCTGTGAACATTCCCCTCCAAACGGAGCAGCAAGAGGCCAGGGATATAATTTGCTTTGCCCAGGCTTCAGTGCTTTTTTTGCTTGTTTATTTTTGTAAATTTAAATTCAGTTCATTAACATAGAGTGTATTACTGGTTTCAGAGGTAGAGGTCTATGACTCATCAGTCTTATATCACACGCAGTGCTCATTGCGTCCCGTGCCCTCCTCAGTGTCCATCCCCCGGTTACGCCATCCCCCCGCCCCGACCCCTTTCCCCTCCAGCAACCGTCAGTTTGTTTCCTACGATTAAGAGTCTCTTATGGTTTGTCTCCCTCTCTGATTCCATCTTGTTTCCTTTTTCCTTCTCTCCCCCTATGATCTTCTATTTTGTTTCTTAAATCCCACATATGAGTGAGATCACATGATAATTGTCTTTCTCCGACTTATTTCGCTTAGCATAATACCCTCTAGCTCCATCTACGTTGTTGCAAATGGCAAGATTCCAATGTTTTGATGGCTGAGTAGTATTCCATTATCTCTCTTCCACTTCTCCTCTATCCAGTCCTCTGTCGACAGACAGCCCAGACTCCGGTTCTTACAGCCCAGAGAGCACTCCACATACTTCCCCTCTCTGGTCTTCTCACTTGCCACCGCTCTTGCCTGGGACACTTCCTGCCCCGCATCAGCATGCTCAGCTTGGACAGCCTGCCTCTGAGGGCCGTCCCTGACGGTGGGGCGGCGGCCTGGCTACCTCCCCGTCGGTGCCCCCACAGCCCGGGCTGTCCCGTGGATCCGCGGCACCCATCCTGCGGTGCCCGGTCTCACGAGCCTGGAGTTCAGGGACGGTGAGGGCTATGCTGTCTCTCTCACCCATGTCTCTCTATCCCCTGGGACGCCTGGGTGGCTCAGTCGGTTATGTGTCTGCCTTCGGCTCAGGTCATGACCCCGGGGTCCTGGGATCGAGCTCAGCATCGGGCTCCCTGTTCAGTGGGGAGTCTGCTTCTCCCTTTCCATCTGCCCCTCCCCGTGCTTGAGTTCGTGCACTTGCTCTCTCTCTCTCTCTCAAATAAATAAGTGAAATCTTAAAAAAAAAAAAAAAATTCTGGGACCATCCCTAACAAGAGGCGGGTAGCTGGCCCTAAATTGGACAGGTTACTTACCCCTCTGACCCAGTACAAAATGGGCGAAAGCACCAAATTCCTAGGGTAGGTAAGGGACAGTGAGATAAATATGCCAACTTTCGTCTGAGGGCCTGGCTTGGTAAAAGTAAGTTCTTTTTTCTTATCTTCTCCTCAGGAAAACAGAAAGGGAACTGACCATAAAAGGGAGAGGGTCGGCAGCCCATCAGCATGGCTGGCAGCGGGTCTAAACCGGCAGAGGACTCCTAGGCCGTTGGTAAGGAGCCCATTGTGCAAGTGACTCCCCAGCCTGAGCTGATCACACAGCTGGAGCCCTGAGCCCAGAGAGAGGAGGGTTGAGGGGCACTGGAAGTCGGGCCCCTCTGATGCCACAGCTGGCGAACAGGTCTTAGCCGGAAGCAGGATAAGAGGACGCTTTCATTCCAGAAACACTGCAGGCTGGCGTTTTTCAAACTGCTGGGTGTAATTCATCAGGAAATCAATTTAACAGCTTTGACCAGCATTAAAACAAAACAAAAGGGAACAGAAAACAGGGTACTGCCCATCACTACAGTCCTGTGAACCTGTGGGGTCAGGGGCAAGAGGGCGATTCTGTGGATTGAGGTGGGCGGGGGCTGTATTTGAGGGACCCTTACCTACTTCTCAGCTCAAGGGAGGGCACCCGAGAGAGAAGGGTGACCCGGGGACAGGCTGTGGACTTTGCACTATTGCGATGGCCCCAGCGGCAGGAGCAATCATCTGGATAGAACCTTCTTCCCGGGCTGGCACTGCAGAAGCTGCAGGGGTTGCCTGGTCCCTCTCAGGGTGACCCTTCGCATTTGTGGAGAGCTGACGCTTTTCCATTCTCAGCCTCTCATGTACTTTTCATGAGACTCCGGGGGGAAGAGGGGGTGTCCATGATGTCATTATCCCATTTTGGAGATGAGAAAACTGAGGATCTGAGCCAGCAGGGTGACTGCCCAATGCAGAACTAGATTTCAGACTTCCTAGCTTCTAAGTGAGTGTGCTTTCCACACCATGACGAGAGTGCTCTGTGTTTAGGGTGTGGGTTCAAGATGCTGGCTGCCCATTGGGAGCACCTGGGCACCTACCACAAAATGCCAGTGTCTGCCTGAGCGCCTCCTAGGACCACTGAAATCAGAACCTCGGGGCCTGGGGGGGCTGGAGGCCAGGGAAGCGGGGGGGCAGGGAGAGAGATGGAGTGGGGCTGGGCATCAGTATCTTCTCAAGTTGCCTGTGAAGAATCTTGAGCACACAAGGGTTGGAAACCGCCACCACCATGGGGTCAGTTTCCTCTGCGCCCGTCTTCCCTCCGGGCCCAGCTCTTAGAAACTGGCCTGGCCCCAATTCCCCCAATTGGGCCAAGCTGTCTACGGGAGGTCCATTGGTACCTCCCGGCTCAGATGGCTGTCACTGTTGTTTTGCTGAGTATCTTCCCCAGGGAGCTGCTGCTGGGGCCCGATCCAAGGAGCTGAGGTCTCCTGAGCCCCCTGAGAGGAGGTGTGATTGGGGAGGCAGAAGGCTCTGACACACAGACAGCAAAGAGCTCAAGGGGTGGCAGGCTGCATTTTATTCATCGTTAATTTCAACACCCTTCAACTCCTCTCTTGGAGTACTGCTCAGAAAAATAAATATATTGTTTAAGAAACCCTGCAGGCTTGCCCCGCATGCTCTAACCCCCCTCCTGAGAGAACACAGTAGCATAGAAAATGATTTGTAAAGCGAAGGGGAGCTTCCCTGGGACGGGGGGGGGGGGTGGGGAGGAAGAGGCTGACGGAAAGGAGAGGAGGGTCTCGGGCCCGTGAGTACAGAAATCTCATTGCTTCTCAGCGCATAAGAAGGTGCCTGAAGGCGCCAGGGCTGCTCCTGGGAAGGGGGCACGAGTCCAGGCCCCAAGTCCGTGCGGAGAAGCATGCCCTGGCTCCGGAATGGTTTCGGCAGCCCTCCCCTGACCCCAGCCCACAGAGCATGCAGCCTCCAGCCACAGCCCTGCAACCCGCCTCTTCTGGACTCAGAAGGACCCGAAGCAGTCTGTCTGGCTGTGCTTTCCAGACAGTGTGCGTGTGGAATTGTGCTTTTCGTTTGTTAAGAATGTAAAAAGTTACAGTAAGACGGAACCCGCCTGGGCCACAGCTCCTGGGGCCGCCACCTCTGTGGGCCTCCATCTGCCTGGGTTCCCCAGAAGCTTCTCCTTTGACTGTGAGGGCTCAGCTCCCCTCACCCCGAAGCACGCAGGAAGAGGGCGTCTGCTAGGAGGCCTGTCTGAGGGGTGGAGGAGCCTGCGTAAATTTAGCAGCTATCTTCCACGGTTTGGCTTCGGTTTGGACGCTGGCTTCTATGTAAAACACAGCTTCAAATTCATGCAGAGTGTACGTGAAACTCCCCCAAGGCGGAGAGGAATTTTCCAGGCCCTAGTAGATCTCCAGGGAGTTAAAAATGGGAAAGCTTTCTTCTCAATGTGGTCCAGACTGGGATTTTTCCTTGGGGAAAGGGGCTAGTAGCTCTTGGTAAGGCTGGTGTGTGTGTGTGTGTGTGTGTGTGTGTGTGTGTGTGTGTGCGTGCACATGTGCGCACGTGTGCGTACATGTACGTACACATGATGCGGTGATATGTTAAGCTCCTGGGCAAATGCCCAGGACTCTCTGGCATTTTCCACAGGCTGAGGGCCTGACTCTTTCTCCAGGCCCTGGGGACTCTGGCTTCAATCAGAGGACAGAGGAGCCTGACCATGTGGCCTCATTAGCAAGCAAGGACCTGGGGCGTTGGGGGGAGTGGGGGGGAGAGCTTCCTTACCTGCTTGCTCATCCTGGAGAAGTCCCAGCCGCTCACTAAGACCCTGGCCTCTGTGTCGCCACAGTGGGTAGCAGGGCTGCTTAGAGCCCCACAGTACTTCCAGAGGGGAGGGTAAATAGTGGCCTGAGGTGAGACAGCAGCCCCGGAAGCCGGGGCAGGGGCAGTCAGTCTGCCCGGAGCTACCAGCTGTGGGTCCAACTGGAGATCCCCACACGGTGGGAGAGGCCACAGTAGCTAAGAGGACAGAGCCTCTGCTTAGCCTGAGGTTCAGAACACGCACCAAAGAAATGGGTCCCTATCAACATCATTATTCCCCAAATGATGGTAGGACCCCAGTTCTGGTTCTCGACACTCAGCAGGATGCCAAGTAAGCCTTGAGGCAGGGGTCTGGGCTCTAGCAATGCCCCTGACCCTGGGAGCCCGGCCTCCCCTACCCCCCGGGAAGCAGCCCCTCGCATTTGGGGCACTGAGCCCTCTGGCCTGAGGGGAAGGACAACCATGTACTGAACTTGGGTGAGGGCACTAGGGGAACACGGGCAAAAAGCCAAGCATGCCACTGGACCCTAAGCTCCTTTTTGTATGTTGGAGGGCTGGTGTTTCTCTGGGAGGCGGATGAGAGGGAAGGATCCCTTCCCTGTCCCCAGTCAGCCAGGCTTATGGCTCCTTCAGAAGCTTGCTCCAACTGCTCACAATTGTCACAATTGTCCCTTTCCCAAGGCAAAGCATAGGAGAAGTGAAACAGCTAAGGCTGCAGCATGAACAATTTAGGATAGACTTTAGGAAGCACTGTTGCTGAGAACACTGCCAGGGAAGGTTGTGAGTTTTTCTTCTATGGAGGCGGGTCCTGCTCCCTCCCACGGAGATGCAGTTCTGTGCAGTCCCATGCGCTGGTCAGCGGGATCCCCTGCACACCTCTTTGGCCTATCTAGCTTAAAGAACCTCGTTAGCTAGGTCTTAAGCTTCCTGTGCTGTCGCTGGGGCTCACGTCCCCTGCGTTGGCTGCTGTTTTGCCTGCTAGCGAGTCCTCGTGGTCTAGATGCCTCCGTCATGGGGCTCTCTCACCCCCTCTATCTGCTTCAGATCCCCAAGTTATTGCTTGTTGCCTGGGTGACACCTCTAATTGGATGCTTTTTCATCTTTCCTTCTTTTAGAGGGATTGGCATGACACCATTTCTAGGCCCTACGAGAGGGCCTTGGCCTAGAGCGCCTGTGCCTCTCTTGGTGTGCTCTCCCTGCAGCGTGACCGCAGCCATGGCTCAGGCAGGGCAGCGGTGTCACCAGCTGGCCTGAGCGACAGTCACCGTGACTTCTGAAGTGTGGCTCTCTGGAAGCCTGCCCTTCAGGATTTAGCAAGACTGACCTCTCTCCTGGCCGCTCCGCCTCCCTGGCCTCACCCGCAGTTGGGGCTTGTATTTGAATCCCAGTCCCAATCCCAGTGAGAAATTACCCAAAGTAATTAGATAGAGAGTCATTCAGATCCCAACACATTTTCCCCTTCTGGTCATGAACTGGAGCGGGAAAGGGGAGGCTGACATTCAAGCATGACTCCTAATGTGTGTGTGTGTGTGTGTGTGTGTGTGTGTGTGTGTGTGTGTGTTCCAGGCACGTACGCTTCCTTCACTGCCGGGGAGGGAGATTTCATGGCCTCCCGTGCCTCTCAGGCGTACAGTGTGAGGCATCCTGGTGCTTTTCTAAGACTTCCTGTCAGAAGCTGTGGATATTAGTGGGTCGCACCGCGTTTGACTAGACTCTGGCATTTGTCCCTGGGATCATCTCTTTAGATGAGGAAGATGGGCCGGAAGAGCATCGTTTCTTTACAGTCCAAGAACCCCCTCCTTTCAATGAAGGCAGCCTCTGGCCTTCCTCCAGGTCAGGGACCCCTCTGCGGCAGTGGGCGGAGAATGGGTCCCTCAGCTTGATGATCAACCAGTGCAAAACTAATTCCCAAACTGCTTCCATCCAAATTCCGCCAGCTCCCCCCACTCCTGCCTTCCTCCACCTCCAATACAGACTGTGCGTGGAGAAAACAAATTCACTTGACTGTCAGTGGGGGCCAAACAGGGTTTAGAATGGAATCTATCTGCAAAACACTATGGGCCCTGGAGCCAAATTCTCTGACATCTGGGTTCCTGGTGTGACAGAGCCCTGACTCAGAGGAGGAAAAGGTGGTCCTGGAGGCTGCGCTGTGCACCATTAGAGGGAAAATGAGCTGCTCAACGGGGAGTTAAGAACTGAAATCCACACCAACAAAGCAAGATCTTGTCTGAGAGAACTCAGACATTCCTGATTAGTAATGAAAAGCATTCCCAAGGACAACGCTGGTGAAAGAAAGGAGGGCTGGGGGGTTCTGAGATGCGCCTCCAGCCTCAGAGATCAGCTGAAGCAAAGCAGGGCTCCTGCAGCCTGCATGCTCCCCTCCCTGCCCCGCCCTGGGTTTCCCGCACTCAGAGTAGCTGCCCTGTGTGCCGAGCCGCATGCACCAACTCCAGACTGAGAAAGGCCAGCCGAGCCCCTTACCATCCCAATTTCCAGATCTCGGGGAAATGCCACAGTCTGCAAGTTGGTGCTGTGTTTCATCTCATTGCATAATACTACACCATTCTCCGTGTGTAGCGGCTGTTCTATTTATATACATCGGTAGGCAACATATGGCTCTCCCCACCCCCACCTGTCAAAACTGTGACTACATCACTTCTGACGACCAGAAGGAAGCTGCTAGGCTGGGCCAGGATTCTAAATGCTGCGGAGGTAATTCGGAGCCATGAGAAGTTGCACCATATGCTTTGGGGTTGCCGGCTGCTTATGTGCATGGGGACGGGGTTCAGTGCCAGTCCGCAAAACCCAGGGATGGCCCTCTCCTCGCTGCGGCATGCACCGGGCGAGGGTCTGGGGTGCCACTTTCTCTCGCCCCGGAGGACAATCTGCCGGGGGCCACGGTTCTTCAAGAGGGGACCCACGAGGAAAACAGGCTCCCCCGAAACCTGCCCTGGATAACATCAGGCCTGGCCAAATAGTATTTCTTTAAAAAAAATTTTTTTTTTTTTTGGTTTGATTTTATTGGGTAAAGATTAAGAAAGCGCCAGCGTCTGAGAGAAGGAAAGCAAACCACGGCCAGCGGCACGCCAGCCTGCCGAGGGTCCGTGGCGCAGCCCGGCGGTCTACCTGGAGGCGCTGGTCTCCGCCAGCCGGTTGTTCATGATGCCCAGCGCGCCCACGCCGCCCGAGAAGCCGTTCTGGCGCGTGTTGACGCACACGCTGCGCGGGTAGCCGTTGGCCGTCTCGGACAGCTGCTTCTGCAGCAGCGCCAGCGACACCTTGTTGGAGGCCGTGAGGTCGCGCATGGAGATGAGCTCGCCCGACAGGCGGCGGCCCTCCGCGTCGCTGTCGCGGGCCGCGGGGTCGGCTCCGAGCGCGGCCAAGCGGCGGCGCAGCCGGGAGCCCGGCGTGATGGCGTTGCGCCGGGAGAGGGGCGCGCCGGGCGCTGGGCAGCAGCGCGCACAGCAGCGGCAGCTCAGCTTGCGCAGCATCCAGTTGAGCACCTGCTTGATGAGGATGGAGATGACGTTGAAGAGCGAGTAGATGCAGCACACGCCGAGCAGGATGAAGAGGAAGTTGCCCAGGCGGTAGAGCCCCTGGTTCCGGTAGGCGGCGTGCTGGCTGCTCACCAGGTCCCCGAAGCCGATGGTGCTGAAGGTGACGAAGCAGAAGTAGAGCGAGTCCACGTAGTCCCAGCCCTCCACGCTGGTGTACATGGCCGAGGCGCAGCACGACAGCAGCACGGCGAACAGGCCCAGGATCAGCAGCACGTGGTACACCGAGGGCTTCCAGCCGGCCAGGCAGTCGGCCTCCGAGAGCGCCGAGCCGCGGCGGAAGGTGGCGGGCAGCAGGCCGCTGCGGCGCAGCTGGCGCTCCCGGCAGGCGCGCATGATGAAGGCCAGCAGCGAGATGATGCGCTCCAGGAAGAGGTTGAAGAACAAGATGGTGCCGGCGCAGCCGAACAGTCCGTAGGCGATGAGGAAGGCCTTCCCGCCCACCGTCGCCGGGGTGGTCATGCCGAAACCTGGGGAGACAGGGCAGGGGTCAGTGAGGCCCTGGCTGGGCAGGTGGTGCCTGCTGCGCGGAGAGCCGGCGGGCGTACGCGGGTGCTGCCGTGGCTTCTACCCTGAGCGGCGTAACTCAGAGGAGGGGAGATAGTGCTTAGACGTTTCTCTCCCTTGGTGGCACTGGGTGTGGTTCCCGATCGGAGCGATGCCTAAACTGATGGAGGAGACACGGCCCCTCGTCTTGGGGATCTGTGGATCAAAATGGGTGGGGCAGGATGGTCACTAGGAAGGACCCCTAAAGACGCAGGAAACGAAACCACTGTGCAGGTGCAGACCACTGAGATACCTACAAAGCGACGAAGAGATGTCACCTGCTCTCCCACCCCTCAATTTTTTTTTTTTTTTTTTGTTTTGTTTTGTTTAAGGTAACCAGCACACGTGGTCATACTTAGGACAAAATTCCACAAAGGCTTCATTTTACTGGTTACTAGGGTTACTAGGGACCAGGTAGTGTGTGTTCAGTCGGGGTAGCTATGTATGATGGTCTCTGAAAGGGGTTTATGAAACTGACAAAAAGATTGAGAATGAGTCCACAACCTTCAGAGAGTGAGCTGACTCTGTGCTTGAGTGTCCAGCCTAGGGCTTGATCCCAGGACCCTGGGATCATGAGCTGAGCTGAAGGCAGACGCTTAACGGACTGAGCCACCCAGGTACCCTTATCAGTGGATTTCTGCAGAAGGTTTGACTTTGCACCAGTGTGCTCAGGCCCCTGCCATCCGGGGCTGCCCCTCCCACCTGAGCTCTCAGCCTGCTGCTGCTGTGGTCCCTTGTGGGACTCATGTTTGCCTCACTCTGATTATAGAAGGGGTTTAGTCTCTTGGCACAAAGATTCACTGCTGCTTGGAGTCTGAGCTGGAAATGGATCATCTGTCTGAGCAAGCACCATGGCACTTTTCAGCTCCTATGCAGCAAAAGTTCAGGGGCATCCCTGCGAAATGTATGCCCCAGGTCAGGAGGTCTGTCTGCGTGCTGCTACTGGTGGGGTGAACCAGCCCTGGGAACTGGGTGGAGAAGAGTTCTGTCTCACTTAGCTTACTAGTTCCTTAAAAGAACCAGGGAAAAAATAATTTTTTTCCCAGTAATTCCTTAAGCCTATATACTAATCATTCTCTAGATTCTCTAGAGGGAATCTCAATTCCCTAACCATGGTCTTCATTTTATGCTTAATGATTTAAGTTAGGAGAAAAAGCTTATGACAATACCCATGTTGAAGAAGGTGAATTATATACCTACATTCAGATTTTGGCCATGAGGGAGTAAAAACAAAAACAGAAACACCAAAATTGTATTAGCAGTGTGACCAATTTAATAGAGGGATGTTTCCACATTTTAAAGGCAAACCCAAGGGGTGCCTGGGTGGCTTAGTCAGTTAAGCATCGGCCTTCCAAATGAGCCCTGAGTTGGACTCCTTGCTCAGTAGGGAGTCTGCTTCTCCCTCTCCCTTTGCCCCTCCCCCATCCATTCTCTCTCTCTCTCTCTCTCTCTCTGTATCTCCCCTCTCTTTCAAACAAACAAATAAAATCTTTTTAAAAAATCTGAAGAAAAAAATAAAGCCCAACTTAAGTTCTTGAATTCTTAAAGAAATCAGTTCTGAATCCATATGGTTATATGTGGAGTGAAAGTGTGTGTGTGTGTGTGCGTGCGTGTGTGCATGTGCGCACATTTATGTAAAATCCTACATTGATGACCCAAATATCCAATAACATAACCAAGTCATGGGCTGTTCATACATGGAAATAGCATCGAGAAAGCATCGACCACAGCTACTTGAAATAATATGAATGAGCCTCACCAAAGAATGCTAAACAAGGAAGCTGAACACATAATACCTTCTGTATTATTCCATTTATATAAAAAAAAAAAACCAGACGCCTGGGTGGCTCCATCAGTTAAGCGTCTGCCAATGTCATGGCCACCTGAGCATCTGCTCAGGTCATGATCCCAGGGGCTTGGGATAGAGTCCCACCGTGGGCTCCTTGCTCAGCAGGGAATCTGCTTCTCCCTCTGCCCCTCCCCCCTTGTGCTCACACTCTCTCTCAAAAATAAATAAGATCTTAAAAAAAATTCAAAACCAAGCAAAACCAAACTATAGTAATTTTTTTTAGGAATACATTCTTAGTTGGTAAAATTATAAGGAAAATCAAAGAAATGTTTCTTTTTTTAAGTTTTTATTTATCTGAGTAATCTCTACTCCCAACACAAGACTCGAACTCATGACCCCAAGAACAAAAGTCGGATGCTCTCCCAACTGAATCAGCCAGGTGTCCCCCCTTTTTCAAGTTTTTATTTAAGGGAAGTAACTTGAATAAAAGTCAGAATTGGAGTTTCCTCTGGGTGTGGCAGGGGGTAATAAATGGGAGGGGATACAGGGGCTTGTGGGGTGCTGGAAATATTTTGTTAATCTAGATAGTGCTTACATGGGTATTGTATAATTATCTGTGTGTTTTATGAGGATTTTGGTTTTTTGTTTGTTTGTACTGTCATGACAAGAAAAACTTAAAAAAAACCCTCTCAACCATAAGGGACTTTAATTCTGATCTACCTCTCACTGTATAGGGGAAAGAGCAGGGGCAGAGGGGACATGGCCCACAGCTTCTTGGATCAGATACCATACATGTGTCCTGGCTTCTAGCCTGGTGCCTAGACCATTCTACCCGACATTTGCTTCTACACACTGAGAAAAAATAGCACCTGTAATAGGGGATTCCTTTGCTAGATTCCGGAAGAAATGGAAAGTCCTGAGCCTGGAAAATTAACACCTGCCAGAGAGAATATTGAGTGGGATTTTCCCAGTCTTTAGGATTTTTAGCTAAAGTTTCAAACCTAAGAGTGACATGTGGGATGTTATCCCCTATTTGGAAGAGAAATTTTAAATGCATCTATGTCAGATTACTAGAAGACCTAAATGGGTGTGGTGACTAGCACACCCCACCACCAGGCTGTATGGAAAGGCTAGAAATTATCCAGGAATAATGGGAGATGGTCATGAAGTAGCAGAGTTTTTGTGGTGGGTACTGGGTCATCCTGCACCCACACCTGGGGCAGGTATGGGGGTGCGGTCAAGGGCACCTCACGCTGCAGCAGAAAGCTGCCCCTCACTTCCAGAGGCTAGCCGAGCTGCAGACACAGGAAGGCCCAGCCAGGGCCACTGGCTGCAATGTAGTGAGAGTCTGGGGAGAGCCAGAGGTATTTCCTAGAGTCTGAAGCTGGACCCGCAAGGATTATAGTGGCCCCGGTGATGTCAGACCAAGATCGAACCAATTGCCCCTCTCCCACTGCAGGCCCCTGAGCAGAGGGCCAGGCCTGAGCCGGAGGGAGAGACTGAGCTTTGATTAGAGTGAATTTAAAGATTGGATTTAGGGGCGCCTGGGTGGCTCAGTGGGTTAAAGCCTCTGCCTTCGGCTCAGGTCATGATCTCAGGGCCCTGGGATCGAGCCCCACATAGGGCTCTCTGCTCAGCGGGGAGCCTGCTTCCCCCTCTCTCTCTGCCTGCCTCTCTGCCTACTTGTGATCTCTCTGTGTCAAATAAATAAATAAATAAAATGTTTAAAAAAAAAAAGATTGGATTTAGATCGGACTGGATATTTGAGACCAAGTCTCAAATTTTATTTTTTTAATCTTTTTTTTTAAGAATTTATTTATTTGTCAAAGAGAGAGAGCACATGCAGGCAGAGGCAGAGAGAGAGAGAGAGAGAAGCAGGCTCCCTGCTGAGCAAGGTGCCCAAGATGGGACTTGATCCCAGGACCCTGGGATCATGACCCGAGCTGAAGGCAGCAGCTTAACTGACTGAGCCACTCAGGCATCCCAAGACTGAGTTTGGACTTTAAAAAGGCTGGTAGTTTAAAAAAAAAAAAACAAAACGCTAGTTGGAAAACTCTAGCATTTGCCCAGGATGTGAAGCGATCCAAAGGAAGTTCTTTAAGAGAGCAGATGAGGACAAGGCCATTTCCCGGGTCAGCCCATTGAATAAACTGGTTGCACCTGGATTCGCAGCAGGGACGGCCACCCCCCAACCAAGCCAGCCCCGCAGGCCTCCTTGCTTCATCTCTGCAACAGCTGAGAGGGAGGCAGATCCCACCCCACAGACAGGAAACCAAAGACCAGGGTGTTAAGTCGTTGCCAAGGCCCCACGGCATGGAAGGGTAAGCTGAGACAGAAATCCAGGTCTCCTGGTGCCCACCACCCGCATTCTTCCCACACTGCCTTACAAGGGCACCACGGGGCTTCCATTCCTCCTAGAAAACCTAATTTCCATCCTCAGGGCGGGCAGCCAGGAGTGTGCTTTCCCGTGGGGAGGCTGACCCTCAGTCATGACTCCTGTCCCCAGGCGGTCCTCTTTCCCCTGGTGGTTCTCTTTCCACTGACCACTGCTGGAGGAGGGGCCACTGCTCCTCCTTAATGTTCACCTCTCTTGTGGCTCAGTGAAGACAACCACGGCTTTGTAACCAGACTCAACCCTGGGCTTGATTAGGGATAGCAGGAGGAATTCAATGCCGAGGGGACCTCTACTTTTGGTTAACAGTCGGGCCTATTGCCGACAGGCAGGGGACTCGTCTGCCCATTGGGGTCCTCACAGGACTGCGCCTACCTGACCTACCTCCAAGTCAAAGGTCATGCCCTCTATCAGCAGCATCCTCAAATTCCTCCAAACTCCCCCAAACCCAGGGGCTTCCCGGCTCCTCTCTGGAGCTGGATATCATTTTTTTTAAAGATTTTATTTTTTTATTTGAGAGAGCGTGAGCACAAGCGGGGGTGGGGAGTGGGGGGTGGAGAGCAGGGGGAGAAGGAGAAGCAGGCTCCCCGCCGAGCAGAGAGTCCGATGATGCGATGATGCGGGGCTCAATCCCAGGACTCTGAGATCATGACCTGAGCAGAAAACAAGACACGTAACCAACTGAGCCGCTCAACTGAGCTGACAGAGCTCAACTCATGGTCCCCACGGACCATTCTCCTTCACGGGGTGGGAGGGCTTATCCTAGGGCCCCTGTAAGGCACAGCCCTAGATATGCCACTGGAAGACCAACATCCACCCACCCACTCCGTCAGCAAACACAGTTTGGCAGGCTTTGCGCTGGGCTCAGGGATATGGTGGAAAACCAGACAGATGCACTTCCTGACCTCACAGAGTATCTGGGCTGTCTTCTTAGAGGTTTTGTACTGACTTCCATTCTTCTGCTCCCACAGGCTCACCCCCCAGGGCCAGGGCACAGCGTTTCCCTGCTGCCCCCACATAGAGGCTGGACCACAACTTGTTCTGGGATCTCCTCACGGCCACGACCACAGGCCCCAAAGGGTGCCGAATGCTTGACTGGCTGTGGTCCCATCCTCCCAAGAATGAAAGGGACAGGCTGTTTAGGAGTCTGACAGCACAGGAGGCACCCAATCAAGGTCCCTCTCGTCAGCCCTATTCCTGAGGTGTGGCTCTGTGCCCACTGTGCCTCCTTTTGCTTTCCTACAGAAGACAATGTCTGCTTAGCTCAGGAGATAGAGTGGAGGTGACAGTTTACCCTCCTTCCCCCATTCATACCCGTAGCCTCAGAGCTCTGAGGGGAGGGGGGCGGCGCTGAGGCCTTGGGGTCTGTGCCTAGCACTGGTGTCTAACCAGGTGCTTCCCAGAGCAGAGGAGCCGTCCCCCAAGCTCTGGCAATTTGTGGGGAGCCAGGCTGGTTCTGGAGGGGGGCCCTGAAGCCTCAGCAGAGAAAAGGCAAACCCAGTCATCCTGAGAGTCCCTTCCCTCCCCCAATCACACCCTGCAGAGGCGTAATCTGTCCCCAGGTTTGCACCAAGCCTGCTGTTTTGTTTATGCCACAATTGATCTGCCATCCCCGTTTGCAAAGAGCAGACACTTGGGGGCTTTATTATGCCACTTTGACAAAAGCTGTGAAGCTTGTTCCCACAGCCTGTCTGGGGCCGCCTTCGCAAATGGGGCCCTGGTGACAGGGCCTCTAGAGTTCAGCACCAAGACGCTGGAATGGAGATGGGGAGGCCAGCACTGGTGTCAGGTGCACCTGGCCGGCAGCCTCAGGGCTGGAAGCAGGATGCATGTCCTCTCCTCCGGTTCCCCCAGCCTCCCTGTGAGGGAAGCATCATCAGCCCCAACAAGGACATGGGCGAAGGGAGCTGAAGGTGGTCGGCTGAGTTCCAGTTTGTAAGTGGCTGAGTTGACCCTGAAGCCCCTTCTACTGGGCCAGACAGAGGGGGAGTCTTTGCTCTTCACCTGGGGAACATTTTCCTGCTGGATCTACAGTGTCAACTTGGAGAAGGGGAGATATAATTTATAGCCCAATCCAGTCTACTTTTGAGAGTAAAAAGGGCACTAATAATAATTACCCCAGGACAGCATGTAGAAATTAGAGGGGATCCAAGTAACTGGGACCTATGATTAAAATGCGGATTCTAAAGCAGAGGCCGGTTAGGTCAGCTGGTTAGAATGTGGTGCTAATAAAATGCAGAATCCAAAGTGGGTCCCACTCCACAGGTTTATTTTGTGGGTCATGAGCAGGGCCCAGGAATCTGTTTAAACAAACGTTCCCTGTTGATCCTGATGCAGACGGACTAAAGCCGGTTCTTTAGGAAACAATGTTATAAGGTAGCTCTGAAGGTCCTACTGGTCGGAATCTGCCCGATTTCAACTATTTTGATTTAAACATCTTAATTTCCTTAAAAAAGGCTTTCTTGAGGTATAATTAATATATAAAATTGTAAGATATTTAAGGTGTATATTGTTGATTTAAATTTCAAGTGGCCTTCAACGCTTGCGGCGGATATTGCAGCTGTCTCCTTAAGAACACGTCCCACCCCCAAAGGCCCTTGAAGAACCGCCCCACGTCCAGGGGCGGGCTCCGCGTTCGTCTAGCCAATGGGGACGACCCGTCCCTTACCGTGATTGGCTCAAGGATGGATAGGCCTAAATCAATCAGGGCAGGGCATTTTTCTGGCTGCAGGGATGGGTGCCAGAATGGGCATGTGACATGTGCGAGTCAGATAAAAGAAGAGTTTCTCTGATAGTTTTTGAGCAGAAAGATTGTCACTCTAGAACCGCCCTGGATGTGGAGGGAGCGAGAAGTGGCCCCGGGAGTCGCGGGCGGCCATCTGTGGCCATGAGGTGGAGCCAGCCTTAGGTGAAGCTGACACGGCAGGTGGCCGAGTGGAGGCAGCTGAAAGAAACGAAGCCAGGATGACCCCAATGAGCGGTCAAATCAAGCTGGTCGTGCTACCCAGCCTACTCGGGACTTCCAGTTGCTTGAGCTTATAAACTCCTTTTCCTGCTTACACCTTCCATGACACACAACCAAACACAGTCCAAACGCTGTGATGGTGAAGGGCCTGGGCAAGCAGCTCAGGGTCCAGGAAACAGGACCAGACTTGAACTCAAAGGTTTGACATCTGTCGTGGCCTCTATGGGCCAAGTGTGAAGCAAGTCGCTACCACGAACTTTTCTGAGCCTCCATTCCTTCATCTGTAAACTGTAAACCTCCCAAAGGGAAGGCTCTTTGTAAACTCTAATACGCTATGCCAACCTATATTCCTCAAGATGATAAAATAGACTTAAGGGTGGTGGGGAGAAGGGGCGGAGGATTCCCAAAATTAAAAAAAAAAAAAAAAAAAAGGATGAACGTAAAACAGGTTTATTTATGGCAGGACTTTTCAGAGCACTTATTGTGTTCCTCTGATTTATGAATCCAAGGGGGCTGTGCTAACACTCTCCAGTGTTCCCCATACTAATCTGACCACAGATTGTATTTAATTGCCTCTGGTGAACTTGAGTGTTTCAAAGAATAACCTTTGGGAAATGCTGCATTCTACCTTCATGAAGACTTAAGGATGAGACATTTAAAAAAAAACGCTTGAGGAGTACCCACATTTTTCAATAGTCACCGTGACAATGCAGTGCCTAGAATAGAATAGCCCCTGCTTTGCAGAACGTGCTGGAACTAAGCTTGTCGAGTGAATAAATAGACTCTCCCTCTGCTTGTTTGGAGCAGTAATTCTCAAACTAGATTGCCTAGGATCCACCTGGATTCTGGGGCAGGGCTCCTGATTTTGCATTTGTAACCTGGCTTCAGGTGATGCCACTCCAGCTGGTCAGTGATTTTTATTTTAAGTAGCAAGCACAGATGACGTGCAGTATTAATTACCTTCAGGGGCCTCAGTATTAATTACCTTCGGGGGCCTATCTCCACAATGAGACCAGAATCCCTCACAGGTGGGGCCACATCATATTGGCTATTTGGAACTATGTTTCTCGTGTATGAATCCTAGCTCCACCACTCCCTTGCTGTGTGCCTTTAAACAAATTAATTAACCTCTCCGTGCCTCAATGTCCTTATCTGTAAAATGCAGATAACTTAGCTACCTCAATAATTTTTGTATTGAATTAATATATGCAAAATACTTAATGTCTAGCACATTAGGAAACCCTTAATAAATATTTATTAATCTTTCTCTGCTCTACAGTGAACCAGGAAATCTTAGGTAAAGTAGGCAATGATGGTTATTCGTTTACCGAATAACTGAAAGTAAAAATTTTAAGAACCTCTCAGTGATGAGTGTTAATTATCATTGACAGTGGGAAAGCACAGGGGTGGGGTCAACAGCTAGGGATGCACAAGGCCTCATTAGGGTTTCCAGATAAAATACAGAACTCCCGATTAAAATATCACATCACTTTTTAGTATAAGTATGTCCCCAAAACTGCATGGGGCACACTGGCACTAAAAAATGATCCATTTTTGGGCACTTGGTTGGCTCAAAGAAGCATGTGACTCTTGATCTTGGGGTTGTGAGTTTGAGCCTCACATTGGGCATAGAGATTCCTAAAAAAAATAATACAATAAAAATGTTCTATATTTTAAAAAAAAGGGTTATAAGGGGCACCTAGCTGGCTCAGTTGATGTAGTATGCAAATCTACTATTTGTGAGTTTGAGCCCCATGTTGAGTATGATTTTAAGAGATTACTTAAAAATAAAATCTTAAAAGAGTCACTGTTTACCTGAAATTCAAATATAACTAGGTGTGCTGTATTTTTATTTGCTCAGTCTGGTGACCCTACCCATGGCTGCACTTGTCTGCTTGGCACAGTTCTCTGGAAGCCTATCCCAACATCCTCATCTCATTTGATCCTTTCTGACTGGCTGAAGGAAGGATTAACAGCCTCACTTTAATAATCAAGGAACCTGGAGCTCAGGGGAGGCTAGGTCATGCTCAAAGTCAAGCTAGCAGCCAGGCTTTTGCCTGCCCTTCCTCTCCAAGCAAGGAGCAGTGGGAGATTCCAGGTGGGCTGTAGGGTGGAGGGTCCGACTGCCATGAGGCTGCTCTGTGGCTAGAGCCAAGACAAGGACTCTCTGGGAGAAGGAGGGAGGCTCCTCTTTGGAAGAAGGCTGGACACGTGAGAGGGCATCAGGCCAGGGAGACTTCCCTGGGACCTTCCGGCTGCCTATTCATCCTGCTCTAATCACTACCCTGGGGCCAGGGGAGGGGGGCGCGGGAACAACCCCAGCAGCCTGGGTAAGCCCCAAACATTTTGGGAGAGCTGGGGCTGAAAGAATAGCTGGGAAAAGTCACTATAGCGTTCGATGAGGAACAAAAACGTGGCGGGGGCTATTTATAGCTGACATGTACTGAGCCCTCACTACTTCCGGGCCCTGGGCCAAGACTTCCATCTATCTCCATACATTTTATCCTCTCGACGGCTCCGTGAGGCTCTGGGTTTCATTCATTCCAAGTCACGGCTTTTTTTCCTTGAATTTTAACATGCCTGAAACCAGGATGCTTCTTAAAATCGATGACCTGACATAGTTTATTTGGCAACATTTAAAATTCTTAATGACATATAACATTGGTGCATTTATTAATGGCGAAGTTATAATCTCAGATGGGATGAACCACAGTGGGAGGTTATTATCATCCCCATTTGTTAGATTAGCAGATGTAGTCACATTTAATAAAGACACTGAAGTTAAATAACTTGCCCAGATCACACAAGTGGCAGAGTCAAGATTTGAAAGTGGAGGAAGGAGATTGCGATGTGGTAAGGGGGAGAGTCAAGTGCAGAGGCGTTCGGAAGAAAGAGGTAGGTTGCTTTTGGCTGGAGCAGCAGGTCTTCATTCCCGGCTGCGGGAGGATCGACCGGGAGACTTAAAACTGTCCCCAGTGCGCACGCGCACGCGCCCCAGCGCAGGTCGGAACCGGGACTGAGGTCCTACGGCTGGAGGGTTCTGGGAAAGACCGACGGAGGAAGGCGTATTTGTCCAGAGGGTGGGTGGGGTTTCGAGAGGCAGGAAGTAGAGGCCCCGCCTTGAGAAAGGCATGCGCACCGGAAGAGTGCTGGGCCCAGGGCCGCGTGTGTGGGGGCCTCAGCCTGACCCCCGGACAGTGTTGGGTAGCCCTAGCCTATGGAGAGCGTGACGGTGTGGAAGAAGGAAGAGCACGGTGTGGGAGAACTTCCCTTCCACCTTGTTCTCAGGCTGAACTTTATGGGATCATTGTGGGAGTGAGGCTTCTAGAAGCTTCTCCAGCACCTGCCCCTGACATCCGGCAACATGCCCAGGCTTGTACAAACCTCAAGCTACTTTAGACAAAACTGGCGAGTCCCCATTCCTGTTCCTGCGGGCTTGGGAAGGGCTAAGGTCACCTTTCTTGGAGCTCTTGAGAGCAGAGGCTGGGCGCGGGGACTGTGGCGTTAGGCTCTTCCCTCACTTACTAATGGGGCAACATGGACGTGCTAGGTCTCCCTGGAAAAATGGCCTGCCAGCTACCTACTTAGGAAGGTTATTGTGGGGAGTCAGTGAGGACGTGGTTCCCCCAGCTTCCCACAGTGCCTGGGACATGTTGAGTGATCACCAAGCAGCAAGCTTAATTGGCAAACAGCACGGGAGAGGCACGGCCCTTCCATCACAGCTCAGGGGCATCAGGTGAAACGTGCAAGCCAAGGGCCATGCCGCGACTTGAAGTTTCAGTGGCCAAGAGCTCTCCCTATCTACACACCCCAGACCGGACCCTACCACTGACTGCTTTCACCTCACCCGGCCTTAGTTTGCTGGCAGTTCCAGGTGAGTGGCCCCACCCCCTCCGGTCGTGTTTGGCCCCTGAGCGGGGTGGGAGGCCCAGCTAGAGGCAGGCATCACCTTCTCCGGTCCCCAAATCTGCGTGGCAGCGGGAGCGGAGTGGGATGCTGGAAAACGGGACTGTTGGTGGTCGTGGGCCGCTGTATTGGTTGGCGCTTGTGGATTTGTCTAGGTTGCAAACTCTGGACAGCTTCCCAAGGTCAGCAGCCCTTGGTTCCCTTCTCTCTAGGGCTGAGCGTGGGGTGGGGCTCACACGGGATGCTCGGTGACTCTCGACAAAGTGGCACCGCTTGCATAGCATCTGGGCAACGCGGGCCCCTCCTTCTCCTGTTTGCTTTTGGCTTGTTGTGTGGCTTTCAGATGACCTTTGTTTGAGGAGATCAGGTGGGGGTGGCTGAGAGGGCAAAGGGCTAGGAATAGAGGACTGAGCCCCCCTGCCCCTCCCCAGCTGCAGGCTGGTGATATCTCATATTAAAAAAGTTTTGGTAGGGGCGCCTGGGTGGCTCAGTTGTTAAGCGTCTGCCTTTGGCTCAGGTCATGGTCCCGGAGTCCTGGGATCGAGCCCCGCATCGGGCTCCTTGCTCAGCAGGAAGCCTGCTTCTCCCGCTACCATTCCCTCTGCTTGTGTTCCCTCTCTCGCTGTGTTTCTCTCTGCCAAATAAATAAAATCTTAAAAAAAAAAAAAGTTTTGGTAAACTGTGAGCAATGGGCAGGTGACCCCAAGAACTGGTCGTGAACCTTGGCACGGCTTTCCTGGCCAGCTGGGCTGACTTGAACCTCTTCTTACTCTGTGCTGCTTCTGTGGGATTAAGGTTTTCTCTCCTCACCAGAAATCATTCAGCAAAATGAGTTATTAAAAGCCAGTTAACTACTCCTGCCTCCGGGTAGCTCTTGCTTAACAACCTCTCCCGGGGAGCAGCTGTCAAACCCGGGCCCTGCGGAGCTGGCGCTGAGATGAGTCATTTACATGGAGCCCATCCTCCGTCCTGCCCCCCAGATCTGTGTCTGCCTCTCTAATGACTAATTCTTCTCAGGGATGAGATCACTGGCCCTCCTGCCCCCACCCTCCCCAAAGAGCAGAGCCCTAGTCTCAGCTCAGGACTTGGGGAGAAGGCTCACTCCAAGGGGAGGGGAGGCAGCAACAGTCCCTGTTGGGACACAGGCCTGGCCGGGAGGAGCCTGGAGTCGGCCTAGTGACAGGAGGAAAGCCTGCGGCCTGCCCTGGCCTCGCTCCTTGCTCTTGGATGCCGAGGCTTTTCCCTGTACAATGCAGGTGCTCAGGGAAGAGCTACTAAATTCCCAATGGAACTGGCTCGTTGTCTAGTGGTCACCGAGCAGGGCCTATCCCAGAAACATGGTTAGCACCTTAGTTTGAGTGAATTCATCTCACATGTTTTTGAGATCTGCTTTGTGCCCGGCATGGGGCAGGGGAGGGAGCACTGTGATGGACAGTATCTGTCGTCTGGGCCCAGCAGCCAAAGGCCTTCAGGAACACACCTGGGGACACACAAAGTGGAATTTCCTGACTCATTGTGACAAGGGAGAGGTAAACCATGGGGAGCTGTGGGGCACCTCCGCCAGTGGTGGGGAAAGGACTTCTTTAGGATTTGGGCTTGACTTAGGTGAGTTTCGAGGAGGCTCCAGGAAGCAAGGCTTTGCTCTGGATTGGATGCTGCAAGGAAGCAGGGATAATTCTAGGGGTGGACGTTTTGGTAACTGTTACCTGGAAGGTGGGAATAATGGAGCAAGGCCATGGCCGCGGTTGGTAAAGCAGCAGCAGTCACTCATGGTAACCAGAGGCAGGGTGCCCGGTCATGTAGGTGTCTTGGATGTGATGGTCTGTGTGTTCAGACAGGATTATGGGTGAGTGGTCTTCTTATCTTACTCCACTGTGGCCATCAAGGGGCGTTGTCTGCTGTCAGCATCCTTTGGAACTGCTTCTGTTCCATGTCTGAACCCCCCACAGCCTAGATGTGAGCGCGGGCCCGCTCCCGGCTTGCGGGAGCCGCATCCTCTTTCTCAAAATGGCTCTGCACTCTGCATTCTCTAACAGCATTTTATTGGATACCATTCATTTTTTTTTTAAAAGAAATTTCTTCTAAGTCTGCCGGTTTATTAGAAAAAAATATATATGTGCATATGTGCGTGCATGCACATGTATTTAATTCTGTAAGTGGAACACACCTCTAGGTTGTAGAAATATGGGTGATTTTTATTTTAATTTTTTCTGTATGCTTTTACAAACATTTCACATTTCCTCTGTTACAAACGGGATAGTTACTACTTTTGAAATCGTAACTTTTCCCCCCCAACAATAATTTTTTTTAAATTTATAAATAGGGGCACCTGGCTGGCTCAGTCAGTAGTGTGTGACTCTTGGTCTTGGGCTCGTGAGTTCAGGCCTCCTGTTGGGCACAGAGATTACTAAATAATAAATGTATAAATAAAAATGAATGAGATAAGGACCTTTTCTCAAAAGAATGACCCTGATACCCTATGAAAATGACAGCATGGGAGATGTCACAAGAAGCCAGCAAATAAAAGAAGAGGCCTGGGGGGCTTCCCAGAGGAAGCCAAGTAGGTGGAGGCTGGGAGATGGATACAGGGGTCATATGGGTTAGTTCTCAGGGAGTGTGTGTAGTATGAGAATGAGGCCCTCTGGGGAACCCTGAGGGTAGAAGAGGAGCCTGTGAAGGAGGCTTTCATGCACTCAACAAATACCTTTTGAGGGCCTTCTATGTGCCAGGTGTTAGGCTGGGCCCTTGGGATTCATTAGTAATTCAGACAGTTCTCCGCCCTCACAAGGCTTATATTTCAGCTTGGAGATGGATCATAAACTATGAACATAATATGCAAGTGAATTGTGTTAGGAACATAATATACAAGTAAATTCAGTTAGGAACCCAACTGAAGGGTTGGGGGCTTCATGGGCTGGAAGGGGGCGCCTTGCAGCATGAAGTGGGGTGAGGTAGGGCAGACCTCACTAAGGAAGAACATTTGATGAGGCACTGGAAGGAAGTGACGTCAGGACTAAGAGTGTTCTAGGCCAGTCAGCAGCCGGAGCAAAGGCCCTGAGGCAGGGGAGCTGGAGGCAGACAATGAGAGTAGAAAAAGGAAAGAAAAGACTGGACGGAGGGATTAGTTAGCGAATCTCTCAGACCCTCTCAGAGCCAAGTTTAACTCACACAGATGCCCCAGAACATGAGAAAAGCTATCACTCTCGTTTGATTTTTAGCATTAGGATAAAACAGATAAGCTAGTGGTCTTTAAAAAAGAGGAAGAAATATAACAACTATTCAGGCAGACTTCAAGGGGCAGCAGAAATGCTGAATGTAACTGATAACTACCTTTTTTCTTTATTAGCATCACATGCCATTTTAGAAGGAGTTAAGATTGTAAGAACAACCATCAGTTGTTCAGTATATAGAGCAAATTTTCATATTTTATTTCCTTATTTTTGAGAGAGAGAGAGAGAATGCACATGAGCATTGGAGCGGCAGGAGAGAATCCCAGACTCTGCATTGAGCACGGGGACCCACTTGGGGCTCAATCTCATGACCTTGAGATCACGACCTGAGCCAAAATCAAGAGTCAGACACTTAAGCGACTGAGCCACCCAGGCGCTCCGCAGATTTTTATGTTTTATTACATATATTCACCACTGTTACCCGGGAAGGAGAGTGGCATCATAATCCCCATTTTGCAGATGAGGAAACTGATTCCATGGGAAGCGATAAAACTTACCTGACATCTGACTTCCTCAAGTCTGAGCCAGAATCTATACCTCCTGCCTCTCAGCCCCATCTCTCAAGCCTGGCACCTTTCAGTTATAACAGGAGAAGTATTTGAGGGCATGTCAGTTTGTATTTTGTACAGTGTTCATACGCTTTTAACCAGCATTTAGCTATTAATATTTTTTGACGATCTTTATGTATGTATTTTGAGAGAGAGCATGAGCAGGGAGGGAGGAGAGGAAAAGGAGAGGGAGAAGCAGACTCTCCACTGAACCTGATGCAGGCCGATCCCAGGGCCCCGGGATCGTGACCTGAACTGAAGGCAGATGCTTAACCAACTGAGTTAAGCGCCCCTAGCTGTTAAAATTTTTACACGACAGTAATAATAATAATGGCATCAATAATAACACTAAAGCCAGTCTCTCTCGCTGCTGTATTGAGGACAGCCTGAAGGGTCAGGCTCTGGGAGTCCAGTTCAGGGGCTGCGGTGCCAAACAGGTGGGAGTGGCCCTGAGCAGGCAGTAGCCAGATGGGGACTAGGAAACGGGGGCCAAAGGGAGGACACAAAAGCAGAGAGAACAAAGTCACCAAAGCTAGAACAGACAAAGGGTTTGAGAAGCAGGGATGATGGATCAAGGAGTCAGAGATTTCTAGAAGATCTAATCAGATAGAAACCTGACAGGTCCCCTGGGATTTGGCAACTGGGAAAGGCTGGCTCTAGGCATGAAAGGAGGGGGTAGGGCCTCATGGATGCCAGGCTGCAGGGTGGGGGTGCAGAGGTCCTGAAAGGGGAGGAAATGGACACAGGGGAGGAGCCTGCCCCTGAAGCAGCATGGAGGGGGGCTAGGACACGCCCACCTGGCACAGGGCAGGGCCAAGACAGGTGCTTCACTTACTTTACCTCAGAGAGTGTTTCGGTCGTAACGTTTGTGTCCCAGCCCCTGAGGTGATGGCATAATGAGGTGGGGCCTTTGAGAGGGCTTCTTCCTCATGAATGGGCTCAGTGCCCTTGTGAAGAGACCCCAGAGAGCTCCCTCATCCCTGCCATCATACGAGGGCACAGAACACTGTCACCTAGCAACCACAAACTGGGCACTCACCAGACACCGAATCGGCCGGCACCTTGATCTTGGACTTCCCAGCCTCCAGAGCTGTGAGAAATAAATCCTGTTTCAGCCACTCAGTCTCTGGTATCTTTGTTATAGCAGCCTGACCAGACCAGATGGAGAGGTTGAGCAACTTGCTCAAGTATCAGAAGACCGCGGTTCGAAGCCCAGGCCCTGGAATCAGAGATTGAGGTTGTCCCCAGCTCCACACCCACTCAGGGCTGCCTGGCACGCCTGTGTTTTGTCTGTCATGCGGAGACGGCAGGACCTCGCAGGGTGGCTCTTGTACTCAGTAGAGAGGATGTGAGTGTGTTCAACATTGAGTTTACACGCCCTAAGGGCAGAGGAGAAGTTCCTAGCCGGGCAGACCTCTGTCTTGGAGGAAATACAAACAAAGCTCCTAAAATTTCAGGTGTCAGATCTTTCTTGTAGGCATTCACTCCCTGCCTTAGTCCCTCAGAGCTGTTGTAACACAGTCCTATAGACTGCGTGGCTGATAAGCAACAGAGATTGACTCCTCCCAGAGCTGGAGCCTGGGGCGTCTAAGAGTAAGATCCCAATAGATTCCTTGTCTGGTGAGAGCCCTCTTCTGGGCTCAAGGCACCTTTTCTCTGTGTTCATATGAGGGAGGGAGTGAGGGATCTCTCCGGGATCTTTTCTTATAAAGTCACTAATCCTATCATGAGGCTTCCGCCCTCATAACCTAATCACCTCTCAGAGGCCCCACCTAAGGGGTTAGATGATACCACTATCTTAGGGGTTAGGTCTCAACTTGTGAATGTTAGGCGGACACAGACATTGCAGACCACACCACCCCCTCACTCTCATGTGCACTCACCTGGTCTCTCGCTTCTGTAGCTTCTGTAATGAGGTGTGCCTACATGTGTCAGCCATGAGCTGTGTTCACTGTACCAAGGGGCTTCGTATCTGTCTTGGGAAGTGGGAGGACCCAGGTTCACCCTAGTAGAGGCTGGAACAAGAGCATGGAAGCTCAAAGCAGCAAACCCCCTCTCATGGGGTCTCCAAATGCCATCTCTGCGCCATGTCAGGTCATCAGAAAACAGTGGCAATGGACCATCCTGTCCTTGCTCCCCATGGAAATGCTCTCAGAAATGATTTAATGTTTGACTGCCTGCCTTTAGGAAGACAAGGTCTGTGTCTTGTGCAAAAACCAAAGGAAAAATATTGCCCATGTCCCTGATTAAAGATCTTGAGGGGCGCCTGGGTGGCTTAGTCAGTTGGGCATCTGACTCTTGATTTTGGCTGAGGTCATGATATTGAGGTCCTGGGATCGATCCCCAAGTTGGGCTACACAGTCAGCAGGGAGTCTGCTTGAGGATTTTCCTTCTCTTTCTGGCCTTCCCACACTCTCTTAAATAAAAATAAATCTTGAAAAGAAAATCCATGAGATTTGTAGGATCTGAAGTGTTGGCTTCCCAACAGGAGCAGCTGTGTGCTTGCGTCCTCTCCCCGAGTGCTGAGCACCCAGTATGCTGGCCCAGGGGAGGCTCGGAGCCAAGGTACTGATCAGTGGCTGTAGGACTGTGTCTCAGCACTTGGGACAGCGCTCATCAACTTTAAATTATTTTTTAGCTCCTTTCACCCCTCCCTCTCTCCCTCCTTCCCTCGTCCTTGTCCTCCTGCTGAGGACCTGCTCTGGGCAAGCCCCATGCTAGGACACAGCCCTGCCCTCTTAGAGCTCACAGTTCAGCTTATTTCTAGTTTTGCCACTGAGTTTGTTCACACTCTGTGGAAAGAAGCTGGCTTTAGGGGCACTGGGGAAGAGGAGCTCATTCAGTTAAGTAGCTGCCTTTGGCTCAGGTCGTGATCCCAGGGTCCTGGGATTGAGCCCCACGCTGGGCTCCCTGCTTAGTGGGGAATCTGCTTCTCCCTCTTCCTCTGCTGCTGCTCCCCCTGCTTGGGCTCTGTTTGTGTCAAATAAATAAGTAAAATCCTATTTTTAAAAGAAGAAGAAGCTGGATTTAGTCATCTATAACAAGCAGCGACAATTTCCGGAAGTCTTCAAGTCCCAGTGATCCCACCAGATACATGCAATCCCTTTCTCTAAGGTGGTCTTGGAAACGCAGGCCAACTCTCCTTTGTCAAGGAAGGTCTCTGACAGGTTTCATTCTGAAGGCAGGGGAATGACCTCGATGACCTCTTGTTCCCCCCCAAATTCTTATGTTGAAGTCCTAACCGTCCAGTTCCTCAGAACATGATTGTATTTGCTCATAGAGCCCTTAAAGAGACAGTTAAGGAAATGGAGGCCATACAGGTAGGTCCTAAATCAGACTCGGGTCCTAAGAAGAGATTAGGGCCCAGACACACACCAAGGCGAGACCACGTGAAGACACACAGAGAAGACAGCCACTACCTAATAGGTCAAGGAAAGAGGTTTCAAAAGAAACCAGCCCCATGGACACCTTGATCTTAGACTTAGGGCCTCCAGAACCATGAGAACATAAGCCTCCCCCCCGCCCCTCACCTGTGGTGCTTTTTCCTGAGAGCCCGGCCTCGCTGCAGGGGCCCTGAGTCACTGCACTCTTGCTCATCCTGGTGCTTAGAGCAGTGGTGGCGGCAGGGAGCTTGGATCAGGAGGCTGTGTTTATATTTATCCTGCTAACTGCAGGGGACTGTTTATACCCAGAGCAATAACCTCCTGGGCGAGATGAGGGCAGCTAAGGAACCAGCTGCTTCCGTCAGGCCTGCTGGCTTCCTCCAGCCAGGCCCACACTGGCAGGCCGCAAGGTTCTCAGGTGCCACCTCCCTGCAGGCTCTCTGTGATGCCAGCTCACTTCCCTCTCATGCCGGGCTGGGGCTCAGGGGCCGGAGTCTGGTCTTCTGGACCACAGGCGGGTTGTACGGAAGCTGACCGCTGCTTTCACACCCTCCACAATGCTCACAGCCCAAGGACTGCCACCTTTGCAAACAAGTCTCCATCCTAGACTCACTCTGATTCACTGTCACACTGGGTATTCAGTAGGTGCTCAATAAACAGATTAAGGAGGGGTTTGGGTTTTAAAAAGTTAGCCTAGACTTCTACCTTTGTAAACTGCAAAGTGCTTTTGCCACCCGTCCTCCCTTATTGCTCCCTTTTGTGGGAGTTCTGGGGGGGGCTGTCTCCTGGGAGTGGGGCCCAGGCACTCTGGGAATGTTCAGGGGTCTTAGAGCTGGCCTGGCCTTCCAGGAGCCGATGAGAGGTTTCAGCAGGACTCTGGCCCCGACACCCAGATTGTTATTTTATCGGAGAAATCATTGCTACCCTGTGACAGGAGGTCCCTGCCTGGGGAAGGAGTGAGGTGCGAGAACCCGAGCCAGGTGCTCTGCTGCCTGCAGAGAACTCAGGTGTGCAGGGAGCCAGTGCGTGCACAGAGACAGGCGAGCAAAGACCCGGCCGGGCCTACAGGTTTTCCTGCTAGAGGAGATGCTGCACTCCTGGGTGGATAAATACACGGGTCAGTCTGCACACTGACATGCGCCCGTGTTCTCCTTACAGGGGCTATTTGAGGTGGGAACGCTGATTTAATTGAGCAGGGGTGTCAGTGTAACTGTGACGAGGGAGCTCTCGGAGCACTGCCTCACATACTCTGTCATAACCACGGCCACCAGCACAGGCACCGATGACAACTACATCGTTGAGCTCAAATCCCTACTCTGTGTCACTTTCCTTGCCAGATTTCTTGGGGGGCAGAGAAGGGGTTGCGGTTGTAAAGGTCATCTGCACAGACAGTTTATTTACCTCTCTTCCCAGCCATCTGAGGTGGGTGCAATTACTCTGTTTGTAGATGCGCAGTCTCACAGGCGTGGTCTGAGGCAAGAAAGTGGTGGAGGTATGGTCAGAATTTGGGTCCGTGATCCCACAGGTTCCAGGTCTCTGACAATACTGTCCCAGGATTTCAGAGCAGACACTGGTCAGAAACTTGGCTGTCCCACTAGGTGCCCCTACCTCTGGCTGGACAGATACCCCAGAAGCCAACGGGGTGTGTCCCCCAGGCATGTGCTCTGTTGGCTCTCTGGGAGGAAGGGCAGTGCGGAGATCACCATGGCCACGTGGCCCTGAACACTTGCCACGGACTAGCCCTCTGGGAGCCAGGCCAGCGAGCTAGGGCTTGGGAGTGGGTCATTCCCTCCTCCTGTCTGCTGCTGTGATTCCAGAGGTCTGTAGAAGGATGCGTGCCATCTTTACGGTCTCATCTCTCTGCTCCACAGTGAGGCGTCGTCTGCCCAGACTCAGTTCTAGCACTCTGTGTCCCTGATAGGAGGAGGCCAGGGGCTCTTTCCAGCAAGGAGCCAGGAGGGTGCCCATCACGACTCCTAGGAGCAGGGGTCCCCAGATGCGGCACCGAGTCCCCAGGGCCTGCCTGCCTTCAGCTCTTGGTGGCAGCGAAAGGCCAAGCAACGTTCTAGAAACATGGCCACTGGTTTCACCTCTTTCTTTTGGACTGACTCCTCGGTCTCAGAAGAGAGTAAAGACAGACCTCCACCAGATGACAGACGCACAGACGTGCCTGCACGAGTCCCCCCCGGCAACACACACAGGTTATCACAGGGATAAAGCCAGGCCAAATGGAATCTCACCACCTCAGCTCTTCCTGTTTCTGCCTGTTCTTGGGCCAGTCCTCGTAGCCCAGGGAAGCCCTGGCCTCCGTCACAGAGCCTGTGCCTTGCCAGCTCCAAGTGACATGGACTGTGGATGGCGGACTGTGGACAGCATCTGGGAAAGCCTTTCTCTTTCATGCAGCACTTTCCCAGGCCCCAGAGATGGCTAGCTTTATTGTTCCCAGAGCTCTACTAAAACACATCAGTCCTGTGTACTTTCCTCTCTGAGTAACTCATA
The DNA here is from genome assembly GCA_028646535.1 of Procyon lotor. NCBI lineage: Eukaryota > Metazoa > Chordata > Mammalia > Carnivora > Procyonidae > Procyon > Procyon lotor. Next base: position 55,316,441 of record CM053610.1, read on the forward strand.
GATTGCAAAAGCTATAATTTCATGGGATTTGTTTTAAATGCCCTTTGTTGGCAGATGTGGGCTCAGCATGAGCACTCGGTAATTTTCCAGCCTCCTAAGTGGCCCCCCTGTAGCTAACATGTACCACGCACTAAACATAACCCACCCTCTTTCCACCCCCCAGAAAACCCGATTACTCACTCACATGGACTTCATCAGGGCCCTCCTGG
>CM053610.1:55317149-55350078 GCA_028646535.1 Procyon lotor
GCACTGCCTTTCTTCTGAGAGTAAGAGCCCCAGAGCAAGAGGACGGGGCCACTGGAGTTCTGACTTAGCCGGGACACAACCGCATCAGTAAACTGCTCCCATCCTCTCCTCACAAGAATTAGCCTGATGTGCCTGGACCCTGTGAACAGCGTTGAGTAAGAGAGCATCTTGCTTGGCCCACCCGGATAAATCTCCGTGACCAGGATGAGCGAAACCATCTAGGTCCTTAGACAGCTCTTTATAAATGTTTTCCAAACTGGGCGATGGTGGAATGGGTCTTCGAACACTAAAGCAGAGCCCATGGGCTTGAGTGGGTCCATGAGACGGATCCTGTCCCAGGCTGACAACCTTCACCTGTCTTAGGGAACACATTTGGGTCCACGGGAAGACTTGGTGTGGGGGTGGATAAATGGTGTAATGTTTTCTTTCTTCCACAACAAATCCCATTAGCTTTATGAAATACAGTTTCCCAAACTCTTCGCCGAGCGGCATCTTCCAACTCTCACGGAAACCCATGGGCACATGGCGCACGGCGAGTCTGAGCAGGGCGGTGTGCTGGGGTCCTCCTGCCTGGCCCGGGGCCTTCTTGGTGGGGCTGGCCACCACATCCCGGCTCTCCTCAGCTACCACCTGCCGGGCCAGTCTGCAGGGGTACCAGCTGGGGACAGTGGACACGTCGCTTCCCCTTGGGGCTCTGGGAGAAGAAGGAGTAGAGCATCTTCTGGCCCATCATCTCAGAGCCCAGGAGAATAGAGATGAGCCGCCCAGGAACCCGCGGTATGCACCCGCTGTGGCGGTCTGCAACTGGCCTATTTATACAGTCTTTAAAAACTTATGTCAAAATCCATTTGGGACAAATCAGTACACCTATGGTCTTACCTACAGAACAAAAATCTGGGTCAGATTTTAAAATAAAAGTTGAAATAGACATTTAAAATTTAAGAAGTGATTTGGAATTGGAAGCAAGGGTTCATAGAGATGTTTAGACAAGGGATGCACAGATTTCTGGATGGGCCAGAGAATCAGGAGGCAAAGAGTGGTCCCCAGTGGCCTCATGGCAACTCCTCACTCTAGGATTCTGGGCTTCATTTCCAAGCTCCTTATAAGCAGACAGGCATCGGTGGCTTTATTAATCCTTTTTTTTTTTCCCCCAAAGATTTTATTTATTTATTTGACAGAGAGGAGAGAGATCACAAGTAGGCAGACAGGTAGACAGAGAGGGAGGGGGATGCGGGCTCCCCACTGAGCAGAGAGCCTAATTCAGGGCTCAATCCCAGGACCCTGAGATCATGACCTGAGCCGAAGGCAGAGGCTTTAACCCACTGAGCCACCCAGGCACCCCAGCTTCATTAATCCTTGAGTATCACGCTGACATAAAGATGACAGGACAGGGGTGCCTGGGTGGCTCAGTCAGTTAAGCGTCCAACTCTGGATTTCAGCTCAGGTCAAGATCTCAGGGTGACGTGATGGAGCCCTTCATCCATTCCGCACTTACATCACATTGTTTTGCACTTGATAGGTTCTCAGTAAATGTCTATTCATTGATTATCTGGAGATATACCAGGAAGCAGTTAAACAATCACAGGCATTCTTAACAAGTTCAATTAGGAATCTCATGTACCAATTATATATTATCTACAAGAGACTCACTTAAGATCCAAAGACACAAATAGATTAAAATAAACGGGTGACGGGGCACCTGAGTGGCTCAGTAGATTAAGCATCTGACCCTGGGTTTCAGCTCAGGTTCTGATCTCAGAGTAGTGGGATTGAGTCCCACATCAGGCTCTGCTCTCAGTGGGGAGCCTGTGTGAGGATTTCTCTCCCACTCCCTCTGCTCCTTCCCCACTTGCATAAACTCTTCCCCTCAAAAAAATTTTAAAAATTAAAAAACAAAAAAAAGGAAATGGGTGGAAAAAGACATTCTATGTAAATAGTAACAAAAAGAGAGTTGGAGTGGCCAGATTCCAGACAAATTTTTAAAAAGATTTTTTATTTAAATTCAGTTAATGTTAATTAGTTGAATTAATTAACCAATAATAATTAAACCAATAATATAATGTATTATTGGTTTCAGAGGTACAGGCCTGTGACTCATCAGTCTTATATAATACCTAGTGTTCGTTACATCTTGTGCCCTCCTTAAGGTCCATCATCAAGTTACCCCATCCCTCTACCCCTCCCAACACCCCACTCCGGCCTCCAGCAACCCTCAGTTTGTTTCCTATGATTAAGAGTCTCTTATGGTTTCTCTCCCTCTCTGGCTTTGTACTGTTTTATTTTTTTCCACTCTTCCCTTATGATCTTCTGTTTTGTTTCTTCAATTCCACATATCAGGGAATTTATGATATAGAATATGGGTGATATTCTATGGTATGACCTATGATATAGGTCCTCATCATATTATCATATGATAAGAGTCTTTTTCTGATTGAGTTATTTTGCTTAGCATAATACCCTCTAGTTCCAACCACATCGTTGCAAATGGCAAGATTTCAGTTTTTTTAAAAAGATTTTTATTTATTTATTTGACAGAGAGAGAAAGCGAGAGCAGGAACAAGGAACACAAGCAGGGGGAGTGGGAGAGGGAAAGCGGGCTTCCTTCTCACCAAGGAGCCTGATGCGGGGCTCCATCTCAGAATTCTGGGATCATGACCTGAGCCAAAGGCAGATGCTTAACCATCTGAGCCACCCAGGTGCCCCAAGATTTCAGTTTTTGGTGGCTGCATAGTATTCCTGTGTGTATACACACATACATCACATCTTCTTTATCCATTCATCTGTCAATGGACAGTAGGGCTCCTTCCATAGTTTGGTTATTGTGGCCATTGCTGCTATAAACACTGGGGTGCACATGCGCCTTCCGTTCACTACATTTGTATCTTTGGGTTAAATACCCAGTAGTACAATTGCTAGGTAGTGGGGTAGCTCTATTTTCAACTCTTTGAGGAACCTCCATACTGTTTTCCAGAATGGCTGCACCAGCTTGCATTCCCACCAACAGTGTAGGAGGGTTCCCCTTGCTCCGCATCCTCACCAACATCTGTCATTTCCTGACTTGTTAATTTTAGCCATTCTGACTGGTGTGAGGTGGTATCTCATTGTGGTTTTGATTTGTAATTCCCTGATGCCGAATGACGTGGAGGATTTTTTCACGTGTCTGTTGGCCATTTGGATGTCTTCTTCAGACAAAAGTGACTAATTTTTTAAAAAGATTTTATGTATTTATTTATCAGAGAGAAAGAGTACACACGAGTGCACATAAGCAGAGGGAGCAGCAGACTAAGGGAAAAGCAGGCTCCCTGCTGAGCAAGGAGCCTGAGGCGGGACTCAATCCGAGGACCCTGGGATGATGACCTGAGCACCAAAGGCAGGCGCTTAATAGACTGAGCCAACCAGGCATCCCAAAATAGACTTTAAATTAAAAATTATTATGATAGACCAAAAGAGGACATTACATAATGAAAAAAAGGTAAATCCATCAAGAAGCTCTAATAATTATGAACATGTATGTACCAAATAATAGAGCCACAAAACACACGAAGCAAACACTGACAGATCTGAAGGGAAAAATGAGTTTTACGATAATAGTTGAACACTTAAATACCCACTTATTTATTTGTTTATTTGAGAGAGAGTGAGAGAGAACACGAGTAGGGGGCGCAGAGGGAGAAGGAGAGGCACACTCCTTGCTGAGCAGAGAACCTTGAGATCATGACCTGAGCCGAAGGCACACTCAACTGACTGAGCCACCCAGGTGCCCCTAAATACCCCCTTTAAATAATGGATAGAAAATCTAGACAGAGGATCAGTAAGAAAATAGAGGCTTACTCAGTCTAAAAGGAACTCCCTCCCTCAAATGCCAAGTGGACAGAAAAGGAGCATGATGGACCCTGCCATTGTAATGACCATTTGTGTCATTATTTATCTATCACTCCTCAGACGAACTTCACCATGAGGTGCCACCTTGGGCACCAAGGATACTCTCCTCTTAGGTCACGAGCCCAGGCTCAACCAGCTCTGGTCTTCAGATCCCACAGAGGGCTAGGGAGATGTGCCTATGGGACATCTGGCATCAGGTACACCCTCTGCTACCAAAGCATTTAGACACTTGTCTGAGCCTCGCCTCCAGTCCGACTCTTCATCCTCAGAATAACTTCATTTCAAAGGGCCTTTCTCCCAGCTCCTGGGCTGCAGTTAGACACTGCCCCCATACCCTTCCTCAACAAGGCTCTTTGACCTCAGATTTGGGGAAGACAAATCAGGCATCTTTCCTTTCCATCCCAGAGGGTCCTAGGTGGAATCGGTTCCGTCCTCCTCAGCCACCAGCTCTGAAAAACATTGTGTGAGGAAATGTTTGCCAAATCACATAAAATATCAAAGGTCTTCCTTTTTCCTAATTCCAGGAGAATGAGGGGAGGAGGGTTTCTGCAATTATACAACTCAAGTGACCCTTCCCATGACAGAGATGATCAGCTTCTCCACACCCAGACTTTATATATACATACATAAAATTTATTTATATCTTATTACACAACAAATTGCGAGTGAGTAATAAATAATAGAGGAGTTCTGAGAGCAGGAAGATCAAAGAGGTTTGGAGGCAACCAGGACATTCTGAATTTGCTACTTGGAATGCAGAATTTTTCATGAGAATTTTACCAACAGAGATTAATTTTTGAGAGAAAGTATTTTCTGGAGCAAACTTATTTTATTCAAGTTAATTTCATAATCAATATTTTCTTTAGCACAGCTAAACTTTCCTCAATTTTTCCTATACTTTTATTTTAAAGAAATAATTTTCCTGGGGCACCTGGGTGGCTCAGTGATTAAGCGTCTGCCTTCGGCTCAGGTCATGATCCCAGGTTCTGGGATCGAGCCCCACATCGGGCTCCCTGCTCGGCAAGAAGCCTGCTTCTCCTGCTACCATTCCCTCTGCTTGTGTTCCCTCTCTCACTGTGTTTCTGTCAAATAAATAAAATCTTAAAAAAAAAATCATTTTCCTTGGGATCAATTCTTTTCTATTTCCATTTTTTCAATAAAAATAATTGATCAACTAGCTGTATTTGTATTTTTTTTTAATATTTTATTTATTTGACAGAGAGAAACACAGCGAGAGAGGGAACACAAGCAGCAGGAATGGTAGTGGGAGAAGCAGGCTTCCTGCCGAGCAGGGAGCCCGATGCGGGGCTCGATCCCAGGACCCTGGGATCATGACCTGAGCTGAAGGCAGACGCTTAACAACAGAGCCACCCAGGTGCCCTGTATTTGTATTTTTAATGGCTTTATTAAGGCATAATTCCTATATCATAACAATTCATTCATTTAAAATATATAACTTGGTGCTTTTTAGTATATTTGCAGAACTGTGCAATCATTGCCACAATTTTAGAATATTTTTCTCATCCTCAAAGAAACTTCCATACCCATAAGCAGTCATTCCCATTCCCCCTCAATTCCTAAGCCCTAAGCAACCACTAAATTATTTCTGTCTATGAGGATCTTCCTATTCTGCACATTTCTTACAGATGAAATCATACAATAGGTCATCTTTTAGTGACTGGCTTCTTCACTTTGTGTAATATTTCAAGATTCATTCATGTTGTAGCATGTGTCAGTACTCCATTTCTTTTTATTGTTGAATATGTCATTGTATGGATATACATTGTATTTATCATTCATAAATTGATGGACACTTTTGACCTTGATGGGTTATTTCCACTTCTTGGCCATTATTGATAAATGCTGCTATGAACATTCGTGGACAAGCTTTTATATGGATATAGCTTTCCATTAATTTGGGTATATGCGTGGGGGAAGAATTGCCAATTGGGTGCAGCTGACCTTCCCTAATTTTCCTAGTTAATGCTCCTATCATTGTGTTTTCTCTTATAAAAAAGAGAGATACAGAAAAAGCGAAGACCTGTACCTACTCAGGTGTCTTATGTGAAGTTCTCAAGGACACTGCAGAATCAAATGATCTTAGGATTGAAGTGATGGCATCAAAGTAATTGGGTCAAAATATCCTACAAAGGAAAAGTCTTCTGGAAAAAAGTTCTAACCTGAGTTGAGCAGTATATCTGAAGAGCTGGAGAGGAGGAGAAAGAAGATGGCACTCCAGCAGGGGCCACGGCACACGAGCCAAGGCCTGATGATTGGGCGGAGTATGAAGTAGTTGGGGGGTAAGCAGGAAATAGCAGAAGGTGAGGCTGGAATGATTTTCTGGGAATCACATCAGCAAGGGGTTTGAATGGCAGCCCCAAGGATTTGAAGATTAAATTTTTACAGCTTGGGGGGAGCCACGGAAGACTGTGATCTAAAGACATTAGTCACATGATCAGATCAAATGGCATGATCACAGCAATGACTGGCAGATGCAAGCAGAATGGAGCTAAAAAGGGAGACCTCTGAGATAGCAAGGCTTCATCCCTAGGAGGCTCCTGCAGCAATTCAGGGCCAAGGTAAAGGCTTTGAGGATAGCCAGCTGGAAATCAGTGACTTAAATATTGATTCAGTGGGCAAAAGTGGCATTTATCACAGGGCTGGTTCCCTAAAGGACCCCGTGCCTATGTGCAAGGAACTCATCATTTTCCTATTATATAAATTGATTAGTTCATTCAGAGTTGAGATTGATGCCAGGGGTTTGCTGCTAATCAAGCTAGAATAACAAGCTGGAAGACAAGGCAGGCCCTCTGCCAACTGGGCAAGGAGCTGGTCCAGAGGCACAGAACACTGCAGCAAAGCACTCTGTCCCTGCCTTGGGAGTCTGGGTAAAGAAAGCCACTGAGAGGTCTGGCAATGCCCTTCAGCTGCATCTGGAGGCTTCCAGTGCCAACTCCTGGAATGAAACTTCTCAGGGTTCCTGTCAGGGCTGACCAGTCAGGTGAAATCCAGCTCCAAAGGTCCATGGTTGGGCTATCCTTCCTGCCTGCAGGAACTTGTAGAGATGGGGGCACTGTAGGGAAGAGAGAAGTTGGGGCAACAGCACTTTTGTAAAGCCCAAGAGAGGCAAAGATGTGGAAAGAAAATAATCAAAGTGGAATTTTGCAAATAATAGCAATATTGTGCAATGGCAATAATTTGTGTTTGTTTAAAGCTCCCAGTATGAATGAGATATTCTTCCCCTCATGCAAAGGTTTCCCTGCCCCTTTCTAAGAAGGTAACTGCAAAACTTGACACATGCCACTCACAGCCAGAAATCCTATTTCGGACTATGGTGTGATGGAGTCTCTTCTCATCTGTCTCTCCTAACGCACAGGGGAAGTGCAGTTGGCTCTATCTACAAACAGAACAGCATTTCTAGGAAGATCCAAGTCTCCAATGTGCCTGGTTTAAGAAAACCAGTGCCCCAAGTCAGATCCCTTTTAGCTTTCTACCCCAGTCTCCATGTGGGGGCACGGGGTCAGAGGTACCTAGTTTCTAAGCTGGGAAATGTTCAGTAAGTTGTGGAGGCTCTTTCAGGGACCACTGTGAACACCCCCACCCTTAAGGGGACCGACCATGCTGTCACCACTTCGGGTCGACCTTAGCTTGAGTGTTTTCTAGAGTGGAGGCTAGACAGGCTGGGAAATGGAGTGGGGAGATAGCTCTACATTTTGCCACAGTTCACCTACCTAGGGTGTCTAAACAGTCACCATCATTGTTTTTGTTTTCTGTTATCTGCATAGTCTCATCATCACCATCATCACTATCATCACCATCATCATCACCACGGGAAGGTGGCAGACAGAGAAGGGGCTGGCTGCCCTAAAAGAATGGTCTTCCGTACATACGGGCGGGTGGGGCTGGGGGTGGTTGTTCCTCACCAGAGAACTTTGTGGCCCAGACCCAAGCCCAACTGTTCCGTGGAGAAGCTCCCGCGATAGCGCAGAGCACCCGCTGTTTCCCGGTCGCCGTGGTACGAGGGGGCGACAATTTCCCGCCCCCGCTGCTCTCAAAAGCAAACCCTTTCCTCCGCCCCCCACGCCGGCCTCGCGGGGAGCCCGCTAGCAAGCTTCTACTGTACCTCTTCCACCCACCCTGCTGTAGCCAGGTTCCTGTCCAGGCTCCCTCGCCCCGGGCTGGAGAAGTCAGGGAGCTACAGTGGCGAAAGACCCAGCAGCTGGGTGGGTCTGGACGCCTCCTCCTCCGGTGGCACCTCGATCCCCTACTCGCACTTGACTCCTCCCCTGTCTCTGTTCCGCAGCGTCCTCGCCCTGTCAACACGCTACTCAGCGACTGTACCTGCCGCCGGCTGGGGGGGTGGGGTGGGGGACATATGGGAAGGAGAAAGAGAAACAGCGTTTGGGGAGCACCGGCAGCAGAGTGACGGAGCTCGCCGCGCGCTGCAGGCCCCCGCAGCCCTAGCACCGCCCGCCCCCGAGCTGCCGCACCGATGCGCTGTCCGCGGTGCTGACGCCGGCCGCCCGCTCGGTCGGGAGGGGAGGAGACGCCCTCATTCCCAGGTCGCCCGAAACCGAGTGACCCCACCCCCATTCCTTCTCAGACGGGATCATTTCTCCAAAGGAACCCTCAGAGACCTAGCGCTGCGGAAGGATCCAGGAAGAAGAAGCGAGCAAGAGGGAACTTAAACTTCGGACTGCAGCCCGAGAAGCGGATGTTGGAAGATTGGCGTCGTGTGTCCCCCAACCCCTAAGACCGCAAAGCACCGTCAAGTTGAGCAAAGTTTGGCTGCAGCTTAGAGATAAGAAAGGGATTCCGGAGCCGAAACTCAGGGAAGGGCCGGACGGGGTTCCCTGGCAGGGTGGCAGCCAGCACCGCAGTCCGGACACCTGCTTTGGTGCCCCTCATTTAGTGCCGCCAGTACGACCGGGAGGCGTCGCAGCAGCCCAACTCCCCACCCCTTTCCTCCCATCCTTATCTCCCCCCCGCCCCCAACACCCCGCCCCGGGCGCCGGTGACTCCGCCTCTCCGTGCCGGGCGGCTCTTCGGCTGGAGCTGGAAAGGGAGCGCTTCCCGGGACTCGGCTCTGTTCTGAGGCTCCGAAGCCGACGCCGCTAACCTCAGGGGGTGGGAGCGGACTGCCAGCGCAGCCTGCGCCCGGGAGCCGCCGAGAGGGGAACGCCTCATGGGACGCCCCCGGGGGCTTTCTTCGTGCCCTGCTGCGGCGTCCCAGTCTTAGACTCCCGGGCTCTCCAGTCCGCCCCGCCCGCAGCCCGCGGCCTGTCTGGAGAGGAGTATGAGGCCCGGGGCCCCGCGGACGCCGGCCATAGGGCGGCCGGGGCCTAGCTTCAGACCCCTGCGCCCGAGGGTCGCGGGTGAGGAGCCGCGGGAGCCGACGAGGCGTCGGGGCGCGGAGAGGAGCGTCCCAGCCGGGGCTCCCGAAGGGCCGCGGGACCCGTGTGCGGCCTGAACACCGAGGAGCCCGCCGTCCGGGCTCTGGGGGAGGCGGCAAGGGGCTCCGCGGCGGCCCCCGACCCCTGGCCACCATCCTCACGCTTCTGCTCCCGCGGGGGGGATGTCGCGGCCCGGGCCCCGAGCGCCGCCCCGGCCCCGGGGCTGAGCTCCGGACCATGTCCTCCCGAAGCCCCCGGCCCCCGCCCCGCCGCTGCCGCCGCCGCCTGCCGCGCCCCTCCTGCTGCTGTTGCTGCTGCCGCCGCTCGCACCTCAACGAGGACACGGGTCGCTTCGTGCTGCTGGCGGCGCTCATCGGCCTCTACCTGGTGGCGGGCGCCACAGTCTTCTCCGCGCTCGAGAGCCCGGGCGAGGCAGAGGCGCGGGCGCGCTGGGGCGCCACGCTGCGCAACTTCAGCGCAGCGCACGGCGTGGCCGAGCCGGAGCTGCGCGCCTTCCTCCGGCACTACGAGGCCGCGCTGGCCGCCGGCGTCCGAGCCGACGCGCTGCGCCCGCGCTGGGACTTCCCTGGCGCCTTCTACTTCGTGGGCACCGTGGTATCGACCATAGGTGAGCGGCGCGCCCCGCGCGCGTCTTTTCCTCTCCGTGCCTTTCACCTGCCGCCCTTTCCACCGCTCTGAGGCTGGGTCCGCGTCCCTCGGCTCACCCCTTACCTTCTAATACCCAACCGCCTGCTTTCGTCTTGCCCCCACGTCTCCGCACGTCCCCCTCGTCCTGGCCCTTCTCTTTCTTAACCGGCTGTCGGCGCGGGAAGTGGCCGGAGAGGCCCCTCTCTGGCGCTCACCCAGAGGTGACTCACAGGCAGTGCGGCCGAATGGGAAGCACCCTCACCCAGGCGCTGGGCTGACCCGCGGCCGCCCGCGCGCTCTAGCGCTTGCCAGCTCCATGACTTAACCTCTGTGCGCCTCCGTTTTCTCCTCTAAGAGGGCTTGGGAGAACAAACGTCCAGGGCCTGCTGTTTCCTTCCATTTCTCCCGCCTCCTGGGTCTGTTTCCTCATCCAGATGATTTGGGAAGCTCCCGTTACCTCCACTCACAGCGTTTTCACTTCTCCTTCCTTCCTTTTGCCACGCGTTTTCCTTCAGTATCCTCTAGCCCTTTACCCCGGGGAGGACGACCACTTTCCTTGATCTCCTTCCCACCCGCTTCTCCCACGGTTTACACCGCACCTCCCCCAAAGAAAAGCCCGTTGGACTTGGAGGCCAGGACTTCAGCGCTCTTATTCTGCTCCCCCATCCCCCGGTTTTCTCACCCTTCTCCTTCCACCCCCTTTCCGACTTCTCCAATTTCTTGACCTCTCCTTTTCCAACCAATAGTGGTGGCACCAGGGCGTAGCCGGGTGGGGTGAGGGAAGGAAGTTGGTTTCTCTATACTTTTTATTATCCCTTTTCCTTATTTTTAGTATAAACAGCTCAAGGTTTCACAACCTGTGTAAATACTCCTTTAATAAGCCCCCCCACTTCTCCCACTTTTACCCCTCCTCTGAACGTCTCCCATAGAGAACCTGGAACCACTTACTACTCCTCACTCCACCCCTTCCTTTTTTTCTTCTCCTGTCACCCACTTTCCCCATTCCCCCCCCCTTTCCTTGGACCCTTGGTGTCATGTGAATAGACCTCCTCCCAAGCTAGTACAGAGTGCAGAATAAATACAGGATTTCGACTTTGGTGAGATTTTGTGTGTCCCATCTGCTCCTGCTTTGAGTCTCAGGGTGGGAGAAGGCATTGGGCTGGCCATATCACTAGTCACCCCAAGGCAATATCTCCTGGTGGTAGTTTTGGTGGAGGGGGCTGGATCTAATGGGCTGAGAACTGGGGGGCTGCATGGACACACCTTCCATGGGGAGGCTCTGGGCTAGTTGGTATGCCAGCTCAGAGACAGGCACAGACTAACTGGCCAGTGTAAGCCATCACAGATGGCTGCTGGGAGACAGAAAGACTTCATGCATATGCAGGATATGAGCAGCTAGAGATGTGTCTCTGAGTGTATATGTATAGTCTACGAAAGGGCTTCCTTTCCTTCAATGATTTTTCATGTGTCATGCTTGATCTGATTATTTTGAGTAGAAAAGGCAAATATGGCCCAAGCCCAAAGCACACACAAATTGGATAAAAATACCCTTTAAAAGCTATATCATGTTGTTATGGTGATTGAAGATATAAAATGACCCCCTGGAAAAAAATCCCCTTTTAAGAGCTGCATCAAGTTGCTATAGCAACTAGAGTTTTTTTTTTTTTAAGTGCTTTAAAAGTACTAAGGATGCTTAGTCCTGGAGGATGACATCATGCATTCATAGCTCATTATTGATTTGTGCTCTTCCTCTTGTAAACACACCCTTTTGCTTTCCTACACCTAGAGGCACACCTGTGCACATACTGGGTGGCGACAGCGTTTCTCTCCCACTTACACGCTCTGGCTTTAGCTTCCTAACACGGAACTCACAGGCTAAAGGGAAAGGTGTTAGCAGCATCCTCTTCCCTTACAGGCAGCGAGTCCACCCGAATGGGGCCCCAAGCCAATGACCTGTAGTCTCAACGCCTCTCTGATGGCGCTCCCATCAATTTCTTCATTCACTGCCCAGCCACAGCTCCTAAACCTGCTCTCAGTCTTTGCACAAAATCAAGTCTGTGTGTTGGCAAATTGTTCCAAGCTGCAGCCTTTAATCGACTGGCAGGATTGGCTGTTCTTTAGTCAAGCAGAAAGGAGCTATGTTCTCTTTCTAGATTTGTGTTTTCAGATGTAGGCAAGCAGTGTAGGAGGGCTACACTCAAGCATGTGGCTGTGTTACGAATGACCCAGCGCACTGTTTCCAAAATCTGCTGCCGAGAGACATGTATCTCTCAGGGGAGCTGCACTCAGGGACCAGAACTATCCTGTGGACAGTTTAGCATCGAACCAGACCTTTGCGAGGATGCCAGGAGAGCCAAGCAAGTAGCAGGATCACTGTCAGTTATCACCTGCTCTTGTGCTCCGGGGTGGTGGTTCAAATTGGTCACTTCTGTCCGTTAGATAAGTTCTGCTGAATCCCGAAGTAGCACGGTCGTCATTTCAGCCTTCTTTTACAAAATGTACTTCCATGAGATTTAACTAAAGACCTACATAATGTCAATTTCTCTTCTGCTTACACGGTTTCCTTCCCTTAAATGCCCTGAGTCTTCAATTATTGTTAGTGTTGGTGCTTTTATGGATTTAGCAGCTCAGGGAGCCAAAGCTCAGTCCAAAATGGGCAGTCAGGATTCTCTGCCTGTTACCTCACCCAGTGAGGAGGGAAATTCGCATGCATTCAGTTTTATCTCATCAGTGAAGATGATGGTGTATATGGTCCATGCTGCAGTGTGGACATTTCTTTTTTGTGATGTGGACCCTGCTAAATGATGCATCTAGATTTTAGTATTTAAAAAAAAAATACCTGCTTTTATTTATTCTATAAATATGATGTATTGTGTATGTCACTCCCAGTGCTACATTTTGAAAAGTTAAAGCTTATCCTACAAGACATAGGTTAAAGCATATTCCAACAACAGATGGATCACAGTGTTTATGGGCAGCATATCCTGGCTATTTTCACTAAAGATACCTGGAACGAGAAGGAGACCCTCAGTCCCACCCCATGTGGTGCAGAGTGTTAAGGGACTTGTCTCAGGTCACAATTAATTATATGTTCAGCTGGGTCCAGAATCCATGTTATGCAGTGTTTGGTTGACCACTTTCATGCATATAACTGGTGGGCACATCCTTGTTTGAGACTGAAGTATTTAATAACGGGTGTGGGTGGATGTGGGTCTGACAGCAGGGCAGGGCTGGGCAGGAGGACTGATCTGTTGGTCAGGCCAACAACTGATTAAGTCCAGAGAAAATGTGAAGGATAAACATATCCGAGAGGTCAGACAGACTAGAAGCATCTGGCAGGTCTAAGCTGAGAAGGCAAGAGCCAATACCAAGGTCAGAGACAAAGGTGCTAGCAAGTAGGAGACATTGTGACGTTTATCAGAATGATACAAAAGACAGAAACCACTTGCTTTCTGCCTTCTTTTGCCCGTGTGTGTGTGTGTGTGCGCGCGCGCACATGCGCGCGCACACATGCAGGGAAGGGGACAAAGGGGCAGGAATGGGCCTTCAGGTAGAGGGAGACACAGAAGAAAAGTTCAGGTCCAGCTATGTGTATTCAGGGTTAGATGGAAACTCACGATAACATGAACTCTTTGTCCGGACATCTGGCTGGAACAGGGCCCTATACCCAGAGCTAGGCATAGACACATGTGTGTCCATATGAAGTAGATCCAGGAATCACTGCCCGTGATTGTTAAGCAGTAAAATAAAAAAAAACACTCAGCGGTCTAAATCATTCATACTGTTGGCTCACATTGAACTGAAATCCTGGGTCATTGTTATCTCTTTCATTTATGCTACGTGATATGTTCCTAAGGGGTTGAAATCAAGTTTAATGTGAATGCATTCGTTTACGCAGTCCTCCATTTAACAAAATCCGAGACGAGCAGAACTCATCATAGATGCGTGTGTGCCCCTGGGCACATCGTTACCTGCATCGCCTGTGATTACATGAACTCCCACAGATAGAGATGGTGGCCGGTGTTCTTTTAGCCCCAAATAGTATTCTTGGAGGCAGTGCTCTCGCCCAAAGATAGCCAGTATTAATCCATCATTTCACATCCTAAAGGACGTTTTACCGGTTTACTTTGAAAAGACTCAAAGGAAACTCTCCACTGGGGTTTTAATTATGCAACTGCTGTCAGATTTACACATGGGGAAGAACACATTTAAAAGTCTTTCTCAAATGGAAGCCTGATATAAACAGAAATATTTTTGCTTCCTTTTATTAGGTTTTCTGGCAGCGTATTTTAGCTGTAAAGTCAAAACCACGCTGCTGTAGACGGGATGGTGTAGGTATGAGAGTTGTCACTTTGGCACTGCATAATTTTGCCTGCTACTTTCAGAATTAGGCACACTTAATTATTCAGCCGCGAGATTAGTAACAAGTCCTAACTTTTTTCCTCCTTTTTAACATGGATTTTTAAAGCGGCTTTTGCTTCAAAGGAAACTAAGACATTATAAGCCCGAAATGTCACTACCACATTGACATTTGGTTTTCTCCTGACATGTCTGTAATCCAGCCGGAGGTGGCTCTGATCCCGCGAGCCAAGGAACATTCCCAGGAAGGAGAGGAGCACCTCTCCTCCCATATTGCCTTCACCGGCCACTTCTTATTGAAAGACAAGGCTGTGACAATGTGGAGGGACATTAGGGAAGAGATTCAGGATTAGAGGGGAGGTGCCAGATGGAGAGCCGGGGAGGCATTCCCAGCCGCGCCCCACCCTCCGCCCCCAGCCCTGGCCCCAGCCTGTGGGAGACAATCATGATTTCTTCAGCGAACCGCACAGCCAGTCACTCGTGATACAGCTGCCATTCTCTGCCACACCTTTTGTAGGGAAAAGAAAGAGTACTGAGCTGTGTGGAGCTGCTTCCCTTTCGTGAACGTTTTATCCTCAGTGTTGTTTCCATGTTTCCACATAGCCTTCCCATGCTAATTTTAGTGGGTGCATAATATTCCATCTGGTTGATGTTCTATAATTTACTACCCCTATTGCTGGGAAGCTGGGTAGTTCCCTGTTTAGGGCTATTTTGAGTAATGCCACAGCGATCTTCTTTATGCAGACGGCCTTTTCTTTCTGTAATATCTCCTTGGGTTGAATTCCTAGGGGTGAAATTGCTGAGTCAGTGGACGCTGCAGTCTTCCCGGCTTCGGTGGCCAGCCCCTTCAGAGTGAGGGACTGGCTGGTCTCCCCCAAGCTGAGCCTCTACGTGGCCTAGCGGAGACTGGACAGTTTTCCAGCTGACTATTCCGTGGAAACAGGCCACTTGGTTCTTGCCGGGATTGCATTCAGTCCCAGGGGCTGAGCCACCCCTTGAACAAGGCTGTGGCTTTAACACGGTCAGCCTCCGCTGAGTTCTTGAGAGCTGCTTCCTTTGGGAAGCTTTGGGTGAGTGAAGACGGGCAGACACAAGAAACAGATGGGAGTAGCTGCCGGGCCATCAAAGACTGAGAGAGAGGTCCAATACCTGGACCCTCTCCCTTTCTGTCCCCTGCACTCCTGGGCCAAGCCAGCTGAGGGAGGGCATCCTTCCCCTCAGCCCTGCCTGGGCCCCAGCCTCGAACAGCCCAGAATTGTACCGCATGGATCAAAGATCTACCCCCTACGGGATTCCAGCTGGACGGTACGATAAAAGTCCTCTAGAACTTCTCCCAAGCATTTAGACCATCTTGCCAAAAAAAGCCAAAAAGCATCCCGTTATAGCAAACAGGCAGTACCAAAGCTGCTCTGATTAGAGGCAGGGGCTGGAGCCCTGCCCAGCAGGCCTACCCTCCGATGCTATGCTCTCCCCCGCGGCTATGCTCTCCCCCGCGGCTGCCGCACGGAGCCCTAGAGCTCCTCTAAGGCCCACCTGAAGAGGGCTAATAGAGCCTTGTTCCTCATTTTGCATAAGGTTCAGAGAGGGGGAGAGGCTGCCCAAGGTTACAGAGCAAGTCAGAGCAGCATTACTTTGAGGAGAAAGGGGAAGAGCGTGTAGAGAGGAGAGCAGGACATCAGAGGAGCAGCAAATGAGTCGGGTGCCTTGGAGGTTCCTCCAGGGAAAGCTCCCGCTCCATCTGAAGGTGGTCTGGTTGAAGGTGGATCGGTGCCCCCAGCCCTGCCAGCGACAGTGGGACTCCCCTTGCCCTCGCGTGGCTGCCTCACATTCAGAGGAGCTGGGAGTCAGAGCAAAAGGCCACTGTGTTCCTGTGGTCCCTCCCAGCCCGGGGTCTTCCCCAGCCTTCTGCCCAGTTTGACTGACTTCCCCAGGACCCAGGGCAGGGATGGGGGCTGCCAGCCAGCAAACCAGAATGAATGTGGGGCTGTGGGGGACACGCTGGGCCGTCGCAACCTCTCACTTCACTCGGGCAGTGGCGGGACTTCAGTGCCGGGAAGAGGGGGAGAGGCGGAGGGTGTCGAGCCTGTGAGGACACAGGACTTTCCATGGAACTGAGAAGGGCCTTTCACAGTGCGCAGGGAGGGGGCTGGGAGAGAGCAGAGGAATAACCAAAGCGCCTTGGCCCTCAGCCCCGTGCAGGCTCTTGGCTACCATCCCTGCTGCCAGGCTCTGCCCCAGGAACTCCTACACCGAACCTGCCATTCGCAGGCCAGCCTCCAGGCCTTAGGTTTTCCTCACAGGAGTCTAGGCCTCGTCCGCTAGCCGTCAGTGGCGAGGCTGGAGAATGCTCTGGACCCTGAGTGGTACCTCCTCCCTGGGCCTAGTAACCCCCAGCTCAGGGCTAAGCTCCCTGCCGGGCAGCAGGTCAGCTATAACTGGTGTACCTGATCCCAAGAAGGACCAAGCTCGGGGGGACCTGCTCTGTCTGCCTTCCTCAGACCCCAGAGGGCTCACCCTCATGTGAACCTGGGATGGAGCTTCCAGAATTTTCTCACTGCAGCTTGTACTGTCTGGATACAATGTCATTGTACTCACAGTAACAGATACTACAAACCAGGAAGGTAGAGCTTCTCAAACTAGAAAGTGCGTGTGGATCCTTGAGCTCTTATCAAAATGCAGGCCTCTGCCCTGCAAGTCTGGGGGATGCCGAGACTCTGCATTCCTAGCAAGCTCCCGGGGATACCCCTATCATTGGTCCCCAGGCCGCACCTGTACTAGCCACAGTGGAGAGGAGCAGTGGAGAATTAGGGGACCGTGGCTGAGACCCGCCTCTGCCCCTCACTGGCTACGTAGCTTGGGGCAGGCACATCACCAGCCGGCGCCTCAACTTCCCCATTCCTAAAAGGAATGAGTACCCAGAGTCCCTGGGTCCCTTCCAGTTCTGATGTCCTCACGTCCTGGAAGGTGATTTGCTCCCGCTGTCCCAGGGCAGTGTGGCAGAGACCAAACACACCGGCTCCTCGGCCCACCCGGAGTCCCAGTCGCGGTTCTGCTCCTTAAAAGCCCCGTGCTCCTGGTGAGTGGGTGGACCACCCCGTACCTGGGTCTCCTCTGGGAAGTGAGGATAACAATGCCTCGTGGAGTGATACTGTAAGGACGGAACGAGGTAGGCTCTGTGTGCAAGTGCCTGGCCAGCCCTCGGGAAGCATCAGCTGCCCAGAGCTGGGCGGGCCCCTTTGGTGAGCCCCATGTTGCCTCACTGCGCAGGAGGGAAACTGAGGCACTACCCATCCCCAGCTCAGCCGCATCTACCACCCTGTGCACAGCCCTCTGGGTCTCAGCCACCCCTGCAGTGGGGCCTCTGCTGCCCTCTCATTGGCCCCTGTCTCTGGGACATGTTGCTGTCCTGCACTGTTGCATAACTGGCCCAGGAGAGTACTTTTTGCATTTTCTTTGGTTCCTCAACTAGAATGTCTTACTAATGTTTCCCGTGTGTGTGCTCTTTCATCTCTTTAAAACCGGACGAATAACTGAGTGATGGGTTAGACCAGTGTCCCCGGCGCTTCTCTGTCCCCTGCTCCCAGAACGGAGCCCTGGCAAGCCCAACCCATGCCCGCCCTCGTGGTCTCCCTGGTGGGCTGGGGCCTCCTGGCAGCACCCAGGCTTAGGGGCTGGTTGCGCAGCTGAGACAGGCAGAGCCCAGCGCCAGCTGAAGTCCAGCCTGGCCACACTGCCCTGAGGTGGGCCTGGTGCTGGGTCTGGTGGAGGCCCTTGGCGGAGGGCACTACAGCAAACCAGCCTTGCTGCGGGCCAGAGCCAGGGTGGTGCCCCAGGTCGTTGGGCTCCTCGGGCAGGACAGGGGAGGCCGCAGGGCCTGCTGGCATGTCCCCACTCCAGATTCTACCCTGCCAGCAGCTGGGGCCTTTGCTGTGGGGATCAAGAGGGATAGCTAAAGCCTCATGACTCTCACTGATGGTCTCCCCCCAATACACATGCCGCACTTGTCGGTTTACTGTGCTTTTACCTGTGTTTACCTGTCGTCTTACCAAAGACGACACTATTATCCCATTTCACAAAGAAAGAGGCACAGAGAGGTCAAGTGACTTGCCTGGGTCACACAGCAAGTGAGTCACTGGCAGCACAGAGGATTCAGGACTCCTGACCACCCAGCACCCTCTGCTCGAGCCCTGCATTACCACAGACGGGGAAGGATCAGAGCCCACGCTGGGGTCTGCTGGGTGCTGGGGGTGGATCAGGAGAACAGGGGGAGGTATCAGCAAGGGTTCAAGCACAATTTAAGGACTCAGATTTGGCGATGCTGTGCTCCTTGCAGCCCCAGTGGCTACACTGAACCAAGGGCTGCTAGCTTTCCCTCCTTTACAACCTACTCCTCTGTGAGGGAGCTGCCAGGCAGATGAGAGAAGGCAGACAAGCACGGTGCTTTGTGGAGAGCTCACCAGAACTCTGGGAGCCTGTGTGGAACTCAGTGCCAAGCTCCTGCCCAGAGAGGGGACCCCAGGACCTCAGGGCCCTCAGCCTTGCACTTGGGCTAGCAGCAGCGGACATGAAGAGGCAGGAACACAAAACCAAATAACCAGAACATCCGCACACCAGCCAGCAAAGTCTGGGGACTGGGCCAGCTCAGTTCCTGAGGGCCAGTTGCTTTATGGAAGACTCTGCTCAAGGTCATGTCCTGGAGGCAAACCTGCCCAGCTGTTTAGAGGAGCTCATGAAACCAAACACCTGACGATGTACTACCCCACCTGGCCCCGCCTCTAGCCACTCTTAACTTCTGGCCACCCCTCCCCAACCCCACTCCACTCCACCCCAACCCTTCCTACTCACCCCCACCCCCAAACTAGAGGCACTTGAAGCCTCCAGGCCATGGCTTGTGCTGTTCTTTCCACCCAAAATATTCTCCCCTTTCTCTCCATCTTCTACCAGTGAACTTGGTCCTCAAGGCCCAGCTCAAAGAGGGCCACTAGCATGAGACCTTCTGTGAAGTCCCTCTTACTGCCCCCAGACTTGTGGTAACTATGTGTCTCTATGCCAGTTTCCCTGGAAATAATGCAAGCTATATCAAAAGCTGCCCCAGGACCCAGCACGTAGTAGGTGTCAGAAATTACTCTCCCTTCCTCTTCTTCCGGGTTAAGAGCTCTGTCTTAGTGGGGCTTGTCACTGCTATAGTTAATAATGGCTGTGCACCAAACAGCTACTATAAAGGGGCACTGTGTCTGGAGATGGATGGAGATAATTAAAGCAAAGAGATAGTTTCTGTAAATCATGGAGCAGAATGCTTGGCACAAAATAGGTGATTAATCAACGTATGTTGAATGGATGGAATGAATAAATGAGTGTGAGTAACTGAAAACCCTGGACTGCTAGACATAGTAATAAAAAAAATTTTTTTTTTGTTTTAATGCAAAAAGCTGGACCTAGTCTGGGCTCCAGGAATCTCCCTGCACCTCCCTCTCCCTCTGCCCTGGAGCCGGAGCGACAGGCTGGGCTCTGGCCCCTCCGCTGGGCCACTGGTTTAATGATCTCTTTTAATGATCTCTCAGAGGCTGGCAGATGTGCAGTGGGCAGCCAGCTCCTGCTGGCGGGGCTTCCCCTGGCTGGCGGTGCTGCCTCCGTGGCTCTCGGAGTCCTCCTGGTCCTTTTCTACCCGGCCTGGGGCCCTGCACAATCCTTGGCATGAAACCACACCAGCCGATTCTGAGCCTCAGCCCCTGTCGCCCCCGGAGTGATAACAGTTCAGTCCCGAACAATGAAGCCAGACTTCTGGTCCCAGCTCTCCCACTGACTCTGATTCCCGGTCTGGCCTGGCCTTGGTCACAGGCCCCGGACTCCAGCCCAAGGAGGCCCTGCTGAATTGTGCCCCTCAGCCCAGTGGTGCTACCTTCCCCACCTGCCCAGGGCACATCCCTTGGGAACATGTTGGTTCACAAATTGGACAAGAAGTTTTCCCAGTAACTCAACGCACTGCACAAACTGGGAAAAACCACCCCCACCCACATAATCCAGCGCCATCACAATGCCTCCCAAAAATACTTGGGGAGGCTTTTATTGGAATTGGGTGTCCCAGCTTTCTGGAAAGTTACAGTTGAGATAAACACAAACCCCAAACCACACTCTGTGTAACTTCTTCCTAATCCTTTCCAAATGGCCGCAATCTCATTCCCTGCTGCCAAGTATTCTGAATTCCGAGCTCCTCATAGCAGGGCCTGCCAGAAATGCTGCAGAGACAGCCCGGGCCCAGAGGGAAAGGAACACACAAAACTCTGCCCACGTTGAGCTTGTTGGCATTTCTGAGGAGGGCAGGGTGCATTCTGGAGACCATGCAGATTTTGATGGCTGGCTTCTATTTTTAAATAGACGGAAGGGAAGGGAAGGTGAGATGGCAGGTGAGCCAGTGCTGGGGAAGGTCTAAAAGCCCCGGGCAGCAGGCAGGGAAGAGGACCCTGCCTTTAGAAGCAAAACCACAGGGCCCTACCCTGCCAGCAGCGGGGGTCGGGGGGAAGGGCTGTGTCTTCTGATCTCTGCTATGCCCCCCTCCCCGTTGGCTGGCGCAGGGCTTGGCACATGGGAGGGGCCCCGGGAATATCTGTGGGCTCAGTGGCTGTTTCCAAGATTCTCAAGTCTACCTAGGCACCTGATTATGAAAAAGTAAAATGTGAAAACCAGACGATGATTCGCCTTGTCCAAGGCGGCTTCAGTTTGCAGAGGGAGTCATCCCAGGGCTTCTGGAACTACAGCCAGGCACCTCGGTGCGTGTGGAGTGAACTGCACCATGCGACCAGCGTGTCCGGGCCCCAGCAGCCGAATACAGGCCCCTGTGCTGCCATCACCACCTCCGCACAAGCCCCAAACCCCTGAGGCAGGGCAGTCCCTAATGGCAAGTGACTGTGGTCACATGAGTGAGCACTCTGCACGGCCCAGTGGGCGTCTGAGAAGCAGGAAGGCCAGGAGCTGCCGTGGCCAGCGCGCCCTCGCCCCCACGAGGCAGCACCCTGGACTGCGCACCTCTGTGCGGAAAGGGCCTTGCCAAGCTCCCCGGCTCGCGCTGGACAGCGGGTGGTGCGTGTTGTTGCAGAGTGAGGAAATCTGCACCGCCAGCCTGCCAGCCGACGCCGTGCGGTGTGACACGGGACAGGGAGAGGGCCGAGAGCCCTGGTCCGGGGTTTGAATTTCAGTGCTGTCCTTCGCTAGCCAGTTGCTGGGGCACGTCTCTTGCTCCATCACTGAGGAAGCCTTGCTCACTGGCTTCCTCTGCCTCCTGCTCCTGTCTGCCGAGGGTGACCCATCAAAGACCCGGGGCTCTTGTCCCTCGACCATCTCATCTACTGCTATGCCCTTCTCAGTCCCCCTCTGCAGGTATGCGGCTCTCCCGCTGTCCTTGCATGACCCTGCCCTACCTTCAAAGTGTCTGACTCCAAATATCCCTGTATCTGACCACCGCCTCCTGTCCTTTGAGCTCTCCTCCTCTCTTGTCCCCCAACAGCGATCCTGGGACGTCAGGACCTACGGTGTCCTGCTCTGAGGTTTCCGTCATCTTGTTTGGGACCGCACTTCTTTTCTAATCCAGCCTGGATCTACTCCCCTGCACGGCCCCCTAACTTCCTTGCCCTTCTGCCTGTGTGCTGGGCCCTGACCCCCGCTCTGCCAGCTCTCCACCTGCTCCTCTCCCGCACCCAAGCAGCCGGATGCGGCAGGAGAAAACGACGCCAACATGCCGGCTGGTCCTACTTCACGTTAGTGATCCCCAGGTGTCAGCGGAAACCCCAACCAGCAGGCCCTCCTGCCGCCTTCCTACCACGTCAGTTCCCGTTCTCCCCGCCCTCCAGCCTCCCACACCTCTCACTCTGCTTACACTTCATGGAGAAAGTGAAGGTAATCAGACAGGGCCTCTCTTATCCTCACCCCCCTAAATCCACTCACTGTGCCGCTGGTCCCTGTTAGGCCAGCAGATGAACTGTCCACCCATCCCCCTTCACTCGCTCCAAGATTCTCTTCCTGCCATTACCCTCTCTCACGCATTATCAGAGTGTCCTCAATGAGTTTGCAAACGTGCCGTGTTTTCTCCCTTAACAGACCCCTCCCTTGACCTCTGCGTCATCCTCTGGCTACCTCCTCCTTTCTCTGCTCCCACGTACAGGAAAACTTCTCAGCAGGGCGGTCAACATCTCCCTTCTCCCTTCGATCCACATCACTCAAGAGGTGAGGCCACCTTTTCAGAGTCTGGGCCTGCAAGACTCCCAGCAGCTTCTTGCAAATCCGATGATGACTTCCCTGTTTTCACCTTACTCAGCATCTCAGCAATACTAGACGCGGCTGACCACTCCTCCTTCTTGAAATCCTCTATTCTCTTGGCTTCTGGGACCCCATGCTCTCCTTTATCCTCACTGGCTGCCTTCCTCAGTTTCCTCCCTTGGGTCCCTTCCTCCGTGTGGCCTTAGTGTTGGAGAGCCCGATGCTCGGACCTCAGACCCTTCTCTCTGCTCTCTCTTCAGAGAGTCTCATTTCACTTCTGGGGGAGCAAAAGTCTTTTTCCTCTACCCTCTTAGATTCCGTTTCTGGGGCCTTGCAAATTAAACTGACAAAGGCCAGATTCGCAGGACAAAGGGATTATTATGTTTATGCATGGAGGCCTTTTAAGGAAAGAAATGGATATTCAAAGAAGCAGTTGGGCCAGAGGTTTATATGCCATCTTAATGAAGGGAAATAAATTGTGAGGTTATAAGATAAATGAAAAGGGGTTTAGCTTTCTAAGAGTGTTAAGTTGTAGGCAGAGGAAACTAATGAAACATAAGGGTTATTTTAGTAGGGTTTCGTATGCAGACTCAATCTCATGTAGTACTAGGGTGATGAGAGTGTCTCTGGTGGTTAGAAGTTCTTTCTGGTACCGCTGAAGGAAGGGAAGACATCTTCCCAAAGGAAATTTTATACCCTACATTCAGGCAGATAGGGGAAGGGTAGAGGGCTTTTCCTTCAACTGCTGTTTCTCCATTGCCTTCAGCTCAGAATAATCCTATGCCAAAGTTGCATGTTTTGGGTCTGCCTACTCCCATCCCCTTGCAGCCCATGGTTTGAAACCCTGTCTGTCTGCTGATGACTTCCAGGAGAATAACCCCAATCTTCCCCACTAACCTTCAAGACCAGAGGTCCAACTGCCTCCTTGACATCTCCACATGGATGGCTAATTGGTGTCAAAACTTAAAAAGACCAACAATAAAACTCTTGATGCCTGTCCCAGCTCGTTCTTCCTTATCCGAATGAAAGTCACCAACATATGGAGCTGTCCTGTTTCCCCTTTCTCCTTCACCTTCCATATCCAATCCATCATCAACTCCTGTCAGTTTAGTCTGCAAAACATATACTGATCCCGTCCCCTCGTCCCCATGTCCATCACTACCGTCTGCTCCGACCACCACCACCGCCTGTTGCTGGGACAACTACATCAGTCTCCTGGCCAACCCTCAGTGTCCTGTCTGCATCGTGACAACCTCTTCTCCACACAGCAGCCACAAGAGATCTTCAAAGGCATAATCAGATCAAGTTCTTGCCCAGTTTTCCACTTGAAAGCCTTCAGTGACTTCCCATTGCAGGAAATTGGATTCCTTATGCTCCTGTCACTCCACCCAAAGTGGATGTCAGACCTCAGGGTACTTGGCACTTGCTGTCCCTGCCCCTTAGAGCACTGTTCCTTGCGTCTCAGCATGGCTGACCACTCAGCCACATTCAAGTCTCCATATCGAAAGCTAAAATGTCCCCCTTTGAGGAGTCCTCCCTGACCCCTGCTCATTACACTCCCTTGTCTTATTAGAGCACAAACTGCTTTCCTAAATCATCTGGTTCATGTATCTGTTTGTGTGCTTGTCAGTCGCCCGACCTCTGGCCACTCCCTGCTCCTTGAGAGCTGAGTTCCTCTCTCTCATGCACCGTTACATGCCTGTCGCTAAGCATAGCTCTGGGTGTTTGCTGAACAAATGAATGAACTTCCAGAGCTTCGGTTCTCACGTCTATAAAATGAAAGTAGTAACAGCACCTATCTCACTGGTTGTCGAGAGAAAGACGGGATAATGAGTGCAGTGCTCAGTCTGGCTCTGACATTTGAGTGCCCTAAGTGAGCTAGTGTTTTTATTAATAATGTGGCTGAGGTCACACTGTGAGTGGCAAAGCTGGACCCTGAACTGAGCCCTCTGACCGCAGAGCCTCTCCTCCCTCCACTGTGTCTGATGCCACTGCCAACTCTCGGGCTGCAGGGTAGGGAGACTGGGGGGAAGAGTGAGTGACATCAGGACCAGCCTGTCCCAGGCATGTTACTGAGCAGTAACAGGTAAAACAGATTTTATAGGTTTGGGTCCCATCAGTGGGCCTTGAAAAGCCAGGCAGAAATGTCTGGCCTTGGCGTGGAGAGCAGTAGGGAGCCACTGCATGTTCCTGAGCAAGGGTGCAATGTGAGGATGAGTGTTTCCGAGGAGCGTTCTGGCTGATCAGTCACTATATAATAGGTCATTAAATCAGGCAACCTAGTTAGTCTAAACTGTCAT
This sequence comes from Procyon lotor, assembly GCA_028646535.1. NCBI lineage: Eukaryota > Metazoa > Chordata > Mammalia > Carnivora > Procyonidae > Procyon > Procyon lotor. The sequence continues at coordinate 55,341,982 of CM053610.1, forward strand.
TCTCTAGACTGCCGGGAAACAACCAGATAATTGTGAAGTACCTTGTTTTGGCTGTTCACCTCAAACATTTAAATCAGCCCACTACCAGCTGTCCCCTGCACTTTATGGGGAGCTTACATGTGTCTATGGGTGGTAAATCCTTGAGGAGTAGGTACTTAGTTTGTATATTTAGCTCTAAGCTGCAATGTGATTCCAAACTCATTCAAAAGGACTGCCAATGTGTATTGTTTCTTCATGAGCTCTAAGTGGCTCATGATCTATGATGGTTATAATTTTATTTTATAGCTACTGGTGTACACACATTGAACAAAGAGCTAGCAGAATTTGGCACATTGGACTTAGCAGCTACACACACATCTTTCCCACAATAATGTCTGCCTCACAGGGTTGCAGGGAAGACCCTCATATAATAGGCCAAGAGAGTCCATAAATGTTTGTTCATCTGTTTATATGGCAACCCGGGATGCTGAACATCTATGTGCAGAGTGAATGGGGTAGAAGGGGCTCAGGACAGGGGCAGGGATCCTGTGGCCTCCAGAAAGGAACAGAAGAGAAGTTGAGAGAGGCATATTCAGGATCTAGTGATTGGTACTCAACGTGACTCAACAGCATCTCTACTACTCTTGGGTTTTCTTGTTCTCTGTTCTGCCCCCCATGTCCCCACATGAAGGCCACACATGTGGATCCAGGGAAGGGGACTGAGAGTGAGCCTGGGGAATCTCTACAATACATCCAGAGTTGTGTGTGTCTAATAATGGGGGAAAGGCGGTTGAGGGGGCTCCAACTGCACAGAAGGTGGGGAGTGAAGTCAGGCTGAGGCCGGGGGAGAAGGCCCCTCCCCCAAATCTGGGCTCAGCAGGGCAGCCTCTCGCCCCGGGCTCACAGATTGCAGAGGGCAGCCTCCTGTGCCTGGCAGATGAGAAAGGCGCTAGGGAAGGGTGGCGAGTCTGCCAGAGGTTGATGTGCAGCAGTGACCTTAATTCATGGTGTCTTTGTTCCTAGAACCACCTTCACCTCCAAATAAATCCCTGCTTCATTTCTTTTTAAATGGTTTTTCCATAAAAAATTCTTCTTTTATAGCTGCTTATGGCTGAAGGGCACTCCAGCTGCAGACTTGGAGCTGAGTACTCTGATTAATTCTATCCCAGTTCTTGACCCTGCCCCGCTCCCCAGGGCTGAGAAGGAAGATGATTCAGATGCTGTAGGGAGAGGCCCAACTTCGGCATGTGATACGATCCAATGAGCCAGCATCTGCGAGGCCCTGGCCTTCTCCTCTTGTAACGTTTCCAGGGTTTCCAACCCCAGAGGGAGGCCACTGTACTAAAACACAAGTCGTGTAGGGCTCCTCCCAGCCCTTGAGGGCACCAAGATGTTTTATGTATCAAGGAGTCTTGAACTACAGAGTTCCAGAAAAATGTGAGGTAGGGACGCAGTGTGTTTGTGTGTGTATGTGTGGCAGTGACTGATTTCACATTCCACCCCAGCAGTGAACATGTAGACAAAGTCCCCACTGTAAAGAGCTAATATTCTGGCTGAGGAAGACAGTCATTAAATAAGTGTCAGGGGCACCTGGGTGGCTCAGTTAGTTAAGCGTCTGCCTTTGGCTCAGGTCATGATCCCAGGGTCCTGGGCCCGAGCCCCCACATCCCTGCTGAGCAGGGAGCCCGCTTCTCCTTCTCCCTCTGCCTGCCACTCCCTCTGCTTGTACTGCTCTCTGCCCCGCTGCACCGCGGTGCAGCGCCTGGGCGATTCTTTTTTTTTTTTAGTTAAAGAACTTTATAGTATATATGGCTTTTTATTTTGTATTTTTTTTTATAACTCCCTATTTGCTTAGAATCTTTATTTTCAAAAGAGTATACCTTGATTAGCAAAAAGAGGAAGTATCCTGAAAGAGGAAAACTCACTGATTCTACAGGTAGAGATTTAAGATAAAGATTATGTGGAAAATAAGTACGACATATTATAATAAACTAGGACACTTATAGTATTCTGATAATGTATCAGCTTTTAACATCAAGGCGATTTTATCACGTTAGCTGTTATTATATGTTACTATAGCTCTTTCAAATAGTTTTCCTTTGGTATTAGAACGTTTTCTTCTTCTTAAACAGCAATAACATTGCAAACAGGCAATTTTTATTTACAGACAGTAAGTGTGTCAATATTTAAAACAAATAAGTAATCTTTAAAAAAAAAAACTAACAACGGTCTCATCACAAGCGAAAAAATAGAAAAAAAAAGTGTCAGATAGTGATGAAGGCTACAAAAAGAAAAAGGCAAATTAAGAGAATAAAAGAGCAATGGAAATGGGAGTGCTGTTTTCGACTGGGTGATCTAAAAGGGTCTCTGACAACATGACCCTGGAGCAAAGACATGGAGCGAAGGAAGAGAGTTTGCCGTGTGGCTCCCTGGAGGAAGATGATTCCAGGCACGGTTCTTAAGCACAAGCTTCCTCAGTTTGTTGGAGGAGCAGCAATGAGGCCCATGTGGCTGGAATGTTGTTTGGAGGAGGGTCAAGTGGGAGAGCGTCAGGATGCGAAGTCAGAACCACCAGCAAGGACCGGATCATGCGGGGTCTATACGCCTTCGTGGCAAGCCTTTAGATTTTACTGAGTAAAACGGGGAACCACTGGAGGGTACTGAGAAGAGGAGAGAGAGAATCTGACTTACATTTTAAGATCACTCTGACTACTGTTCAAGAAAAAAACCTTTAGGGGAGCAAGTGTAGAAGCATGGAAACCAGTTAGGAAGCTTTTGCAATATTCCAGGTGAGAGGTGATGGTGACTTGAACCAGTTTTTAACAGCAGAGTCAGGAAGAAGTGATGACATCTTTCAGAAGAGCTTTCTGTAAAGATATACTGGGTATATTTCTATACTGGGTATAGAAATCGAGGTTGAAGGGTTGTTTGGTTTCCTGGCTTACATGGTCTCTGACAAGAAGTCTGTGATTTTTAATCTTTGTTTATATCTAAATAATGTGCCTTTTTCTCCTTTGGCTGCTTTTAAGATTTTTCCTTCAACTCTGATTCTCAGGAATTTGATTTTGACATGATTTGGCATGGTTTTCTTTGAGTTTATCCTACTTGGGTCTTATTGGACTTCTTGGGTCTGTGTGTTTATAAATTTTACCAACTTTGGAAAATTTCTGACCATTAGTTTTTCAAATATTCTTTTTATTACCCCCACCATCCCTTTGTGGACTCCAATTACACATATATTAGACCACCCAATACTGTCTCACAGGTAACAGAAGCTCTTATCTTTGCTGCTGCTTTTGTTTTTCAGACTTTTTTTCCCTCACTGTGCTTCATTTAAGATAGTTTCTATTGCTATGTCTTCAAGTTCAATCTTTTTTTTCCCTGCAATGGTTAATCTACTGTTAATCCTATCCAGTGTGAAGTTTCCATTTCAGATATTTTTTTTACCTCTAGAAATTCTTAGTTATTTTCCCCCATTTCTCTCATAATATTCATCTTTTTCTTAAATCCTTGAACATATTTAACATATTTAAAATAGCTGTTTAAATGTCTTTGTTAGTCCCCTAATCTTTAGCATTTTTGGATCATTTTCTACTGACTAATTTTTCTTGTTTGTGGATGTCTGCTTCTTTGCATGTCTGATAATTTTATTACAGACATTGTGATTTTTACATTTCTGATGATTATGCTATACTCCTATAAAAAGTGTTGGACAGGGTGCCTGGGTGGCTCAGTTGGTTAAGCCTCCCACTCTAGATTTCTGCTCAGGTCATGATCTCAGGGTTGTAAGATCAAGCCCCACATTGGGCTCCATGCTTGAGAGGGAGTGTCCCGGAGATTCTCTCTCTATCTGCCCCTTCCCCTGCTCACACACACTCTCTCTTTTGCTCACTCAAATAAATTTTTTTTGTTTTTAAAAAAGGGTTGGACTTTGTTCTGGAAGTCAGTTGAGTTACTGACAGATACATTTGATTTTTTTCCAGGCTTGTTTTTAAACTTTTTAAAGACAAATCTAAAGGAGACCTTTCTCTGGGCCTAGTTTAGCCACACTACTAAGGCATAATCTTTCTGGTCTCTACCAAATGCCTTGTGTTTTCATTAAAACCTTTGTACCTTGGCAGGTGGGAACTCAGGTGGTTCCTGGCTCTGTAAGAGCTCTGAAAATGGTCTGGCTTCCACATCTCTGGCAGCTGTCCTTTCATGGAAGTTGGTTTTCTTGGCCTTAAGAAGTTTCACCCTATACCTGTACAGGCTGTTTTTCAGCCAAAGACTCAAGGAAACCCCTATGCTCTTTCTCTCAGTAGTTCCTTCCTTTCCCATACACTACCCTGCAAGTACTGCCTTTGTGATAGCTGCCTGGTCCTCCTTGAACTCAGATCTCTGTCTCCTCAATTCAGTGAGTGCTGGGCTCTACTTAGATCCCCATTTCCTCTATTGCTGTCTGAAAACTGCTTCTAAGCAGAAAACCAGGGCAATCAAAGGTCTCACCTTGTTTATTTCCCTTCTCTCAGGGATCATAATCCTGCACTACCTGTTTTCCAGTTTTGTTTTGTTTTTTTAAGATTTTATTTATTTATTTGACACAGAGAGAGATCACAAGTAGGCGGGGGGCGGGGGGCAGGCTCCCTGCTGAGCAGAGAGCCCGATGCAGGGCTCAATCCCAGGACCCTGAGATCATGACCTGAGCTGAAGGCAGAGGCTTTAACCCACTGAGCCACCCAGGTGCCCATTTTCCAGTTTTTGAAAATAATAATTTCCTAGATTTTGTCTAGTTTCCCCATTGTTTATGGTGGGAGGTATGTCTGGACCCAGCTATTCCTTCGTGGCCTAAAACAAGAGTCAGTGGTTAAGTTCTGTATACGTTGCAAAGGTAGAATGGAAGGATTTGCTAATGGATCAGATACAGGGTGTGAAAGAAAATCATCAAAAAGGACTCTAAGACTTTTGACCTTAGCAACTGGAAGGATGGATTGTCACTTAGTGAGATAAGGAAGGCTATAGTCAAATCAAGAAGGGGAGCTGCTGGGATGGAGAGGAGAATCAAGAGCTCAGTTTTTGTTTTGTTTTGTTTTGTTTTGTTTTTAAAGATTTTATTTATTTGACAGAGAGAAACACAGCGAGAGAGGGAACACAAGCAGAGGGAATGGTAGCGGGAGAAGCAGGCTTCCTGCAGAGCAAGGAGCCCAATGTGGGGCTCGATCCCAGGACTCTGGGAGCATGACCTGAGCCAAAGGCATACGCTTAACGACTGAGCCACCCGGGTGCCCCAAGAGCTCAGTTTTGAAGACAATAATTTTGAGATGCCTGCTAGACTTCAGGCTGGATGTTAGTTAGGCATTTGGATATGCAAGTCTAGAACTCAAGAGAGTGTTCAGGGCTGAGATATCAATTTTTTATAGACCAATGGTTCTTAACCCTGACTGCGGTGGTATTAAAAATGCTTGGGAAACATAGGAAAAAAGTCAGTGTTCAGACTCGACCTTAAGCCAATTCAATAAGGATCTCTGGGGATTGGACCTAGGAATCAATATTTCTTAAAGTTCTCCAGATGGTTCTAATGTGCAGGCAGGAGTGAGAACCACTTTTATAAGTGTCATTTGATTCCCTGCCAAAGATCTCAACCCTAGCTGCATATTAAAATTACCTGGGGAGCTTTTTATTTTTTAAAGATTTATTTATTTATTTATTTGACAGAGAGAGATCACAAGTAGGCAGAGAGGCAGGCAAAGAGAGAGAGGGGGAAGCAGGCTCCCTGCAGAGCAGAGAGTCCGATGTAGGGCTCGATCCCAGGACCCTGAGATCAGGGCTCAAGCCAAAGGCAGAGGCTTTAACCCACTGAGCCACCCAGGCGCCCCCTGGGGAGCTTTTTAAGTCCTAATGTCCAACCACCACCCTACTCCAACCATCCAACTGTATCATATTCTCTAAGGGGTAGGACATAGGAATGAGTATCTTGTTTAAGTCCTTAGGTAACTCCAATGTGCAGCCAAGGGAGTGATCATGGGACTCAGAAGTGATCTGAAGACTAAGGCTTAGCAGTCCAAAAGCTGAAGGAATGGCTAAGCTTGGGAGGAGAACAGAAGAAGGTCACAGGTTTTCTGCAAATCTCTGAATTGTGGCTGTCCATTCACATTTAAGAATTAAAAACAGAAAATCTGATTTGAGCCTGTGGGCTCAAGTTTCTAATGAGCAACCAGCCATTACCTTTGTGGTATGGCCCTCACCCAAGCCTGTCCAGGGTTCTCTGGGGGCACTTCATCTCCTCCCCCTACTCTGCCACAACCACCTCCACCACTCACCACTCCTTCGCCTGCTGACAGCTTCCAGAAGTATATTGAGATTTCCTCATCCAGTGGAAACCTCCTTCCCCATTTTCAGAGTTGTTCCTGCTTTATGCCTTCCTACCCCTTTACTGTCATGTTAACAGGGTCTTAGAGGGAGAGGGAATCAATCCAGGGAATCAAACCAGAAGCCTCTAAACCTTTTCAAAAGGTGAGGATCACTTTAAATATTTTTACATAATAAACATTTTTATTTACTTAAGAATATTTTTATGAAACTTGAATGATAGATATATTTTTTAAGGAACCCATATGATAGAAGTTACATATACTTTCAGTATCCATTAATTAATAAGGAAAATACATATCGATACACAAAGTCCTCTAAATTCAATACCATTTTTAAATGCACTCCTGGTTTAACTTCACATATATTTGGAAACTAATGGCACAGGCATGTAGGACAAAGTTATTACAGCTGAGAACAAACAGATTCAGATGCCTTTGCAATAAATGCAGAGTTGTGAGAATCTTAAGTCAGATAACTAGGACCCACGGCTCTACGCTCTGGAAGCCCATGGAAGTTTCAGACAGGGGAGGAGCTGTTCCTCTGTTCCTGGGGCATCTACGATGTGGGTTCCATTTATAGCTTTTCCCTGTCCATCGCTGTCTCTCTCTGGGAGTTTAATGTGGGTGGGTTCCTCCCCAGGAGAACACGTAGACAATGCCAGCTGGCCTCCTGAGCCAATTATTTACCCAAAGAAAACAAAGGAAGCTTAGTGAAATTCAGTCTGGGAGTTTTATTCTACCACCTTTCTCTTCTCCATTCTTCCTCATCTCCTACGTTTAGAAGTTATGTTCTTTGTTCTCTAACAGCACAAATGGTCAATGTTTCCAAGCCCTATGCTAAGTGCTTTACGTACTTCATTTCACTTAATCCTCATCGCAGTCCTGCAGAAACAGATGTAATTCATATCCACACTTTAAATGTGAGAAAACTGAAGAGCTTTCCCAGATCAAAGAGCTAGCGAGTCACAGAAAGGAGACTCTGACCCGGGGGTCCCTGCCTCCGAGGCCAGCCCACCACTCACCCCATCTCGCCACAACGCTAGGTGCTGCCAGAATGATGGGCGATTTAGAGACAGAAAACTGATTTGAGGAAAGATGTGGAGCTGGATCCAGGCCTCCCAAAAGGTCCATTCACTGGCAGCAGCCTGCCTGGTGTCCTCCAAGCTTCCAGAAACTGGCCCCAGCCTCTCCAAGCCTCTCCTTGCTCCACCCTCAGCTCTAGTCAGAGGACCGGGTACGACCTCACCCCTGACCAGAAAAGCCCTCTCCTGTCCTCCCCCCTCCACTTCTCCAAAACCCACACAGCGTTCAAGGGCCTCATCCTGAGCAGAGCCCACCCTGATAATTCAGGCTGCACTGGCCTGCCTTCTTCATTTCACTCCTGCCAACAACTATCTGACCACACACCTATGACTTCCCTCCCCACCAGACACTCAGACGCAGCCTTTCAAAATAATGACATAGTCTTTAATCCATTCAAATACCCTATGTTCATTATTGAACATTTGATAAAGAAAGAAGCACACATAAGTGAAAGAAAAAAATGTTCCGATATTTCTACTGCTAAAATAGAACTACGACAGAGATTTACCTTGGAGTATTTTTTCCTGGAGAAAAATTTCAGGCCTTACGTTATTGATACATAATATAGAAATACACTTTTTAAAAAGCATCCCTGTTGTTGGATGCATAGTATTCTTTGGAGAGAACGTGCTGGAGCTTGTCAGAAGCATGAATGCCTCCCCCATAGGACCTAGGCCAGGGATCC
>CM053610.1:55350578-55369758 GCA_028646535.1 Procyon lotor
AAGTATCAGTAAACGTTTGGGTTTGGCTTCTCAACGAGATTGCTGGTTCCTATTCGAATCCATTCTTCACCTCTTTTTCAGTAGTAATTTGTTCTAAATTAACATTTTCTTGGTGCGTACTATGTTGCAATACTAAATGCTTTAGAAAGGTCAGTACTTTTAGTCCTCACAACAACCCTATAAAGTAGGTATTATTATTGTCCCCATTTTACAGATGATAAAACGAAGGCACAGAGGTTCGCTGATTTGCCCTACATTACACAACTAGCAGATCGCAGAGCTGGAAATTGAACCCAGGAAGCCTAGCTCCAGGGTCCGTCCAACAAATAGAGTCCATGGGACTGGGGGTTAGTAGGGCAGACAATCACTGCAAACATGCAATTTTGACTCAAACATTCATGATGGAGGACACAGCTCGCCGAGGTAAATCTGCATCAGTAGGATCTCACAAGAGGTGAATTTGTGATTGTAAAAGGCTTTCTGTTGTACAGTTTGCTTTTTTCCCCGCAGAGAGGGAACGGTCTGTAAGGACTGTTTCTATATGTCTGTGAACAGACCAGGTGGGTGGCTTAAAGGGTTCGGAGCCAGTGGGAAGCGTAGTGAAGCTAAGTGGGCCAAGCAGAGTGGAGGCAGAGAGGTCAGCCTTGTTTTCTAGCTCCGAGCCTCTCCATCCTACCAGGCATTCTCCAAAACTGGATTCTTCATTCACCTCCTGTCCTGTCCTCCAGCACACTGGATTCCTTCCACATTTCAAAAAGACTGCAAATCATCTCCCTTGTCCTCTCGACAAGGGAGGGCAAGTCTTTGTAGAGACTTTGGCTCTACAAAGATTGTAGAGACTTTGTAGAGACTGTAGGGGAGTCTTTGTAGAGACTCAGCAGATTCTGAGGATAAGTTGGATGCTTGTCCTGTCCAATCAGGCCTGGACAAAGGGCCTGATTCCTACATCCACCTCCTTACTTTTGGAGGAGCTCAGTGCCTTCTGTATTCCTTCATCCAGGCACAGGACCTGAGTGGGGACAGGGGTGGAGTCCCTGCGGTGGGTCATTTCCTGCCCTGGAAGATGGAAGCCTCCTGAAATGAATGCCTTCTACTGGATATATTCCTTGGTCGATCGTCACCGAGTCTGTAATGCGGGCCCTAGTGGTTCTAACTGTGTGCACAAGAGAGAGGGAGCAAGGGAGATCCTGGGGTGGGCCACAGGTTCCAGAGGGAGGTCCAGGAGAGGAGAACTTGAATCCTGCGTGAGAAAAATGGCAGCCCCAGGGAGAGAAAGGACAGAGGAAAAGGCACTCTTGTTTTCTCTCTTTTACTGGCTCTGTGCTCCTGGACCCAAATCCACTACTCATCACTGAAATAAAACCCCAGAGGGTCAGCTTGCTCCTGGTAGAGCGTAGACTGGTCAGCGCTCAAGGAGGTGATCAGGAGAAAGCTCACATTCTCAGTGGAGCTGGGAGGGCTGCTAACCATGTTTTCTAACCTGGAGTCAGGACACATGGTCTGATCCAAATGTGATACTGGGACAGATGACTAAAAGGACTGTGCCAGAGAACTGAAGACCTTCCGTCAGGTCCGCGTACACAGAAATCAGTCCCCTCGTGCTGTGTCCAAAAGTGTCTCAGCAGGAGGAGAGGGGGAGCAGGAAAGAGAAGGGCATGAGAAGTCACGCTCTTTGTGGTCCCGGAGTGGATGTTGTTGTTTTTGCCCATCCAGACCCCTTCCCCTTCTCCGTCTTCTGGTTGGGTGGGACAGGTCCTGTGCATCTCACCCCCACCCCTACCCTATCCCCACCGTAGGGGTGGCGAGACCCAGACTAGCCAAGCAGTGTAGTCCATCTACCTGCTGTGGCTTTGGCTCAGGCAAATGAGACTTAAACCTGGGACTTTGGACGGGTCCTTTGGAGAAAGTGAAGCTCTCATTCAATGGGGATCACTGACTTTAGGGCTAATGTCTGAGTGGAGGGTCCAGAAGTCAGCAAGCCTGCCAAGGGGGCAACTACCAATTGACTTTCTGTTTCTATGGATTTACCTGTTCTGGATTTTCCATATAAATGCACTCATACAATGCCTGACTTTTTGTGACTGGCTTCTTTTACTTAGGTGCTTTTGGGGATCATCAACCATAGCATATGTTAGTGCTTCATTTCTTTGTAAAGCTGAAGAATATAGTGTACGGATAGACCATGTTTTGTTTATCTGGTCATCTGTTGATGCACACTTGGGTTCTTTCCACCTTTTGATTGTTGTGAGTAGGGCCACTATGAACATTCATGTACTTGTTCCAGTGTTTGAACACCTGTTTTCAATTCTTTTGGGTATGTGCCTATGAGTAGAATTGTTGGGTCATACATTAATTCTTTGTCTACCTTTTTTGAGGAATTGCCAGATCGTTTTTCCACGCAGCTGAACACAGATCCCCTTTTTATTGTTCCATGTGACTCAAGGAGAGCTGAGATGCCAAGGCTGTGCCCTTTACTGTTCCCAGGGCCCCCAGGAGAATGGTCGTCACTGGCCTGGAATTGTTCCTGAGCTGATGACTCTGATGATGCAGACTGACACCCAGGAACAATCACAGCTGAGGAGCCACATCCCATTGCCCCCTGAGACCCCTGAGGACCCATATCCCAGAACAGCCTCTCTCTTCCGCTGCTGGGAGAGGCATGTGTCCTTCAGTTTTTTTATATTCATACTCTCCTCCTGGCGGCCTTCCACAGAGCAGTGCTGAGAGGTGGCAGGCTAATTTGGGCTGAATGTCAAGGAGGGTCGAGGCTATAGAATCATCTGTCTCTCCATAGACCCCAGCCTTCGGGTCCATCTATCATAAGGTGTGGGAATGATGGCCCTGGTGACCGTGGAGGGTATCAAGCCAGGGCCAGGACACTTGGGCTTTATCTGCTGCCTACCCACTATGTGACCTTAAGTAAGTCCCTTCCTCTCTCGGGGCCTCAGTTTCTCAAGTGTCAAATGAGAGCAGCCTGTGGTCACGCTGACCTTCTTGGGGCCGGGTGCCTCCCATCCCACCTTGCTCCCAAACTTTCCTTCTCTGAACCTTCATAAAAGTTTAGGATTTCACAGTTGGTCAGAAGCACAGCAATCATCCAAACCACCCTCTCTGGCCCCTCATCCCCACGCTTGGAGTGTGCATGCTGATTTTGACTGGCCGTCATGTGTGGAAGCTGAGTGCCGTCTTTTGGGGGCATCTGTTGGGGGCATTCAGCACCTTCCTACAGCTGCTGTTGTAGAGTGTGATGACTTGTGCTCCCACAGCTGGCAGATGCCTAATGAGGTGTGCTCCCACCACTGGTAGATGCCTGATGATGTGTGCTCCCACCGCTGGCAGATGCCTGATGACGTGTGCTCCCGCCGCTGGGAGCATGTGTGGTTTGGGAAATGTTCTTTTTTTTTTTTTAAGATTCTTTTTTTATTTGACAGAGAAAGAGATCACAAGTAGGCAGAGAGGAACGACTGGCTCCTGGTGGATTGGTTGACTGTGGGCCAGGAGTGGGCATGCATGTAGGAGACCCCTGCCCCTAGCATGCCCCTAGCATGATCTTTATCCCTGTGGCCCCCAGGGAGTGTGCTAACTAGCAGAGCAGGATAAAGGCATAGAGAGGGTAAGGTTGTGTGTGGTGGGGATACATATGGGACATCCAGCCATCAATCCAGTCAGACCCGTGTAGGCTCCTTCCCGGATCCCTCCCTGCTCTCAATCCTTCAGGCCAGGGCTGTGGACTGTCCAGGGCCGGTTGGATATGTACCAAGGGGAAAGGGCTAGCAGAGCCCATGAACCCTTTCTCATTTCTCCAGGGAGCCAGGAGGCTCAACCCAGGGGAGAACCCTCTGACCGTGGTGACCAGGAGCCTGTGTTGAGCTTTCCCCTAGCAAAATAGATAGCAGCCTACGTGGTATAGCTTAAGAATCAGAAAACGTTCCAGTGGTACCCTCAATATATTTCTCTTTGCTGCATAAAATCTCATCACTAGCAGCTCTCACCTTTGAGTTTTGATGATTTAAATGTTTATGGAATGTTACACTTGAAGACCTGTCCCTCCCGCATTTTATTTTTCCCGTGATAGAAGGGCCCTGGAGTGACACAGCCCCCACCCCTGGTCTAGAGCAGGATTGGGAGGAGAGGTCCCTCAAGTGTGCAGGTGTGTAGAAGACCGATGTTCTTGACTTGCCTGTTTTGCTGGGAGCATCCCAGCAGCGCATGGAGGAGTGGACAGGGAGGGGAAAGGCAGAGGCTTGTTGTGAGTGGCTGCTGTGAATTTTAATTCAATTCAGTCTGGCTGGCTTAATGATTCAGTGTTGGGAAAACACAGTGCTCTCCTGGGAGGAGAGGTGCTTGGTATAAATAGAAGGTATAATCATTGTGAGGCAATTGGGGGACGTCATGTAGCTCAGTGCAGCTCAAGGAAGCAGAGAGTCCCAGCCGTGGGCTGTGGGGCTGCAAGCCACATGCTTTCATTTGCTTATCCCAAGAGAAAGAGCTCTACCTCTATTCCGGGCTCCCCATCGGTGTGGCCTAAGCAAATCCAGTGCCCTCTCTGGGCCCTTTGCCTCTTCACTGCTGGGTGCATCGGGCCACGTCCATTCTCAGGGAGCCCTTGATAGGGTCCTAACTGTGCCGGTGAACTGACGGTAACAAGGGCTTACTACCCTCCACTCAAACTCTGAGTGAGAGCTGTACCTTCCCCTGATACTGTGTTCTTTATTTTTAAATAGCTTTACTGAGCCATAATCATACCATACAGTGTACCCATTTAAATGATGATTCAGTGTTTTTAGTATATTCACAGATAGATACAACCATAACCACAACTTTAGAACATCTTCATCATCCCCAAAAGAACCCCTGTACCCTTTAGCTATCCCTCGCGCCATCTTCCTATCGACACGCAAGAAGCAACTCTGCTTTCTGTCTGCACAGATTTGCTTAATCTGGACTTTTCCTATAAACAGAATCACTTAATTTGGGCTCTCTTGTGACTGGCTGCTTTCGCTTAGAGTGATGTTTTCAGGGTTCATCCATCTTGTGATATGTGGTTCCTTTTTATGGCCAAATAACATTCCGTGGTATGGATATTCTGCATGTTCTTTATTGATTGGACATTTGGGTTATTTCTACCTTTTGGCAGTTATGACCAATTTTTTCTATGGACACATTTTCATTTCTCTTGGGAATATATCCCAGTATAAAATTGCTGGGTCATACGGAAACTCAGTGTCTGACCATTTGAGGACCCCCAAGTTGTTCTTAACCACGATTATTAAACAACCTGGATTAACTGTGGGCCTTCCAGGCAGTCACTTGACAAGTGCTCTTTCTGTGTTCTAGGCCCTGTTCTGGGAGCAGAGGAAGGAGCACTGTGAATGGAGCAGTGTCCACCATGCAGCTTTGCCGGGGTAAGGACTTTGGCTTTTACTCCACATGAAGTGCAGAGAATTTGGAGGTTTGTTTTTTCCCCCCAAATGGTTCATCAGAGTATAATTGACAAACAACAAACTGCTCACATACAGATTGTGCAGTTTCCTGAGTTCTTACATGTGCATATAGCTGTGAAAATATCACCACAAAGATCATGAACAGCATCCTTGCAAGTTTCCTTGTGTGCCCCCTTGTAATTCCCCCTCCTGCCCCTCCTTCTGCACCTACCCCCAGGCAACCACAGATGAAACTGCAGATTAGTTGCATTTTCTTTTTTGCTTTGTTTTGTTTTGTTTTATTTTATAGTAAACTCTTTACCCATCATAGGGCTTAAACTCATGACCTTGAGACTAAGAGTCGCATGCTCTACTGACCTGAGCCAGCCAGATACCCCTAGTTGCATTTTCTAGAATGAAACAGTATATGCTGTTTCTGATGTGGCTTCTTTTACTTGGCATAATTATTCTGAGGCTTGTCTATATTGTTGGTTGTATTGATAGTTCATTCCTTTTTATGGCTGAGTAGCGGTCCATTATATGTAGGTATGACAATCTTCTTCTCCATTCCCCAGTTGATGGACATTTAGAGTGTTTCTAGTTTGGAATTACTACAAATAAAGCTCCGATAAACACTTGTGTACAAGTCTTTAAATGGACATATGATCTGGTTTCTCGAGTAAATACCTAAGAGTGGAATGGTGGAATTATATGGTAGATGTATGTTTAACTTAGAAGAAACTAACAGACTGGTTTTTTTTTGTTGTTTTTTTGTTTTTTTTTTTTTAAAGATTTTATTTATTTGACAGAGAGAAACACAGTGAGAGAGGGAACACAAGCAGAGGGAATGGTAGCGGGAGAAGCAGGCTCCCCGCTGAGCAGAGAGCTCGATGTGGGGCTCGATCCCAGAACCCTGGGATCAGGACCTGAGCCGAAGTCAGACGCTTAACGACTGAGCCACCCAGGCGCCCCTAACAGACTGTTTTCTAATATGATTGTACCGTATCCACCTCTGCCAGCAGTGTATGAGAGAAAGGTTTCACAACCTTTCTAACATTGGTATGGTCCCCCCTTCTTAATTTTAGCCATTATAGGTGTGTAATGGTGTCGCTCATCATGATTTTAATCTGCATTTCTCAATGACCAGTGATGCTGAGCATCTTTTCATGTGTTTGTTTACCCTCTGTACCTTCTTTGGAGAACTGTCTGTTGAGTCTTTGCCAATTTTTAAAAATATTGCGTTGCTAGTTTTTTTGAGTTTTTAGAGCTCATGTTATACACCAGATACGAGTCTTTTATCCAACCTATGATTTGCAAATATTTTCACCTAAACTGTGGCTTATCTTTTCATTCTCTCTTTTTTTTTTTTAAAGATTTTATTTATTTATTTGACAGAGAGAGAGAGAGATCACAAGTAGGCAGAGAGGTAGGCAGAGAGAGAGGGGGAAGCAGGCTCCCTGCTGAGCAGAGAGCCCGATGTGGGGCTCGATCCCAGGACCCTGAGATCATGACCTGAGCCGAAGGCAGAGGCTTTAACCCACTGAGCCACCCAGGCGCCCCCATTCTCTCTTTTTTAAAGAGAGATTTATTTATTTATTTGAGAGAGAGAGCACGTGTGTGCACAAGCAGGGGAAGGGGCAGAGGGAGAGGAAGAAAGAAGCAGGCTCCCCTGAGGACCCTGTCGTCATGACCTGAACTGAATGCAGACGCTTAACCAACTGAACTATATGAGCCAAATCTTTTCGTTCTCTTTACAGTGTCTTTCAAACAGCAGAAATTCTTTTATTTTTTTTTTTAAAGATTTTATTTTTAAGTGATCGCTCCACCCAACATGGGGCTCAAACTCACAACTCCAAGATCAAGGGCCACATGCTCTACCAACCGAGCGAGGCTGGCACTCCACAAACAGCAGAAATTCTTCATTTTGATGAAGTCCAATTCATCAGTTTCTTTCATGCGTCCAGTGTTACAGCAAAGAAAACCTTGCCTCACCCAAGGCCACAAAGCTTTCCTTCTGTTTTCTTCTACAAGTGTTACAGTTGTAGCCTCTACATTTAAGTCTATGATTCATTTCGAGGCTGCTTTTTCACAGGGTGAGAGGCATGAATTGAAGTTCATTCTGTTGCATTTGGATCCCCAGTTGTTCCGGCACTGTTTGATGAAAAAAAACTTTTCTTTCTCCTCTGCGATGCCTCTGCACCTTTGTTGAAAATCACTTGTGCATAGATGTGTGGGTCTATTTCTGGGCTTTCTATTCTGTGCCATTGATCTGTTTGCCTATCTTTATGCCAATACCAGCCCGTCTTAACTAACTTCATAATAAAGTCAGGCAGTGTTCCTCCAGCTTTTTTCTTCTTTTTCAAAGTTGTTTTGATTAGTCTGTGTAAATTTTAGAATCAGCTTGTCAATTTCTACAAAAGAGCCTCCCAGGATTTTGATTGGGATTTCATTGACTCTGTGGAACAATGTGGGGAGAATTGACATCTTCACAGTCTTGAGTCTTATGAGCCATGAGCACAGACTCTCTCTCCTTCTGTTTGGATCTTTGATCGCTCTCAGCAGTTGGGTCGCTTTCAGGGTCTGGGTCTCTACAGGGTATGTGTGCTCCCACGTCTCTAAGCATAGCGTGGTCACCTACCATGACCAGAGTCATTGTGGTTGATGAGAGAGCAAGAACCCCCACCTGGGGCCACTTTCTGCAAATATGGAGGTGGTGATGAGCTTGTAGTATCAGCACCTGCTCACTCTCCTGGCCAGAAAGCATCGTGCGACTGCTGCTTGGGGATTGGTGAGCTTTTCTGGCTGCCATCCTGCACAGCTGCCATCCCAGTGCCGTGGAGCTTCAGGCCCAACCCAGGCCTGGCACCGACATCTTCAGAAGTAGGGCTGAGCCTGTCCTGCAGAAATCCAGCCCCTTCCACATACTCAGCTTTGTGCATGTCCTACCTGATGTGGACTCTTCATCTCCGATCTGCATATGTCTCCTGAATCATTTTCTTGGACACCACTCTCAGTTTTTCCAGGAAAACACCCACAGGTGAGAAGTAGCCAGATCAGTGCTGTTGGTACCCAAAGCCACGAAGTAGCATAAGGTAGGGTAAGTCAGGAGCCCGGAAGGACATGTGTGGATTCTTCCTTTCTAAGATTGGTCGGTTCCCCTCACCCAGGCCGCATCCCCTCCTGCTGGGTTAAAGCCACGGATGCCAGGCTGGATGCGTGTAGACTCTTATCTCCAAATAATTTCTGCATGGGGTGGGCTGGATTTATCCTTATATATCACTGTATTAATCAAGTTCCTCTCCTGCTCAAGAATCTTCTGTGATTCCCCAGTACCCTAAGGATAAGGTTGAAACTCCTTGGCCTGGTACTCAAGGAAACCCAGCATCTGTTCCGTCCCCACGGGTCCCCAACACTGTATTCCAGCCAGACCAGTTTTCTCACTGGCCCGAACATGCTCCCGACCCCAAAGGCTTTGCTCATGCGTGCCCTGTCCTGCCCTTCCCACACCCACCTGCTCAGATCTCAGCTCCCCTTAATCAGTTCAAATCCTATTTTTCTATGAAATGTAACTAACAATTCGAGCCCACCCAGCCACCTTCTGTTCCTTAAGTTTAACCAGGGATTTTATTTACAACTTGATTTTATCTTCATTAGTTCTACTTAAAATAATTTATTATATAAGGGCACCTGGGTGGCTTGGTTGGTTAAACGTCTGACTCTTAATTTTGGCTCAGGTCATGATCTCAGGGTCAAGAGATCGAGTCCCACTTTAGGCTCTGCCTCAGGTCCCATGGTTGGCAGGAAGTCCGCTTGAGATTCTTTCCCTCCTCCCCCACCTGCCCCACTAGTGCTCTCTCTCTCAAATAAATCTTAAAAAATAAAAATTTAAAAAATTTTTAAAAATTTTAAAAAATTAAATAAATAATAAAATAAAAATAAATAACATAACTTATTAACTAATAACAATTAGGGGCTCCTGGGTGGCTCAGTGGGTTAAAGCCTATGCCTCTGGCTCGGGTTGTGATCTCAGGGTCCTGGGATCGAGCCCCGCATCAGGCTCTCTGCTCAGCGGGGAGCCTGCTTCCCCCTCTCTCTCTCTGCCTGCCTCTCTGCCTACTTGTGATCTCTCTCTCTGTCAAATAAATAAATAAAATCTTTAAAAAAAAAAAAACTAATAATAATTAATAGAAGTTCCCACTTAATGAGAGCTCTGATATCTATGCCAGATACACACACACACACACACACACACACACACACACACACACACACACATTCTTTGCTTGGTTTATAAACATTTGTTTCCTTGTAAAAATTGTTTCTAACTCAAACATCAAAAAGTCTGGAGTCCCAGTAACCCTAATTATAGATGGTGACATGGCGATTCAGAGAGCCTAAGTAACTTTCCAAGTCTCATAGCAAGTGAGTGTTGTGGGTGGGATTTGAGCCCATACCTGTGTCCTTCCCACTCCCACTCCTGGAGGATAAACAGGGCTGAGAGCCTCTTGTTACAGAGGAAGGGGATTGAGGCCCAAGAGGTTGTTCCCTGGGATCCCTGGGTGGCTCAGTTGGTTAAGCCTCTGCCTTTGGCTCAGGTTATGATCCCAGGGTGCTGAGATTGAGTCCTGGATCAGGCTCCTTGCTCAGTGGGCAGCCTGCTGTCCGCCCCCCGACCCCCACCACTGACAAATAAATAAGTAAATAAATAAAGTCTTTAAAAAAAAAGAGAGAGATTGTTCCCTTCAAGGTAACCCAGGAAAAACAAATAGGCCCTTCCATTTTTTTAAGAAAGATTTATTTATTTATTTATTTTTAATTATTTTTTTTAAAGATTTTATTTTTATGTATTTGACAGGGAGACATCACAAGTAGGCAGAGAGGCAGGCAGAGAGAGAGGGGGAAGCAGGCTCCTTGCTGAGCAGAGAGCCTGATGCGAGGCTTGATCCCAGGACCCCGAGATCATGACTTGAGCCGAAGGCAGAGGCTTTAACCCACTGAGCCACCCAGGCGCCCCGAGATTTATTTATTTTGAAAGAGAAAGAGAGCATGAGTGGGAGGGGCAGATGGAGAGGGAAAGAGACTCTCAGGCAGACTCCACACTGAGCGTGGAGCCCGATGTGGGGGCTCCATCTCACCATCCTGAGATCACCACCTGAGCCAAAACCAAGAGTCGGATGCTTAACTGACTGTCTTACCCAGGCACCCCAGGGCCCTTCCATTTAAATAAAAATTGTAAAAAAAATTAAAAATTATGGTAAAATATGCACAACATAAAATTTACTGTTTTAACCATTTCCAAGTGAGCAATTCAGTGGCTTTAACTATGATCCCAGTGTTGTACAAGCAACATCACTCTCTTGTCCCAAAACATTTTCATCATCCCAAAAGGAAATCCTGTGCCCATTAAGTAGTCGCTCCCCATTACCTCCTCCCCCGAGCTCCTTTCTGCCTTTGTGGATTCCACATAAAAGTGGAATTGTACGGTGTGTGGACTTCTGTGTCTAGCCTTTTTCATGGGATTCTTTCATTTTAATGCTGCCATGTTAGACATACCCTCTGCGCTGCAGTGTGAACTCATGTGTCAGATGGTCTATCAGTATGGATGAGCCCCCCTCAGCCTGGGACCTCGGTTTTACGATACCTAATGGCCAAGAGAACGCATCCTGCTACCTGCCCCGGTGCTTTGAGTCTGGCCTACAGCCTTGCATTTCCTCTGTTTCAGAGCGGCCATCTTGCTTTCCTCCAGACCCTACTGCCACCCAAAAACACACAGCACCCAACACGGAGCTGGGCAGCGTGGTGCACACCAGTGCTGGTTGTGTTGCTCACAGCTAGCAAGGCGGCTGGCCCCCTGTGGCACAAAGGGCCCTGCAGGCAGAGCTTGGGGCTGCCTCCACGGCTCCTGCCACAGTCCCTACTGCGCATTCTCCAGGTCTAGCCATCAGCATTTGAGCGCGAGGAGCCTCTCGCCTGCGTGTTCTGTGCGGCGCGTGCTGGCTTGCACCCTCCCAGAGGCTGTGTACCTCTGGACCAGGGTCTTCTCTGTGCCAGCCGCTGGAAGGAGCACTCCCTAGCAGCTTGATTTCTCCTCCTATGCTCTTTGGATTCCTTGGCTTCCAAGGCAAACGTATCACCCCTACATGCAAAGGCTGGTGAAAGCCGGGGCAGGTGCTGCTATGGCTACAGTAGCTAGCTGTAGAATCCAGAGACTGCTGTCTCCTGCCAGCTCAGCAAGTGGAAGAACAGGTGACCCGCTCTCCAGACTTCTAGAGAGCACTGCCTGCCCACGTGTGATCTTCTTGCTCAGCTTTCTCAACCTGGAAAGCAATGCCTGGCCTCTCTTGCCAACCTCTCTGCTCACTTAGCCAGAGAACATCTTCTGTTGAGAAGGATTGTAGTATGATTTTCAGCTCTCGAGCGACCTCACCTTGCCCATCAAGTCCAGTTTTCTGCCCCCTACTTCCGGTGCTCAAACCCCACCATTTGAGGGTCTTCTTTGGTGGATAAGGTAGGGCCGTCTTTATGCTTCCAGTGTCGAACAGAGGTAGAGCCAAGGATGGCAGAGAGGGTGGTGAGCTATAATCTCCATTTACAACTAAAAATGCAGCACTTGATAGGCTAATGCGGCTTCCGCCCACACCCAGTGGCTTCCTCCTTCCAACCAGATTGCGTTCTCCAGCCCTTCCTACACAGACATCCCAGAGCCACCCGACCCTCAGTATGAACAAGTTTATCCAGCCTTTCCCTGTGAGGGAGACCCAGGTTGCAGACCTGTTCTAGTCGCTGGGTTTCTGCACCTCAAGTTCCGGGCACGGATAGGGGGTTGGTTCTCCGCCTCTGTCCGTGTGCCTTGGCACAACTGTGAGCCGAGGGGCAGGAAACAGACCCGGGTTTGCCCCGCCCACCGCTGTTCGCCCCTCCCCGGCAGCTGTCAGACTTCTCGGTGTGGGGCCAGTTCCCTGACTCCAGGAGCTGTGTGGTCATAGCTCTTCCACCGGCCACCCAGCCCCAAGTGCCGCATTGCTGTCGAGCTCCCCCACGCCCCAGCCATCCCTGAGGCTTCCCTGGGCCTGTATAAGCTGCAGAGTGCTTCCCACCCCCTCGCTGCTGTACCCTGTGTGTGACCTAACTGAGGTGCAATAATTTCTTTACCAGACATTTCTTTTGTTTCCAATTAGGCTGTTATAAATGATGCTCCAGGGATCGTCTTTGTGCGTTCTGTCATCAAAATGGCCTCCATGGGAGCCAGACAAAGACAGGAGGGATGCTCAGAATCCAGTTGGATTTAAATATATGCAAGAGGTGTGGCCCTGCCAGATCCGGGAGAACATGAAAAGAATTCAGAATTACATTAAGCAGTCAATAGAGGAGCTCTGATGTAGTGAGGAAGGAATGGAGCGGGGGAGGCACGGTTTGCAAACTCAGGCCAAATATGATGCGCAGGGGCAGGTGCGATCCAGATGCACAGACTGTGAGGCCACTCTGTTTGGAGGGTGAAGACTGGCAATCACAAAGTTTAAGCAGAGCTGCTCTGCAGTTGGGTTCAAATTATCCCTACTGTCCTGAGAAAAGCCTCCTTAGGCGTCTGTAGCTCCAGATCTCATGTCCCGCCCAAAACTGTGGCCGATGGATAACATCGGTCCACCAAGAGACTGGTAATGCCTTGGTATTTTAAGCATTTTTTTCGTTTCATTTTATTTATTTATTTGAGAGAGAGAGCGCTTGTGAGTGGAGGGAGGGGCAGAAAGAGAGAATCTCAAGCACACTCCCTGCTGAGTGTGGAGCCCAACAGGAGGCTTGATCTCAGGACCCCGAGATCACGGCCAGAGCCAAACTCCAGAGTGGGGCACTTCACTGACTCAGCCACCCAGGCGCCCCCACAAGCATGTGTTTGTTTAGAGTGACTGATAGATTCACCAGGGAGCCCTTTCCTTGCCACTCCCCATAGCGGTCTAGCACAAGGACAGTATTAATTTTGCTCTCCTCAACCAGGCAGAATGGGGGCAGTTTCAGGGGGCAGAGGTGATCAGTGTTTCAGTGGGCAGGGGCTTCGTTCCAGAAGAGCACGTGGAACAGAAGACTGGGAGCTACCAGGGCCATCCAGTCTCTTGGAAGCCACTGGCTTTGCACCAGCCCGTTCCCCAAGGCCCTTCTGGCCTCATCCACCACCCAGTCCCAAAGCCCCCCATTTTAGGCATGGTTTTGGTAGCACCCTAATCTCTATCAGTTATCTGTTGCTGCACATTTTACCATCCCCAAACATAGTGACTTAAAACAACGACACTCCTTTTTTCTCATGAATCTTCTTTTCGGGCAGGACTTTGTGGGGACAGCTCATCTTTTTTCCGCTGGGTGTCAGCTGGAGCTGTTGGAAGCCTGGGGTGTGGAATCCTCCCGAGGCTTTCTCACTCACACGCCTGGCCATTCATCCTGGCAGCTGAGGCCGAGAGCAGCAAACTTACCCAGCCCTTCCCCATGTGGCCCGGGGCTCCTCACAAATGTCCAGAGACAGAGAGAGAGGCTGCTGGAAGCAGTATTGCCTTTCGTGGCCTCGCCTCATAAATCCTAGAGCCTCCTTTTCACCACATTCTGTGTTGAGGTAGTCATAAAGGGTGGGAAATAGACGCCACCTTTTTTTTTTTTTTTAAAGTAAGCTCCACACCCAACGTGGGGCTTGAACTCATGACCCTGAGAGAGTCACATGCTCTACTGACGGAGCCAGGCAGGTGCCCCTAGACTTCACCTCTTGATGGGGCAGCAACAAAGTTCTGGAAGAACACGTGGGGCAAGAGAGAGTGCTGTGGCCCTTCTTGGGAATGATCATCTTTGCTGTTCTTCTGTACCAGTCTGCCATTGGCTGCGGGCTGCCCCAGCGGGAAGGGATTCCCGGGGGTTTGCAGCTGGAGAAGGAGTGACCTAGGGGCTATCTTTCTAAGACAGCCAGTGGTATGGGGCATTCAAAATAAAGGCGCATGGAATTTGGGCAAAAGGTGCATAGGAACACTCAGGGGTAGATGTGGGAGCCTTGAGAGGTGTACCAACAGGATCTGTTCCAGGATGATAAAACAGAATACTGATAGATCAGAAGGCAAGGTAAATTATAGCCCTGTCCCTTACCTCATGTGATTACAGATATCTCAGTCTTTTAGTGAACATCAAGTGACAGAAAATGTGAACTCAAAATCAGCTAGAGGCTCATTTGTAACCAAGAACTGGCCCAGCCTGGCATGTCCATCTCTCAGATCCTCATGATCTCTGACCACTGGAGGGATGGACCAGCGACCCTCCTCTAAATCATGCCATTACTTATCCATGACTTGTTTTGATCCAGCATAGACTGGAAATCGGCCAGTTGGTTTTTGCCCATGATCATATATGCATGCAAAATGAAGAGGTCTCTGTCTGCTGAACAGGAGTCTAAATAAGGTTTTGACTACCAAAATTTGGTTTTATTTTTTTAAGCTTTTATTTATTTATTTGAAAGAGAGAGAGAGACAGAGACACAGACACAGCATGAGCCCAGGGAAGAGGCAGAGGAAGGAGCAGACTCCTTCCTCTGGGCTCAGCAGGGAGCCCAACGCGGGGCTCGATCCCAGGACTCTAAGATCAAGACCTGAGCCAAAGACAGACACTTAATGTATGAGCTACCCAGGCACCCCTACCAAAATGTATTTAAAGATCTTGGTTGGGCCACGAAGACTGTAGTGTTATGGGTATGGGAACTAGCTTGTCTGAGAAAACAGTGAAAAAGATCTTTTTTTTCCTAATGAGCAAACATGTTCATGGAAGGGGGTCATAAAATAGCTAGAGATCATACTCCTCACCTGCTGACCCCAGGAAGATTGTTTCATATATTTGTTAGGACCGTGTCATGGGATAGGTTTTTCTACTATAAGATAAGGGTTTTTTATGCTGCATCTAGAAGTTTTCTCCTCCTGCCCAAACTTCATTGGCACTTAGACCCTCTCTCACCATCATGGTGTAGCTCCCAGAATGGCTCTGAATAAAGGGCTCCCTGAGAGGTCCTAGGGCATTGGGGGCTCATGAGATGCTGTTCCCAGCTAGAGCAGCCACGTCCTCTGCTCTGTAAAGCTATCTCTGAAGGAGTCAACCTGATTCCAGTTCTGACCTCACGGGGAGAAGAGTCTGTCAAGCTGCCTCAGTTTCCCCAATGTAACTATGACTAGACTGGTTTGAAGAGGCCCCACTGGGGGCAGGGACACTTAGGGTCAGCTGTGCCGCTGGTGCCTGGCAGTCTAACAGGCGAGCCACACCCCACACCCCCTTCCAGAGGGGCTGTGGCAGGGCGTGGGCACTCACAGGACTGTATGTAATCATTCAGTGGTATCTCTGTGGGGACCGTGAACTTCTGCCGCTGTAATGTCCAGGCCTGGGACTGGGACCCCCATGGCTAGATTCTGTATGTCTTCTAAATCAGGACTCTCTTCTTCTGATCCATCTTGGAGCCTTCCGTGGAGAAAAGTCTTAAAATGCAGAGTGCCTTCTCTGGAGAGATCACTCACCTAATCCCAGGTCTCTGTCTCCTTCGAAAAGTAATGAACAACCGCAAACCATAAGGGAAAGCCATTGCAAAATCCCAGCGCATGTGTCTTGGCAGCCCAGAAGAAGGATGACCAGCAAAGGGGAGATAGAGCAGGTTCTTGCCCTGGGTTCCAGGGTCGTATTCAGCCCAGACCTCCCTCCTTTCACTTCCTCTTTGGGAGTGAGCAGATCTGCTCTGAGCTTTGCTGCTCATTGGGCAATGGGGAATACACCAGATTTGGAGATGGAAGTCCTGGGAATAAGCCCCAATTCACCTCTTACTGACTGTGCAACTGGGGTAAATCCCTTAGCCTCCCTGAGCCTCCTTCTGTGTCTATCTGCCTTCCCTTCCTCACAGGAGGGAGCTGGTGGACAGGTGAGAGGCAGGGGAAAGAGCTCCGTGAGTCCCAAAACTCTCTGTCCAAATATAGACGGTCATAACTAGCACTGCCGCGGCAGAGGGTTCCGGGGTCCCTGTCTAGGACATTGCACAGAATCTCTGCAGGACATTCCTGAACAGAGTTGAGTGATGCCTACTTTCACTGGGCTGCCCTGAAGAAAGACATCGCAAGGCCTGGCTCTCTGGATGCATCCTTGAACTTCTCAGGCAGGCAGCATCTCAGAGCAGTATTGTGGAGCGTAGACTGGCTGTGGGTATGGTGAGAGGCATGAATTCCTCCTGTTACTGGCTGTTGACACAGAATGCAGAAAGCTAGCTTACAAAATTCATGAAGATCTCAGAGAAAAGCAAGAGTTGGAATGAAATGCTGGTCCATTCTGGGTGATGAGGTATGATCAGTGAACTTGAATTTGTGACTGGGTGGACCTGGGCACCCTCCCTCTCCAGCTGCCCAGGGCTCCCACCTACCAGGATGGGCACTCATCCTGCCCATCACTGGGCACTGACTGCCGTCAGTCACTTCATCTTTGATGACCTGGAAGCCGCTTTGCCTTTCCCCCTTTGGGTTTCTGCTCTCTTGGTGCAGAATGGAAGGCATTGGTCCCAGAATTAAGGACTATCAGCCCTCAACTTAGGGGTAAGAGGGCTCTTTGGTATCCCTAAAATTCCTTGCTTTCCATTTCTGACTCAGGCTGACCTTGGAGAACCCCAAGATCTGGGCCATGGGGTATCTTGGAAATCTTAGGGATGATTTTCAACTCTCAGATGAAGGAAGCAGGTCTACAGAGGATCTCTACTCTGATGCAGTTGGGGCACTCAAGGCTCAGCAGACAGCTTCAGGCATCACCCCCTGAAGCCAGGCTGGTTTGCCCAGCTGTCTCTGTAAAGGGGCACTTATTGGGGCACCTGGCTGGCTCAGTCGGAGGGGCGTGTGACTTTTGGTCTTGGGGTCATGAGTTCAAGCTCCATGTTGGATGTAGAGATTATTAAAATAAATAGAAGCTTTAAAAAGAAATTAAGAGGGTTGCCTGGGTGGCTCAGTCATTAAGTGTCTGCCTTCAGCTCATGTCATGATCTCAGGGTCCTGGGATTGGAGCCCTGCGTGGGCTCCTTGCTCGGCGGGAGGCCTGCTTCTCCCTCTCCCATTCCCCCTGCTTGTATTCCCTCTCTTGCTGTGTGTCCCTCTGTCAAATAAATAAAAATAAAATCTTAAAAAAAAAAAGAATCACTTGTTAGAAGAATGGAGGTTCCTCAAGGTCAAAGGCCACTGGGGAAGGGTCACCAGGAGTCCAGTAATGGGAGACAGCGCCACGAGCATGGTGCTTCCAGGAGCTGGGAAGGAAGCCCTGTCTCACCTCCACACCACCCAACTTTTTTTTTCTTTAATGATTTTATTTAGTTATTTGACAGAGAGAGATCACAAGTAGGCAGAGAGACAGGCAGAGAGAGAAGGGGAAGCAGGCTCCCTACTGAACAGAGAGCCCGATGCGGGGCTCGATCCCGGGACCCTGAGATCATGACCTGAGCTGAAGGCAGAGGCTTTAACCCACTGAGCCACCCAGGCGCCCCCACAGCACCCAACTTAAAAAAAAAGTAGTTGTAATCTGATCCCCGGGCTGCAGCTGCAAGGCCAGTTCCCTGGCCAGTCATGATCCTTTAGTCACTGGTAACTTGCCCTGAGACCTAGTCTCAGAAATCTGTACTGGAACAAAGCAAGGCAGCTGGAGCCAACAGTTGTGGACTGTGGGGTGCCGGGCAGTGGTACATGCTGAAGTAGGTTTTCTCCTGTTGGTCTCACAGTAACCAGGTAGAGAGGGTCTTCCCCCGCGGTCTAACGAGGACAGTGAGGCCCAGCAAGCCATTTTCGGCGGTCAGCCAGCCAGTAGGTGCCAGCAGCCAACACAGCGGGCAGGGCCCGCCGGATCAGCCTGGCCCCAAAGCCCCACAGTCCTTCTTCAGGGCAGAGGAGAAGAGGCGGTGAATGGTGACAGCGGGAAGAGTGGGGACCCAGACAGCAGGGGAACGGCAGGCCGTGAACATGTTTGTTTTGCCTTCAAAGATTTACTTTAAAGGGAGAGGGTGCCCGAGTTGGGGGAGGAGCAGAGGGAGAGGGGGACAGAGAGAATCTCAAGCAGACTCCTTGCTGAGCATGGGGCCCAATGCAGGGCTTGATTTGAAGACCCATGGGATCAGGATCTGAGCCAAAATTACGAGTCAGATGCTTAACCGACTGAGGCACCCAGGTGCCCCAGGCTGTGAGCATTTCAACGCAAAGACCAGGACTTCGAGGAGATGGTGACTCCCCCTCCATGCCAGCGTGCTCTGCGGTGCTTGGTGCTTGGAGTCTAGAAGAAAGAAAACCCAGCGCAATGGTTCTCAGTCTTCAGTATGATCGGGGGGCTTCTTGAAATACACATTGCCGGGCCCCCTCTTCAGAGTTTCTGGTTTAGTAGGTCTGGGGCGAGGTGTGAGATTTGCAGTGAAAACAGTTTCCCAGGTGATGCTGATGCTGCTAGTCTGGGGACCACATTCTGCAAACCACTCGTCTCGGGCATGTCTCAGGGAATTTCTGTCTGGTTGAGGGCAGAATATACACCCATAAACCAGCAGAAGGTTTTACTGGGGCTGAGGAGTGGCGGCTGTGATAAAGAGAACCAACAACCCAGCAGTGACTTAGAGAACACAGAAGTTTCTCCCTAGGGGACAGTCTGCAGTAGGTGCCGCGGGGCACCACCCAGGACCCCCTTTCAGGATTGAGGCACCATTTGCCCAGATGCTGGTGGAGGGCTGTTGTTGAGGGCTCACAGCTGAGTCC
>CM053610.1:55370258-55386721 GCA_028646535.1 Procyon lotor
TTACTGGGGCTGAGGAGTGGCGGCTGTGATAAAGAGAACCAACAACCCAGCAGTGACTTAGAGAACACAGAAGTTTCTCCCTAGGGGACAGTCTGCAGTAGGTGCCGCGGGGCACCACCCAGGACCCCCTTTCAGGATTGAGGCACCATTTGCCCAGATGCTGGTGGAGGGCTGTTGTTGAGGGCTCACAGCTGAGTCCGTCTCTGGGAATTGCCCTTGGCCAAAGGGATCTGCCTCACCCAAGTTACGTCCTTTGTGGGGACATTCTGCATCCAAGAAAGACAGACAGATATGGAATTTAATAGTCCCGCCGCCTTGTCTCAGTCTAGGATAACTCTGAAGGACCAGCCTACCTCTAGAGCTGCTCACTGGACCAGCTGAAGCCTCTTCTCTGACCTCACAGCAATTTAGTTTCTGCTCTGGAAATCTGCAGGTGCTGTTCCCGAGAGTGTACCCCAGTAAACCTCCGGGACAGACTCTTCCAAGTAAGCCCGCCTAAGACAGAGTCGAAGGTGAGCGTCCCCAGTTGGTAGGTAGCTTTGCTGCCCTTAGCCAGTGAGGGGCCAGGTTCCTTCCATCTTGTTTCTTCGCCATCCCTTTGGCTTTGCCCTTGGCCAAAGCCAGGTTTCAGGTCCCTCTGTGATCCCATTTGTGGAAACAGGGAAAAAGAATGTAGAGGGCGCCTGGGTAGTTCAGTGAGTGAAGTGTCTGCCTTCAGCTTGGGTCATGATCCCGGGGTCCTGGGCCCCCGTGTTAGGCTCCCTGCTCAGTGGGGAGCCTGCTTCTCTCTCTCCCTCTGACCCTACGCCCGCTCATGCTCTCACAAGCTCTCATGCTTGTGCTCTCTCTCTCTTTCTCTAAAATGAATAAATGAAAAATCTTAAAAAAAAGAATACAGAGGCGGCACAGAGTGCCTTAGGACACCAGGCTGGGAGTGGCACACGGTAACCTCTAGCACTTCACTAAGTGACTTATACTTAGTCACACAGCTACACATGACCGCAGGGATGCTGGGAAGGGCTATGTGGCTGGGCACGCGCACCAGGCTGTAACTCCTACTTCGGAAGAGGAGAAGAGATGATGGTAGTTGGCCAAGGGCCCCCATGACAACCTCTGAATATGAATTAGGAGGGCCCCAACTCCATGAGCCACAAAGCTCTGCAGCCAGAGTGGAAACGTGAGCCTGCTTACCGGGCACAAAGACCCCCAGAGCAGTGCCATCCGTGAGCATCGAAGCCCCCACCCTCGCCTTATCTGCCTTCAGAGTCCACTGTCCATTTTGTCATGCCTTTGTTGCAAATACCCTCAACTTCCTTGTCACCCTCCATTGAGCCTTAGCACCCTCCCCGCCTTGCTGCAGAGGTCCATCGTGCATCCGGGCTGTGCTGCCTCCTTAGATCCCCAAATCTCAGATGTGCCCTCGGTACCTCCAGGGAATCCTTGTATCCCTTCCTATCCCTGGGAATCCCTTTCCTGCCTGTCCTCTCAGTGGTCTGCCTTCGCCCCTCCCCTTACAGCTACATTCCCCGCCCCTTTGCTGAGGCCACAGCCTTTGTGGAGAACACACCCCATCAGAGGGAAAACCTCGCTGATCCATCCCCCCGGCCACCGATGCCCACCCGCTTCTCACTCCTGTCCCAACCATTGCTGTTTCTGTCTGAGGCCAAACCCTCATCTTGGTCTGTCACTCCTGTCCCTAAGCTCTGGTGTTCCCGTCTGCAGCCATGCCCTCTCTCTGAGCGGGAGACTCAATCTCAGGCACTTCCGCTTGGGTCCACAGGGGCCGAGGAGGAAGATGGGAAGCCAGACAGGCCTGACCATCCCCAGGTCAGTTATGGGGGAGGGTGCCCGCAGACGAGGAGAACTCTCCTTCCCGGCTGATAGAGAAGACATCGCTGAACTGGGGAAATGACTGAAGGGAAAAGCCACGGCAGGTCACCCCTGCCGGGATGGAGCAGCCTGTTTCCCACCGGACACCTCAGCCGTCCATCGTTACAGAACAGACGGTGAACGGGAGGCCCCTTTGCCTCTGCTCCCCACAGGCCCTGCCGGTGGCTGCCCTCTGGTGTCTGAGATGACCCTCTTCTCTGGGGGTAATGTCAAGGCTGACCTCCTGCTGAGCAGGCAGGGGACTGGGGCCAGACCCAGATGCTCTTCCCGCTCCATCTCAGGAGGTACGAGGAGGAATTATTGGCGGCCTTTGTCCCGGCGCTGCTTCTGGGCAGGGAGACACCCCGCCCCCACCGCCTCCTTACGTGCCCAGGCTCTGGAAGCCCCGGACTCCAACACTGTCAGAGGAGGCACCTCATTAAGAAGCCGCCTGGCGGGGCGCCTGGGTGGCTCAGTCGTTAAGCGTCTGCCTTCGGCTCAGGTCAGATCCCAGGAGCCTGGGATCGAGCCCCTCATCGGGCTCCCTGCTCGGCAGGAAGCCTGCTTCTCCCGCTACCATTCCCTCTGCTTGTGTTCCCTCTCTCGCTGTGTTTCTCTCTGTCAAATAAATAAAATCTTAAAAAAAGAAGCCGCCTGGCTCTGGAGGAAGGGGACAGGCTGTTCGGTCACCCTGGTCGCTGAGCCCTCCTCTCTCCAACTCCCCGCACTTTCCAACCAGCTTGCACCTTGGCCAGCATCTGGGAACCAATTTATTCAGGCCCTGGGGTTTGTTTTGCTAAGGACTTTAAAATGTATTAAAAATGTAGAACGGGCTTTGTCATCACTTTTCCCTTTGGACCGTACCTGAGCGATTGGATCAGGAAGTCCCTGCCTGCCTCTTCCTTGGCAGGCCAGCAGGGGTGGCCGGATGTCCCAGGATGAGGCAGCCAGCTGGGGCGCCGTCCCCTTCGAGCAGTCCCTCAGGCCACATAGCCCGGACTGTAATGACCTGAGCCAGGACTATGAGGGAGTGGTGGGGAGAGGGGGCTTTGCTCTGTTCTGTTTCCTCACTCCATTTAGTAGGGACTGGAAGTGCCCAGGAGGCAGAACCCAGGACTTCGGGGCCGAGCGCCCTGAGTGTCACTGCATCGCACAAGGAAGAGTCGTGATGATGGACTGAGGTGGGGCTCAGGCGCCTGTCTGCGTCTGGCTCTCCGAGTCCGTCTCGTGGGCCCATCTCTGGTATGAGCCCAGGCAGGCAGCCCCTGGAGTCTCTCTGGGGAGTTCTTCCCCTGGAGAGGGGGTTTGACGTTGCTCAGCTCGGAGCTCGGGCTGAAGAGAGAATGCTCGTCTCAAAATGGGTTTAGAAGCTCTTACGGGTCCCATCATCGTCCCCTCAAAATGGTATGTTGAAGTCTTAACCCCAGGACCTTCGAATGTGATCTTATGTGGAAATGAGGTCGTTGCAGAAGTGATTAGTTAAGATGAAGTGGCACTGGAGCTGCGTGGGCCTCTTGTCCCGTACGACTCACGTCTTTACAAGAAGAGGCCAGAGTCACCCGGAAGACGGCACGCGGCCATAGAAGCAGAGACTGGATTGTAGCTACGGGCCAAGGAAGCCCACGGATTGCTGGCAAACATCAGAAGCTGGAAGGTGGAAGGAAGGACTCTCCCCTCCAGGGTTCAGGGAGAGCATGACTGTGTCAGCACCTTGATTTCAGATGTCTGACCTCCACAACTGAGAGACAACTCACTTTTCTTGTTTCCAGCCACTCAGTCTGTAGTACTTGATGGCAGCCTCAGGAAACTGAGGTGAACTACTTCACTCCAAGGTACCCATTTAAGCCGCATCAAGCCTGTTAGTCAATGGTACCGGTGTGGCCTGGAGACTCCTCAGTTACCCTCCTTCTCACCGCTCCGCTCCCAAAAGGCCCAGGTGGGGTCAAGTCCCAGGCAGGGCAGGGTGGCTCTGAGTGATGAGCCCCCCCGGGACGGTGGGCAGAGATCAGGCCCAGGGTCAGGTTGGTGGTCCGTAGACCTGGGTTCTAGTGCAGGCTCTCGGTACGTCTGCTGGAGATCCTCGTGAGGGCCCACTCCTGGAAAATCTGCAAAACACGTTTTCTCACCGATTAATGTGATTCAAATGAATGTCTCAGCAAAAACAGAAATTATTACAGGTCACGAATCTTCAGAGTCAACTGAAGAATACTTCACGCTCTGAATGTTAAATGGGCGAATGCTGAGGGCTTAGCAATGACTCTCCCAGCGCATCTCTACCCTGCCCTCGTGCCCAGGTGGTCCTGGGTGTGCACACTTTTGCAGGTTATCATGCTTGGGGGCTCTGCTATACTTCCCTCATGCTCCCCACCAACCCAGAGAAAACTCAGCTCTCCTAAAACCACCCTTGAATGGTCTGGGAAACAAATTCAAGTCCTTGGTGGTAACAGTAAGCCTCAATCTGTTCACCTTGTCAGCGCTGTTCCTGGCCCCAGGCCATTTTACCCTCACAGCCGCTCTCTGATGTGGTCTTTTATCTCCTGGTTACAGATGAGGACATAGCTGCTCAGAGAGGTTGAGGACTTGACTCAAGGTCACACAGGTAGTGATGGGTAGAGCCAGAACATGAGCCCCCCTCTTTTTGACGCCACAGCCTGATGCTGTCGGCTCTCTCCCTATGGGGGACTCACTCTGCCCTTCTCCCAGGACAGCTGCCTACTTTCTGACAGGGCCTTTTAGAAAAACCAGGACCCTTAGGAATTTTAGGTACCGTGATGTGCCTCAGATAGAAAATGTTGGCGTGACAAGTCCTTCTGGGTCAGCCTTTATGCTTATGCCTATGAATTCAGAAAAGTCTCCATGCTTCGTTCTGCGTCTATTTTTAGCTCCTCTCAATCTTGCTTGTGGCCCAGGCGTGGCCTAAGGCTCAGCTGGCCTCCTCAGGCAGAGCTGCCAAGCCAATTGAACCCTAACCTATTGAAATGCTCGTGGAGTTTGAGATGAGGTGCTTTTCCCAGTTAATTCTAACCTGTCAGTATTCACTTTTTCCATTGAAGCCCAAATAGCAGTGTGTCACCTCCCTAAACAAAGGGCCTGCATTGACTTTCATTCCCCTTTTTGGGTTCGAGTCATGGAAGGTACCAGAATCTGGGAGTTAGGGCTTGTGCTTGTGTGTGGAGGGGAAGGATCATGGGGGGACGTACACGATGGGGCACCTATTCCATGGAAAGCAGTATAGCATTAAAATGCCAGTGTCTTTATCAATGTGAGGAGGTGTTTCCAGTATATTGTGGGGTAAAAGAACTGTGTGCAGCATAACCCACTTCGTGTTTTTAAATGTATCTACATATAAAAATGACCAGGAAGACATATTCTGAGATAATTTTAATTGTTATGTATGGGTGGTAAGATTTTGGGTGACTTAATTTTCTTTTATCCACTTATCGGAGTTTTTTTTTTTTTTCTAGTGTTTCCCCCAAATTAAACATGTATGTGTTTAAAATCAGACACAATACGTTTTTTTTTTTTTTATAGATTTTTTTTTTTTTTTTTTTTATTTGACAGAAACACAGCGAGAGAGGGAACACAAGCAGAGGGAGTGGTAGCGGGAGAAGCAGGCTTCCTGCAGAGCAGAGAGCCTGATGCGGGGCTCGATCCCAGGACCCTGGGACTATGACCTGAGCCGAAGGCAGACGCTTAACGACTGAGCCACCCAGGCGCCCCTAAAATCAGACACAATACGTTTAATCGTAAACAGCAGACCCTGGTTCTAACTCTCAGTACTTACTGGTTCCTCTCAGATCAGGTCAGAAGAAGCTTACTTTTGGATGAATTTCTATTCAGGCCCATAGTGTACTTTTTTTTTTTTTTTTAAGATTTTATTGATTTATTTGAGAGAGAGTAAACAAGAGAGAAAGCATAAGCAGGGAGAGGGGCCAAGGAAGGGGGAGAAGCAGATTTTCCGCTGAGCAAGGAGCTCAGTCACGGGGCTCAATCCCAGCACCGGGAGATCATGACCTGAGCTGAACGCAGAAGCTTAACCAACTGAGTCACTGGGCTCTCCTCTTTTTTTTTTTTTTAAAGTTTTTGTTTATTTGCTTATTTGTTTGAGAGAAAGAAAGTGTGCACATACACAGGTGAGGGGGTGGAGGGATGGGTGGGGAGAGGCAGAGGGAGAGGAAGAGAGAATCCCACACAGACTCCACAAACCCAGAGCCTATTGGGAGGCTTGATCTCACGACCCTGAGATCATCACTTGGCCTGAAATCAAGATTTAGGTGCCCAACTGACTGAGCTCACCCCTCTATTCTTTTTTTTTTTTTTTTTAATGTTGTATATATTTATTTGAGAGAGAATGAGAGAGTAGGAGCAGGGGGAGGGGCAGAGGGACAAGCAGGCTCCCTGCTGAGTGGGGAGTCCGATGCGGGGCTCGATCACAGGACCCTGAGATCATGACCCAAGCTGAAGTCAGAGGCTGACCTGATGAGCCACCCAGGTGCCCCTATTCTCATGTACACACACGCACACACACACACACACACACACACGTCTAGTTTTCTATTTTGAAAAACTTAAGACCCAGAGAAAAGGTTACAGAGATGGTACAATCAATACCCAAAGTCCTCTCACCTAGGTGGATGGATCGGTCACATTTTTACCGCCTTTGCTTTACCCCTGTATATTGTTGTATGCATTTCTAACCCCCAGCGTCTGACTGTTTTCAGTGAGTGAATGAACGGCTGTAATGGCAGGGAGGCCAGTCCTTCAAGGGCAAGGAGTCCTGAGCAGATGAGGGGACAGAGAGGCAGAGGCCATGGCTCTGGGTATGGTAGAGGGAGGAATCCAGGATGCCTCCCGGGATCTGGCTCGAGCGCGTGAGTGGGGCACACAGAAGGAAGAAAGGCCAGCGGTCGTGGGTGGGAGAGCGGGGAGATGCTCACTTCAGTTTTGACTCATTGTGGTTGAGTAGCCTGCTGGACACCCAAACAGAAACGCCCAGTAGGCGATTGACTAGGGCTCTGGAGCTCAGGGCCAAGGACAGGTCTGGACATGGGAATTTTGGAATCTAAGAGTAATGTGGGTGATTGGCCACCGCGCTGGCTGGCCTGGGCAGTCCCTGTCCACGCCTGTATTCTAGCAATACTAACTAATCGTTT
Source organism: Procyon lotor (assembly GCA_028646535.1). Lineage (NCBI taxonomy): Eukaryota > Metazoa > Chordata > Mammalia > Carnivora > Procyonidae > Procyon > Procyon lotor. The sequence goes on from CM053610.1 coordinate 55,377,281, forward strand.
CTCCTGTCACTTGCCCAGCTTAGACAGTAATTTATACACCCCCCCCCCAAGAAGTTGAGGCCAGTTGTATCCTGTATTCACCTGACCCCTGGCCTGGTTCTGTGGATGTTTTACTTCATTTATTTATTTTTAAGATTTTATCTATTTATTTGCCAGAGAGAGAGTGAGAAAGAAAGAGTACAAGCAGGGGGAGCAGACAGAGGGAGTAGCAGGCTCCCCGCTGAGGATGGAGCCTGATGTGGGACTCGACCCCATGACCCTGGGATCATGACCTGAGCCGAAGGCAATGCTTAACCAACTGAGCCACCCAGGCGTCCCTCTGTGGGTGTTTTATATTGTGTGCAGTGAATTACTAGAGATCTGTGTCCCCTGTCCTTGGGTATCCCCACTGTGCTTCACTTGGTATCTTTCAGGTACGTGGTGCCTAAGAAACATTTGCTTGTCCTGTGGTTGAGAGCTCCATAGGTCCCCATCTCCTGAGAGAGAGGGTATGGGGGGGGTCTGTGGGCTTTTTTGAGGGAGGCTGGTGGACTGAGCTGCTCCCCTTAGACGAAGCCACTATTAGGTATGGAACTTGGGAAATGTCGGAGAGGTAAGGAAACTCTAAGGCGTTCTCTGTTCTCCCCACTGGCCCACCCTGCTCCCTTCCCTCATCCTCTGCTGGGGCTGTGCAGCTGGAGGGTTGGTTAAGACCTGTCCCCACCAGACCTCCTCAGAGACCCTGTGGCCACCCAGTTCTGAATGAGTCCTTCCAGAGCCCACCCTGCTGAGGAGAGCCACATCCTGGACACATGTTTGGACAAGCCCTGTCCACCTTTACTTTCCACTGTTCCCTCTGTGTGGGCTTTTCAGCCAAACAGCCCTCAGACACATCCTGAACACTTTTGCCTCTGGGACCAGGAATGCCTTTTCCCTGTGCCCTCATGCCTCTCACTCTCATGTCTAACTGTTGAAATCTACCTATTCTTTTTTTTTTTCCTTTTGAGAGGGAGAGAGAGAGTGCTCACAGAGTGTGGGGAACAGAGGAAGGCAAGAGGGAGAGGAAGAGAGAGAATCCTAGCCTGGGTTCCTGCCATTGGGTGCCAAGCCTGATGTGAGGCTCGATCTCATGACCTGAACCGAAAACAAGAGTCAGACACTTAACTGATGAGGCACCAAGGCATCCTGAAATCTACTTGTTCTTTGGAGCTGACTCAGATGTGACCTGGTGCCCCAGGAGACGGTCTTGGATCCCTCCCTGCTGGATACAACACTCACTTCATCTGGAATATCCCAGGGGGACCCACGGTCTTCCTCGTTTTTCATCTGGGCTCTTGCCTTGCTCTCTGGAACTCTGGGTGGAGATCCTTTCTTTTGTATTTTTGTAATTCTCCACAGTGCCAAACATGGGAATAATTAGTCCATGATGTGTACAAAAAGTGTGTGGAATGAATTGCCAAGGATTTAGTCCTTAGGTAAGAGGCCCCCACTGAGGGTTACAAAGCAGGATGAAAACCCAGTTTGCACTCACTCATTCAACACATACTTACTCATTGACGACTTTGACCTACTAGACACTATGTTGCATAAGGGATTTACAACAACAGTCATTGCCTTCAAGGACCTCCTTATTTAGAGGTGAGAGGGCCACAAGACTGACCTGTGAGTGAAGAGTTACCAAACAATGCAATAGGTGCCATAATAGTACCAAGACTGGGTGCACAGTGGAGTCGGGAAGGGCTTCACCAGGGAAGTGACATTTATGCTGGGTCTTGAAGTATGCAGAGGAGTTTTCCAGGCACCAAGGAAAGGATGCTGCTGGTAGAGGAACAGTAAGAGCAAAGGCACTGGGCCTCAAAAATGATTGTGTAGGGGGACTAGAAGAAATTCAGTGCAAGGGGGGAGGGGACAGTGTAAGTCTGTGGGGGGAGGCAGGAAAATGCCAGGTAATATCAAGCAGGGAAGAAGGGAGGGAGCCCAACACTGGAGGCACAGGGCAGATGTTTATGGAGAGGGGAGTCACGGCAGCTGTAGCAGAAAGGAGAATGGAAGAGAGGCAGTTGTGAACCAGCAGCTCCTCTCCTCTGTGTTTACCCCTGAACGGGTCATGGCCGTTTTGCTTTGGATCAGAGGTCCCTGCAGGGAGCCCCCTGCCTCACACTTAGTTGCCAGCAGCAACTAGATTCCAGTCACCTCCTCACCTACTCTCCTGGAGGAGCACTTCTGGGGACAGAGACCTTGGCAGGGCCAGTTTCTGGGCTGAAACCCCCTGCGCCCCTAGCAGGAAGATGCCCGTGCCCTCGGGGGTGGCAGATGGTGAGGTCTGCCTTCCAGCTGGGCGGCCGCACGGGGCTGCCAATGCCCTTTGGAGCGTGGAGGAGCCAGCAGGGGCCCGCAGGCCAATATCCGCCCTCCCAGGTGTCCACTCTTGGCAGCCCCACCTGTCTCCAGCCAACTGTGTCCTTGCAGATGAAACTGACAGAAGGAAGGAGCTGGGCTCCTAATTGGGTTCTTAAATTTTTTTAAATCACAACTTGGATGTTTCCCGTTCTGTCTGGTTAGACCGTCAGTCCTTTTTTGACTACCTCTTAAGGCTTCCTATGTGCCCTTGGTCAGCCTGGGGTGCAGGGACTGTCCCCCTCCCCAGCCCCCAGCACTTACCTAGTCTTCCTGGCCTGCTAGGGGAGCTTGCGGGTCTCTCAGTCTTGTTGGGAACATTTACACAAATGGAAAATGTCAGCATTTAATCTGTAAAGGAGCCCAGGCTGGGAAGTTCCAAAAGCAAATGTTTGAAGGTGGAGTGTGCTTCCTCTGAGCATGTCCGGGGAGGCAAGCTGGTGTCATGTCAGCTCACAAGCTCCCATTTATTCAGCACACTCTGTGAGGAAGACCCCCTGGGAGACTGGGAAGGCATCCTGCCTTCCCGGAGCTTTCACAGCCTATTAAATCCCAAAGTCCACATCAAGCAGGGAGGGTTTGGTGGAGGAAAGGGCTCACTGTGAGACAGGAGGAGCAAGGAGAGCATGTTAGGCTATGGTAATAGTACAACCAAAAGGCTAAAGGAAGAGTTCGGGGCAAGGGTAGCAGACCTGGAAGGTGGTGGACAGACTCAGGGAGCCTCGAACGCCTGGCCAGGGAGTTGGGCCTTTCTGTATGTAGGAGAGGTGACACAGGCCTGTGGGCATAGCCAGTCCCGGCTTGGCCACTGATCAATCAGCTAGATCCTTGGGCAAATTGTTTCTCCCTCTGGGCCAGGTGACAGGGTTGGACAGAGGCAAAAGTTCCCAACAAGGATGACAGGGGTGCTCTTTAACAAATGCAGATGTCTAGCGCTAGTCGTACTGGAGAATGTCTCTGGGGCATGGCAGAGACATGTCTTTGTTTTAAAAGATGCTAGGGGTGCCTGGGTGGCTCAGTGGGTTAAAGCCTCTGCCCTCGGCTCAGGTCATGATCTCAGGGTCCTGGGATCAAGCCCCGCATCGGGCTCTCTGCTCAGCAGGGAGCCTGCTTCCCCCTCTCTCTCTCTGCCTGCCTCTCTGCCTACTTGTGGTCTGTCTTTCTGTGAAATAAAGAAATAAAATTTAAAAAAAAAAAAAGATGCTAGAACTTCTTGTGTGTATCCCTGGATGAATTCATTTCTAAGCTCCCATTTGCTCTAAAATGAACATGTTTCTGAGGTATGAGAGGATAGTGATGTAGTGAAGGAAAAACTTTTCCTCTACCCTCTTAGGTTCAAGGACCAGATACTGCAAATTAAACCGACAACGGGCAGCAGCAGGAAGAAGATGTTTACTTACCCGTGTGTCATGCATATGTGAGGGAGTGCTCAGTCATGAGGAACTCCAAAGGGTGGTTGGGATTTGGGGCTTATATACTTAACTTAGCAGAGAAAATGGAGAGAAGGGGAAAGCTCCTATGGGAAGAGCAAATAAGTTTCTTTGGGAAAGACAAATGGGTTTTGTTTTGTTTTGTTTTTTTAAAGATTTTTATTTATTTGACAGAGAGAAACACAGCGAGAGAGGGAACACAAGCAGAGGGAATGGTAGCGGGAGAAGCAGGCTTCCCGCCGAGCAGGGAGCCCAATGCGGGGCTTCATCCCAGGACCCCGGGATCATGACCTGAGCCCAAGGCAGACGCTCAATGACTGAGCCACCCAAGCGCCCGACAAATGGGTTTTTAGGAGAACAAATGGGAGTTATAGTCTGTGATGACATTTGTTTATGCAGATGTAAGTGGTCTTTCTTCCTGTACTTCCCTGGGGAGGGGATTGATGGCTTGTTTGTTCTTGATCTGTCTCTTGGGAGTACACCGACACGAAAGAAGGAATTTATGGCAGTCCTCATTTCTCAGAAGTTTCTGCTTTTAGTCAGATAAGAGAAGCTCCGAGAAGGCTTTTATCTGCATCTGTTGAATCTCAAAGGTCCTTAGCTTAAAATAATCTTTATACCAACACTGAGCGTCTGAGTAGAGCCCCATAGTGAAATGGCTAACTCAAAGGAACTCTTGGCCAACCTGGAGCTAACTTTCACAACCTGTGGAAACGAGTGACTGAGGATTCATTCCCACTGTGTAGACCGTGCATCTGAATTGCTGGGGTTATATGGATAATTTCAGAGCAAAGCTGATGCTGGGGGGTGAAGAGAGATTTTGGGGGCTCAGCATTCCAGATAATTGCAGTGGTGGTGATGCCCTCCCAGAATGCCCTGGAGTGGTGGGTGCACATTAGTCATAGGTTGGGGTGAGGAGAGGTGGTTGAGGAACAGGGAATAAATAAAAGGAATGAGCAGTCATGTCTCAAGCGGGCCTGCGAGGGCGGGGGGGTGGCTGCCGGCATCCCAGGCAGGGAGACATGAGTCACACCCTAAGACGCTGACCTGCCAGCACCCAGCCTCTCTAGAAGGAGGGAGGAGGAGGCAGGCTCTGGAGATTCCAAATGTCAGGCTTTGCTTCTTGCTGTAGCCTTGGGCTTGAGATTTTTGTCATCCTTCATCATCAACCTTCGCAAAGCTACACAACGGACTGACCTCTGTTCATAGGTCTTCTGCTGCTCTTTATCCTTAAGCCATCAGAAGCTCTACTCCCAACCTTAAGGGCCGTAGCCACGTGGTCACTATCCTGGCCTGTACTAACCAGGGTACTCTTACCTCTGAAACTGCCCCTGCTGTGTGTTCTAGACGGTGGGGCTGGTTGGTGACACTGGGAGGGAGGAGAGACTTGTCACACTTCTCCTCCCCAAGGCCTTCTCATATGCGACCCCTGGCCCATCCGGGAGGTCTGCCCAGAGAACGGAGGTCTTTTCTAATGTTCTAAGGAGAATAGCTGGACCCCCTCCCCCAGAAAGAGTGGGCAGCTCCCAGAGCAAGTGGAAAGCTAGCTGTTGCTGAGCGGCATTGCCAGCACCATGTCCTGCCCCAGGGGGCCGGGACCATTCCAGCTGAGAACAGCCACAGCCTTTGTTTCCCTCTGGGACCCACTTTCAAGGGAGTCGGCCACCAGAGTCCCTATTTGGTCAGCTCCTAAGCTGATCTTTCAGATCTTCCTGGGAATGGAGTTAGTGCCCTCTTTCTTCTCTGCCCTGTGTTCTGTGACTTCCAAGGTCACACCCAACCCCCACCCAGTGGCCCCCCATCCCTCCCCTAGATTGGTGTCTACACCCTGCTCTGTGCCCTGGCCTCAGGCAGCTCTGGAGTGCGGGCCCCATGCCGCAGGCTTTCTCCTCTCCAGGGGCAGCCTGGGTGGGAGCTGAAGATCAAAGTCTTTTGCCAGCCTTGGCAGAGATATGCCGAATCTGTCTCAGGTAATGCCAGTGCGAGGGATTTTTAATCCCAGAGAGTCTGCTGGACCATGTGGGGCAGCCCTGTGTGGCTAGCTGAGGGTTCGTATTTTTTCGCACAGCTGGATGTTTACAGTGTCTATGATGCACTTGCCTTTTAAAAATGTCATCGTCGAGAATAGCTCTGTTTCGTTTTATGTTCAATCTCCCTTTTTATCTTTAAGTGGGAAATGGGGAGATCAGAGTGAGGGAAGCAGTTACGAAGCTCGCCTGTGTTCCAAACAAGGGACATGAGACTGGTCCCCGCCTCCAACCTTTGCACGTGCTTTCCAGAACTAAAGAGCAGAGCCTGCATTCCAGCCTTGGACAGGCCCCTTGACCTTGAACTAGGCAAGGCTGACAGTCCTGGAACAGGAGTGGCTGCTGGGAAATAACTGGGAGACATGATGTCAGAGCAGAGAAAGAGCTGGAAAGAGACAGGAGGCTTCACCTTCACAGCCTCCGGCTCACACGGTGCCTAGACAGACAGCCCCTGACCGGAGGGAGGAGCCATTTCCCTCAGGGAAGGGCCCCCTGGGCGAGCTGCCCCCCTCCCAGCTCTGTGATGTGGTCGATGAGGGGAGCTTCCCGCTGGGGCTGACCATCTGAGGCAGTGCTCACAGTCACGTGAGGTCATGAAAGCTACATTTAAATAAATTGCAATGAAGGAAAGTTTAAGCATCAGTTCTTCGGCAGCACTAGCCGTATCTCTAGTTCTCCATGGCCACGTGTGACTGGTGGCGGCCTCGTCAGGCAGCTCAGGTACAGAAGATTTCCGCCATCGCAGAAGGCTGTCTTGGAGAGCCCTGCAGGTGTTTGGAAGAGGCTTGACAGGACTCATCGAACCGCCTTTACGTGACCCAGCTGTAAGCTCCAGGCTGCAGGCATGCCTCTCCTGCCCTTGGTGGGTGTTAAGAGACTTCATTTGGGGGCACCTGGGTGGCTCAGTGGTTGAAGCCTCTGCCTTCGGCTCAGGTCATGATCTTGGGGTCCTGGGATCGAGCCCCACATCGGGCTCTCTGCTCAGCAGGGAGCCTGCTTCCCCCTCTCTCTCTGCCTGACTCTCTGCCTACTTGTGATCTCGCTCCTCTGTCAAATAAATAAATAAATCTTTAAAAAAAAAAGAGAGACTTCATTTGTTCTACAGATGGTCCCAAGCTGCTTTCTCACCCCAGAGAACTGGCTGCAGTGGCCTTGTGACGCCTCCCTTCTAGAAGGAACATCCCTCTGATAACCAGACTGGCTAGACAACCCTCAGACACCCCAGCGATCAACTAAGAGCCTGACATTTATTGCCCAAATGAATACCTCTGTGTCCTGTGGTGACACATCGTACTAGGCCATCCTTCTGTCCCACTGCTACTTAACTGGTTCACACTCGAGACAGGACCTGTCAGATACGCCAGTGTCCAAGCATATTTCCTTCTTGGCTCCTCAGTGCCACACCTGCCTTCCCCCAAGTACCATTACCCAAAAAAAACACCTAGGTGTGGTCCATGAAGCTCCTGCCTCAGAATTCCTTGGTGGAAAGGGGCTTGTTTGTTTGTTTATTATTAACATATAATATATTATTGTTTCAGGGGTACGGGTCTGTGATTCATCAGTCTTACACAATTCACAGCACTCACCATAGCACATACCCTCCCCAATGTCCATCACCCAGCCACCCCATCCCTCCCACCCCCCTCCCCTCCAGCAACCATCAGTTTGTTTTCTGAGATTAAGAGTCTCTTATGGTTTGTCTCCCTCTCTGGTTTCATCTTGTTTCATTTTTCCCTCCCTTCCCCTTTGATCCCTGTCTTGTTTCTCAAATTCCTCATGTCAGTGAGATCATATGATAATTGTCTTTCTCTGATTGCCTTGTTTTGCTTAGCATAATGCCTTCTGGTTCCATCCATATCTTTGCAAATGGCAAGATTTCGTTTCTCTAGATGCCTGCATAGTATTCCATTGTGTATATATACCACATCTTCTTTATCCATTTATCTGTTGGTGGGCATCTGGGTTCTTTCCATACATTGGCTATCGTGGACATTGCTGATAACATTCGGTTGCACATGCCCCTTCGGGTCACTACATTTGTATCTTTGGGGTAAATACCCAGTAGTGCGATTGCTGGGTCATAGGGTAGCTCTATTTTCAACTTTTTGAGGAACCTCCATACTGTTTTCCAGAGTAACTGCACCAGCTTGAATTCCCACCAACAATGTAGGAGGGTTCCTCTTTCTCCCCATCCTCACCAAGATCTGTCCTTTCCTGACTGGTTAATTTTAGCCATTCTGACTGGTGTGAAGTGGTAGCTCATTGTGGTTTTGATTTATATTTCTCTGATGCCGAGTGAGGTTGAGCACTTTTTCATGTGTCTGTTAGTGCAGAAATGTCTGTTCATGTCTTTTGCCCATATCTTGATTGGACTGTTTGTTCTTTGGGTTTTGAGTTTGATAAGTTCTTTATAGATTTTGGATACTAGCCCTTTATCTGATATGTCATTGCGAATATCTTCTCCCATTCTGTCAGTTGTCTTTTGGTTTTGTTGACTGTTTCCTTTGCTGTGCAAAAGCTTTTGATCTTGATGAAGTCCCAATAGTTCATTTTTGCCCTTGGTTCCCTTGGATTTATTTTTTTTAAGGACTTTTATTAATTTATTTTAGAGAGAGACTGAGAGAAAGCATGACTGGTGGGAGGGAGAGGGACAAGTAGACTCCACAGTGAGCATGGAGCCCGATGTGGGGCTCGATCTCACAACACTGAGATTGTGACCTGAGCCAAGATCAAGAGTGATGCTTGGGGCACCTGGGTGGCTCCGTCAACTTGGGTCATGATGCCAGGGTCCTGGGATCTAGTACCACATCAGGCTTCCTGCTCAACGGGGAATCTGCTACTCCCTCTCCCACTTTCCCCCCTCTCCTCGTGCTCTCTATCATTCACTCTCTCTCAAACAAATAAATAAAACCTTAAAAAAAAAAAAGTGATTCTTAACTGTTTGCTGCCCAAGGGGAGCTTATTTAAAATGCAGATTTCTCAGCCTTACTCCAAGCCAGTGGAATCTCTGGGTGGGACCACTGACCTTGGGAGAAACTGGTAGGGGGGAAATAGCTCAGGAATCACCCCAAGAGTCCCTGGAAACTAGAAATCAACCCCTTTTGTATTCTGGGGTCTCTGGTATATTGCAGACTGCCCCCAGTGCTCAAAGCCAGATGCTGATGGGGTGGGGTGTGTACCAGCTGCTTCTCGCCCCCTTTTACACACACACACACACACACACACACACACACACACGTGAGTACACATGCATGTACTACTTACCCATGAGGCCTGCTGGGTGGCCTTTGGGGGCAGGGATGAGTGCCTGCCCTTCTCTTACTCCCCCAGTGCCTGAACCCCCAACCCAGCCCCCACAGCCTGCCTCAGAGAGACTTTCTTCCTTTTTTCTATCTTTTTTTTTTTTTTTTTTTTAAAGATTTTATTTATTTATTTGACAGAGAGAGAGCGATCACAGTAGGCAGAGAGGGGGGGTTCCTTTTCTCTAAATAGCATTTCACAACCTTATCAGTCCTTGCCTCCCTTTGGTGAATGTAAAACTCTACCTCTGGGATTCTAATGTGCCAGGGTCTCCCTTCTTGCCTCCCCTCCCAAAGACTCTGTAGTTT
>CM053610.1:55387221-55434945 GCA_028646535.1 Procyon lotor
TTTTTAAAGATTTTATTTATTTATTTGACAGAGAGAGAGCGATCACAGTAGGCAGAGAGGGGGGGTTCCTTTTCTCTAAATAGCATTTCACAACCTTATCAGTCCTTGCCTCCCTTTGGTGAATGTAAAACTCTACCTCTGGGATTCTAATGTGCCAGGGTCTCCCTTCTTGCCTCCCCTCCCAAAGACTCTGTAGTTTGTGTTACATTTTCCGAATGTAAAATTATATGCACATAATACTTCACAGAGTGTGAAGGTATAGTTCATTACTGGAAAGAAAGCCTTCCTCCAGAGCAGTTTCTCAGGCCTGAGCCGGGAATCAGAATCCCCCGTGGGGCGGGGCGTGTGAACCACAGATGGCCGGGCTCCACCCCCAGAGGCTGATTCGGGAGGTCTAAGGCGGGGCCTGAGAATTTGCATTTCTCACAAGTTTCCCGGTGGTGCGGCCGCAGCTGGGTGGGTGGGTGAGGGTCCCACTTGGAGAATCACTGCTCTAGAATGATTATCCTCACATACCCCGTACCTAGAGCCCCCGGAAAAGCCAAGCGTTTCTTTAAAACGCCCAGATGGGGGCGCTTGGCTGGCTCCCCTCTAAGGAGCATGTGACTCTTGATCTTGGGGGGGGGGGTTCCAGCCGCAGGTGGGATGGAGAGATTACTTAAATAGAGACAACTTAAAAAAAATCATATAACACCCAGATAATCAAGTCGGGGTGGCGGGTCTCTTTTCTCTCTAGTCTCCCTCCCTCTTCAGACTGGAGCATCTCTAAAGGAAACCAAACCTCTTAATAACCTTGATGGCCTTACCGGGTGAGCCTCCCCATTGTTATTCTGACTGAGTCTGTCCCCGCAAAAGATATTATCCACACTGGCTAGCCGTGAAAGGAGAAGGGAGAGGTGAAGAGTGAAGAACCCTTTCTTGCCAAAATAATACTGAACACAGGTCTCAAATCCACGTCTGGGAGGTTGCGGGAGGGGGATGAGTTATGGTGCATGGTGTGCGTGTGTGTGCGCGCGCATGCGCGTGTGTGGGCACATGTGCACGTGTCCACGCTTGCACGTGGGCCCGCATGTGCTCATATGCATGTTTACTGCTCTCTAGATTTCTGGGCACAATATGTAGTAACCAAAGCAGAAAACTCCTACGGTGAATCGAAACAGCAGGGATGGAGAATGCAGGCCTCCTATCCCAGGCAGGGCTTGGAAGGAAATAACGGCATAGCTTGCATATTTATCTGGGCCTTGGCGTCTCAGCAATGAGAAAGTTTGTGGAGTAAATGAGCAAAAGATGGAGAACTTTTCTGCTCTGTATTTATAGGTTTTGGCTTTCCACAAACAATCCATCTTGAGCTATCCCCATAAAGCAGGCAAGCAGCTCTGATGCTCGCATCTTGTGAGAAGTTTTACACTATTTGTTTTATTTTTTTTTTTTTGCCCTGGGAAACAGTCTAGTTCTCTGCCACCAAGCCTGTCAGGCAGTAACAGAGTGCCTGAGCTCCTGCGGTTGTTTATGGGGCTTTCTCTGAAATCGTCAGCGCTTTTCCACAAACGGGAAAAGCAATGAAAAATCTCTCAGCAACAACCGTGAGTCGTCCATCTGTCCTCAGTTGTCCCCATGTCGCTGCTTGTTTGGTAGCTACCGTGCTGTTTAGCGAGTCTCACGGGGGCTGCTCCGTCTCACCTGGACAGTTACAGTCCATTACAGGGACTTTGAGAGGAGAAGGACCCATATGGGGAAGGACTTTAAATGATGTCTTACAAGGAAAGACACAGAGGGCGTCGAAGGTGTTATCTAAAGGCATCTCCTCGGGGACACTGCCCTATCTTCAAATAATCCAAACAGCTGTTACGTGCAAACTTCTTGAACTTGCTTCCTGTGCCCTCAAGGGACTTCCTGGCTGTAAGTCAGGTTATTTGCCAGGGTATCCTCCTCTCCAGGCACCTAACGTTAGTTTTCCTCACCACCTTTTCTCTCCCTCCTTCCCGGATAAGCAAAATTATTGTTTCTCGTGGCTTTAAATATCGTCTTTGAGCCGGTGACTCCCAAATATACATCCTTGGCCCAAATCAGTTTTCTAAAATGTAGACTTGTATGTTCAACTGCCGACTCACATCTCTATTTGATGTCTCCCTGACATCACCAATGTAATGTCTGCAAAAGTAAGCTCTTGATCCCCCCTCCAACCCCAGTCTTGTCTTCCCACGGCTTTCCCCATCACAGTCAATGGCACCCAGTTGTTAAGAACCTGGGAGTCAGTTTTAGCGCTTCTTCTCATTCATACCCCACATCCAATCCATCACCAAGTTCTGTTCATTCTCCCTCCAAACTATGCATAGAGCTTCTCTACTTCCCGCCCCTTCAAACCCACCACCCCCGTTCAAGCCTCCCGCAGGTACTAGTTCATGGCTCTCCAACCGGTCTTCCCTGCCTCTGACCCTGAATCTAATGTTCAACACACAGCAGCCCACACCGCAGCCAGAGAGGCATCCAGAGCTCCCCATCTAATCGTGCTGCCCCTGCTGAGACCCCTCAGTGGTGCCCACTGCAGTTAGAATACAGGCCAGGCTCCTTTGGAGACCTGCAGGGCCTCACTCTCACCGCCACGGGTCCCACCCTCCCCATCACGGGGCAGCTGTGCCACGCGGGTCTCTCAAAACTCTGCAGACATGCCAGGCTCCATCCTGATCCCTCTGCCTTGGCTTGCCTTCCCCTGGTGCCCCCCCCATCCCCACTCCCACTCAGTCTCTGGCTGTTCATCTTACGTGCCACTCTCCCAAAGAAGCCAGCTATTTTGGTTATCTGCTCTGCATAACAAACCATCCCCAAACCTAGTTGCTAAAAACAACCACCATTTTATTATTTCTCACAGTTCTGCAAGGTACCCGGGGCTTCGCCGGATGATTCCTCTGGGTGGTCTCGCCTGGGGCTCTCTCAGGTGGCTGCAGCCAGACGGGAGCTGGGGTTGAAGCACTCACAATGCCTGGCATCTGGCATCTTGGCAGCTGGGATGCTGGGACACTGGGATGCTTGGGTTTTTCTGAGTCACCTCAGGGGGCTCATCCTCTCTGCGTGGTCTTCCCGCAGGATGGCTGGATGGCTTGCGGCCTGGAATGATCGATTAAACGCCTTGTTAGAATAGCTGTGGATATGTGTAATTGTCAGCGTGACTAACTGGTTCCCAGGAGACAGAATAGTGTAAAAGAACCAGACTTCTGGGCCCCTGGTCACTCAGTCGTTGAGTGCCTGACTCTTTTTTTTTAAGATTTTTATTTATTTATTTGACAGAGAGAGAGATCACAAGTAGGCAGAGAGGCAGGCAGAGAGAGAGGGGGAAGCAGGCTCCTCACTGAGCAGAGAGCCTGATGCGGGGCTCGATCCCAGGACCCTGAGATCATGACCTGAGCTGAAGGCAGAGGCTTAACCCACTGAGCCACCCAGGCGCCCCAAGTGCCTGACTCTTGATTGTGGTCTCAGGTCGTGAGATCAAGCCCTGAGTTGGAGCCTGCTTAAGGAAGGAGGGAGGGAGGGAGAAAGGAAGGAAGGAACCAAGCAACCAAGCAAGGAAGAAGTGAAGGAAGGAAGGAGTGAAGGAAAGAAGGAAGGACCAGAGTTTGGAGTTTAATGTTCAAATCCCTTCTCTACCATATGTGATTCTTGCTTATTACTTAAGGCTGCTTTGGTTGCTAGCAGTAGAAGGGATTCAGCCTAACTCTAGCACAAAAGCACAATTTGCAGTAACGATCCCAGGTAGGACTGACAGCCACACTCAGCAGGAGCCGTTGGTGGGTATTGCTCCCGAATACTGCCCCTAACCCGTCTCAGTCTCAGCACAATCGCGTGTCTCGGTGTCTCTCATTCTTGAGTTTCACGTGTCACATCTGCATGTCCCTCAACTCTGTTTGACCCACTTGCTTCCAGCATCAGATTCCTGGTCAAGCAATGGAGGCTAGGGCACAGAGTCACGTGGTAAAGACAGAAGTGCTGGGGTCCCCTGAGAACAGGGTGCAGGGCCAGAAAAGGAAGTCAGTGTGAGACCCTTGGGGACCCCGAACTGACTTCAAGGAAGCAAGGTCAAGTTACCAGTAAGCCTTTCTTTTCCTCACAATACAAGTTAGGATAATGTACTTCTCAGAGTTATTGAGAAGTATGAATGAGGAATCAAAATAATATCTGGAAGTGCCTAACACTTCCAGATTTATGGTAAGTGGCTTTAATGTTTTTACTGCAGCAGCATTAGCACTGCTAAAGGACTGAACAAACACGTTAATAGCTTCAGAACATTATCACAGTCTTCAAGGAAGGTTCTGTGCTCATCTTGTGCTTGGCTTGTCCCACCCAGGAATTAGCCATTTCTCCAAGGAGCACTCATTCCCGGAGGGAATATGGAAAAGGCTGTTTAGAAGCCAGTTCTGGGCTCTCGATGTGCTCACCGCTTTTGGGATGTCACTGCCTCCAGGGGTTGTCAGGGGACAGACCTGTTTTTGTCCACATTTGCTTCTGTCTCTCTGTATATGGAAAACCGTGTGCTCACACTGATACTTTCTAATTCCAACCACTCCAGGGTTTATTCTAGTATTTTCCTTAATTGTTCATTTATTAATTTTGATGGCTTTATTGTGGTTATGAAGAAGAATGTTTTTATGAAGGAGAATTATTTGAAAGAAATACACACTAAGGTATTTGCCCAGTAGGGAGGGAGGTCGTGAAGTCTGCAAATTACTCTCAAATTATTCAAGGAAAAAAAAATGTTCCTTGAACCATACTTGCAATTTTTCTTTAAGTGTGAGATTTTTTTCAAAATGCATAAAAAACAAAATCAGGGGTGCCTGGGTGGCTCAGTCAGTTAGGTGTCTGCCTTTGGCTTGGGTCGTGGTCTCCGAGGGTCCTGGGATTGAGTCCTGTGTCGGGCTTCCAGCTTGGCAGGGAGTCTGCTTCTCCCTCCCCCCACCCCCCGCTTATATCCCTCCCCCCGTCAAATAAATAAAGTCTTTAAAAAAACAGAATCCATCATACATGAAGAACCCTGTACATACATCCTTTCCTACATGGGCAGGTATATTCCTAAAAGAAGAAGTGTTGTGTCCAGGGTACCTGGGTGGTTCAGCTGTTCTGCCTTCAGCTGAGGTCATATCCCAGGGTCCTTGCTCAGCAGGGAGCCTGCTTCTCTCTCTCTCCCTCTGCCCTCCCCCTGTTTATGCTTACTCCCTATCTCCATGTCAAATAAATAAATAAAATCTTTTTTAAAAAAGGAAAGAGGGGTGCCTGGGTGGCTCAGTGGGTTAAAGCCTCTGCCTTTGGCTCAGGTCATGATCTCAGGGTCCTGGGACTTAGAAGCTAATTGCCTTTCCCTTTCATGAGTTGCCAGTGCACAATTTTTACCCATGTTTTTATTGATTTTTTCTCTTATTACTGTTGTTGTTATCATTATGGATACGAGGAAAATTAAGCTGAAATGAATATACTATTTTTCTGGATCTGACACTTGTCTTTGGACTTCTTGGAGATCGTTTTTGTCATGCAAATAGTTTTTATTATTATGTAGGCACATTAATCACTCTTTTTTTGCTTTATACCAACAAAGGATTGTTTTAAAAACCTTTTCTTGGGGCGCCTGGGTGGCTCAGTCAGTTAAGCAACAGACTTTTGATTTCAGCTCAGGTCATGATCTCAGGGTCATGGGATTGAGACCTGTGGTGAGCTCTGCAGAGTCTGCTTGAGATTCTCTCTCTCCCTGTGCCCTCCCTGCCCCACTCACTCTCTAAACAAATAAATAAAATCTTAAAAAAAAAAAATACCTTTTCTCTATGGTTTCTTCTAGGATATGTTTTTAAAGATTTATTTATTTATACACTTAGATATTGGACACATTTGAAATCTGTCCCATCCAGCACTTTTTCAACCTCAGACAGCAACCCCATTTACTGAAAAATTGCGAGTCTGAAATGCCTCCTTTACTGAACCCCGAACTCCTCTAGGTCTTGGGGTCTCTTCCGGGGATTTCTGCTCTGGTCCATGGCTCTGCCTCAGGCTCTGTCTGGAGACGTGACTGGGGAGAGCCTTGTCTCCTCCTCCTCTGGTTCTCAGCCGTGTGTCTGGCGGCTCAGCTCCCCTCCCCTCCCTCCTCTGTCTCACGCACCCACCACCTGCTCTGTCCTGGTCCCTTTCCTTCTCTCTCTCAGGCAGGTCTCGCCAGCTTCGCCGCAAAGGCCTGCTGTGCTTGGGTGGTAGTTAGTACTTATTCTCTGGCCCAGACCTCTCTCTCAACTCTAGACTCCTGTCTTCTGAGTCTCCACCTAGAGGCTTAATGTGCATTCAGACTTAAGATTTCTGAGTCCAGGCTCCTCATCTTCTCCAGAACTTGCTTCTCCCACAAAGTTCCCCACCCCAGAAACAGCTCCATTCATTCCAAAGCTCAACTCAAAAATATTCAAGTCTTAACTCCTCTCTTCACATTCATTCCTGTCGGCTTCTGCCCTCAGATATACCCAGAATCCAGGCGACTCCCACCACCTCCATCCGTGCCCCACTCTCTCTTACCTGGGTGATGGCAGTAGCTGCCTAACTGGTCTTTCTGTAGCAGCCCTGATTCCACTTCCCTTAGATTTAAAAAATCTAAGTTAGTTACATTCTCCTCTGCTCAAAGCAGTGGCTCCCAAAGTCCCAGGAAAGTCCGCAAGGCCTACTTGACCTGCTCCTCCCCTCAGACCTTTATTTCCTTCCACGTACCCACTCTCTCACTGAGCTCCAGCCACACTGGTCCCCCTTCTGTTCCTTGAACATACCAAGAGGACTCCTGCCTCAGGGCCTTAGCACATGTTCTTTCCTCTACTTACAGTGCTCTTCCCCTAGCTTTACGCATAGCTCTCTCCTTCATCTCCTCAGGTCTCCACTCATGTGCTACCTTCTTGGGAGGTCTTCCCTGAAAATTCTTTATCAAATAGAAACCCTATCCTGCACCCCCACCTTCTGTCCTCTTACCCTGTCCTTACCAACCCTGAAATATACACAGTATAAACAGTATTCATGTGTTTATTTATGGTATACCTATTCTTGTTAGCAGTTAAGTCCCCACAAGGGCAATGACTTGTTATTTTCTTTTACGGATAGTCTTCTGCATCTGAGAGTACCTGGCATGTACAAAGTAGGTCATAAATACTCGACTAAATGAAAGAATGAATGAATGAATGAATGAGTGAGTGAATCTGTTGCACTCTAGTAGTGCAGTGTTTGACTTATTGTTGCTTTATGATAACCTATTTTTCATTTAATCCAAGGGCCATTGATTGTAGGGTCCACTGCTATTTTAGGAACCACCAAGAAAGAAATGAAACCAATAACTGCCAGTTAAACCATGACACAATGCTTAAAATTTAAAATTTATACTTATAATTTTAATGTATACTTCCTGAAAGAGCACATTTAGACTTACATAGACATAGGTGTTTATTATATATCATACTTGGACATACATAAGAAAGAAAATCTAGGCACAATAAATTGGCTAAGGTAGTTCTAAAATGTCTTCATATTCCTATTTTGATTCTGAGCACCGATGTCCTTGTTTTCCAAAAAATACTGTCCTCTGGGTCTTCAATAGTGTTAGTTTGGTGATACAGCATTTCTTTAAAGAATACCCCACTGTTGATCCGGGATTTTCTTCCAAGTCTCTGACAATCTCAGCCAGTGTCGAATGTGCGTGGACAAGCAGTGACTACCACCCAATGACACCCCTTAATTTCAGAGGTGTGAAATTGTAAAATCGACTACAAACAGAAAACAGAATTATGGTATTATCTTGTAGGGCGAATTCCCCGTACGTATTGCTCTTTTCTAAATTTTTTTCTGATCTTGCTTATTTTTCCTTTATGAATAGTTAAGCTCAAAAAACTTATTTATACAAATAAATGACAATAAACGACAAAGAAATAAATGATAGCATCAGCACAGAAGAGCCAGATCTAATCACTCAGTTAATGATTTTATGTATCAACCCTTCTTTTTGCATTAGAGTGAAATCAACAAACACCCGTTGTCCCTCCCACACTGTGGCCTTGGCAGACAAGGCTAATCCATCAAGGTTCTGTTTTTCACCAATCTCAGAAGAGGCCTTAAAATCCTTCTCAGTGCAGCATTGCTGGCCTCCACCAGTAATTGAGTAGAGTCTGTGCATAGGACTAAATCGCCCCCAGCTAACGGTCACCCAGGGCAGGTGGAGGTGAAAGGGCAAACAGTCTTAAATCTGTTATCATTTCTTCAACCGTGCTGGATGCACACTCTATAAAATTTACTGCTCCCCCTCTTTTGGAAAGAATGGTATCCAGCATCAGTTGAAGGATGTTTAAAGACCTTCCCCCGCCCCAGTGCGTGGGTAGCTGAGTCTGTTGGTTTTGGCTCAGGTCATGATCTCAGGGTCCAGGATCAGGACTCTGCTCAGTGCAGAGTCCACTTGAGATTCTCTTTCTCCCCTTCCATCTGCCCTCCCCCCGCTCGGTGCACACTCTTTCTCTGTCTCTGAAGATTTTTTGTTTATAGAGAGAGAGAGAGCACAGGCAAGGGAAGGGCAGAGAGAGAGGGAGAAGCAGACTCCCTGCTAAGGAGGGAGCCAACGAGGCCTAAGCTGAAGACAGACACCTAACCGACTGAGGCAGACACCCAGATCTCCTCCCCCGCCCCTCTAAAATAAATAAATAAAATATTTTTAAAATTAAATAAATAAATAAAGACTTCCCATTGCCTTTGTCCATCCTCCAGTCCCCAGTCCAGGCTAGCTTAGTTCAGAGCAGCAGGCCCTCCTCCAGCAGACTTCCCACAAATGGAGTTCTCTTAGGGCCTACTTCTGGCAAATTTGAGGGACCAAAACTTTTTTTAGTTTCAAAGTGTTCTCTTTTCCCACCCCGAAGTATTCTCCCCGGAGAATCCCTCATTCATACTGAGGAGTGAATGACTGCTAGCCCAACACCTTAACCCAGTTGGAGTGCCTGAAGCGCCTGGCCCTCCTGTTCTGACTCAGGCTTGGATGGGGGTGGGGCCGCAGTGGGGCTGGGTGCTGAGGGGTCACAGACTGGAGAAACAAGGCGCTAATTAGCTCACGCAGACTAAGTGGCTTGAGCAACAGAAATTTCTCACAGCTCTGGAGGCTGCGAATTCAAAGATCAAGGTACCAGCAAGGTAGGATCCACTTGGAGACCTCTTTTCTTGACTTGTAGGCTGCTGCCATCTCACTGGGGGCTCATGTGAGCACGGGGAGGGACCTTCCTGGTGTCTCTTCTCAAGAGCACAATAGTCCTATCTGATGGGGGCCCCTTCTTTTTAAGTGCTTAACAGGAAGCATTTCATCTTGCTTCCTTCCTTAGAGGCCCCATCTCCAGATAATTGAGAGTGAGGGCTTCCCCATATGAATTTTAGGGGGACACAAATATTTAGTTCATGACACCAGGGAACAGAACACTGGGGGCAGAAAGTCCTGCTCTGGCCTGTCACTGGGGAAAGCAAGGACTCCCCGACATCTGCTCCAGGACTGACCTTGACACCAGGGATGATCAAGCTGAAGGATTTATCAGTGACTGAGGCTGGCAATATTTGTGGCAGGAAAAATCCATTGTCTAATCATGAACCTTGGCATCCTAGAGTTATGGGGCAGAGCCTGTTTTCAATTCATTTTAACAGAGCTTCTCTCTGTGGCAATTCTAGCCAATTAAGCCGACTCTTCAGGTTATGGGCTATGTTTAGTGCCCAGGCGGCAGGTGGGTATCTGCCACACAGAGCCCAGCACTACCTTGCTTACCGCCTCAGCAGCGTCGAGGTGACTCCTGGGGGCTTGTGTGGCAACGTGGAAGCCCCCCACCCCCAGCCCTGCACTATCCCAGACCCCTCCCTCCCACCCCGCAAGTGGCTTCGGGAAAGCTGCCTCGAGTGGCACAGTACCTCTTTGTGAGCACCTTGCTCTGGACCTGCTGGCCTTTTAAGGGCCTATGGAAAATATTTGAAACCCGAATTTAAAATGTATGGCTCTAAGAGAGAAAAATTTCTAAATTGAGGGGCACCTGGCTGGCTCAGTTGGAAGAGTTTGTGACTTTTTTTTTTTTTAAGATTTTATTTATTTATTTGAGAGAGAGAGAGAGAGAGCATGAGAGGGGAGAAGGTCAGAGGGAGAAGCAGACATCCGATGGAGCTGGGAGCCCGATGTGGGACTTGACCCCCAGACTCCAGGATCATGACCTGAGCCAAAGGTAGTCGCTTAACCAACTGAGCCAACTAGGCACCCGAGCTTGTGACTCTTGACCTCAGAGTTGTGAGTTCAAGCCCCACATTAGGTATAGAGATTACTTAATCTTTTATTTTGTTTGAGATAGAACACGCAGTCGGGGTGAGAGGGCAGAGGGAGAGGGAGAAGCAGACTCCCCGCTGAATAGGGAGCCCCATGTGGGGCTCGATTCTGGGACCAGGGGATCATGACCTGAGCCAAAGGCAGACACTTAACCAACTAAGCCAACTAAGCTTGATTTCTTAAGACATTGTGTTAGTTGCCTACTACTGAATAAAAAAACTACCCCCAAATTTAGCAGCTTAAGACACACATATATACTCACACTATTTTAGTAGGTCAGGTATTTGGAAGTCATTTAGCTAGGGGGCTGGTATGACTCTGGGCCTCTCATGAGGACAAGGCTGTAGTCATCTGAAGGTTTGATTGGGGCAGGAAGATTCATTTCCAAGATGGCTCACTCACACGCCTGCCATTAATACCGGTTGTTGCTTAGCAGTCCTGGTTTGTCACCATGTGGACTGCACCATATAGGGCCGCATAAGGGTCCTTCTGACCCTGACATGGCAGCTAAATTCCTCCAGAGGCGATCCAAGAGAACGCAACCGAGAAGTCAAAATGCCTTTTATGAACCTTGGGATTCACACAACGTCATTTCCGCCACCTCCTATTGATTGTACAGGTCAGCTCTACTTACTGAGAAAGATTACACAGAATACACATGTTCATTACACATGAACACCAGGTGAGGATTGGGGGAGGGGGCGCTATCGTGAAGGCTGGATACCAAGTGCTGAAGTGTAGCACCCTGCATGTAAACATGAATTCAAGGAAGGGAATGATCTCTGGTCTGATGAAAGCAGTTGATTCGCTCTGTATCTTGAAGAATGACTAGCTATTGGAGAACTGTCCATAAGTGGAGGGAAGGCAGACTAGGTAGGAGCATAAGCAAAGGCACTGGGGCAGGAAGTGGACATCATGAATTTATTAATCAGAGGGGAGCATGGTGTGCCTGGAATAGAGAGTGTTTGTAGTTTCAGGTAGAGGTAACAAGATGATGTAGTTAGATGATCACTAATCAGGGAGGACCTTGGAAGCCAGGCAGTGACTTTCTGTTCTGATGGGTTGTCAATAAGGAGCAACGGTGAGTGTTGTGACATCTGACCAGGAGGAAAGCAGAGCTTCAGGAGCATAATCTAGGGTCATCTTGTAGGATAACTTAGTATGGGGAAAGACTAAAGTCAGCTTGGCCTGGCAAGAACCTGAAATAAGATCCTGGCGATAGGAGTGGAAAGGAGGCAGAGTTTTCAGTGTCGTTATTATTAGAGGAAAGGGAAATGGAAGGTGAGGTGGAGAGATGGGTCTGCACCTCACTTTCTCCATGCACAGAATGGGGAGGGGGCCGCTTAGTGCCTGTTCACCCATCCCCCGCCCACTGGGTTGGGCACCATGGGATTCGGTGGATGTGAAATGACTTTGACAGGAGAGAAGGTAGAGGCACTGAAGGGGTCACTATTGTAGGAATAGCTCACTTGGTGAGCAGTGTTTATTCTAGGACAGAGGGAAGTAAAGTTGGGAAAAGAAGAGAGGATATTCGGAGACAAGTCTGCCTAGCTCCCCCTCCCTCTATTCCACTCATCCATTGTGTATCTAAAATCTAGCACCTCTCTCTTCCCTTCTCTTTGTGCCCCACAGTTAGCCAGCGGCAATCTGGGTACTTGATTCTGTGCATCCTGGGGGGAGCCGAAATCTTCTCCTTCCCCTCTGTTCACTTCAGGCACACAGCAGTCAAGAGACTGTGGTGGGCGAGCACCGGCCTGGGGCCAGCTACTGCTTTAGGCAGAGCGGCCTGAGAGACTAGATCTTCAAGCCTGAAGTCGTGCCCCCAGAGGCGCAGAGCCGGAGAGGCTGGCCCAGCCCACATACTTTGACCTGCAGGGTCTTGACGTCCACATCTCATCTCTCCTGGCCCACTTATTTCCTTGCCCCAAATTAATTTGCAGAGAAGACAGAGTGGGTTTGTTCTCATTATTGTTAATAACAATGAGATTCTGTATTTGAATTCTTCTTATCATTTCCAAGTACTTTGACAAACATCACCATTAAGGGGCACATAATACACAACAGTGCCGTCGTTCATTGAGTCCTGGCTTCACAACTTACCAACTGGTTAGTTCTGATCTGTGGGCCTCAGTCTCCCCGTCTATGAAATGGGCTAGCAATAGAACTACCCTTGTCGAGCATCAGCGATGATTGAATGAGGTTCAGTGAGGTGTCTGGCAGGTCAGGGCAATAGGGTAGAGCTCCTGCTCTCAAAATGCCTGCAGGCCGGTTGGAAAGACATGTGAAAAGAAAAGAGTCTGCTTTTTTGGGCTGCCTGGGCTTTTGTTAATAAATTTCCAGCGGGACGTTTCCGCCACTTGCCTTTTTTTAGAGACACAAGAGAGGAGAATTGAAAACATTTCCTATGTTGAAATGAAAGGCACTATTTAATCTTGCCACCATCTGCCTTCGCTCCAGGCTGGGAGCCCGCAGGCCCAGCTCCCTGTTTCCTAGCGACAGGACAGGCACACCTTCCCCATTAGAGAAAAACACCCACTGGGGGGGATGCTCCTGCCCAGGGAACCGTGAACGGGTCGTCCCAGAGCAGAAGGGGACCCAACCTCCCCGGATGTGGGTCTTTAAACAGGCTCTACTGTTCCTCCTTCCCTGGGGTCACACTTCAGCTGGGCGGGCACTTTGTTCACAAAGTCCTTGAGGGTGACCCTCCATGCCCCAAGCCCCCTCCTCTCAAGCCCCCACCTCAAAGGCTGTCTCCATTTCCTACGGCTGCCATAACTAAATACCACAAACTAGGCGGCTTCCGACAACAGAAATTTATATTCTCATAATTTCGGAGGTCAGAAGTAAAATCAAGGCATTGGCCGGCTTGGTCCCTTCCAGAAGCTCTGGATCTATGCCTGTCCCTAGGTTCTAGTGGCTCCGGCAACCCCTGACATCCCTTGGTCTGTGGGTGCCTCACTCTGCCCTCACCCTCCCGTGGCTTTCCCCATCTCTTGACCTCTTCCCTTGTCGGGGCACCTGTCACTGGATTGAGGGCCTACCCTAATCCAGAATGATCTCCTCTTAAGAACCTTACCTTAATTATATTTTTAGAAAATGTTTTTTAAAATCCTATTTTGAGGTTCCTGGTGGACAAATCTTTTTTGTGGGGGAGGTGGGCATTACTCAACTTACCGTTGAGGCTATCCTGTCACCGGGGCACCTCTGGTCCAGATGAGAAGGTTTGGCAAACTGCCGTCAGGGACAGTATTGGGGATGCCCCTTGATCCACAGCCACAAGTTGTGTGTTTTGCTAGCAGAGCTTGGGACAGGACAACCGCATAACCAGAGAGGATGTGGCTCCTGTGGTGGGTTACCAGGTGTGGTGATCCTGTGGCGACACCCTTTCCAACAAGCCCCTGTAGCTTCAGCTGGGTGAACAGCAGGGTCATGCCTGCCCCCTCCACACACACAGCCTTCATCTTCCCCAGGCCAGGGAGATGGGTAGGCTGCCACACTGGTGGGCCTGGCCCACCCTCCAAGGGGCCCTCCAGGTTCAGGGAATGACCCACCTGCTTTCCCCTTCCTCTCATAAACAAGACCGCCACCTCCGGATTTGGGAGGGTCTCCTGTTCCCCAAATATCCCCCTCACTGATGGCTGAAACCCGACCATCTGAAATCCAGTTTTTTCAGTATGTATATGTGTGTGTATGTATGTATTTAAATATCCTGTGCAAGGACACCTGGGTGGCTCAGTCAGTTGAATGTCTATCTTCGTCTTGGGACATGGTCCTGGGGTCCTGGGATCAAGCCCTATATGGGGCTCCCTGCTCAGCGGGAAGTCTGCTTCTCCCTCTCCCTCTGCCTCTCCCCCCTGCTCATGCTCTTACTAGCACTTTCTCTAAAATGAATAAATTAAAAAAAAATCCTGTGCAACCACAAAGCTATCACATGAGTTTATTTTTTATTTTTAAATTTTTATTATTTTTTTATTTTTAAGAATTTATTTGCGAGAGAGAGAGAAAAAACATGAGCAGTAGGGAGCAGCAGAGGCAGAGGGAGAAGCAGGCTCCCCGCTGAGCAGGGAGCCCAATATGGGGCTCGATCCCGGGACCCTGGGATCATGACCTGAGCCAAAGGCAGACACTTAACTGACTTTTTTTTTTTTTTAATAGGTAATACACTGTTATAGTTCCAGATTCAAAAGGAACAAAAGGACATTCTGTGAAAATCATCCCTCCCATTCCTGTCTCCCAGCCACCCAGTCCACCTCTACAGAAGCCACTGATGTTTCTGTCTGAAGTGTGCACCGGAGATCCATATATAGTCCCAGAACGGCGTTTTCCCTCTTCTGCACAAATGGTAGCTACTATACCTAGTTTTGCAGCTTGGTGTTTTTCACCTCACAGTTTATTTTGGGGCTCCTTCCACACCCATCATAGAGAGCCGGCTCATGTATTTTTTCTTCTTCTTCTTTTTTTTTTAAAGATTTTATTTATTTATTTATTTGACAGAGAGAGAGAGAGATCACAAGCGGGCAGAGAGAGAGAGGGGGAAGCAGGCTCCCTGCTGAGCAGAGAGCCCGATGCAGGGCTTGATCCCAGGACCCTGAGATCATGACCTGAGCCGAAGGCAGAGGCTTTAACCCACTGAGCCACCCGGGCGCCCCAGCTCATGTATTTTTTAAGTGGCGGAAAGACCCACAGTGTGCGAGCCCCGTGGTGTGCCCCTCAGGCCCTGCTTATGGATACATGGGTCGTCAGCTAGGCTTCCTGCTCCTGGAAAAAAGGCCACAGTGAATAACCGTAGGTGTGCATTGTGTTGCGTGTGAGTGGAAATAAACCTTAGAGGACATTGCAAGAACTGGCCTATCTGGGCGCACCCTCCTCCCACTGTACGCCTTCTGGAAGGCACTCAGGCCCTGGACTGAACAGCACAGCCTCCAAGGGCCTGGTTGGTTTATTTGAAGGTGGTGAGCGCTCTGCAGGTAGAAATGTGAAACCTGTCTTTTTTTTTTTTTTTTTTTAAGATTTTATTTATTTGACAGAGAGAAACACAGCGAGAGAGGGAACACAAGCAGCGGGAATGGTAGTGGGAGAAGCAGGCTTCCTGCCGAGCAAGGAGCCCGATGTGGGGCTGGATCCCAGGACCCTGGGACCATGAGCTGAGCCAAAGGCAGACGCTTAACGACTGAGCCACCTAGGCGCCTCGAAACCTGTCTTGATGGAGGTATTTAGGGATGCCGCAGAGTAACTTGGATGCAATTCAAGACCATATCATTGTTTTTTTTTAATGTTTTACTTATTTGTTGGAGTGAGAGAGAGAGCACAAGCAGTGGAAGAAGGAGGCAGAGGGAGAAGCAGGCTCCCCACTGAGCAGGGAGCCCGATGAGGGACTCAGTCCCAGGACCCTGGGATCATGACCTGAGCCAAAGGCGGATGCTTAACTGACTGAGCCGCCCAGACGCCCCAAGACCATATAATTTTTATGTTGCTGTTAAACCTGGCTCAAGCCTTGCCTCATGCACAGCCTGTGTCAAGATCCCTCGGGGTAGGCTGGGAGCTCTAGGCCTGGCTCCCAGCTCCAGCAATGTTCCGTGTGACCTTGGCCAGCCACTCACTCTCTCTGGGACAGTGAGTGCTTGAGTCCTTGTCATTCCCTCTTTTCCAGACTTGTAGGAGGGTGGGAAAATGTGTTCCACAGCCCCCTGCAAGTCATGTCCCAATAGCAATCACACCCTATTTATTAATAATTACAGTGACCGTGAAGCAGAGTAAACCCCATTTCACCCTCTGGCCGGTGTATTCATTTCCAGTTTTATGTCCTTGGCTCTGTGAAAGAAAAATAAATTCGAGGAACATATTTCATTCTGGGCTGACCTGGCCTGCCAGGGCAGTGGGGGCTGCAGGCGGATCTGTGGGGTTCTGGGGGGCGGGGGAGTTTGCTGTGGGAGCCACCTGGCCGGGTAAGGGATGGGATATCTGTGAGGATTTTCTGCCTGGAGGCCTTGAATACGGGCAGCTAACATTTTTTCTGGTGCTTTCTCAGTTAATCTGTGATTCAGTCCGATTCTTGGTAATAGCAGATGTAAGCAGAAAAAGAAACTAGTTTTTTGGGGGGTAGGGAAACTCAGAGACTTGCCCTAAATTTGAAGCGGGCAGCTCAGAGACCAGGTGGGAACCATAGAAGACAAAGCAGCCAGGAGCTCAGATCACTCCCCAAAATGAGGTGGGACCCCACGGCTTTAGGCACTAAATGTCACCACAGGAGGATGGCCACTGCTCAGGATGAACACAGGACACCAGAGGCTGAGGTGGCCTGTTACTATAAATTGTCATCCCGTTGTCCACCCCAGCCACCATGGTGGGCCTGGTGGGGTGGCCTCTGTGTCTGCTCTTACAAGTCACTTACTTGAGACCAAATATCCCTTCCTGCCCCAATGCCCAGTGTGGAACCTGGTGTGGAAGCCGGGTCACTGTGCACACCCCAAGCACCCCAACCACAAGGGAGGTGGAAGGAAGTGGGTGGCCTTTTCGGCTTCTAGACTGGGAGGCCAGCCTGCTCCTATAAAGACGTCTGGAGCGGGACCCTCCATTGGAAGGGGGGGAGTCAGATGGAGGATGGCAGAAAGGCAGCTATCATGACTCACTGCAGCACAGTCTCGGGATTTGGGTTACTATAAGCATATCCTACTTGGTGCTGGGGGGGCGTCTTTACCCGAGTCAGGGCTCCTGGGATCTATATATGGAGATCTGTGCGCAGAGCCGTCTGCCCTTGTAGCCTACTGCTCACAATCAGCATGCCATTAGGGGATTATTGGCTGATGCCTCGTCTTTTCCATCCTTTCCAGCAGCGGGAATGGTAGGCCTGAAGCACACCCCCACATCCATTTGAAACCCGCACCCCTTAGCTGCCACAATAGCTCCTTCTAACTATGAAAATAATGCTGTTTATCCTTGGGAAGATATTCGCTGGGAAGCAAAGACCTTCGGCAGAAAAATAGGAAGTTAGGGACAGAGATGTAGCTTGGGGCTCTCTGCCTGACTGGCTGCCTGGGGCTCGACCAGGGAGGGACCCCGAGGGCTGCCTGGGGCTCCACCACTGGTGGCCACTGTGCAGCTCAGCATCACACTGAGGGGATGGGATATCTGTGAGGATTTTCTGCCTGGAGGCCTTGAATACGGGCAGCTAACATTTTTTCTGGTGCTTTCTCAGTTAATCTGTGATTCAGTCCGATTCTTGGTAATAGCAGATGTAAGCAGAAAAAGAAACTAGCCCGTTCTGGGGGGACAGTGAGGGAGGAGCAGAGCACAGAGGTGCCTGACTGTGGCTGCACATTGTAGGCCTCAGGAACAGCTGGTGGCAGGGGTGACTCTGTCCATCCTGTGTGTGTTACAGACGCGGAAACTCAGGTGCAGAGAGAGGGGCAGTGAGTTGCCCAGGGCGACTCCACAGCTCAGGGCGGGGTCCCGCCCCCCTGCCACCGCCTCCCCCAGCAGGATGCTGAGACTGGTGGTGGGAATACGAACCACCAGGGGACCTTGCCGGAATGCAGACTTTGATTGGGGGGGGCTGCTGGCTGAGAGTGTGTTTCTAACCAGCACCTTGCGAGAGCCAGGCTTACCAGCAGTGGTTTGCACCCTGGGGGTGCATGAGAATCACTTGGGGAGCTTTCATAAAAGACTGGTCTTGGGACCAGGCCCTCATGGACCTGGAGGTGGTCAGTGAGCCTCACAGGCACTGGGTTGAGGAGAACCCCAGTTGAGGCTGCCAGTGCAAAGGGTTTCGGGAGGCCAGCAAGCCGCCTCTCTTGCAGCTGCTACTCCTAAAACCCCTCAGGCCATGGCTAAGTTTAAACAAGCCAACACCTCTCCCAAAGGTGCAGCGCCCCTGAAGCGGGGCTCCTTACAGCAGAGGTGCTGGGCGCCGGGAGCATTGGAAAAAGCCAGGGAGGGAGGGTATGTAGAGGGGAGGCTGGAGCCAGAGACACATTTTGTTTTTAAGATTTTCTTTATTATTTATTTGACAGAGAGTGTGAGAGAAAGCAAGGACAAGAGGGGGGAGTGGCAGGCAGAGGGAGAAGCAGACTCCCCATGGAGCAGGGAGCCCAGTTGCGGGGCTCTATCCCAGGACCCCGGGGTCATGACCTGAGCGGAAGGCAGAGGCTTAACCGACTCCGCCACCCAGGCGCCCCCAGGAGACACATTTTCTGTCTGGCCCAGCTTGGGCTGTGAGATGAGGCCTCAGCAAGCCCACATAGGGAGGGGCCTGACAGGTGTGAAACCTGAGGGCTGGGGGAGGGGGTGCAACGAAGGAGCCCACCCCCCAACCCCCACCCCCCACCCCCCTGGGGCCACTAGCAGGCTGAGTAGTCTACCTCAAGCAGTTTGAGTTCCACCTTTCCCTGGGGTGGGGGTGGGACCCTCTCTGGCCACTGCTGTTGTCATGACACCCCCTCCCCCCACAGGGCCTGGTTTCCCTTTCAGGGTCTTAAGGCCTTAAGGTGAACCTCTGTGCCAGCACACCTGAGGAAGACTGTAGTTTTCCAGAGGGATGTCCTTCATTTCAGGAGGGATGTGTGTCAAACAGAACCAAGGAAGTAAACTGTGCAGACGAAAAGGCCTGGCTTTGCGACTCCTGCCGTGGGTGGGCTCCCCTGGGCAGCACCAGCTCCACCTCGGGCTCCAGAGGGGCACACTCCGTGCCGGCTTAGAGAACGGTGAGGCCCCGCAGCAAACGAAGGGTCTGTAAATTCCCGTTAGCTTTATTTAATCCGGTATTTCCAAGTGCATTGGACCATGGAGCTCTTTTATTGCGCAACAGCCATTAATGTTCTGCAGGGCTCACTGTGGGATTGAGACCCCCCTTCTTGGAGGCTCCAGGACAGGACTGATGCCCGAGTGCCTCAGGTCTGGAGGCTCAGGGCCAGCTAGAGGCTGAGGTGTGACTCCACACCTCTAGTATGCCTGCAGTCTGGAGAGCTCTTCCAGAGCCTTCCTCCCCCAGGGCCTTCAGAGAGAGCCTAGCCCAAACAACACCTTGGTTTTGGACTTCTGGCTTTCAGCCCTGTGAGACAATTGGTTTATGTTTTAAGCCTCCAGGTTTGTGGTGATTTGTTACAACAGCCATAAGAAATTAATACAATTAATTATTTGGTCGCCTTGAAGAGGTTTCCTGGCCCACTGCCTACCTAGGTTCCAGCCTCACGGACGATGGCCCCCCTCCTCAACTTGTGATATGGTCTGCCCTCAAGGGCCTGAGTCTTGCAGCTCTCTGTGGCCCCCTTGGGGCCTGGGGGTCTCCCCAGGGGATCTCCTCACTAAGTTCCTTCCTCGGTTGGAGGCTGGTAGCTGGAGATAGGTTCCGGGTCAGGAACCTTTCCTTCTTGGCAACTGGGTCCCTCAAATCCGTGCTAGTTCATGAAGGGCATTGCCGGCCAGGAAAAAAAAGGGGGGGGGGGACATTGCCGTGGTTCCTACCTGCTATGGGAAGGCCAAAGCAGGCACAAGCAAGGGGGCCCAGATTTCCTCCTTCCACCTGCCGCTGGAGTCCCACGGGCTGGGATACCCCAGGGTTTGGCTCCCAGGTCCCCCAGAGGGGCTAGGGAAGCCAGGGCAGGGTGGGCCTCAGCCAAAGTCATCTGAAGGGGAGCTATGTCCCACCCCCAAAAACTGGGGGAGGGAGGAGAAGGTGGGAGGGCCAGGAAGGGGCTCAGGAGGAATCACACCCCTCAGGAGGTAGGACACCTGCTTTCATGGGCTGTGTGACCGCTAATGCATTGTTGAACTTTTCTGTGTCTCAGTTTCCTCTCTAAAATAAGAGCTTTGCTTTTGATCACCCCTAAGTTCTTAAGTTCTCTTCTGTCACCAAAAGTCTGTAAGACCAAATGGAATACCAGGCTTTGGGGTGGGATTCAAAGGTAAAGAGAATACCAGACCTGCCCGGGTAGTGCGTGCAGTCTGGTGGGGAAAGCTAGACACTCGCCGGTGACAGAAGTCCTTCCCAGATGACAGTGGGAATGGGGACCCTCTTCCAGGATCGGCTGCATACCAGGAGCAGCAGCCCGAACCCCAGTTGAACCACCAGGGACCCTGGAGTAGAACCCTGGCGGCCCCGATGTGGAGCCAGGGCAGAGCACCTCATGGGACAAAGCTGCTCGACAGCAGGGGGGTAGACCTCTTGGATGGAAGTGGGAAACGGGCAGAAACCTGAAAAAGACACTTAGATTCATATCCAGCCTAGGTTTCTGGGCTTATGTGGGGTAAACTGGTGTAAAGGGTAAAGGGGAAATTTAAGGGTGGCTGAATTGATTTGTATTGAAAAGGGCAGGAAGTGAGCAAGGGGAGCCCTGCAATTTGGGTTTTGAGAATGTGTCAAGGAGGGGAGCAGTTTGGTAGAAATAGCCATCAGTGTGTCTTCTATGCTATGGTTATAAGCTGCCTTTCATGTCTTTTCGGATGACTATAGTAAACATTTACATTGCTTTTCAGTTACTTTTGGCTGCCAGACTGATGATTCTTTGGATGCTGAGGCTGACTTTCCAGGTAAGTGAAACCAGCCATTCCTAGGGGGTGCAGTGGGGCGGGACCTGCCTCAGAGGGAGAAATGCAGAGCAAGACCCCATGTATCTTGTGGCCTGAGTCAAGTCAAGGTCAAACACAGACCTTCTCCCTTTTTCCCTTGCCACCTTCGCAGCTCTTTGTCTCGTGGTGATCAGTTAAGATCAGAACTATTGGTCCCCCGGAAACCAGGTAGACACGGATCAGCATCCCCTGTTCAGCTGAGACTTCCCCAGATCACAACACGATTCCACCTGCAGGTCCCCTTCCCTGTACCTTGTGCCCTCTGTTCCCTGGAAAAGCCCGGGTCAAACCCCTGAGGTGGTCTGATCTCATCCAGCAGAAGCCTGCACAAAATGAATGTCCTTACTCGTCCGGTTTTGGTCTCTGACACCCGTGATTCGCTTTCTCCAGCTGCGTTTCATTCTATCTTCACGACAGTCCTGGGAGGTACATGAGGAATATATTCTTTATTCTTCCTTTATACTTGGGGAATGAGACTCTGTGATGGTAAAAACGACTTTCCTGAGGTCCCAGAGGCGTGAGGAGACCCAAGGGTAGAACCTGGGTTTCCTGATTCCGTCCCTTCTAGGGCTGGTCTGTCTTTAGCACTGAAACCCGTCGCAGCCCCAGTCGTGTTGGTTCACATTGGCAGCTTCTGGTCTTGCAGGTAGCCCCCCCGCCCCCAGCTGCCGTCAGCCTGGGGCCAGACTGCGTGTAGGGATCCTAGACCCCAGAGCTGGAAGGACCCCCAAGAGGTGATGTGGTCTGAGCTCCATTTTTCAGAAGTGGCAGCAAACTCATGAGGTTTAGTGACTTGTTCAAGATCACACGGTGAAATAGGTTGTCCTTAGAGCAGGGCTGATGGTGAGAATGGGGAGGACACCTTGGGGAGAGGTGTGACCCCTGACCTTGCTAGTTTCGGTCTGGCCCCTGGACGAGCAGCTGGGGTAGGACCTCCTTTGGGCTGTGCCCAACCCATCCCCCCTAGTGGGTTCTCAGGGTTTGAAGGGATGCTCAACAAGCTGCCTGGCATCTCCCAGCCCCACAACTGCGAGGTGGGGTCTGTGCCTATGCACTGACCCCAAAACTAGTTGTTGGGATGTTTGAGGGCAAGAAATGGGTATGAGATTGTTTCTAGGAAGGGTGTCTACAGTAGGCTGATGAATGGCCCCCAAGGATGTCCTAGTTCCTGGAACCTGTGGATCTATTACTTTATATGGGAAAAGGGGCTTGGCGGACGGTCTTGTGGTAGGGACAATCCCAGAAGACCCAAGTACACTGTAACTGTAATACCAGGTATCCTTGTAGATGGAGGCAGAGGGAGATGTGGTGATAGAAGGAGGGGATCTGTGAGGACAGAAGTGAGAGGTCAGCTGGTGTGAGAAAGGGAGCACAGGGGCTTCCAGAAGCTGGAAGAGGCAGGGAATCTCCCCCAGAGATTAAAGGATCCCCCAGATCCTTTAAGGAGAACCTTGATTTGGGCCCCTGAAGAGTCATTTTGGACTTGAGGCCTCTAGGCTGCTGTTCATTACAGCAGCTCTAGGAAACTAATGCGGGATCTTTCTAGGGGTGCTCACACCACATGGCCTAAGTAGCCACCTGCTGTGGCCGTGGTAGCTGGCTCTGAAGAGCTGGGGTGGGGGGCAAGGTGCCTCTGGCTTACTCTACCAAACTGGCCTGGAACAGAAGCAGAGCGGGCTTTCTCCCAGTGCCTGGGTGTCTTCAGGACTCCTGTCTGTCCCTGCAGGGAGGGGGAGGGGCGAGGGAGGACTCCATGCTCCCTTTTCCTCTCTGTCTCCGCCCCCCCACCCCCAGGTGTTCTTCCCCAGCTTTGCCTGGGTCTCTGTCCTCGAGCTCCCCCTTCTCCTCCGGCAGTCAACCACTCCTGACCCCGCTACCAGTCTCCTCCTGCTTGGGTTTGTAATGGAGAAAATAGTGCAGAGCGTCTTCGCAGCAGCACCAGAATCCTGCTCAGGGAGGGAACCGGCTTTGCTCAGGGGAGCACTGTTACGGGCCCTCTGGCTGTGAGGAGATAGGTCCTGGGCAGGAGTGAGGGCAGAATTACTTTCCCAAGACAAGCCATTTGTCACCAGAAGGGAGGGACGGAGACCCAGTGGCAGGGCCGGAGCCAAGTTGGTACATGCGCAATTGGGGCTTTTTTTTTTAAGAGTTTATTTAGTTATTTGACAGAGAGAGAGCACAAGCAGGGGGAGGAGCAGAGGGAGAGGGAGAAGCAGACTCCCCGCTGAGGGGGGACCCTCCCCCCCATGGTGGGCTCGATCCCAGGACCCTGAGATGATACCTGAGCCGAAGGCAGACAGTTCCCTGACTGAACCCCCCACAGGCGCCCCCACAATCGGGACTTTTTGTTTAAAAGGTTAGGCTGGCTAAATTTTAAAGTGTGTGTTTGTATACCTGTCCTCCACGTCTTTCAGTACTTCAGTGACTTTGGCTAGGACCGAAACAGCCTTTTTACTTTCATTTTTGTCTTCATTTGGTTTAAAGTGAGCCCAGGAGAGGGGCTGTGCTCTGCAGCTGGCACAGGGCGGGGCCGGCACTTTTGGGATGGGGCACCGGCCTACAGCCTGCACTGCCCATCCGCGGGCCTCGGAGCGCTTTGCCCTCAACTTTACTTCATCCTGCCGCAGAAGAGCCGGAGTGAGGCAGTCGTGGAAGGGGTGAAAACAGATTTTACTCGGGACTACTACAGTAGGGGAAAAGGGACTTTGATCTAGGACTGTGCTCAACCCCGAATAAGGCAGGACAAGTGGGAATTTGTAGCCAGGGAGCAGGAAGGAGGTGGTGGATGAGAGAAACATCGAGGGTGATGGGGATGTTGGCTAACCTGCCCCCCCGGGAGACGACATCCAGAGAAGAGGAGGGATGAGGAGTTTGATCAGATATTGAGGGTGAGGAGATATCAAGGTGAGGGGTTCTGGTTAGGCTGACTTAGCAGGGGTCTTGCTAAAAATGGATTTTACAAGGAAGTGCACAGGGGGACCCACGAGAAGATTCAGGAGTCTGACTAAAGTTTGGTCAAGCCAAGAATCTTCATCAGTCCTCACGATAATCCAGTGAGGTACACATCATTATCCTCATTTTGCAGACAAGGAAACTGAGGCACAGAGCTGTAACATCTCTTGCCCAAAATCACATAACTGGTGCGTTAGCTCTCCAACCCAGGCCATTTGAATCAGAGCCCTCTTTCTTTCTTTTTTCTTCAAATTTCATTAATTATCATATGGTATATTATTAGTTTCAGAGGTAGAGTTCAGTGATTCATCAATCTTATGTTACACTTAGTGCTCAACTGCTCAATTATATCCCGTGCCTTCCTTAGTGTCCATCACCCAGTGATCACCCATCCCCTCACCCCCTCTCCTCCAGGAACCCTCAGTTGTTTCCTGTGATCAAGAGTCTCTTGTCGTTTGTCTCCCTCTCTGTTTTCGTTTCATTTATTTTTCCCTCCCCTACACTCCTCTGTTTTGTTTCTTAAATTTCATATACAAGTGAAATCATATAATTCTTTCTCCAATTGACTTATTTCACTTAGCATAATACCCTCTAGTTCTATCCACGTTGTTGCAAATGGCAAGATTTCATTTTTGATGGCTAAGTAATATTCCATTGTATGTCTATACCACATCTTCTTTATCCATTCATCTGTAGATGAACATCTGGGCTCCTTCCGTAGTGTGGCTGTTGTGGACATTGCTGCTATAAACATTGGGTGTACGTGCCCCTTTAGATCACTACATTTGTATCTTTGGGGTAAATAGCCAGTAGTGCAATTGCTGGGTCGTAGCATAGCTCTCTTTTCAACTGTTTGAGGAACCTCCATACTGTTTTCCAGAATGGCTGCACCAGCTTGTGGTCCCACCAGTAATGTGAGAGCAGACCCCAACCCCCTGGGCTGGACTGCCTCCTAAACCCCACTAACTGAGTGAGGTTGCAAACTCTGTCCCTGTCCCCAAGAATGCAGAGAAATGCTAGGCAGGGCCAGCTGTGGAGTGGGGGGGGTTCAAAGCCATCATCATGGGCCTCCAGGGACTAGGTGATCCCAGTTCACACTTGGGCTGCACCTTGTCCTGTGCCCTGCCACCAACCAGGCTGGGGTTCCTGGAGGGTAGATTGGCACAGGGCAGCTTTGCTAGATAAATGCCACATCCAATGCTTGTGGAGGGCTCTACTTTCTCTGTGTACTGTTCTGTATGCAATCCAATTTAATCAGCACAGTTGTCCCAGGTGGTGGATAGAAATCATTCCCTCCACTTATGAATGAGGAAATCAAGGCTGACAGAAGCCGCTGGGCTTGCACACGTCACATAACCGGTAAGAGAAGGCTAAACTGGAACACGAGATTTTTTTTCTTTCCACCCCAAAGTGCCCCCTCATCAGGTTAACTGCTTTATAAAGCATTCCCCCCACCCCCTCAAAAAAGAGCCCACTCTCTCATTTTCTTTCCATTTTCAAAGCACAGGGCCCCCTTGCAGATGGTCTTGAGCCGGAAATAGCACGGCACGAAGATGATTTCCTGGGGATTCAGCATTAACCGCTCATCTTGGGCTTATGCTTCCCGGAAAGGACTCCGGACTCCGCATCAGGATAATTGTTGCACTTTCATCCCCAAGGGCACTTTTACTTTATTTGTTTGTTTGTTTGTTTGACAAGAGAATATAAGCTGGCAGAGGGAGAAGGGGAAGCAGGTTCCTGCTGAGAAAGGAGTCCTACGTGGCTCAATCCCAGGCCCCCAGGATCAAAGGCAGATATTTGGGGCTCAATCCCAGGACCCCAGGATCAAAGATGGATGCTTAACAACTGAGCCACCCAGGGCACTTTTATATAAATGCAGAGCTGAAGGCTAAACTCTCACCGTTCCCACTAACAGTGCTCTTTGCAAAGTAAGGAAATGGGCCTTCCATCAGCTTCTGCTCCAACTCGGAGAGAGGCCAGTCCCGTCATCAAAAAGCCACCTCAGGGGCACCTGGGTGGCTCAGTGGGTTAAAGCCTCTGCCTTAGGCTCAGGTCATGATCCCAGTGTCCTCAGATCGAGCCCTGCATCGGGCTCTCTGCTCAGCGGGGAGCCTGCTTCCTCCTCTCTCTCTGCCTGCCTCTCTGCCTACTTGTGGTCTCCCTCTCTCTGTCAAATAAAGAAATAAAAAATCTTTTAAAAAAAAAGCCACCTTAGCTAAGGAACAAATGGGTGCAACAGAGCAGCACATCTCCCTGATCCTAACTGGCTTTTCCTTTTCAATTTCTCTTCTACTTAAGAACTTCTTCCGGGAAATGACCGACTGACGGTTCTGTCCTGTATCCGGGGACTTTCTCAGCATGTGCATCCAAGGCTTGGGGTGAGGACCAGCTGTCTGTCCGTCATAAGCTACACTGTTACCTCCCACAGAGCCTGACCGGAGCACTCACTGGGCACTCACAGCATGCTAGAGTAGTCCCTAAAGGATCTCACCACTGGAGTGGGTGGGGGGAGAGGGGACACACAGGAAGGATGCAAGAAAAACCAGTGCCTGAGGCTTGAGGGAGGCAGGAGGGGTTCTGGGAGGAGATGAGCCGTCCACCCAGCCCAGGAGGCCTCCTCAGTTCATTCAGGAAGAGTTCCCCAGGGCAAGCCTGACCCCAGGGGTCAGGCCCTGTGGATGGAGCACTGAAGATAAAATTTCCTGCCACCCTGGTGGGAAGAGACCATAAGGAGGAAGCCACAGAGATTTAGAAGCCGAGGGGGAGCCCCCAGGGAAATCTGGCAGAGCTAAGGGTTGGGGTAAGGAAGGGATTGTGATTTTAAACAGGATGGGATGCTTCAGTCACGGTCAAAAGGAGGAAGTCCTAAGATGTCTAGAGGAGACCTTGTGAGGGAGGGGGGCCGGGGAGGAAGGGAACAGAGATGGAAAGATCTGATCCAGGAACCTGCCAGGAGTTTCTGAGAAACACCTTTGGAGCACGGACTCTTTCTTGGTCAGGGGTTGTGATGGGGGAAGTGTCCTTTTTTTTTTTTTTTTTTAATTTTTAAGATTTATTTGACAGCGAGAAACACAGCAAGAGAGGGGACACAAGCAGAGGGAATGGTAGCGGGAGAAGCAGGCTTTCTGCAGAGCAGGGAGCCCGATGTGGGGCTTGATTCCAAGACCCTGGGATCTGACCTGGGCCAAAGGCAGACGCCCAACGACTGAGCCACCCAGGCACCCCGGAAGTGTCCTTTTTAAAAGCAGTTACTCTGGGCGGCAGTAGGGAAGAGCATCTGCGAACCTCGGCTCAGTTCTCTGGCGGTTACCAGCGCTGGAAGGATGACGTGCTGGGGGAGGGGGAAGGGCAAATGATGGGGTGATGGGGTTTTGGTATCTAGGTGGGGTTCGGTGGGGTGGAGTTTGGAGCCGAGGACCAGGAAAGAATTCTTGAGACTTATTTGGTGCAAAGTGGTGGTTTATTAAAGCACAGGGACAAGGCCCCTGGGCAGAAAGAGCTGCAGCCCCAGGGTTGGCTCCGGGTGGTTGATTATGTACCCTGTGGGTGGGGAAGGTAAGGAAAAGGGAGGTCTTCAAAAGGACTTTCATATGTTAAAGAGGACCTGCAAGATCCCAGGGCAGTTGGCAAGTTAAGGTTGTTCTTCCTTCTAGTAAGGCATTAACAGGTAGTGAGGAGCTTCCTGGAGGAACACTTTACCCACTTCAAGTATCTGCCAATGGGCTGCAGATTATAAGGACATTTAATTGTATCTACAGTCCCTTCTGGAAGCTAGGCCATTGATAATGATGCTTTGATCTTGTAAATTGCTAAGACTTTTGTAAACTGAGAGAAACTCCTGTCTTGCAGGATTGCGATCTCTATAAATTAACTATTAGTTTTTCCTTTAGGGCAGCCAGGAGTGCCTGAAGACTGTCATATATGGTCCATGGTGGGGGGGGGCGGGGAGTTGTGGGGTGTCAGCTTCTGCCTGTCCTCAGCCAGTCTTCTGCTCCCTCATCAAGGGGGTCCGAGTGGCCATCTTCTCTTCAAGGGATACCAGTGAAAGGTTAGGGGCAGAGGAGACTTGTGCTCAGTTGTTGGCTCTAAGGGATTACTCTGTATTAAGAAGTCTGTAGAGTCCAAGGGTGGAAGCCAGGAGACAGTTGGTACCACAGAGTTGATAAGCGTGTGCTTAATTTAAGAGAAACTACCAAACCAGTGTCGGAAGTGGTGGACATTTTGTCTTCTTGCTGGAAACGTGTGAGAGGGCACTTGTTCCACATTCCTGTCAATGCTTGGTCTTATCAGTCTTTTGGTCTTTTTTAATTTAGCCATTCGAGTGGGTGTATAGTATCTCATTGTGATTTTAATTTTTACTCCCTGGATGACTAACGATGTTGGGCATCTTTTCCTGTGTTTGTGGTAGGAAGTTGGCAGGGTGGTGGCGGGAGAGGTGATGAGAGGGGTCTCATTCTGGATACGGGGGGTCTGGAAAGAGCAGTGGGGTAATGCCCTCGAGATCGGGGAGGCAAGGGGCCCTAGCGCTGACTCCTTCCTGAGTCCTGTGGGGGAAGGAACCCCCGCCAGACCAACTGGATCTCTGCCGGAATTGTTTGTCCTTGTATCTGCTTCCCCTTTCTCTGAGGTGACAGAGTTGAGTGCAGGGTTCTCCAGAACAGAGACCGTCCTCCCCAGCCCCTTGTGCTGCTGCTGGAGGCCGCGGGACCGATTCTGGCCAATGAGATGCGGACGGAAGAGTTAGGGCAGCTCCCAGAGCAATGTGTAACGGACAGACGGCATGCACTCGCCACCCCTTCTTCCTCTCCTTGCCCTCTGGCCTTTGCTGGAACCGGAGGACCATAGTAGGTCACACCCTGAGATGGTAGATGGCAGATCTAGAAGAACCCTGAGCCCCCGGCTCCAGGAGGGCTCTGTCAGCCCCAGACTGCGCCTCTCAGCTTGAGTGAGGGAGGAAAATACATTTCTAGTCGGCTCCTTGCGGCTGCCCTCTCAGCCTAATC
This sequence comes from Procyon lotor, assembly GCA_028646535.1. Taxonomy (NCBI): domain Eukaryota; kingdom Metazoa; phylum Chordata; class Mammalia; order Carnivora; family Procyonidae; genus Procyon; species Procyon lotor. The sequence continues at coordinate 55,416,067 of CM053610.1, forward strand.
TGAACTGATAGGGCCGGCAAGCAAGTGTCTGCTCTCAGGAGCATCTTAGAGGCCGGGCTCCATAAACTTGACCTCCAGATGGGTAGGTAGGATTTAGAAAATCACAGGCCAAGATGGTGATCATTCTAGCCTGAGGCAAGATAAGAAGTAGCCTGGCCAGGGGGTGAGGTGCAAGTTCCTAGTGGGCTGGGGCTGTCAGCGGCTTTGATCACCAGGGAGGTGGGGGCTGGTGCTTCTGGGCCAAGAGATTGGCCCCCTGTGGAATGGCCCTGGTACCTCGGTGTTTAACTTGATCGTATCCGGTGACAGTTCAAACCCTCTTTCTTCATTCACAGGGGAATAGCCTGGCTTCACTTTTGTATAACCCCCCCAACCCCGGAGCTTATGAAAGGCCACTGCTGATTAGGGCACTGATAGGCCGGTGGGTCCGGCTCATTCCCTAAAGCGGTCTGACCAGCAGTCCTCACCTGCCATAGCAGCTCCTCTGGGTGTGTTCTTCTCATTCTCGCAGTCCCCCAGGCAACGAGCTGGCCAGGGCAGAAGCCTGGCTCCTCCCTTAGCATCTGCTCCGGCTTGGCCTGCTGGGCTCTCTCACTTGTTGAACAACCCCCTCTTCCCTCTGAGCAGAAGTCTCAGACTCTTACCTTTGCTCCGGGCCAGAGGATCCAGGAGCCAAGCGCAGTACCACCCAGCCGCTGAGCCGGGCTGGTATGCAGTGGAACTGCCCGAGGGGTCCTTACGCCTCCTCCTCCTTCCTGCCTCCCAGAAACCTCCCTGAGGTCAGTGATCTGAGATGCGGGACCAGAAGCTGCTGGAAAGCCCCCATCTCCAAGTCCAGAGAACATCTTTGCGCTCCCGGGCCAGCTGCTAAGGAAGTACAAGCTAGAAGTGTTCTTATTTTCATGTGACCCTCACTATGTCAGCATGTATGGCGGCTTTGTAGGGATATCCCTGGGAAAAGAAAGAGCTTTCACTTGAGAGTGTTCTACGTGCCTTGGACACTGGCCTGGGGCACCTGGGTGCCACTTCCTTTCACCGGGGAGCCATTGAGGGCCATCAGGGAGGAAGGAAGGAGGTGGAAATGAGGAGTGCTGCCTTCTACCCGGGACCTGGGAGTCCTGTGATCAGTATTGTTCCCAGCCTTTCTTCCGCCAAGGATGCCTCTAGAAGGCAAAGTGGACTTTTTTCTAGTAATCAGTTTGCTTCCAAGTTTGATTACGCAGAAGTCGTCGTAGTCACCAGTCTGAGCTTCTGCTGAGAGTGAGATGAGCAAGATTGTCACATAGATGATGTCGTTCCAGCTGAAAATGAAGGAATTAGGACTTGACTTAGCAGTAGAGCCTCATCTCAGGGAAATTCCTGAAATATTGTGAATAGCCCAGGAGCACACGTCCCCTCCACCCAACTCTTGCCCAGGCTCACCTGAGACCCAGTGCCTTGCCTCTAAGGAAAGCTTTTTGGAGGCCTTTGAGGCAGCGTTTTAGGCCTCACTCAGGGTGTCCTCAGGTCCTCCAACCATCTACAGTGCCTCAGGTGAATCCTGACCTGGAAGCTTGCATTCCTAGAAATTCCAGCAAGTTCTTCATACCCCCAGACATACTGACAGTGGGAAAAGCGGGTGTGTGTGAGGTTGGAGGCACAGAGAGCAGCTCAGGTTTCTTGAGGAGGCTAATTTATGACTAATTAAATCCAAAAAGATGTGGAACATCCTAGCGCTGGTTTACAATTCTCCTCACACCTTCAGATTACCCAGAGTGTTGTTTTTATGGGAAGAAGAGCAAAGCAGGCTCAAGATTTTCTCCTTCAGTGACAGAGTAAGGCTGCTTGGGTTTCAAGTCCCTGGCCCTCTCTTACTTGCTGTGTGACCTTGGGCACAGCACTCAACCTCTCGGAGCCTCATTTCCTTACCCGAAATACAGTTTTACGAAAATCAAACAAAAATCGCATAAAGCACCTAAGGTCTCTGACCTACAGTAAGCACTCAAACCATTGGTGGCTGTTACTATATGCTTATTACATATTATATTCTCTGTTTTTATTGTGCCCCTCCCCCGTCATCTCCAGAGTCTGGCCAGGAGCTCCCTCTACATGGAGACAGTGCCTTCCCCACCGGAGCTGGGGCTCCCATGGGGCTGAGGGGATATAGTCTCCTCCCTCTGTGCCAGCTCATCCCTAGGCCTCTCCTCCAGACCCAGCGCCAGACTCAGCTTGATGACGAAAAGGTCCAGAATATGCCACGGTAGGGGAAGAAAAATCACTTTTCCTCTACCCTTCTGAGTTCTTGGCTAAGGCCGCTGTAATAAGACAGACCGACAAGTGAAAAACAAACACACGTCTTCGCATGTAGGCCTCATGTGTACATGAGAGAGACCCAGGAAAAGATGAGTCACTCAAAGAGGCGGCTTTAGAATTCAGGATTAAGCACCTTCCAAACAGGGAAGGGGAGGGAGGAAAGCAGGCCGCGCTCGAGAGAGTGAATGATTTTTAGGGAAGATGAATGGCCCTGGGGGGAAGAGTCCTTGGGAGGCTAGGTCGTCTGTGGCGGGGCTTGTCTGGGTGTGGTGTGGGCTTTCAGTCTCTCCCGTGGGTGAGACCCGGCGGCCGGCGGCCGAGCTGAGCTGCGACAACGGATCTCCTCCTGGAGGATCTGTCGCGAAGCAGATTAGGGCAGTTCAGAGAAAGCCTCTCCCTGTCTGTGCCGGTTTTCAAGTGGGTACCACTCAGAAAATAATCAGTATACCAAAGTGGCGTATTTGGTGGTGGCAGATTCTGCTACCCTTCACCACAGTGGCATGAGGATTATTTTGAGCTGAAGACATTTGAGAATTAACAGCTGCAGGAAGGAGCTTTTTTTGAACTTCCTTTAGCTTCCTGAAAGCAGTCTCCCAAAAGAATTCAACTGTCACAAATCCCCTCTTCCAGGAGCTTCACAACAGGGAAGATTGACTTTTATCACCAAAGTTAAGAAGTCAGCACGAGTCAGCACAGGGATAGGAAATCATCTAAATAGACATTGTCATAAAATTATCAGTTCCCCCATTCATTCTCTGAAGGGCCCATTTATTTTTCCTAAAAGTCACTTCTTCCGGGGCGCCTGGGTGGCTCAGTCGTTAAGCGTTTTTCCTCAGCTCAGGTCATGATCCCAGAGTCCTGGGATCGAGCCCCACATCGGGCTCCCTGCTCAGCAGGAAGCCTGCTTCTCCCGCTACCATTCCCTCTGCTTATGTTCCCTCTCTCGCTGTGTTTCTCGCTGTCAAATTAAAAAAAAAAAAAAAAAGTCACTTCTTCCCTAGAAGTGCCCCCCACCCTCTATTAAGATGGTATATAAACCCCAGATTCTAACCACCTTCTTGAGTCCCATTTTTCTGTGAACTAATATAGGTAAATAAATAAAAAAAGATCTGTCTTTTTCTCTTGCTAGTATGTCTTCTGTCAGTTTAATTTTTAAGTTTCCAGTTACTGAACATAAGAGGGTAGGGGACAGGTTTTCCCCCCCTGACAATGAGTACTCAGTGACTGACTGGCGGAGAGCTTATTAATAGCCTCGAGGTTTCCCTCTGGGAAGCCTTGACCGTGGCAAACGGAAGAAGGCAGACTGCTCCAGCCGAGGGAAGCAGCCCAGGCAAAGGGCAGCGGGTGGCAAGACCTTTGCGGAGGGCATCTCCTCCCATCTGATGCTTCGTTTCCCGGGCTCAGAAATTCTTTTCCTGTGCACCCAGAGGTGATTGGTTTCTACAGATCATTGCACAGTAGCCAAACCATGAAGACTGGCGGGTGAGACCAGCACAAGGAAGACCGGGAGTCACCAGAGGTTGCTTAGTGAGCCCTGGACTCTGAGTAGGTGGACGGTGGTCAGTGATCATCACGGCTGGAGTCAGCAGATAGGCTGTTATGAGGCCACCGTGTCACACAGCCATTCCGGGACCACAGTCACCTGGACATGTGTCTGCTACAACCGTGAATTTCTGGGCACCACCCCGGACCTCGGAATGCACCGTCTCTGGCCTCGGCTCAGGGAGCAGTAGGTTTAGCAGAGTCTCTAGGTAATTCTTCTGGGGCTCAAAGTCTGAAGACCTCAGCCCCAGGGATACGTCCACAGAAAACTGATTGCTTTTGGGATTCTCTCGTCCCACACAGCGCTTCTGATCTGTGGATTACCTCTTTAGACGGGTTGATTCTTTCAATTAGGGTATTTTGGGAACCAGGGAGCTATTTGCAGGCAACTCTGTATATCTTTGCTCTGATCCAGTAAATAATTTATATTTTAGCGTCAGAGGTCAATTAGATTTAGCTGTATCTTGTGAGGCCATTAAAAACATCACTTCTCCTTTTAGTGAGAAAGCCTTCTAGTGCAAGGTTGCCCAGTGCTCCCTGCCCATGCGGTAGCGGGAAGCTCTCGGGTCACCCCTTGAAGACCTCCAGGGCTCCCTGTTCTGGGTGAAAGCTGTAAGCCGGTGCATTGTGTTTTGGTCTTTTGTTTTGCTAGGCCAGAGTTCACTCTGTCTATGCGCTTAGGGGCTCTCACCTGACTGCTGGAGGGTAGGTGTGAGCCTACTTACAGAGGGAGACTGGGGAGGGTGCACGTACTTCCGTCCGTGCCCACTGTGCTTATGGTATATGAACAGCGCCCCCTTTCCACTCACCTGCCAGTTTGGACAACAAATTCTAGGGTGGCCATTGCAGAAGCCCCTTGGGAAACAGAGAATGAAGATTCTGACCCCTTTCCTTTTGAAGATCAGTTTTCTTGAAATACCTGTGACCTGGGGTACGCTGAGATGAGAAGGTGACACGGGGGCCCCCAGAAGGGAATGAGGAGGCTGGACCAGGGACTCAGGCCTAACGCCGGTATGGAAAAGAGCTGTTTGGGGCATTGTGTGGCCCTGGGGCTATAGACCTCGCCTGGCCTCCCTCCCGTTCCCCCAGCTCTGTGTGCATATGTGTGTGTGACATGTTTCCACTTATTTGTTCATTCATTCAACATCAATGAATGATTGTTCATTCATCACGTTCACGGCACCGATCCTAAGCTAGGCTTTCATCTAGCTGTGGGATGAATACAGCAATGACAAATATACACCTTACCTTATTGGAGCTCAATTTCTAGCAAGGGGAGAAAGACCCTTAAAGCAATGGGGGGGGCGCCTGGGTGGCTCAGTGGTTAAGCGTCTGCCTTCGGCTCAGATCATGATCCTAGGGTCCTGGAATCGAGCCCCACATCAGGCTCCCTGCTCTGCAGGAAGCCTGCTTCTCCCGCTACCACTCCCTCTGCTTGTGTTCCCTCTCTCACTGTGTTTCTCTCTGTCAAATAAATAAAATCTTAAAAAAAAAAAAAAAGCAATAGGGCGCCTGGGTGGCTTAGTCGGTTAAGTGTCTGCTTTCCGCTCAGGTCATGATCCCAGAGTTCTGGGATCAAGGCCGGCATCGGGCTCCCTGCTCCATGGGGAGTCTGCTTCTCCTTCTGACCTTCTCCCCCTCGTGTTCTCTCTCTCTCAAAATAATTAATTATTTTTTTAAAAAAGGAATAAATAGGGGCACCTGTGTGGCTCAGTCAGTTAAGCATCTGCCTTTGCTCACATCATAATTCTGAGGTCCTGGGATCAGGTCCTGCATTGGGCTCCCTGCTGAATGGGGAGTCTGCTTCTCCCTCTCCCTCTGCACCTCCCCCCCCACTCATGCTTGCTTGCTCTCTCTCTTTTTCTCTCTCCCACTCTCTCTCAAATAGATAAATTCTTTTTTAAAAAAGGAATAAATAAAATAGTGCCACACGGCCTCACGTATGACTGAAGAAAGTGAGTCCGAGTAAAGGGGAGGAGCAGTTATTTCATATGCAGTGGTCAGGGAAGGCCTTACTGATAAAGTGACTTTGAGCAGAGACCCTGGGGAAGAGAAGGAGCAGCTGCGGGATACTCGGGGAAGAGCAGGGAAGAGCAGAAGGAACAGCAAGCACAGGCAGGATTGCTTAACACTTTCCCATAACTATATTTCAAATGAATGAATTCTATTTATATTTGTAGAGTTTCCTTTAGAAGAATCATGTGTTCCATTTTATGACATTGCTAAGGACATAAGGTTTACTTTTTTTTTTTAGATTTTATTTATTTATTTGGGAGAGAGAGAGTGAGAGCACAGGTAGGGGGAGGGGCAGAGGGAGAGAGAGAGATGAAGACTTTCCAGGACCCCAGGATCATGACCTGAGGTTAAGGCAGATGCTTAACCCACTGAGCCACCCAGGTGCCCAAAATGGTTTACTTTGAAAGAAAACCTACTTTTTTTTTTTAAGATTTTATTTATTTATTCGACAGAGAGGAGAGAGATCACAAGTAGGCAGAGAGGCAGGCGGGGGGGGGGGGGGGGGGGGGGGGGGGGAGGGCAGGCTCCCTGCTGAGCAGAGAGCTGATGCGGGGCTCGATCCCAGGACCCCGAAGGCAGAGGCTTCAACCCACTGAGCCACCCAGGGGCTCCAGAAAACCTATTTTCAAGTGGAAGAAGTAGAGTTGATTAAAATAAGTATACTCAGTGGTAATGGGGAAGGTGGAACACAGATGTGAAAACCACGGAGTACCAGAGTGAGACTCGGGAACGCTGGGGTGGATGGAAGTGTGTGCTGTCTTGCAAGGGTGACAGGGGTGGGGGCGGCGGGTTGTCTACTTCCGGGAAGGGCTTCCCAGACCTTCTATCCCGACACCACCCTGATGCACGGGAGATCCCGGATGAACGGCGTTGGCTAGGTCTGCCGAGTCCTGAGTCCTGTGTTCCGGCAGGTCTGAGAGCTGTGGCCAAGGCGGGCAGACTTGTGCGGAGAGCAAGCTAGGCACAGGCTTTCACACCCATATTGCTATCAATAGTCCCTTCAGGACAATCTAGGCTTTTCTTGCATGCATCTGAAAACTCATTACCCTGTTCCAAAGCTGCTTCCACATTTTTAGATATTTGTTACAGCAGCACCCCACTCTGTGTACCAAAATCTGTCTTAGTCAGCTCGGGCTGCCATAAGAAAATGCCGCGGACTGGGTGGCTTCAACAACAGGGATTTATTTTCTCCCAGTTCTGGAGGCTGGAAGTCCTAGATCAAGGTGTTAGCCAGTTCCATTCCTGGTGAGAGCTCCCTTCCTGGCTTGCAGATGGCCACCTTCTTGCTATGTCCTCACACGGCTTTTCCTTGGTGTGTGGGCAAGAAGGGATCTCTTCCTCTTCTAAGACCCCCAGTTCTATCAGGTTAGGGCCCCAACCTTCATTAACCTGAATCACCTCCGAAAAACTGCATCTCCAAATACAGTCACACTGGGGGGGGAGGGGGATAGGGCTGAAGCATGTAAGTTTTGGGGAGGACATCATTCAGTGCATCGCCTAAAAATTTGTAGGGATGATGCAGGGGTGACCTGGGAGCCAGAAACCCAGAAAAGCCCCTTCTTGGTTCTCCTCTCCTTCCCTTCACCTCTTTCATTAGCCTAGTATTTATGGAGTACATTGTGGGTACTTTCCTTGTTTGTATTGCTCCTCTTGGCTCAGGAAACTGCCTGGAATCTCTCTCTCTCTCTCTCTCTCTCTCTCTCTCTCACACACACACACACACACACACACACACACACACACACGCAAAGACCTGGTAGGAGTAACTTGAGAATTGAGCTGATCTCACTGTAAAAGCTGAATTGTGGGGGGCTGGCCCCTGGTGGGCCCCCGTCCACCACTCCTTGTCCTCTAGAGTCCTGTCCTCCGGAGCAGCATTCCCTGCCTGTGTCTGTCGTGCGTTCGTGCATTCCCTAGATCTTTATGTCAGCTGGGTACTGGGGGATCTAAAAATACTAGAAGATGCAGCCTTAGGAGCTCACAGCCACACCATTTGCCACCAGCAGTGCTGCCTGAGCAAGTGGGAGAGGAGCTCTGGTTTCCTGGACAGAGAATTGGGCCCCAGGATACAGGGACTGGGGGGGCGGACGTCCAGTTCAGCAGTGTTAACACCAGGACTTGGGAGACAAGTTTTTAATTCGAAGTGGATTGTTGGGGAGGAAGAATTTTCCTCTGCCCTTCAAGAGCTTTCTGGCAGGTCTGAGACCTAAATTGCCATAAGTTGAATTAACGGGAGAAAAAACAGTTTAATTACCCGGGCTTGGAGGCCCAATAATAAAACTGAGACCTAAAGAAATAAGCAAGGCAGACAGCTCTTATATGCTTCACACAAAGAAGCAAGTCAGTGGGGCGCTAACAGGACAAAGAAAACTTACGTTTAGGAGCTTCAGTTAGTAAGGAATTTTAAACAGAATCTGTGCTGGGCTAGTAAATTAGTAAAAAGTAACCAGGTTTGGATGTCTCTCTACTCCGGGTACAGGAAGGGTACCGTTCACGTGGGAGATTTATTTCCTGTTTCCTGGAGACAAGATGGGATGGGGGTCAGAACGTTCTTCTCACACTGGCTGTTTCTTAACTTTAAAATAACCAATATGCCAAAGTGGTACATTTTGGGGAGGTCTGTTCTGGGCCTCCATGGGGTCAAGGACTTCTGTTTATGAAGTAAAACTATAAAATTTGGATCTAGGGCCAGGCAGTGTTCTTAGACTTGGCCCCAAAGCATGATTCATAAATACTGATACACTGGACCTCATTAAAATGAAAAGGTTTTTCTCTGTGAAAGACCTTGTCAACAGAATGAAAAGACAAGTGACAGAGAGAAAATATTTGCAACCCATGTGCCCAACAAAGGGCAAATTTCTAGATACATAACTCTCAAAACCCAGTTTAAAAAAAAATACACAATCCAATTAGGAAATGAGCAAAAAGCATGAAGACACATTTCATGTAAGAGAGTGGACAGCAGTTATGCACGTGAGAAGAAGTTCAATATCGTCAGTCCTTAGGGACATGCATCCTAAAGCCACAGGGAGAGAGCATGCCTACCTTTCAGAATAGCCAATATAAAAATATAGCAGGAACAGCAAACACTGGGGAAGGTTAGGAGAAACCATATCACAGATACACTGCTGGGGGAAGTACAGAATGGTACCATCACTCTAGGGAAACAGTTTGGCAGTTTCTTATAAAATTAAATATGTAGGGCGCCTGGGTGGCTCAGTCGGTTAAGCGTCTGCCTTCAGCTCAGGTCATGATCCCAGGGGCCTGGGATCGAGCCCCATATTGGGCTCCCTGCTCAGCGGGGGGCCTACTTCTCCCTCTCCAGGTCCCCCTGCTTGTGTTCCCCCTCTCTCTGTCATAAAAAAAGATTTATGTCTTTAAAAAAATTTTTTTAAGAAAATTTTTCTTTAAAATTTTAAAATTTTTAAATCTAAATTTTAAAATAAAAAATTTTCTGTCTTTAAAAAATTAAATATGCAATAACCATACAACCCAGCATTTGAACTCTTGGGCATTTATTTAAAAGAAATCGAAACTTATGTTCACACAAAACCCTGTACTTTTTTAGAGCAGTTTTATTTGTAGTAGTCAAAAACTGTAAAGGATTTAGAGGATCTTTAAGATGTGAATGGTTGGGGCACTTGGGTGGCTCAGTGGGTTAAGCCTCTGACTTTGGCTCAGGTCATGATCTCAGGGTCCCGGGATCGAGCCCCGCATTGGGCTCTCCGCTCAGCGGGGAGTCTGCTTCCCCCCCTCTCTCTGCCTGCCTCTCTGCCTACTTGTGATCTCTCTCTGTCAAATAAATAAAATCTTAAAAAAAAAAAAAAAAAGATGTGAGTGGTTAGGGATGCCTGGGTGGCTCAGTCTCGGTTAAGCATCTGCTTTCCACTCGGGTCATGATCCCAGGGTTCTGGGAACAAGTCCCTTATCTCCTAAGCAGGGAGCCTGCTTCTCCCTCTCCCTCTGCCTGCTGCTCCCCCTGCTTGTGCACTCTCTCTCTCTGACAAATAAATAAACAAAATCTTTGAAAGAAAGAAAGAAAGGAGAGGAAAGGAGAGGAAAGGAAAGGAAAAAGATGTGAATGGTTAGGTAAACTGGTGTATCCACACCTTGGATAATACTGTGTGAGAAAAAGGAATATACTGTTGACACACACAGCAAGTTAAATGAATCTTCAGGGGGTGATGCCGATTGAAAAAGCCAGTCCCCAAAAGTTATGTCCTATCATCATTTATACGGCATTCTCAAAGTGCGAGTTACTAGTTCTCTAACCACTATTAGAGATTAGTGGTTACAGGAAGACAGGGATGTGGATGGGTGTGGGTGTGGCCGTAGAAGAGCAAGGAGCGGGGATCCTTGTGGTGGTGCAGCTATTCTGCCTCTTGACTGTATCGTGTCAATATCCTGTTTGTGGTGTTGTAGCCGAGTTTTACAAGGAGTTACTACTGGGGGACAATGGATGATGGGTACATGGGATTTCTCATGGGATCTCCATATTATTTCTTGCAGCTATACGTGGAACTATCTAAAAATGTGAAATTTCATTTTTAAAAAGTGATTCCAATGTCTTCTCTGTGTAGGGATATTGAAGCCACCTTGAAACTAGTCTTTTTTGTTCTGGGAAGTTGCTTGCTGGATTCCCTTTGTTATAGGGAAGTAAGACTTTGTAGGCCCTTCTTGTACTACTGGAAGATTGGCTGCCCTCTCCTTTTATATACAGAGCCTGGTGGTAAAGCCTTCTCCTTTCCAGAAGGAGTCCAAGGGCATTCTGGAATGCTAGGCCGTGGTACCCCCAATCCTACTGTCTGATATACCTTCTGAATATAGCTGCTAGACCAAGGTCCACTGGCAGCAAAGGACACCAAAGCTTCTGTGAGGTCTTGATAGGGGCCACAGGGACTGAGGCTGGAAGACCGCTTGAACCCAGACAAGTCTGTGTAGCAATAGAATTTGGGAGCGATGAACAATTACAGAGATTCTGTAATGCAGAGAGGTCAACCTGGGAAGCAGGGTGTGGGCACCACAGGCTGTGAGCCTGCAGCAGGGGCAAGCTCTGGGGTCTGCGCAGGACTGCCTTCAACAGTGATGCCCATCAGCACTTGTGATAATTTTTTTTTAAGATTTTATTTATTTATTTGACAGAGAGAAAGAGATCACAAGTAGGCAGAGAGGCAGGCAGAGAGAGAAGGAGAAGCAGGCTCCCCGCTGAGCAGAGAGCCTGATGCGGGGCTCGATCCCAGGACCCTGAGATAATGACCTGAGCCAAAGGCAGAGGCTTAAACCACTGAGCCACCCAGGTGCCCCAGCACTTGTAATAATTTGAGTCAGAAGCCTCTAGAGGTGAATAACGGATTTTCTGCTAATGAGGACAAGTGAGAGCTGGGAAGAGAGATTTGAAAAATCAGAGAGATTGTTGGGGAATAAAATTTTTCTTTACCCTTCAAGGTTCTTTTGGCTGGTCTAAGAATTTGAACGGAGAGGAGACAGGTTAACAGGAAAACATCAAATTTAATTACATACATACTGGGGCTCCCTAAGGATACAAGGCCCACGGGCAGTCAGGCAATTGTCTGCCATCCAGAGCTAAGGAGAAGGGACTAGGGGTCTGGGTCTTGAAAAGGAAGGAACGTAATTCACAGAAGATGAAAAAGAATAAATGTCTGGTGAACAAATGTTTGCTGTTCCACCCAGAAACAGTGGGGCCTGGAGCAGAACTGTAACAGACTTTGCTGGGTTCCTCCCTGTCTACCACCCCGACTCATATACTGTTTGCGTAGTTATCTACATAAGCAGGTCCTCCATCTAAATCCTTTTAGGTAGTTAAGGGGAAGGTCAAAGTTTCCACCTGAGCCTTCTCTTTCTAAAAAATAATCAGCCTGGGGACACCTGGGTGGCTCAATTTGTTAAGCTTCTGCCTTCTACTCAGGTCATGATCCCAGGGTCCTGAGATGGAGCCCCACATTGGGCTCCTTGCTCAGTGAGGAGCCTGTTTCTCCCTCTGCCTGCCTCTCCCCCTGCTTGTGGTCTCTCTCTCTCTCTGGCAAATAAATAAGTAAAATCTTAAAAAAAAAATCAGCGAAAGGGCACCTAGGTGACTCAGTTAGTTAAGGGGCTGGCTCTTGGTTTCAACTCAGGTTGTGATCTCAGGGTCGTGGGATCTGCATTGGGCTACATGTGCAGCAGGGAATCTGCTGGGGGATTCTTTCTCCCTTTCTCTCTCTGGCCTTCTCTCCATGTTCATGTACGTTTTCTCTCTTAAATAAACAAATCTCTTTTTTTTTTAAATAAATAAATCTTTTTTAAAAAATAGCCTGAAATATTCCACATGCCAAAGGGACACATTCTATGGGAAATTTTGCTCCCCTACAAGATCAAAGAGATGTAGTTGTATCAGAGCCCCCACTCACAGAACTGAATCCTGTCCGTTCAGGAGTCTGAAGTACAAGGGACAGTATCCCCTCCCCACAGCCCAGGGTTCAGCAGCTCTGGAAAATTGCGACTGACTATAAGCAGTCTCAAAGCAGAAGCCTCTCTTCACTTCTTGACCATCTCTGGAGTGTTGTCTCTGCCTGTCATTTTCTCCCTCCTGCCATCCCGTCCAGAACTCCAGGTGGATTCTCTGCAGGAGCAGACACGGCTCTGGACTGGCATGGAATGGTGCTGGTGCTGGACCACAGTCTGCCACGTCTGCTGCCCCAAACATGAGTCATCTTAGGTCTTTGCCTTTGGAACAGTGAGGGAAGCCCTTCTAGACACCGGTAGCTGCGTTCTAAACAGGCGAGGCATATTAGGCCTCACAGGACAGATACCCCATCTGAATGAGGAGTGCGTGGGGCTATCAATCTCACAGGCATTTGGGGACTAGAAAACAGGCAGTGGGAAAGCCCCCCGGGGCCCAGACTGGGCCTTCCCTGCCACCTCCTAGGGAGCCTCCCTCCCGCCCTCCATTCTGCTCCCACATAGTTCCTCTGCTCCTCCATGGCCTCACCTGGTATGTGACTCGGTCTTACCACGGACTGAGTGGGAGCAGCCCCAAGGGAGAGGCACAAGCTGGGTGGTCACCCGGAAGCCTTCCTTCTGCCACGGGAAGCTTGTGTCCACAGGCAGAGTCTCTTTCTCGGACCAGTCATCTGGGTCCTGGGCAGGTCCTGGCAGGCTCCTGTGTGCGTTTTGAGGGAACCTCACGGAGTTTTTCCACTTCCCTGTTCCAGAAATTCTGCAGAAGAAATTAGAATTTCTTTTGTGTGAAGCCCTCTCCAGACGAGGCCTTGGTGCTGGGGAGGGAGATGGACAGACTCTAGCATAGCCCTCTAGGACGCTAATCCCTGAAAAAGGCAAGACAGGGCGGTTTGTGAGAAGCCACAGAAGAGAAATCTCCCTCTGGAACCGTGGGTGTTGAAGGGAGGAGAAATGACAAGTGTTTCAGCTGATGAGCACCATCTGAGTGGTGGGCCGTGCAAGAGCCGTGGGCCCTGCCGGGGGAGGTCAGGCTAAGTCGAGTTCCCCAGAGAAGACAGTGATGGGGTAGACCTGGATCTGCCTGTGGAGAAAGGGGCGTGCAGAAGAGAGAATGACCCCAAAGGTGTTGAACACTCGGCTTCAACACCAAGACTTTGAGTCTTCCCAGTGTCAAAGCAATTCTCAAAACTTTAGATTCAAAAACAAGATTCGTTCAGGTATTATAGGGACATCAGGCTAAAGATTTCATTCAACTTTTTAATTAATGAGGGAAGAAGTGAGCTGGTTAGGCTGAGGAAAAGAACATTCCAGAGGTCGAGGCAGGCAAAGTAGAGAGGGGAAGGTGGTGGGTGTGGCTACAAAAAAGCAAGATGAGGGATTTTGTGCTGATGGATTTATTCTGCATCAATGTCAGTATCTTGGTGGTGATAGTGCATTCTGGTTTTACAAGATGTTACCATTGGGAGAAACTGGGGAAAGAGTGTGCGGAGTCCCTGTTATTTCTTACAATTGCATGTGAATCTACAGTTGTCTCAAAATATGAAGTTGCATATTTATAGACAGTTTAATAAAGGTCAGGATAAGATTGCTGCATTATATATAAAAATAGGTTAATGGTCCATAGGGCAATAGATGGTAACGATTGTGGTTATCCTTTCTCCCATATAAAAATCATATGCATTTTCAGATCAACGTGCCAACTTCACAGAACATGAGCCCTTAATTAATAGTAATTAGCAAAACCAAACAACGGTACATTCTTTTTAAAAATTAATCTTTAGGGGGCACCTGGGTGGCTCAGTGGATTAAAGCCTCTGCCTTCGGCTCGGGTCATGATCTCAGGGTCCTGGGATGGAGCCCCACATCGGGCTCTCTGCTCAGCGGGGAGCCTGCTTCCCCTTCTCTCTCTGCCTGCCTCTCTGCCTCCTTGTGATCTCTCTGTCTCTGTCAAATAAATAAATAAAATCTTTAAAAAAGAAATTTAACCCTTGGGCGTGCCTGGCTGCTCAATCCGCACAGCGTGCAACATTGATATTGGTGTTGTGGGTTTAAACTCCATGTTGGGTGTAGAGATGACTTAAAAAATATTAAAAAAAAAAAAATAATAATAATCTTTTTTTAAAAGATTGTATTTACTTGGGGCACCTGGGCGACTCAGTCTGTTGAGCATCTGCCTTCAGCTCAGGTCACGGTCCCAGGTTCCTGGGATCGAGTTCCTGCGTGCGGCTCCTCGTGCAGTGGAGAATCTGCCTCTCCCTTTCCTCCCTGCTCATGCTCTCTCTCGCCATCTCTGTTGCTAGCTCTATCTCTCTCTGTCTCAAATAAATAAAGTCTTTTAAAAAATATTTATTTATTTGAGAGAGCATGAGCAGGGAGAGTGGCAGAGGGAGAAGCAGACTCCCTGCTGAGCAGGGAGCCCCAACTTCATTCCAGGACCCTGGGATCATGACCTGAGTGAGCCAAAGGCAGACGCTTAACCGACTGAGCCACCCAGGCAGCCCAAAAATAATTAATCTTTAAAGGAGCATATAATCATAAGGGAAGAAAAACTTTTACTCTACCCTCTTTGGTTTAGTCACTGGGGGCCTGTGAATTTAACTTGCAAATGACAGATTGGGAAGAAAAAAGCATTTTTATTCATGTACAAATGTGGGATTTCATAGAAAAATGTGACTCAAAGAGGTGGTTAGAATTTGGGGCTTATATGCCATCCTAATAGGAGAAGGGATGCGGAGAAAGGGCCTTTATGAAGAAACAAATGACTTTTAGGAAAGATAAATGGGCCCTCAGGAGAACAGAGAGGAGACAGATGAGATCTATTTGTGACAATGTCTATTTAGGTGATTTCTTGTCCCTGATTGCAAACTCCTAAAGGAGAGGATTTATGGCAGTTGATTTTTAGGGGGAGGCTCTGCTTTTAGGCAGATAAGAGGAGCTCAGAAAACACACACACAAAACTTATAATGACATATTCTAAATCCCTTCACAGTCATCTTCTTGGCTTTGTTACGGGTTCCAAATATGTATTTTAACACCAAGTACGCTTAGAGTCCCTGCAGTTCCAGCCTTCTGGGACTACCCACCCCGCTCACGTTGCCTAGTTATTATGGGCCCACCCCTGCTCCTCGAGGTGTTCCACACTCTGCTCCCACCTCCAGTCGCCATAGCCCCTGGCTTCTCACCCTGTTGTCTTCGTCCACCGGTGACCCTCCTCAGTTGAAGTCTGATGGTGCAGCCGGGTACCCGTAGTCCCTCTCTGCGCACCTTGTATGCTCGGGGGAGAGGAACTGACACACTTTCCACTTACTCTCTCAAAGGAAAGGTAGTACCAATGCAGCCAAATATCATGGCATTGCTCAGGTTCCATGGAGACTGTCATTACACAGAAATCTTTCCCTCATTCCACCCCAGCCCTCTCTTTCTTCTTTCTCAGCTGGTTCAGGACAGGGCACCGGGTTCTCCGTGCTGCCCTGCGGGACTCTGGGCGTCCTCCTCACTTCTTCCCAGGCTTGCCCACTCACAGTCGGCTCTGGCATCCGTGCCAGTGCCAGCATGATGCCCTCTGGGGTAGAGCAGCAAAGACCCAGCCTTGGGATCAAAGACAATCTGTTAGGGAACTTAATGTGTCCAGTAACTGATGCCTCTATTTTTATTAGAAAAAACTTGCTCGAGAGTGGGGAAGGTAACCGCACTGTCTCCATCTCATTTCTGAGATTCTGAGATTACAGCTGAAGTTTTTCGTCCTCGGCATCCCTGGTACCCAGAAGGTCTCAGCTGCACCGTATCTGACCCTCTCCGACTGTGGAAGGAGGAGAAGGCCCCATGGGATGCCCAAGGCTGGCCTCTTGCTGGCTGAGTCCTGAGCCACTCCGCACTCAGGAACTCAGAAGTACAACTTTCTGTGGCGCCTGGGTGGCTCAGTGGGTTAAAGCCTCTGCCTTCGGCTCAGGTCATGATCTCAGGGTCCTGGGATGGAGCCCTGCATGGGGCTCTCTGCTCAGCAGGGAGCCTGCTTCCCCCTCTCTCTCCCTGCTTGTGATCTCTCTCTCTCTCTGTCAAATAAATAAATAAAATCTTAAAAAAAAAAAAAAGAAGTACAACCTTCTGCCTAGATTTTGCTCAGGGCCTGATAAACAGTAGGTGCTCATTGAAGAATGGAGGTGCTGATTCAAGATTGTCTTCCCAGTTAGGTCTCTCAGCATCCACCCTTTACATAGTCCCCCCTCAATAAATCACCACGCTCTTTTGCAAGTTCTGTTGCTTATAAAATGTTCGGGAAAATATATGTGTTTCTTGATTATGATGATGGTGAGAGGAGGAAAAAGTTTTCCTTGAATATTCATAGGGTTACTGGGTCTAAAAATTTAACTAACAAAGACAAACAAAAAAATGTATTTAGGGGTGCCTGGGTGGCTCAGTGGGTTCAAGCCTCTGCCTTCGGCTCAGGTCATGATCTCAGGGTCCTGGGATCGAGCCCCGCATCAGGCTCTCTGCTCAGCGGGGAGCCTGCTTCTCCCTCTCTCTCTCTGCCTGCCTCTCTGCCTACTTGTGATCTCTCTCTCTGTTAAATAAATAAATAAAAATCTTTTTAAAAAATGTATTTAATAGAAATTTTATGACACAGGAGACTTCATAAGGAAATGAAGACCCAAAATACAGACCTGAGGGTTTTTCTGCTAGGTTTGAGGAAGAGTGGGCAGTCATGGGGGAAACTTAACGAGGCCTGTGTGTTAGGATTTTTCTTGCCATCTCTTTGTTTTCGGAGGCAAGTATGCCCCTTTCCCCCAATATAAGGAAGACACTCCTCACATGAGGGTTTTATGACCCATTTCAGGGGAGAAAGGTGCCATTTTTGCACTCTTACAGCTTAAAGTATCAGATATGTCAAGGTGCCATATAGAACCCAAGCAATGGCTTCCATATGTAGGAAACTTACCAATTTGAACACTTCAAATATATTTAGGTTATTGTATGTCAGGTATACTTCAACAAAGCTGTTTGTTTTAAGATTTTATTTATTTATTTGACAGAGAGAGCGAGCGAGCCCAAGCAGGGGAAGCAGCAGAGGGAGAGGGAGAAGCAGACTCTCCGCTGAGCAAATGGACGCCGCCCATTTAAATACTGTCCTACACCCCATCCCATTGTTTTCCTGCTTTTCTCTATTAAGTATTTTTACTTTTATGGGTATAGTGGATGGTATAAAATTTTATGTATATGATATAAATTTTACTTGACATGATAAAATTTGTCAGTCTTACTGAAAAAGCATAATTTTCAAAAAGTTAAAAACATTAATCTCATGCAAATAAAAAAGTAAGCAAATGTCAGATATTTATTTGACTTAAGAGGCAACCAGCAAGATGGTGAGGCTCGTTCAACGAGAATTAGAGAGAGGTACCTGGGTGGCTCAGTCAGTGAAGTGTCTGCCTTCGGCTCAGGTCATGATCCTGGGGTCCTGGGATCCAGCCCCGCATCAGCTCCCTGCTCAGTGGGGAGTCTGTTTTCCTCTCTCTTCTTCCCTCTCCACCCCCCACGCTTTCTCTCTCTCTCTCTTGCCCTGCACTTTCTCTCAAATAAATAAATAAAATCTAAAAAAAAAAAAAAAGCAAAGCAGAATTGGAGAAAGTGAAGTCTTTAGAGTGGTGGAGATAAAGAATGTTTGCAAAACTTGCTAATTTAGATACCAAACTAGTTAATATCCACCATTCAGAGAGGCACCTGGGTGGCTCCGTTGGTTAAGCAGCTGTCTTCAGCTCGGGTCATGATCCCAGGGTCCTGGGGTTGAGCTCCACATGGGTCTCTCTGCTCAGCAGAGAGTCTGTTTCTCCCTCTCCCTCTGCTGCTTCCCCTGCTTGTGCTCGCTCGCTCTGTCAAATAAATAAATAAATAAATAAAATCTTTAAAATCATCATCATTATCATCATCATAAGCAGAATATCCTACATTCAGCTAGCGTGATTCAAAAAGAGAAAATAGTAATGATCCTTTTTCCTTAGTTCCAGGCTTTCAGAGCATTTTTCTTAACATGACTTTGGTCACCTAAAAGATTTGTTTCTTTCTTTCTTTTTTTTTACTTAGAAGATTTTATTTATTTTAAAGAAAGAGTGAGCATCAGTGGGGAGGTGCAGAGGGAGAGAGGGAGAATCAGAATCCCCACTGAGCGGGGAGCCCGATGCGGGGCTTGATTCTATGACCCCGGGATCATGACCTGAGCCAAAGGCAGCCGCTTAAACACCTAAGCCACCCCAGCGCTCTGTTTCTTTGTTGTTATTTTGTTTTATTTTAAAATTTTATTGATCTACCCCAAAACTTTGAAACTGCTGGCTTTGGGAAATCCTTTGGGGTTTTTTGTTTGTTTGGTTTGTTGTTTTGTTGTTGTTGTTTTTATACAACGGCTAATTTAAGAAAGATTACAGTGTTTACAGAGGCATTTTGCACTCATTCAATACAAAAATAACTTTACTGTATCCCTTGAAAACAATGTAGGTTCTTAAAACTTTGTTAACCTACTTTTTGGGATAGAAAGAGATGAATGAGAAAATGAGGCTGCTTCTAGCAGCTGAGTCTTTT
>CM053610.1:55435445-55461504 GCA_028646535.1 Procyon lotor
AAAAAAAAAAAATGCATCCAGCAGAGTGCCTGAGACGTAATGGGTCTCAGGGAATGTTATTCATTGTATTATAATTGTCCCGCAAAACTCAGAGCTCCTTCAAGGCAAGGTCCATGGTTTTGGTCCCAATGGTGCTAGCTTCCTAAAGAGGGTTTGGCACATAGCAGGTGCTCAATAAATATTTGATGAGTGAATGAATGACTCATGGGAAACCAGGGACAGATGGAGTCTTAACAACACATTTTAGAGAGAAGAGAAAGGATAATCTCTTTGATTAAAAACAAAAACAAAAACCAAAAACCAAAAAAATCCCACTTGAGCTCAAGGCTCTCATTCCCACCCTGAAATCTAGGCCACAGCCCTGTCTTGAAGCTAAAGGAAGGCTGCTCCCCACCCATTCTACCTGAGGAAGCCCCATGAGTGGGTAATCTCTGATTCTCAATGATACTTTGACCTCAGTGCATTATTCTGATGTTATTTTGATTACCAAAGGCTTTAACTGCTTCTCTGTCTTTTTGGGAGCCTTCCCACTCCTGCAGTTGGTCATATGGAGATTGGTGTCAGTGTTTACAATCTGACTCAGTAGTTTTCAAAGCTGCCATGATCCTTCAAGTTCAAGAGAAACAACAGCCGGGCATGATGTCTCTTTAGCCTGCGTCTTTGACCTTGACAGAGCCCGCCTTACAGAGGAGGGGAAGTTGGGAAGCTGGCAGCTGCCAGAGCATCCTATCCCAGGCCCTGCCCCAGTGCCCTGTCCCAGGCCCACCACCCAAGAATCCATCTTTCTTGTAAACCCTCCCAAGAAGGAGATGCAATTCTACACGTTCAAGCCAAGAGACCACTGGTCCTGCTGATTCTCTCTTCTAAAAGCCTCTGGAATCAGTGCTGCCTCAATAGCCCTTTTGCATTTGCCATATTTCAGAGTCTTACAACTTTTCCATCAAGCTACAGCTTCTAACCCAGTCTTCCTTGGCTCCACCCCAATCCCTGAGGCCAGTGCCATGGCCCAAGTTGCTTTTCAATTTGCAACCATCCAAGGACTTCCTATTGCCTACAGGTTAATGGACAATGGCCACAACCCTTCATGTGGCCTCCACAGCCCTTCACTGAGCTCTTCACTGGGGCCGGCTTTGTCTCTTACGTCTCCTGCCTGTGCTGCCTAGAGCCTCTGTGCTGTCCAGGATGGGAGCCACCGCCTGCATGCAGCTCTTTAAATTTTAATTAAAATGAAATAAGATAAAAAATGTAGCTCCCCAGTTGCACTGTCCACATTTCAAGTGCTTAATCACTAGAGCTTTCATAATGGACAACATAGAGATAGAACATTTCCATCAACACAGAGAGTTTTGCTGGACACTCCTGTAGGAAAACCCAAAGGTTGGTGTTTCTCTGCATGCATCATGCTGTTCCCCTATGTGAGGGCTCTGCTCATGCCTCGGCTCAAAAGAGCCTTCCTCTGCCTTTTCCACCTGGGTGATGCTTAAGCACTCAACTTGGCAGGCATCTCCAAGATGATGGAGTTTGAAGTCCCAGGCTGGGGTGAGTGCTAGGCTTCTGGGTTCTAATAGCTTTCTCACATTAGCTAAGCTCTATCTAACGCTTACCATATGCCAAGCTGTCTGTCTTCTCCATGAAACTGTGAGTTCCTCCAGGGCAAGAACTATGTCTTCCTGGACCCTGTGTCCCCAGTGTCTGGCATAAAGCAGGTGTTGGTTAGCGTTGGTTGAACTCATGTGAATGGAATTCTCAGAAGCGCATGAGCACAGGGCAATATTTACCTGTGTGGCAGTGAAGACTCTCAGGTAGAGAGAAAGTAGTCAGAGGAGAGAGGATTGGGGCGCCTGGGTGGCTCAGTGGGTTAAAGCCTCTGCCTTCAGCTCAGGTCATGATCTCAGGGTCCTGATCGAGTCCCATGTTGGGCTCTCTGCTCAGCAGGGAGCCTGCTTCCCCCTCTCTCTCTGCCTGCCTCTCTACATACCTGTGATCTCTCTCTCAAATAGATAAATAAAATCTTAAAAAAAAAAAAAGAGGAAAGAGGATTTAATGGTTCAGGAATTAGGAAGCTCAGGGGTGGTTCTTGCTTCCTGCATGACTGGACCCAGAGACTCAGAATTTGTTATCTGGGCCCTGGCCTCGTCTTTCCACTCTGTTGATTCTGCTCTCTGGGCGAGATGAGCACCCATGGTCTTGGTTCTAAATATCCCCAATTTTGTAACCTCCGTGAAGAGAGAAACTCTCTCCCAGCGTGTATCTAGCAGTCCCCAGGAAGATGCTATTTGGCCTTGCCTGGGTCATGCGCCCTCCCTGAATGAGTGATGGCAGCCCACAGGGAGGAGTCCTTGGCTCTGTGACCCTCTTGTGTCTGTTCCTGGGGGGGGGGGGTGTGATCAGTAAATGTCATCATGAATGACAGCTCCCCAGGCCATTTGGAAAAGGAAGGCATCACCCAAAGAAACCAGAATGGGTTGGAGAAATGCTGAGAGACAGGAGGGTCAGCTGGCCGGGCTGCTTGCTCTGTGAGCTGGGTGATTTCCCCACCTCCGCTTTCCCCAGGTGGGCCAGAGCCTCAGGGGGGTCCAGTCACCCTCGGGTTTTAAGTCGCCAATGAGCAAGCAGCAAAGGGTCTGGAATTTGGAAGGTTTCTCTGGCCTGGAAATACATACTTGATGGAGCTTGTAAGACGGCCAGTCATATTCTTGAAAGATCCCGCATAGAGTTTGCCAACTCTGGTCAGTGCTCCATAATGGGAAAGAGAATTTTTCTCCACCCTTCAAGATTCTTTTGGCTGATTTAAGAATTAAACTGACAGGAGACAAGTCGACAGGAGAAAATAAAATTTATTTACATATAGTACGCATGAGGGCTCCCTGAGGATATGAGGCCCACGGGCTGTCAGGCAGTTGAGACTTATCTGCCATCCAGAGGTAAGTGGGGGGGGTGGATGGAGGTCTGGGATTCGAAAGGGAAGGAAGACAATTCACAGAAGATGAAAATGAATAAATGTCCGGTAAGCAAATGTTTGCTGTGCCACCCAGAAACAATGGGCCACAAAGAGGAACCGTAACAGACTTTGCTGGGTTCCTCCCTGTCTGCCACCCCAGCTCATATACTCTAGTCATCTATGTGACAGCTCCTTTCCTGGAGCAGGTCCTCCATCTAAATCTTTTAGGCCGGGGTGGTGGGGGGGGGAGGCAAAAAGAAAAACTTCTTAAATCTTCTGTTTTTTAAAAATAATCAGCCTAAAATAATTTATATGCCAAAAAGACATTTTGGAGTTGCAAATTTTGCTCCCCTATACCCACAAGCTGTTGCAACCTCCTTTCCTCCTTCCTTTTAAAAAATTAAGGTATAATTTACATACAGTAAAATTCACCCTTTTTGGGTTTAGTATCGTGAGCTTTGACTATAGTCATTCATCACAATCAAAATATAGAACAGTTCCTTCAGCCACAAAAAAATACCATGTCCCTTTGTGGTCAACCTTTCCCCCAACCCAGCCCTGGCAACTGTTGATCTGTTTTGCGTCCCTATAGTTTTGCCTTTTCCCAAATGTCATATAAATGGAAACATACAGTATGTCGCCTTGAGTCTGGCTTCTTTCACTTAGCATAAGGCAATTAAGATTCATCCATGCTTTTCCAAACATCAAGAGTTCATTCCTTTTTATTGCTGAATAACATTTTTGTTGTATGGATGCATCACCTCTTACTTGTCTATGCTCTATTAGAGGGGTATTTGGATTTCTAGTTTCTGGCAATTATGAATACAACGGCTATAAGCAGATTCTCATTTCTCTTGGGTAAAAAGCTAGGTGTGTGTTTTCTGGGTTGTATGGTAAATGTTTAACTTTATACAAAACTGCCAAACTGTTTTTCTGAAAAGGCTGTGTCATTTTGCATTCCTACCAGCAATGTTCAAGCATTCTGTTGCTTTGCATTCTCTTTGGAGCTTGGGTTTTTAGTTTTCGCCATTCTAATTGAGGTGTAGTGGATCTCACTGTGGTTTAAATTTGCATGTCCCTGATGACTAAGAATGTTGAACCTTTTTGCATGTGCTTTTTTGTCATCCATATATTGGCTTTGAGGAAGTGTCTGTTCAAACACTATACCCATTTTTTTTTTTTTAGATTTTATTTATTTATTTGACAGAGAGAGAGATCACAAGCAGGCAGAGAGGCAGGCAGAGAGAGGAGGGAAGCAGGCTCCCTGCTGAGCAGAGAGCCCGATGCGGGGCTGCATCCCAGGACCCTGGGATCATGACCTGAGCCGAAGGCAGAGGCTTAACCAACCCACTGAACCACCCAGGCGCCCCACTATACTCATTTTTCAAAGTTAAATTCGTTTTTTATTATTGAATTTTGTGAGTTCTCTGTATATTCTGGATTCCTTTATCAGATTTTGCATTTTGCAAACAATCTTTCCCAGTTCGTGGCTTGTCTTTTCAGTCTTTTAACAGTATCTTTAGAATAAAAGAAATTCTAAATTTTGATGAAACCCAGGTTCTTAACTTTTTCCTTTTAAGGATTATGCTTTTCGCATGTTATCTCTGAAATCTCAGAGTAACTCAAAGCCTCAGTGTTTCCCCCTAGAAGTTTTATATTGATGCCTATGTCCATGATCTGTTCGAGCTCATTTTTTATAGGATACCAAGTATGAATCAAGGCTCTTTTTTTTTTTTTTTTGCATATGGATATCTAATTGTTCCAGTGCTATTCTTTGAAAAGCCTACACTGTTCCCATTGAATTACCTTTGCATCTTTGTCAAAAATCAATTGACCATATGAATGTGGATCTCCTCCTAGACTCTCTTGTATTCTGCTGATTTACATGGGTCTCCTCCTTCTGATACCACACTGTCTTAACTCCTATAGCTTGTGATAAAAATTGGAAATCAGGTGCCATGGTCTCTCCAGGATTGTTCTTTTTTTTTTTTTTTAAAGATTTTATTTATTTATTTGACAGAGAGAGAGATCACAAGTAGGCAGAGAGGCAGGCAGAGGGAGAGGGGGAAGCAGGCTCCCTGCTGAGCAGAGAGCCCGATATGGGGCCCGATCGAGAGCCCGATATGGGGCCCGATCCCAGGACCCTGAGATCATGACCTGAGCCGAAGGCAGAGGCTTTAACCCACTGAGCCACCCAGGCGCCCCTCCAGGATTGTTCTTGTTCAAAATATTGTCTATCCTGGTTCTTTTGTTTTTTCCTATACATCTTAGAATCCACCTGCAGATCCCACCTTTGTCTGCAGAACTCCTAGGCTTACAGGTGCTGCCCTATCGGAAGCCACACCACTGTTCATGATTTATCAAGAGGTGGTTCTAGTGTAAGGGAGACAGTCCGAACAAGACTCCGGGACTCAAATCCTAGCTCCAAGTCTCACTAGAACTTGGGAAACATGCCTGACCTCCCTGTGCCTCAATTTCCTGTTCTGTAAAGTGAAGGAAATGATAAGACCTATTTCACGGTTGTGAGGACAGCAATAGCATGTGGAAAACAGAATAGTACTTGGCACATAGGAAGCCCTTGATAAATGTTCTCTGTTAACTGTAGTAGCTTTACATACTTCAATCTTTCCCCTTCTCTCCACGCTCACGCTAACATTCCACAACTGCTGAACTACGGAACTTTTTTTTTTCCAGGACAGTGTCTCAGGTTTTTAAGCTATTTATTTGTTTGTTTGTTTGTTTTATTTTTTTTTTAAGGATTTTGTTTATTTGACAGAGAGAGAGAGAGATCACAAGTCGGCAGAGAGGCAGGCAGAGGGAGAGGGGAAAGCAGGCTCCCTGTTGAGCAGAGAGCCCGATGTGGGGCTCGATCCCAGGACCCTGAGATCATGACCTCAGCCAAAGGCAGAGGCTTAACCCACTGAACCACCCAGGCGCCCCGATTTTTAAGCTATTTAATGGCCAGTTTATCACATGGCTATGGCCCTCCTGGAAGTTGAGTGTGCTGCTATTCTTTGCTGTTTCACCCGAGATGAGCTCCCTCTCATTATGACATTTTGTAGAAAAGAGGCTTTGTGAGCCATATGATTTGGCTGGTAATGGCTCTGCCCGCTGTGTCCCACAGCACCGAGACTGGAGGCTGAGCCACAGTCACGGACCCTGCACAACAAGCAAGCAAGGCCTGTGCCTCTCCTGTTGGACTGCGCCCGTCCTTTCTCCGCTGGCCTGGCATATCTGTCTGGGTCCATCCAGGGCTCCTCGACAGCGGGAACTGCTTCCCTCATCGGACCAGGAGTTGTGTGCGAAGAAAGCCCAGGGATCCCCCAGGGGGTTATTCAGGCCTTTCCCACTGGAATGGGAAGGCTGAAATCTAGGGGGCTACATTTACTCCAAGGCTGAATACTTTTTTCCTCAAATATTTTAATACTTTTTACAGTCAGAGTTCTAAAATGGATTGCTCTTTAAACTGTCCTCTTTAAAAGAACTCAACCGTGGGGCCCATGGCTGGCTCAGTCAAAAGAGCATGAAACTCTTGATCTTGGGGTTGTGGGTTTGAACCCCACATTGGGTATAGAAATTACTTAAACAAAAAAGAAGGAAGAGGAGAACTCAGCCTTCCCTTGATAATTCAAAGCCACAGTCATGTCCACCAGTGGCTACATAGCAATGTCATGACTGGGGCCATGTAAGGCACATGGGCAGTTCGCCTCTGCCCGGGTGTCTCACGTAGCTTCCGACAGAGCAAGTGCATGGGCTTCCTCCTCTGCCGGTGCTCACCTGCTTCAGGACCCATCCCTTTGGTTCTCTAAACTGAGAAATGACCTTAAACACCATCAATATCCCATCATTAAAGGCAGTAATGGGAAAGAGGAAAGCAGCACCGAGAGCCAGGAGCTGGCCTGGCCCCCAGAGCGAGGCCTCGGTTGTTGAGCACGGACGCTCTCACAGAACGTCAGCCTCAGAGAGGACCATTTTGTGAGCCAAGTCGGAGCATGACCACAGACAAGACCCTTCATCCCTTAGTCATGTCAGAACACAGACCAAACACCATCAGCTAAACCACAAAAATGACCAAATGTCTGATTTGTCCAATACAAGTGTTTGGTGCTGTTTGACCCGTGAGAGCTTTTGTCTCCACGCCTTTCCTCCTGCCTTCTGGATCAGAGACATGAAGATTCCCAAGGATAGAATGTACCTCCACTCTCTGACACTGTTTCATTCAGAGCAAAACCCCGCTTCTCTGAATACTCCTTAAAACCACCCACATGAGCCCAAATCCCTAATAAGTCCTTAGGATGCAGTTCTGAATAGTGAGAGATACAGTGCCTTAGTTCATAGCGGATACCAGTGGGATTGCAGGAATATCAGCAGAGCCATTGGGAAGCTTTCTGTGTCCTCAAGTCTCAAACCTGTGGGTGAGGAGTAATCTGTGAATCTTTAAATATAGGTAATTTTTAAAATTTTTATTTGAGGGGCGCCTGGGTGGCTCAGTGGGTTAAAGCCTCTGCTTTCGGCTCAGGTCATGATCTCAGGGTCCTGGGATGGAGCCCCGCATCAGGCTCTCTGCTCAGTGGGGAGCCTACTTCCCCCTCTCTGCCTGCCTCTCTGCCTACTTGTGGTCTCTCTCTCTGTGTCAAATAAATAAATAAAGTCTAAAAAAAAAAAAAAAAGAATCTTACCCCTTTAAAATTTTTTTTTTTTTTTTTAATTTGAGAGAGAGAGAGAACAAGCAGTGTGGATGCAGAGGGGGAGAGAGAGAGAGAGAGAGTGAGAAGCAGACTGCACTGAGCAGGAAGCCCATTTGGGGGCTGATCCCAGGCTTAGGATCATGACCTGAGTTGAAGACAGACACTAACTGACTGAGCCACCCAGGCGCCCTTCTTTTATATATATTTGAATCAACACAAAATCCATTTGGGAACACGCTAGCTCCCTCTCACCTCCCCCCCACCCTGGCTCCAGATTGTCTATCCAGAGAGGGGGATGCACTCAGTTCTCTTGCATTAAGGAGAAGAAAAAAATGTAACTGCTCAAAAATTATTGGTAGAACAATGTCAGCCAACAGAGATTGGCTTCCGTAATGGAGCCCCAGATAGAGTGAGCAAAGAGAGCTGTTGAGACGTCTGCAGGTTTGGTTTCAGCCAGTGTCTCCCGCCATGCAGGAGACATAAAAATGATCATCGCAACGAGCAAGCAGTGTTTTATTTCCATTGGCGAAGTATTTCTCATTTAGCCCATTTCATTTCCTATATGAAACAGGAAGCAAACACCTCACTCTTTCGGAAGGTGAAGGCATGTAAAATTGCATCTGAGTGTCGATGTGAGGCTGTTCAGTCTGTTGTAGGTAAAAGTTTTCAATTTGGCCAATTTTTTTTTTTCTTAAAGGTTTTATTTATTTATTTGAGGAAGAGAGAGAGCATGAGTGGGGGGGAGCGCCGGGGGACAAGCAGACTCCCCGCTGAGCGCAGGGCTTGGTCCCAAGACCCTGAGATCATGACCTGAGCCAAGGTCAGATGCTTCACTGCTTAACTGACTGAGCCACCCAGGCGCCCCTTGGCGAATGTTCTAAATGTAACAAAAGAGAACTAATAGTGCAGAAGATATGCTTCAGTTCAGTTTTCTGCGCCCCAGGTCATTTCAGAAAGACTTTAGGGTCCTTTATGCAGATAGGAAGTTTGCATTTCATCCCTAGTCAGAGACAGAGTAGTCTGGACCCCAACCACAGGGGGTACCGCTCCCCACCCCACTTCTCGCACTTTCTCAGAAATTCGGTGGCTCAAGAAGAAGCCCCAGTCTGGAAGCCCATAGTAATTTTCTGTCCTCCTGCGGGCTGTATTCCTAGCTGCCCTGCCTAGTCTACAGTGCCCCGTGTTTGCCAACAAGCAGGAGGAAATCATTATTTTCTCCTAGATGGCAGTGGGTTTGCTTTTTTTTTTTTTCATTCCTTACTGAGCTATCCTTTAGTCATGGGATTCTCCGGGGACATCATTTCAATCTCTTTGCGGGGTGTCTCACCATCCCCTGAAGGTGATTCAAGTACATCCAGGTAATATTTCCCTACTGAATCAGGGAATGAGCTGTTAGAAAAACTCATTTACTGTTTGACTTGAATGGTGCCGGCCCTCAGCTGACAGGCATGGCCTCCTCCCCAGGCCTCCTCCCCTCCTGCTGCTTCAACAGCCGCATCCCTGCTTCCGCCCTCCACTAACTCCCTCCTCATCCCTGCCACCTGCTTATCTTCTCGGTTTACTGTCCAAGGCTCAGGAAGACCACAGTGGGAGCGAAAGACCCCTTCCTGGCATTTCTGCCATTAATGCTACAAGGAAAGCCTTCAAGAATCAAAGTCATGGGGGCGCCT
Source organism: Procyon lotor (assembly GCA_028646535.1). Taxonomy (NCBI): domain Eukaryota; kingdom Metazoa; phylum Chordata; class Mammalia; order Carnivora; family Procyonidae; genus Procyon; species Procyon lotor. The sequence continues at coordinate 55,444,745 of CM053610.1, forward strand.
GGGTGGCCCAGTGGGTTAAAGCCTCTGCTCTCAGCTCAGGTCATGATCTCAGGGTCCTGGGATCGAGCCCCACATCAGGCTCTCTGCTCAGCAGGGAGCCTGCTTCCCACCCCCCTACCCCCCGCCTACTTGTGATCTCTCTCTCTGTGTCAAATAAATAAATAAAATCTTAAAAAAAAAAAAAAAGAATCAAAGTCATGGAGGTGGGATCATCGGGGAAGAGAGACATCTCTTCTCTAGGTTCTCTGCTGGGCCTCTGTGACCCAAGGCAGATGAACGAGAGAAAAGGACACAAATTAATTCATTGTAAACGTTACATGACAGAAGAGCCCTCAGAAGGAAATGAAGGCCTGAAGAAGCGCTCAAACGAGAGCGAATTTAGGCCAGGTTTGACAAGAGTGGAAAGTCGTGGGGAAATGTGTAAGGCACTGGGTAGTCAGTGGGGCGAGAGCAATGCCTGTTTCTTCAGATTCCTCCTGGCTGTCCCTCCATCTTTGGAGATACGAATGTTCCTCGCTTCCTGGTATAAGGAGGGCATCTCTCACAGGAGAGTTTTCTGTGAGGGGAAGACCAGGCAGTCCCCCTTGTGATTACACTTTCGCAAGTTCCCTCAGCTTAAATATTCAGTATGCCAAGGCGCCATTAAGCCGAATTGTTCATAACACAGGGCTCCCCCCTCCAGATTCCACTAGCAGCTGGAGCCCCGATTGTCCTCAGGACCCTCTGCATCTGGGAAATGTAAATAATCAGAGGCTGAGTTGGCCCTCGGTTTTTGAAGGGCCATTAATTGGAGAGGGTGATGGAGAGCCAGGATATTTCCAGAAGGTGCAGAAGGATTATGGATTTTTGCCCATGAGATTCCCAGAGTTTAACTGTATACTCCTAGAAATAATTATTAATATAGTCTATTTCCCCAGAGCAATCTGATAGAGTCTCTGCTTCATTGATCTGAGCCAGTCATAGCTCACAGGTCATGAAAGCTGGAAGGGACCTCAAGGATCATTTAATTCAAGAGTTCTCCACTGTGGTTGCTCTTACAATCATTTACTGAGCTTTTGAAAAAATACCCTACCTAAAAAAAAAGGGGACGCCTGGGTGGCTCAGTGGGTTAAAGCCTCTGCCTTCAGCTCAGGTCATGATCTCGGGGTTCTAGGATCGAGCCCCGCATCGGGCCCTCTGCTCAGCGGGGAGCCTGCTTCCCCCTCTCCCTCTGCCTGCCTCTCTGCCTACTTGTGATCTCTCTCTCTCTCTGTCAAGTAAATAAAAAATCTTAAAAAAAAAATTAATAAAAAATTAGTACCCTACCTGGATCCCACCCCCAGAGCAATTATATCAGACTCTCTGGAGACAAATCCAGAGCCTGCTTGCTTTAAAACTCCCCAGGTGACCTCAGTGTCCAGTCAGAATCAAACATCAATGATGTGGAGAAAGGATAAGACAACCTGGGGAGGTGATGTGAGTCAAACCAAAGTCTTATGAGAAGGGGGTCATATGGCTGGTGGCAACAAAATGAAGGCAAAAATCACCCAAGGACTAGGAGGGTGGAGAGCTGTAGGACAGCATCATCACCGTCACCCAGCTGGTCAGCAGGTTTTGAATATGTGCCATGTGCTAAGTGATCAAGTAAGGACTGGGGTAAAAAGCACACATAAGTGAGGTCCTCACTGCACTCAAGATGCAAACTATTTGCTGGTGGGCTTGATCCCACACCAGTGACTGGAGGAAGGGGAAAGTGGGCCTTCTGTTCAAAGATGTTCATTGCAGTATTATTTACAATAGTGAAAAATAGCAGTATACAGTGATAGGAGAATTCTTTTTTTTTTTTTTAAAGATTTTTTTTTATTTGACAGAGAGAAACACAGCGACAGAGAGAACACAAGCAGAGGGAATGGTAGTGGGAGAAGCAGGCCTCCTGCAGAGCAGGGAGCCCGATGCAGGGCTCGATGCGGGGCTCAATGTGGGGCTCGATGCGGGGCTCGATGCGGGGCTCGATCCTAGGCCCCTGGGATCTGACCTGGGCCGAAGGCAGACACTTAACGACTGAGCCACCCAGGCGCCCCTTGTGATAGGAGAATTCTTAAGTAAATGCTAGGTTATATCTACTTGATGCAATATTTTGAAGCCATTGACCTTGTTAAAAGATAGACTGAGGGATGCCTGGGTGGCTCCCTGAGTTAAGCGTCTGCCTTTGGCTTAGGTCTTAATCCCAGGGTCCTGGGATCAAGCCCTGCATCTGTCTCTGCTCAGAGGGGAGCCTACTTCCCCCACTCCCTCTTCGTTCCCCTGCCCTGCATGTGTTCTCACTCACTCTGCTCTCTCTTTCAAATAAATAAAATCTTTTTAAAAAAAGATAAACTGAGGGGCACCTGGTTGGCTCAGTGGGTTAAAGCCTCTGCCTTCAGCTCAGGTCATGATCTCAGGATCCTGAGATTGAGCCCAGCATAGGGCTTTCTGCTCAGCAGGAAGCGTGCTTCCTCCTCTCTCTTTGCCTGCCTCTCTGCCTACTTGTGATCTCTCTGTCTGTCAAATAAATAAATAAAATCTTTAAAAAAAAAAAAAAAAGATAAACTGAGGCATATTTAAAATTTTTAAGAGTTTATTTGAGCAAAAATTGATTGAAATTTGGAAGCACCAAACTGGAAGAGGTTTGGAGACTCCATGGATGAGAACTCAGGGTGAGACCTTATAGAGAAAAGGCAGGAGGAAAGTAAGGAAACTACCAGTTGGCTAAAGCTTAAAGCCTAGTTGGCAGGGCCATTTGTGATTGTCCTTTGGTTGCAGACTTCAATTTGGGTTTCCTTGCATAGGCCCTATGTGGGCAAAAGAGGGTGACATTGTCCAGAGGCTATGATCATAGGTTACATGCATAAGTGAAAGGCTACAAGGACACACGCTCAGTGTTAACAGGTGTTGGGAACTGGGTACTTCCGTTGTTGAGAATGGCTGCTTCCTCTTTTTTACTTCTTCCTTCCTTTTCTCTTTCAGTCATTTTTAAGGGAGCCAGGCCAGGGAGTTGGAACTCACTCGATGAAGGATGAGGGCCATTCCTTGCCTCTGTCATCTTCAGAGTGCCTTGCACTTTGTGTCTCATCAGATACCGAAAGACCTCCGGAGCTCTCCCCCCGGGCTGACTGGAGAGTCAGAGAGAGAGGGAACCTAGGTCTCCCGTATGTCAGTCTGAATCCAGGTGGGTCCGCACAGTATGAACACGGGGGCAGGCCCGAGGAATAGATGGGAGGCTGCGATGATGGGGTGTGCCCATTTGGGGGGCGGGGGTGTTCTGGGCCTGTCCCCAGAGACCAGGGCTGGATCCCTACCCTCCTCCCCCTCCCACACAGGAACCGAGACCCCCGAGCCACATGGCTTACAACCTGGTGATTCAGGGGAGGTGCCCGTGGGACACCTGCCCCTTGAAATGACCATCAAAATGCTCAAAGTGAAGTTTGTTCTCAGAATGACAAGGCAGAACACTACCTATCACAAATAGCCAGCTAGGCTTTAAGCTATAGCCAATCACTAGTTTCCTAAGACTCTGGTCTTAGGAGCATCTTGGAGGAGGAAGGGCCAAGTCTGGTTTAAAGTGGGTATTTCAGTGCAGTGACTTGATTAGAACTGGGTGAGAGTCACGTTACAGGATTTAGGATTGTTGGATACAGCAAGGCAAGGGTTTGGAGGCAAAGATTTTGAAGAGTCTTGGGAAATAAACTGTCTTGATGTTCCCTATTGAGAAATCGTACAGTTTGATGTTCATTTAAGGCAGAAGTTTCTTAACGTTGGCACTTTTGATGTTTTGGGCTAAATAGTTCCCTGTGGCTGTCTTGTGCATCAGAGGATATTAACAGAATCCCTGGCCCGTACCCACTAGATGCCAGTAGCCCTTCCCTCTGCAACAGTGAAAACCAAAAATGTTTCCAGGGTTGGGGGCAGGGAGGGCGGGACTTAAATTTCAATGAGCCTGCCACGGTTCCTGGAATGAACAATAAAATTATTTGCAATTTTTACGGTCTTTGGCAACAGTTTCCTATGATAGTAAAGTCAGTTAATAAAGACAGTGGACGAGTAAAGTCATGTTCATGTGGATTGAACCTGGTGGGTGTAGATGGCCTCAGTTCTCACCCTGGGGGTCCAGTCCAGCCAGCCTCCTGCTCCTGCCTCTCCCCTCCGGCTGTCTTTGGTCTCATGCAAGTCTCCCCTTCTGATCCGCTTTTAGCTAGAAGATACTACATCTCGGGTGCCTGGGTGGCTCAGTCGTTAAGTGTCTGCCTTCAGCTCAGGTCATGATCCCAGGGTCCTGGGATCGAGCCCCATATTGGGCTCCGTGCTCGGCGGGAAGCCCGCTTCTCCCGCTACCAATTCCTCTGCTTGTGTTCCCTCTCTCGCTGTGTTACTCTCTGTCAAATTAAAAAAAAAAAAAAAGATACTACATCTCTACAGCCAAGAACTAATAGCTTCTGAGAAATGAGAACATGCTGTGGTATTTTGAACCCTTAGCTGAAACAACAGACTTGACATTACTCTGTGAATAAGTATCATTGCCCATTTTACACACAAGGAAACTGAGGCTCAGAGAAATGAAGAGCGTTGCTCCTGTCACTCAGTGAATAGTGAGGTTGAAATCTGAATGCAGGGGTCTGACTCCACACTAGGTGGCCAAATTTAGCTAACCTATGGTGTGGGACCTACTTAAAGACTCAAAAAGTGTTGTTTGTCTGAAATTCGAATTTAATTAGGCTTTCTGTATTTTACCTGGTGACCCTACTTCATTGAACATCCCTTCTCTGGCCTCAGGGGCGCAAGGCAAGGGGTGTGGTGTTCTGGCACTGAATGGAGCACCGGGAGCGGCGGGAGCCGAGGAGGTCGGGGTAAAGTCCGCACAAGGTCCCTGGTTTGAGCGACTAGCGAAGAGTGACCCCTGGTGGCCGCGCGCCGCCCTGCAGCCCCAGCAGCCAGGACCTGGCTGTGGGGCCCGGGCCCTTAGCGGCGGACATCTGTTCTGGGTTCTGACCTCTACCGAGAGCCGGGTGCACCTGGGGACTGTGGATTAGCGGGGCGGGCCAGGCTCAGAGCCACCTGCGAGCTTTTTGAATCCATTTGGCTGGACTGGAGGTCCGCTCCCCGCTCTGGTGGGCCGCTCTATCGCCTCCAGGCGGCTGGCCTGCAAAGAGCAGGTCCTTGAGCTCCTAAGTCTTCCAGGGCCCAAAGGAAGAACTGCTGAAATTCTTGCCCCTTCTCCCAGCTGTGCACTGGGTCCCCTAACCCCCTTGCCCACTCCAACATTCAGGGAATCGAGTCCTAGCCGAAGGCAGCACCGGAGCGGAGCTCATGATTAAATGCAGTTTTGGGGAGTCCATTTCCAGAGTGGAGTTCTATGAGTTAGCTTTTTAGTACATGTGCTTGGTGTTTAGAAGGTCCATATGTCCTCTTCTGGAGACGCATTTCTCCCCCAGATTTTCACTGTGTCCTACTAGGTGGCAGGATGTTTCATGTTCTCAAGGTCACAAACACGGTCCAGGTGGGGCCCCCCTTTCTCAGGGCTGCTGAGGAGGCAGGCCTGGACAAAAACAGCCCCCCAGCCCCCAGAGTGGCTTCCATCCCGGGCCCCAAGGAAGCCCACGTGCTGGCCCTTTCCTCCCAGGACAGCAGAGGCCATTATATCTTGGGGTGGTGGTGAGGGTGTCTTCCCAAGGGGGCCCCCTCTGCTGACAGGACCCGGCTGACTTGTCATACTCTTCTGTATGTGTTTGGCCCTAGAGGTGTCACCGGCAGGACTCATTCGGGTCTCTGCACACAGCCCAGGGCCCTGCAGAACTGGGATCGAGCCCAGTGTCAGGCTCCTTGCTCAGGGGGAGCCTGCTTCTCCTTCTCCCTCTGCCTGCTACTCCGCCTGCTTGTGCTCTCTGTCAAAAGAAAAGGAAAAGAAAAGAAAAGAAAGAAAAACTTTAGAGAGGCCCCGCTCAGGTGCCCACAGGGCTCATTCTCCTTGCCTCCTTGTGTATTCTGCACTCGCCTCCTCCCTACCCGCAGGCTGACCACTTTCCCAGGGCTCCCTTGTCCTCGGGCTTTGGATTCGGGTCAGTCAGGCGGGGAGGGTCACTAGCAAGAGATGGGGGGAGGGAGTTGCCCTCCACCCTCCCTACCGCTGTTGAGGGGGGTCGGCAGTGGCTGTGTTTCCCGTACCTGAGGCCACAGCTCAGTGGATACTCTTTCCTACAGCTGCCCGGCTCCCCCAGTTCCGGTTCTGGGAAGGGCTCATTTCATTGCCCTTTGAGGCCTAAGGGTAGTGGCTTGAGGGAAAACCTTTCTTAGGTTAAGTCCCTGGGGGCCTGCAAATTAAACTAACAAAAGACAGATTAACAGGAGAAAAGGCACACCATTTGTATTAATATTTGCATGCAAGGGCATTCCCAGAAAAGACAGAAAAGTATTTGACTCGGGGCTTCAGTACCTTTTTAACAAAGGAAGGAGGGTTTGGGCTTGAAGGGATGATAAATTGCTGGGTAGTGACAGAGAAATACCTGGGGGAAGCTACTAGAAGATACCAGTCATTTCAGTAAGTTTTGTATATGCGGATTCATTTTCGTGTTGATTCTGTCTCTGATGGTAAGAGTTACTCCTGATCCAGGAGAGGGGGACCCCTTCCCTAGGGAAATGGATACCCTGCTTTTAGGTGAATTAAGGCGAGGACAGAGAACTCTTTCTTCCTGCATCTGTTGATTCTCAGCTGTCTTCAGCTCAAAATAATCCTCGTGGTAAAGTGACGTATTTTGAGGTGCCATCTCCTGGTTCTTTGACTTCTGCTGCTTACCCCGGTATGTTTCATTACCATCCGTCAGTGACTGAGCTTTTCCCTGCCCACACCGTCGCAGCAGCCCCTTATGAGGCTGGGTGTCTTGCTAGGGTAGTAGAGTGCCAAAGCCAGCCTCGCGTTTGTGGCATCAAATACACTTGCAGTGCGGAGGACACGCACAGCTGGAAACACAGACCCTCAGGACTCTTGCTGCCTAGCGGGAGAAAGTGACCGTGACAGGGCAGGAGGCTGTGGTCGGAGCTCAGAGAGCCACCCAGCCCTGCCTGAAGGGTCAGGGCAGCTTCCTGAAGAATAAGGAAGGACGAGCCAAGTGGAGGAAAGCAGACAGGGAGGAGCAGCCAATGTTCAGGACAGGCCGAAGGCAGAGATGTCACGTGTCAGGCACCGAATGGCCACAGGAAGGCCGGCCTGGAAGATTGGTCATTCAGCATGACCTCAGCAGACCGTGGTTCCCTTCTAGTGCTGGGCCCTCGTTCTGGGCCCAATCTGGCTGGGGAACCGCATCTATGACCCAGAGGGCGTCCATCTTGAAAGGACCCAGATGAGGGCCAAGCAGTAAGTGCTGAGGATGTTCCAGCTGTGTGCACGAGTGCACACACGTGTGTGTTGGGGGAGGGGTCTAGCCAAACATGATTTGTGCTTTTATTTTTTTTTTTAAGATTTTATTTATTTATTTGACAGAGAGATCACAAGTAGGCAGAGAGGCAGGCTCCCTGCTGAGCAGAGAGCCCGTTGTGGGGCTCGACCCCAGGACTCTGAGATCATGACCTGAGCCAAAGGCAGAGGCTTTAACCCACTGAGCCACCCAGGCGCCCCATGATTTGTGCTTTTAAAAGGTGACTCTGGCTGTTGCAGGCAGAACGGGTGAATGTTAGGGACACAAGCAGGGAGACCATTTAGGAGGACAGCAGCAGTAGTGGGGAGAAGGGAGGGGACAGCTTTGCCCTGAGTCTGGAGATGGAGCTGAGGGAAGCTGCCGAGGCTTTGGACCGGGAGAATAAGGGAGGGGAGGTATCCAGGCTGTGCATGGAGGTGCCACTTACTGAGATGGAGAAGAGGCAGAGGACGGGCTGGGAGGAGGGATCCAGGGCTCAACTTTGATTATACTAAGTAGTGAGATGCCTCTGAGACAGTCAGGCCATGGGATAAACGGCTTTAGAACTCCAGAGAGTTCTTGCGAGGTTGGGTCTTGCAAGGGAGGAAAGTGGTTGGGTGAGGCAGAATTTATGACCCAAAGGATTGGTGGGTTCTGGAAGCAAGGGTCTTGAAAGAGTCTTTGTGAACAAGCTGTAGTGTGACAGGGAAACTGAATGGACCCCATTTTTAAAAAAGCCGTTTTTTTAATTCCCTCCCTTCACTGCAGCTTCTACTCTTGCTGGGGCCTGCCCCCCACTCCACTGTGCACGTACCTTTAGGAGAGACAAATGGGTTTTTAGAAGAACAAACTTGAGATAGGAGAGTCTGCCATGATGTTTGTTTAAGCAGGTGCCCGTGGTCTTTCTGTCTTCAGGACCATCAGAGTTCCCTGGGGAGGGGACTGAGGGGACTCCCATGTTTGCTCTCGGTCGGTCTCCTGGGCTCAGACCCAGACCTAAGAGGGAATTTATGGCCTTCCTTAATTCTCAGGCATTTCTGCTTTTAGTCAGATAAGAAGTTCTAGAAGGCATTTTTTCTTTGTCTGCTGAATCTCAAATGTCTTCAGCTTCAAATAATCTTTATGCCAACTCTGGGGTCCCGAGCGGGTCACCCCACAGGGCTCCTCCAGTTCCACCATTCTGTGGCTCCCCATGAAACGGCAAGAGACAAGCCCGGGCAGAGCACAAAACTGCAGCTCTCCGGATCGGGAGGCCGTGTTGGGAGGAGGGTGAGGACTTCAGGTGAGCTGACAAAAACTTTGGGGATTGGGATTGGTGAAGAGATGTTGGCAGGAGTGTGGCCGAGGCTGAGAAGGGTGCAGGAGGGAGAGACTCGTATTTATGTGCTCATGTTCACTTTATCTCACTCCATCTTCCCAGTAATCCTAGGAGGTAGGAATGAGCCAGTTCCCACTGATGGGATCAAGAGACCCAGGCTCAAGTGCAGGTCATCTGCTCAGGCGGCCACGACTTGGATCCGTGTGTGGGGTTCCGGGGTGGAACAGTGCGCAGCGAAGGCAGAGGACAGGACTGAGGCCCTCTGAGATGTGCCACGGCCTGTCTAGTTATTGGAAAAACCATCGAGCCAGATGGCTCTGGGGGCCAGGGAAAGGCCTGCGCCTGCCCTCCTCCCACTGCTGTTCTGGGCTGGAGGAACAGAGAGCTGCCTGCCCTCTCTCCCCTCCGGAGGGGCGTGGGGGGGGGGGGGGGGCGTCTAGACCCTGTCCTCCCCAGCCAGTGACTCAGTGCCTCGCCCTTGCTACCCAAAGGTGGACTGGAGCTCCCATCTCCCATCAGGCTGCCGCAAAGCTCCCCCCCTCCTTATTTCTGGGGATTGAGAAAGTAAGTAAAAAGTGAAAAATGCCCCCTGCCATTCACGGGGCCGGGATGACAGAGATGAAGCCGGCTACAAGGCTGGAGAGGAAGCACCATTTCTCCGAAGGCCAAGCCGCAGCTGCAGGGTGGCGAGCGCCTAGCACTCACTTCCTCACTGAGAGATCCTGTTCTCTAAATTCACAGACCAGCAGAAACATGGCTCTTTGAAATTGTATCAGCAAACACGAAACACCCCACTCTTGCCTGGAGTGTCTAATTCACTCTGACCTAGAGAAGCAACTTCAACTTACAGCCCAGGTGGGCAGCATCAGAGAAGGGCTTTCTGGACACACCGTTCTACATCTATCTTAACTTGGGGGTTTCCAAGGACATGCAGCCTTGGGTCCATTTTGCAGTCTAGATTTTGACTTTGCTCTGAGCCCATCCAGACACCGCGTCAGGTGAATGTCTCCTAACCTCCGCCCTCCCCTCCCCACATGACAACTGCATGTTCTCCTTTGTTGGACTGGCTGCCCCACGGTTCCTGTCGTGCTGTGGACTCTCCCTCCTTGCCACTGGCCAAAGAAACCTGACTCTTTGTCAGACTACAGGCAAGTCTCTGGTGATCACGGGGTCGTTGGGCCGGGACTTGCCTTTACCTCCCAAAGCCCAAGACAGAAGCAAGGATGTCGAGTCGGTCTGTTCCTGGGATGGGTGGAGAGGGAGCACGGAGCATGGCATTCTTCTGGAAAATCCTCAGAGCTTTCTCTGTATAAGGGGCTCATTTATCTGGGGTTCCTGCTCTGGCTGAAGGCTTTGCCATGTCATATCACTCAATCCTCATCACATCCCTTAAAGGGCGTCCTCTTATCATCATTGCCATTTAATAGGTGAGGAGATGGAGGCACAGGGAGAGATTATATGATAGCTTGCCCAACAAAGGCCCGCGGTTAGTAAGTGGCTCAGTTGGAATCGGAAGCATCAAGTCTGAGTACAGAGCTTGAGTGCAGAATTTGGGTGCAGAGCCCTTAACCACTAGGTACTAAACCTCTGGTGCTTTTCATATCTCAGTACTGTCTTCCCCCCAACCCCCCCCCACCCACCGGCTCCGTCCAAAAGAAATACTTAACAGTTCCATGTATTTAGTTTTATATCCATACACTATAATGGTTTATGTCCTAACAGTTTCATAGCTATTTGAAAAGAAATAATAAATATATAAATAATAAACATGAATTAAAAAAATCATATTTCAATCTTTTTAAAAAATTTATTTGTCAGAGAGAGAGAGAGCACAAGCAGGGGGAGTGGCAGGGAGAGGGAGACACAGGATCCCCCTCTGAGCAAGGGATCCGACAGGGGACTCAATCCCTGAACTGTGGAACCATGCCCTGAGCCGAAGGCAGACCCTCATTGGACTGAGCCACACGGGCGTCCCTTGTATTTCATTCTTAAATAACCTATACCTAGTAATGGGATGTGTGCTGGTTGGGCACTTCTCAAACTCTGGGATCAGATTTGGACAACCGTCGCCGTTATTCCAAATTAATTTTTCTCACATGCTAAAAAAACAAAATTCAGGGGCACCCGGCTGACTCAGTCTGTAGAACGTATGACTCTTGATCTCAGGGTGTGAGTTCAAGCCCCAGGTTGGGCACTGATTTTACTTAAAAGTGAAATTGTTATTTTTTTAAATTCAAGCAAGTAAATTTGAAGATCTAATTGGCTTTATTAAATGATTCATGAAATGGGCAGCACCCTGCCTAGCAAGTAGAGAGGTGCTCCCAGGAGGTGGACAAAAAAAGGAAAGGTTTTGTAGGAAGGGGTTAGAACAGGAAAGTTACCAGCAAAAGGAAGGATTGCTTCAGGCAAGATCTTGCCTTGGGGGAAGGGCAGTTGGCCTTATGGGGTGTAGATTACTTCTTCCTTTGGGTGGTTGGGGATGGAGAGGGCCCATGGGGCAGTTTACCTCTTTGGTGCTTAGTAGAAGACTCCTGGGGGCCTGGCTGGCTCTTTTGGAGGAACATGTGATTCTGGGTCTCGGGGTGGTGAGTTGGAGCCCTAAGTTGGATGTTGACTTTACTTAAATAAAAATAAAACCTCAAAAAAAAAAAAAAGAAAGAAAGAAAAGAAGGAAGGAAGGAAGGAAAGAAAGAAAAAAGGAGAGGAAGAGAGAGATGGAAGAAAGGAAGGAAGGAAGGAAGGAAGGAAGGAAGGAAGGAAGGAAACTCCTGATTGATAGCCCGACGCGGGGCTCGATCCCAGGACCCTGAGATCATGACTCAAGCCGAAGGCAGAGGCTTTAACCCACTGAGCCACCCAGGTGCCCGCTCCTGTTTCTTTTTATAACACATGGTACTTGCTTTTTTGTCACAAAAAACACCAAATATTCAACTTTGCAAAGATATGATGTGTGGGGATCCACTCAAAACCCCAGAATTTGTATAAATACTTTAAGCTGAAGACATGTGAGATTCAGTAGATGCAGAAAGAAGCCTTCCTGGAGTTTCCTGGGTCTGACCGAAAGCACCAACTTCTGGGGCCCTTGGGTGGCTCAGCTGGTTAAGCATCTGACTTTGGCTCAGGTCATGGCGTTAGGGTCCTGGGATGGAGCCCCATGTCCGTGGGGAGTCTGCTTCTCCCTCTCCCTCTGCCCCTCCTCCACATTGTGATCAAGCGCACGCTGGCTCACTCACTCTCAAATAAATAAATAAATAAAATTAGAAAAAAAAACAACAGCCCAGCAACTTCTGAGAAACGAAGGTGTCATAAAATCGTGCTTCTGGAGAGTTTCAAGACCATGAAAAAGAACACTTGTACCTACATAAACAATTATTACAAACTATTTGTATCCTGTTTGTTTTTGTAAAAACCCATTTGTCTTTCCTTCTTTTTTAAAGATTTTTTTTTTAAGAAGTCTACACCAATATGGGGCTTGAAGTTACAACCCCAAGATCATGAATTGCATGCTCTATGGACTGAGCTAGCAGGGCACCGCCCCCCTTCTCATTTGTCTTTCCTAAAGAAACCATTTGTTCTTCCTCCTCTTTTTCTCCCCTAAGTTAGATATAGAAACCAGAAACCCTAACCGCTTCTCTGTTACTTATCACTAAGTACTCCCCCGTGTATTCACACTGCGCCCAAAAAATAAACGTTTGGTTTTTTTCTCTTGCTAATCTGCCTTCCATCAGTTAAATTCACAGACTCCCAGGTAGTGAACCTAAGAGGGTAGAGAAAATGTTGTTTTTCCTCCCCAGTAACATTGCCCCAAGCAATCAAACCTGATTGAACGTTCAAACTGTGAACTATCTGAAGTTAGTAGTTTTTTTTTTTTTTTTTTAAAGATTTTATTTTTATTTGACAGCAAGAAACACAGCGAGAGAGGGAACACAAGCAGAGGGAATGGTAGCGGGAGAAGCAGGCTTCCTGCAGAGCAAGGAGCCCGATGCGGGCTCCATCCCAGGACCCTGGGATCTGACCTGGGCTGAAGGCAGACGCTTAACGACTGAGCCACCCAGGCGCCCCTGAAGTTAGTAGTTTTGCATGGTGTCTGAGTTTGCCTTGAAAATTTAAAATACCCCTGGTGCCCCTGGCAATTTGCTCTTGTTCTCTGGGATGCCTTGCTCCCCAGTTTGGGAACCGTGGTCTTAGCCCAAATCCCTATCAAGAAGGATGTAGCCTAATCGACAAGTCTGCTGGGACCAGGCTGGTTTTCTCGGTAGTTTGCACCTCCTCCGGACATGCCCGTCCGGTTCATGACCATATCCCTTGTGCCAACACCAGTAGCCTGGCACAGTTAGGACTCGGCTGGAGGAGGTACATGAGCTTGGGGAACACAGGTGCAGAGCACACACGATTAACTCTTGAGGGACATCTCACCTTCCCCCCCTCATGAGTTATCCCACAGTAAATACATCCACAATTTTGGGTTTAAATAGCACCGATTTCTCTTGCTCTTCTAGCTGCTGCTACCACCATATTCTCTAGCCAATCGGGCCGCCATGCTAGTCCCAAACTCAGGGTACTTGCTCTTCACTTAGGAGCTATTCCCTTGGCCTAAAAGGTTCTTCTGTCAGACATGTGGAAATAGTTAGGACCACCCAAATGAGAACAAGCAAACACTATCTATTCAGTTTGCAATAGCAAGGGAGTCAGTTACCACCTTTTACATTTGGCAGAGACTCAAAGGCTATAGGGGATGTTTGGCTCCCTGGACTGTTTGCTGCAGACACGGTTGACTTCCTGAGCTGGTTGCTGCAGACTGAAAAACCAAACCACAATCTCTGCAGGAACTCATGACCTCTGCAGCAGTTGGCTCAACCGTGAGGACTCGGTGAGTGACCAGTTTCTTTCTTCTTTTTTTTTTTTTTGGTCACCTCTTCCAACTCAGGACCAATCAGAGAAACTAAATATGCTTCCCAGGGGCACCTGGGTGGCTCAGTGGGTTAAAGCTTCTGCATTCAGCTCCGGTCATGATCTCAGGGTCCTGGGATCAAGCCCCACATCTGGCATCGGGCTCTCTGCTTGGCAGGAAGCCTGCTTTCTCCCCTCTCTCTGCCTTCCTCTGCCTACTTGTGATCTCTCTCTCTGTCAAATAAACAAATAAAATGAAAAAAAAAAAGCTTCCCAAATCAATCACAAAGGATGCTCCACTTCTAGTTAGGCCATCTCTAGCTTCCCATGCCAACTGCTTCCAATCAGAGCACAACTGAAGCCTTCCCTTTGCTACGAAGCCTACCTACTCCTTCACCTGTCCTAGAATCGCTGCCCAATGATGGTAGCTGACTCCCTTGCTGTAGGAAGCTCTGGGTAAGTAGCGCATTGTTTGTTCTTATTTGGGTGTTCTTCATTTCTAATTACAAACAGTATGCCTTCTGGAGATGGCTGGGTGATCTCACCTACCAAAAAATTGTGTTTGATGATTCTAAGATGTGTGACTTCTTGCTTTTTAAACCCTTAATGAAGTTTGTGGGAGACTTCTAACTGTAGTCTCCAAAATTCAGCCCTAAGTTAGTATCATGCTCAATAACAATGAAGAAACAAGTTCAGAGAAGTAAAATCGCTCAGTTACCTGACTGGTAGGTTGTGATGAAACCCAGCTCTTGATCTAAGATCACTGGCACTTAATTTCTGCCTCATAACTGGCCCATTACCTCTGAGCCTCTATTTCCTCTTGGTAAAGCAATAATAATAAGTTAAAACAAATGAAATAGGATTTTCATACTTCAAAAACAGTTCAATCTAATTCAAGGTTGTGAGGATTAAGTGAAATAACATGTTCAAGTGAAGGCAGTGTAGCATTTCTCTTAATAACACAAGACTGCAGAAACAGCCTTCCAGGATTAAAATCCCTATTCCATCACTTTCTGGCTGTTTGATTTGGGCATATTGCGTGACCCACATGTACCTTAGCTTTTACAGCCATAGAGATATAATACAGGTCAACAATCCCTTATCTGCAACTCTGAAATGCAAAAATCTCTGAAAATCAAAAGGTTTGTGGCAAACACATTTGGTAGCAAATTTTGACCTGAGTTTACATGAGGCTATTGACAGTCCATATTGATCACACTTACTGCAAATAAGCAGGTTTTGCTGCAGAAATATTGATTTCAGGGTGTTGCCCCAGAATCTCTGGGGGTGTCACATATTGTACCCATGAAGGGAAGAGAGCACCTCTCAAATATATTTGAAACAATGCTGTTGTTGTTGTTTTTTTTCTTGCCTAGGAAAGGAGAATTTGTGGCAGAACACTGCCTCCCTGAACAAAGCAAAGAGCTGATCTTAAGTAGGTTTTTACCAAAGCGCAGCTGTTGTCGATTGAGGCTGGTTTCCAGGATTCTGGATTTCAGTTACTTATTCACAATTTGGGATCAAGGCCAAAGAACTGTCAGTCTTCCTATTTCTTTTTTGAATATGGAGAATAGGGACTTTAGTCACACCCTGTTTTCCTTCTAAATCTGAAAAACCCTGCATCCTGAGACGCACCTGGTCCGCAAGGTTCAGATAAGGAACTGTGGACCTGAAGACTTCCCTTACTGTTCTTGAGCAGATTTAATTAATCTATGTAAAATAATTGGAAAGCTCTGTGTAGCTGGCAGGTTTTATTGTAAACAAGTAAAGCGCTTGCAACTTAGCATCCGTTTAGCAAGCGTGTGAAGTGCCTACTAAGGGCAACGCTCTGAGAATACAAGATGAACAGGGGACTTATCCACTGCGGAATAAGCCTGAATCTCCACAACCCCCCCCCCCCCGGAAGTGCTCTAACCACAGGATTTTTCCCGCAGGCGCGGGAAGGCGTTTCTCCGCAAGGGCTTCTTAACGCGGCCCTTGGTCCGCCCCCTGCAGCCGGGCCACTCTTGCCCACGTGGTGCGTGATCTGTGTACCGCGCGGCCACCGCTCGCGGTCCCATCAATGCCCCTCTCCCTTCCAGAGAGCGCCGGCGTCCCGAAGTGGAGGCTCCGCGGCCGCGCCTCGTTTTCGGCCTGGGCGTTCCAGTTCTGCCCAGCCCGGGTCAGCCCCACCCGGCGAGCGCGGACCCCGCCGGCCCCCTCCCCAGACCGCCTGCGGCCAGAGCCCCACGCCGCCTGGAGCCCCCTCCCCACCCCACGTCGCCAGGCGGCCCGGGAGGGGGCGGGGCCGGGCGCGCACCGCCCGCGACGCTGTCCGCGCACGCCGTCTGCGCACGCCCGGGCGCCTGCCGATTGGCCGCCGGGGCCAGTGTTCCTCCCGCTCAGCGCGCCTCCCCCCAGATTTCCCGCCAGCAGTCGCCGCGCGGTTTATTCCCTGCCTCTAGTCGCTCGGTCCGACAGAGCGGTTGGGCCTCGCCGGCCGTCGCTATGTCGCGACAGAGCACGCTGTACAGCTTCTTCCCCAAGTCGCCAGCGCTGAATAATGCTAACAAGGCCTCGGTCAGGGCTTCAGGTGAAAGCGGCAGCGCCGCCGCTGCCATCGGGGCCTCCCGTTCTCCCGGCGGGGATGCGGCCTGGAGTGAGGCCGAGCCTGGGCCTGGGCCCTTGGCAGGCTCTGCGTCGCCGCCGGAGGCGAGGAACGTCAATGGAGGGTTGCGGAGATCTGCCGCCCCTGCGGTCCCTGCCAGGTAGCGGGGTGGGGGGGGGTGCGGAGGGGGAGACACAGCAGCGGGGCGAGGGGAGCCTGGGGAAGGAGGTTCGCTTCGGAGGACTTAGTGGGGATTCTTAGCCAGGCCTTAGGTTCGGAGGAGATGGGGCTGCATACTTGGCTTGAAAGGGTGCAGGGCCCGAGTTTGTAGCCTTGGCGTTAGGGGGCGTAGATTGTAAACAGGGTAGGAGGAAATGGGTTGCGGGAAGAAAGCGGGGGAGGAGACGCGCAGACTTTGGAGGAAGAGAAGAGTACCACCAGGTGGGAGGCCGGGTTAAAGAGGGTGTGCAAACTGCTCGCGGTAACGAGGAGAAAGGGAGATGGGAGCGTTGGGGGTGGGGCGCGAGGAGAAAGGGGCTCACGGTCTTTGCTTGGTTCGCAC
>CM053610.1:55461604-55485755 GCA_028646535.1 Procyon lotor
AGCGGGGGAGGGGTGGCGGGAAAGAGGAAAGTCTTCGGGGAGGATGAACACTTGAACCCCAGAGGCTGTGGGGGCGCGGCGTGCAGTGAGAGGGGTTCGAGGAGGACGTTCCTTGTTTAGAGTTGGGATAGGGAATTGAGGGCCAGCAGAGGTTCGGGGAACACATTTGAATGTTTGGCTTGGAGCCTCGGGTGTTTAGACCCTGGGAGCGGTGGGCTCTTGGCCTGCCTGTGTGGGCTGTGCTGGAGGTGGGAGTGGGGGTGGGCCGCGAGCTGAGTGCACGGGGGGGTGTGTCACGCCGCAGACTGAGGAGTCTGATTGGTCCGAGTGAGGTTGCGGGGGCGGGGCGGGGCAGGTGTGGGGAGCCGAAAGTGCGGGATCGGCTGGGTCTTTCCTTAGATAGGCCGAGCGTACACCAAAACAAATGGAAAAATTTAGAGGCTATATTAAATGTGATAACACGTGGAAGTATTGTGTGGAGTTGAAAAAGATGCTATTTTATGATACAGTGTCTCTGTTGACAATTGCATGGGAGGATGGGGCCCCGCAATTTTTTCCAAATCGACAGACTTTCTAAAGGCCGTGGTCCGGCCCTGGGCAGGGATAGACCGACGCGATTGTGGGGAAGCCTGCTGAGAGGTGTCTTCTCACTCGGAGCAGTTCGGTGCTGTTTCACGGCTTGGCCGGCCTTTTGTCGGAGCAGCGGGCGACATTTTGAAAAGCTCGCATTTGCTGTATCCAAGGTATTGTGTTAGGCACAAAGGGTAATGGTAGCCCTTTGAAAGGATGAAGAAACAGGTTTAGAAAAAGGGAACTCCTTTCAAGATCCGAGAGTTGATTAGTGGTTCTGAGTAGGCTGTTTCAAATGTCTTGAATTTTACTTGTCCTACAGATTTTCCAAAGTCCTAAGTGTCATTACAGTATTTCTTTAACCCTTTCAGGCAGTTTTGGTGTGTGGTTTTTTTTTTTTTTTTAAGATTTTATTTTATTTGACAGATCACAAGTAGACCGAGAGGCAGGGAGAGGGAAGCAGGGAGTCTGCTTTCCTGTTTTCTGCTGAGCAGAGAGCCCGATATGGGGCTCGATCCCAGGACCCTGAGATTATGGCCTGAACCGAAGGCAGAAATTTTAACCCACTGAGTCACCCAGGCGCCCCACTTTCAGGCAGTTTAACTATACAATTGTGTGAAGAGTAGAAAGGTATGCCTCCGGCTTACAGATTATTTTGAGCTCTTATGTATGTATGTATTTGACGGAGCACAAGCAGGGGGATCGGGAGGCAGAGGCAGAGGGAAAAGCTGGCTTCCCGCTGAGCAGGGAGGCCGACATGGGGCTCGAACCCTGGGATCATGACCCCAGGAAAGGCTGCCGGATAACCAACTGAGCCACCCAGGCGCCCCTGAACTCATTCTTTTTGAGAAACAGTAGACAAGAGAAGTAACCGAATGCAAACTCTCTGTAAAGGACATTTTAGTTTATAAAAGAAATCTCCATTTGTAAGGATGTCTAAATCAGAAGAAACTCTTAGTGGAGAGGGCTCTGACTTAAATCTACAAAACAATCATAATTCTTGATTGCTGTTCTTTCCCTGGTAACCTCCCATACTTGACCACTCCTCCCCCCCCACATTTTTCTTTTGTCTTTAGCTGCTGATGGTGTTTAAGATGGTGACTTGGGCTATCTTTGTGAGTTAATCTGTTTGCCTTAGTATCTCTGATGTATACAGGGGGTATACATAAACTTTTGTTTGTTTTTTTCTCATTAACTTTTTACTCCTAAGGGGATCTCAGCCAAGAACTCAGAAGGATGGAGGGAAAATATTTTTTTCCCTTACATTTGCATCCTCCATAACAGATTGTTTTTCATTATTTGTCATGAGACATGCAAAAGGTGTTAATGTTTATTTGAACATGAATTGATAATTCCTGCATCCATGCTAAAAGGCCTTCATTCAGCAAATGTCCTTTGTGTACCTACTGTGCCAGGCACAGAATTAGGCATTATGGATCCTGGATCCACCCTTGAATAGAACAAGCAAAAAGGCAGTTCTTTTTTAAATTTAATTTTTTTGTATATTTATTTTTTTAAAGGTAATTTTTGGAGCAGAAGCAGAGTGTATGAGCTCTGTGTGCTTTGGTTAGGGCAAGGGGGGATATATGTGTCGGGGTAGGCCTTTGCCTCTTCAGGATAAGACCCAAGAGGCAGGTAGGAGTTAGCCAGGGTACAAAGGAAGTAAGGGGGTGTTATGAAGCTGGTTCAGGAAGAAGGTCTTGCAGATTGAGATGGGAGCCTTGGAGACTGTATGTAAGGATCCAGTCATGAACAGACTGATGGGCCAGAAAGACATTTGGACTTTTCTGAGGGTCACTTGAAAGCTTTAAAAAGAAGTTGAGCACCTTTTAATGTTGGTCATGTACATTTCCTCTTGTGCTTAAGTGTTCCAAGTATTTTGCCTGTTATTTTTTTCCTAGTTCTAGAACTAGTTTCCTAGTTCTTTGCCAGTGGTGTGGTGATTCAAAGTCTTTTTCCACCCTGGGTCATCCTTTTTGCCAGCTTAGGACATCTTTTGAACAGAAGTTATGTAATGTCAAGTTTGTCTTTTTCTTTATGGCTAATATTTAGGAAATCCATAGGGGAGATTGAGGATTTAGAAAGCTTACTCTGTGGGTGCCTGGCTGACATAGTCCGTAGAACATGTGACTTGATCTCAGGGTGGTGAGTTTGAGCCGCATGTTGGGTGTAGAGATTATATTAAAAATAAAATAATTAAAAAAGAAAGAAATCTCATCCTGGCTTAAGAGTGTTTGGTGGGGAAACTTATTGGTAATGGAGAGCACCTGTAGGTAGGGGCAGTGGGGGTGGGATTTAGAAGAGGAGTTGAGAGACCAAAGTGCTGGAGCAGGCTGGTTGGTGTTGGTGATGATGTAGATAATGGGGGATAAAAGCAAGAAGGGAGGCAAGATGACATCAGTTTGAAATAAATGGCTATAAGAAGAGTAGAAGGAGGGGTGCCTGGGTGGCTCAGTTGGTTAAGAGTCCCACTCTTGATTTGGTTCAGGTCAGGATCTCTGGGCCCTGGGATTGAGCCACCCGCATGGGGCTCCACTGTCAGTGTGGTCTGAGGAGTCTGTCACTCCCTCTGCCCCCACCCACCAAATGCACAAGCATGCGCTCTCAAAATAAACAAAATAAAAAAAAGTAGCAGGACGTGTGTACCTTGGGCCTGCTTCTCATACTTTATTTTTTCTGTAGTTTATTAAAGTAATAATTGAGAGAGCTGTAAGGCTTCTGATCACTTAATCTGGCTTTTTATTTTTACCATTATTATCATTACTCCAAATCTTGGCTAGTTTATTTTTTACAATCATATTTCAATGATAATAGTCTCTCTCTCTTTTTTTTAAGATTTTATTTATTTATTTGACAGAGAGAGAGTTCACAAGTAGGCGGAGAGGCAGGCAAAGAACGAGGGGGAAGCAGGCTCCCCGCTGAGCAGAGAGCTAGATGAGGGGCTCGATCCCAGGACCCTGAGATCATGACCTGAGCCGAAGGCAGAGGCTTTAACCCACTGAGCCACCCAGGTGCCCCGATAATAGTCTCTCTTTGAAGCGTATTCCCTGTTCCCATCCACAGACAAGGAATGGTCAGACCTGGCAAATCTTTTTTCAGCACCTTTATTTAAAGGTAACTATCTGCACTAGTTGTAGGTGCTTTCCTAAGAACTTTCTTTTTTTTTTTTTTAAAGATTTTATTTATTTGACAGAGAGAAACACAGTGAGAGAGGGAACACAAGCAGAGGGAATGGTAGCGGGAGAAGCAGGCTTCCCGCAGAGCAGAGAGCCCGATGTGGGGCTCGATCCCAGGCCCCTGGGATCTGACCTGGGCTGAAGGCAGACGCTTAACGACTGAGCCACCCAAGGCGCCCCTCCTAAGAACTTTCATACAGTTAATAGCAATATGTTTTTCCAGCTAATATCACACCTAGCATAATAATATTGTTAGAGAAAATAATTAAAATTCAAGCTCTTTAAAAAGTATCCTGTGGACTCAGTGTCACAGACCTAACTTGTTTTATTGACATGATTGTCACTGTCAACTGACAATTATGTCAATGTTGACATAATTAAAGCAGTTATTAAAGATGTTCAACTTGGGCTGCCTCGGTGGCTCAGTTACGCCAGCCGCCTTAGGCTCAGGTTATGATCCCAGGTCCTGGGATGGAGCCCTGTATAGGGGCCCCCTGCTTGGCGGTGAGTCTGCTGCTCCTTCTGTCCAGCCAGCCATCCCCTGCTTGTGCTTTCTTGTGTGTGCTCTCTTTCTAATAAGTACATAAAAATCTTAAAAAAAACCCAAAAAACTCGTCATAATTTGGTCTGTGGGATCCTCTTTTGAGCTGCTTTTTTAAAAAATTATTTTTTAAAGTATTTATTTATTTGGCAGAGAGAGACACAGGGAGAGAGGGAACCCAAGCAGGGGAGTGGGAGAGGGAGAAGCAGGCTCCCAGCTGAGCGGGGAGCCCAATGTGGGGCTCGACCCCAGGATCATGACTCAGTGCTACTCATGTGCCACTTTTGAGCTGCCTTTATGGCTTAACACTGCCTCAGAACTTTTGAAAACCTTCATTCTGATGACTTTTCCATGCTCTAAGGCATGAAATTAAGCTACTCCACAAAGAACCTGTTTCTGGGTACCTGAGTGGCTCAGTAGGCTAAGTGCCTGCCTTTTTTTTTTTTTTTTTTTAAGTATTTGTATTTTTATTCTCTAGTGTTTTATTTTTTCAGTTATTTTCTTAATTTTTATTTTTTATTTTATTTTTAAAGATTTTATTTATTTATTTGACAGAGCGAGAGATCACAAGTAGGCAGAGAGGCAGGCAGAGGCAAAGGGAGAAGCAGGCTCCCTGCTGAGCAGAGAGCCGATGTGGGGCTCGATCCCAGGACCCTGAGATCATGACCGGAGCCGAAGGCAGAGGCTTTAACCCACTGAGCCACCCAGGTGCCCCTTAATTTTTTTTTTTTTTTTAATTTTTATTTTTATATATACTTTACATTTTTTATAATTCTTTGGTGCCTTTCATTATATTTTATTTTATGTTACTTACATGTTTTTCTTATTTTAGGATCTAGTTTTTTTTCCCCCAAATATGTTTATTTTTTTCAGTGTTACAAGATTAATTGTTCATGCACCACACCCTGTGCTCCATGCAATACGTGCCCTCCTCAGTACCTACCATCAGGCTCGCCCTTGGTCCAGGTCATGATCTTGGGGTCATGGGATTGAGTCCCGCACTGGGCTCCCTGCTCAACAAGGAGTCTGCTTTTCCCTCTGCCCCTCACCCTGCTCGTGCTCTCGCTCGCTCTCTCAAATAAATAAATCTTGGGGGAAAAAAGATCTAAAGAACCGGTTTTCTTTTAACATAATTTAGGTTTCTTTTCCAGTGCTATCTAGAAAATAGTATTAGATGCCAGTTTGGATGATAGTTTATGTGGTCAACCTAGACCCTAATGCGTAAACCATGGGTCATAGTTAACATAAGATGAAGGAGAAGGAAAAGGTGTATGGGCAGAACTCTACTGGTAGGTGGGTAGGTATTGTGGGGGCCTTGGAATTAAATGCTCTGATTACTTTTTCTTTCTCAGTACTGCATCTAGTTGTTTGAGGGTAGGGGAAGTCTCCTCTTATGGTCCACCTTGAGAGTTAGGTGCAAACACTGGTAGCTGATTTCTAAAGTTGGTTTGAGAGTGTTTTCATGTTATGACTCAATGTTTATATGCACAAATTTTTGTTAGGCAAGCCCAGTTTATCTTTTATTGCTTACAGAAGCAAATTCTAGTAGTGCTTTCATATCCATTGATTTTTTTTAAAGTAGATAGCCTAGGAAGTTGATTATGAATTTGGGGTACAGCCAGTAATTGACACCAAGATTATGGACTAAAGAGAAAGCAAAATAATGTGATTTTTTTTTTTAAAGCAAAATTAAAAAAAAAATTTTAATTTTTTTAAAAGATTTTTTTAATTTATTTGACAGAGATGACAAGTAGGCAGAGAAGCAGGCAGGGGGTGGGGGGAGGAGGCTCCCTGCTGAGCAGAGAGCCCGATGTGGGGCTCAATCCCAGGACCCTGAGATCATGACCTGAGCTGAAGGCAGAGGCTTTAACCCACTGAACCACCCAGGCGCCCCTAAAGCAAAATTTTAAAAAACTGTTAGTTGTATGTTTGGTTTTACTGAGTCATTTCTTATTTTTAGTTGTATGAAGGCTTTATTATTATTATTTTTTAAACATGAGCTCTATGCCCAGTGCGGGGCTTGAACTCATGATTCTGAGATCGAGTCATGCTGTACCCATTGAGCCAGCCTGGTGCTCTAGTTGTGTGACAGTTTTGTTTTGTTTTTAAATGATGTAGTCTTTGTTTCAGGGGTACAGGTCTGTGAATCATCAGTCTTAACACAATTCACAGCACTCACCATAGCATATACCCTTCCCAGTGTCCATCACCCTGTACGACGGCTTTTAACATTTGCTTTTTGAGCTGTTAGCTTCCCCCCCCTCCTTTTTTTAAATTGTCTTTGGAATCCCAAGAATATAAAAAATTTAAGATATATTAACATCTTTGGGGGTCCTGGCTGGCTCAGTCAGAAGGGTGGGCGCTACTGATCTCAGGGTTATGAGTTTGAGCTCTCTGTTGGCTGTAGAGATTACTTAAATAGACTTAACAAAAATAAAAAATATATTATTAACCTTTTAAAAACACACGTAAAGTTGTAATTAGATCTTCTTTGAGTACACTGTAAGATAATTCCAATATTTATTTTGGCATTTTAGCTTGGGCTTTAGGAAGCAGTATATTTTAATATCGTTGTAATAAAATTCTTAGATGTGAGGTGACTTTTTGGCCCACATATTTTCAAATTGGATTTGCATAGGGCTAATGATCCTTGTTAATACAGTTACATGGAAAGAGAAAGATGTTAAAAGATTGTCAGAAAATATAGCCAAGTACTAAAATACAGTAAAGTTAATGTAGGACTGTTGGGTAAAGCTTTAAGTAGAGCCAGTGGAATAGGTGGATGTGATTTTTTTTTTTTTTTTTTCAAGGTTTTATTTATTTGACAGAGAGATTACAGGTAGGGAGAGCGGCAGGCAGGGGGAAGCAGGCTACCTGCTGAGCAGAGAGCCCAGGACCCCAGGATCATGACCTGAGCCAAAGACAGAGGCTTTAACCCACAGAGCCACCCAGGTGCCCCGTGGATGTGATTTTATAGGATTATCAGACTTTTTTTTTTTAAGATTTTTATTTATTTGACAGAGAGGAGATATATCACAAGTTGGCAGAGAGGCAGGCAGAGACAGAGGAGAAAGCAGGCTCCCCGCCGAGCAGAGTGCCAGATGTGGGGTTTGATCCCAGGACTCTGGGATCATGACCTGAGCCGAAGGCAGCTGCTTAACCAGCTGAGCCACCCAGGCGTCCCCATACTTTATTTTTTAAAAAGATGACTTTATTTGAAAAAAAGAGTAGGAAAGCGAGCACGAGCAGGGAGAGAGAATCTCAAGCAGATTCTGTGCTAAATGCAGAGCCCAACTCCGGCCTCAATCTTTAAAAATGAGATCATGACCTGAGCCAAAATCAAGAGTCTGATACTTAACCGACTGTACTACCTAGGCATCCCCTGTAATTTAAAATACAGTGATTAGTGTTGGTAGGAAAACTCGAGTATTTGCATGGATTATATTGCCTTTTATTTTCACGTTCTTTGGAAACTACAACTACTAGAAATTAAGATTTTAAAATTATGTATATAGAATTGAAGTCTGCCTACAAAATTAATTGATTTAAAAACTTTCTAAGCATTAACTGAGGAACAATTTCATTTTTAAAGCTTTTATTTATTTGAGAGAGAGTAGCAGCAGCAGGGAAGGGCAGAGGGAGGGGGAGAAACGGGCTCCGCCACAGAGCAAGGAGCCCAGTGCAGGACTCATCCGAGGACCCTGAGATCATGACCTGAGCCAAAGGCAGACGCTTAACTTACAGAGCCACCCAGGTGCCCTGACGTGGTATATGTTATTACCTGCCTAATTCTCATTTTGGTTGGAAGCCACAGTTTCCTGGACCAGATTTTTTAAAGTGTCATCTTTTATAAAAAGCTTTAGAGGAACAGTGCTTATTACTGAAATTTTTAGTCTTTGCATTTTATAGTGTACTGCCAATTGCTGACGTCAGAAAAGTTAGGCTATGGGGTGCCTGGGTGGCTCAGCGAGTTAATAATAAATAGTAGTTAGTAGTTAGTAAATAAATCTTAAAAAAAGTTAGGTTATGTGTAAGATTTTGTAAGTGTAAGATTATATTTAGAGTAAGATGTTGAAAAAACAATTTGAACAGTTCATTTTAATTTTACAGATAAGGAATTTACTTCAAAACTGATAATGATTGTAATTAGTTTTTACGTATTTTCTTCTCTAGTGAGTATGTACATTTGCCTTGCAAAATAAATTTAAAGATTAATTTTTTTTTTTAAGATTTTATTTATTTGACAGAGAGGAGAGAGATCACAAGCAGGCAGAGAGGGAAAGCAGGTTCCCCACTGAGCAGAGAGCCCGATGTGGGGCTCCATCCCAGGATCTGAGATCATGACCTGAGCTGAAGGCTGAGGCGTTAACCCACTGAGACACCGAGGTGCCCAAAGATACTAAATTTTTAAATTGGTTCCTTGGAAAAGAATCTTCTAATCAATTTTGAGACCTTTGAACACCACTGTATAGTTTGTTGTACAACTTGTAGTACATCTGTACAAGTGGGAGTTGTTTTTTGTTTTTTTTTTTAAGGGTTTTATTTATTTGACAAGAGGGAGAGATCACAAGTAGGCAGAGAGGCAGGCAGAGCCGGGGAAGCAGGCTCCCTGCTGAGCAGAGAGCCCGATGCAGGGCTTGATCCCAGGACCCTGAGATCATGACCTGAGTTGAAGGCAGAGGCTTTAACCCCCTGAGCCACCCATGCACCACTGTACAAGCGGGAGTTTTAAAAGTCTTAGCTCAAGTTATTTATTTCCTTTGGGATAAAACTAGATAGAATGAACTTACATTTTTTTTTTTTTTTAAAGATTTTATTTATTTGACAGAGAAACACAGTGAGAGAGGGGGAGCACAAGCAGAGGGAGTGGTAGCGGGAGAAGCAGGCTTCCCGCAGAGCAGGGAGCCCGATGCGGGGCTCGATCCCAGGACTCTGGGATCATGACCTGAGCCGAAGGCAGACGCTTAACGACTGAGCCACCCAGGCGCCCCAGAATGAACTTACATTAAAACAATAATACCTTATCACAAAATAAGTTTAGGTATGAAGCTAAAAAAAAACAACAAAACTCTCCCCATGTCTTTCTGGGTCTCAGAAACTTGAGTTACTTTTAGCTAAGGCTAGAAAGGAACTTTCAGGAGGCAGGCGTGGCCCTCAGTTTTTGCTCAAGAATTTTAATCTAGGGGCGCCTGGGTGGCTCAGTGGGTTAACGGCTCTGCCTTCAGCTCAGGTCATGATCTCAGGGTCCAGGGATCGAGCCCCGCATTGGGCTCTCTGATCAGCGGGGAGCCTGCTTATCCCTCTCTCTCTGCCTGCTTCTCTGCCTACTTGTGATCTCTCTGTGTCAAATAAATAAAAATCTTTAAAAAAAGGGGGAGGGGGATTTTAATCTAGGGGCATCTGGTGCCTTTCAGCTTAGGTCATGATTCCCATGTTCTGGGATCAAGCCCTGCAGCTGGCTCTCTGCTCAGTGGGGAGTCTGTTTCACCCTCTACCCCTCCCTGCTTCGTGTTTTCTCTTTCTCTCTCAAATAAAATCTTAAAATTTTTTTTGATCTAGTCATGTAGTTTCTCTGGGAGCCCCCAAGACCACTGAGATTCCTTCCTGCAAGTGCTCTCTTGCCTCATACGAGGCAAAAGAGAATTCCATTGTATTTGAGGCATCCTGTTCCCTTGAACTTCAAAGGTACCACTAAGATGTACATACTTGTCTGTCTCATACACAGTAACTCCACAGTCTTGAGAATTTGTATCTTTTATAAGAATTATGCAATAAAACAGCTGGTGTCCAGTTCAGCACTTAGTCCATACCCTCCATACTCTGTTCACAAAGGCAAGAAAAATAGTCCTTTTTCATTTTACAAACCAAGAACACTTTGTAAACCTCACTTCATACTGGTTGGGCTCAGGGCTCATCCACATATTTTTCCATCCATATATTTAATTAGTTCAGAAGAACATAGGGAAGGGACTGCCTTAAACTAGCCAAATGGGGCTTAGGCTTTGGGAGATCAAGTCGGGCTCCCTGCTCAGTGGGGAGTCTGCTTCTCCCTCTCCCTTTATCCCTCTGCCCTCCCTGCTCAGTGCGCATTCTTTCTCTCTCATAAATAGAATCTTAAAAAAAAAAAGGGCAGCCTTGCTTGACAGATAGGTATCCTTACTAATCCCCCTTTGAGAAAAATCTGCTTGGATAATGCAATTTGAACCCTAATGTCTCAAGACTATACATACAGCCAGAAATATGGGGGGAGGGGGACATGTTCATTGAAATAACATACTTACTCTGTTGACCAGTCTTCTAAAAATTACGCTCAGGATTCGGACTCAGAACTGATAGTATCTTTAGGGAGACAAGTTATTTCCCTCCTTTAGCAGCAGAAAAAGATAGGGTAGGTAGTCTCAGGTACTTCCGAATAAAGAAATCCTAGGGTTTTCTGATACTTAGTAGGATAGGCTTTTTGTGGTTAAGTGGCTACCTGGCCAAGGGTTAAAAGAAAGACTGTTTGACAGTAGAGAGGCTTATAGACCATCCTGCACAGCTCTGAGGGTCTTTGTCTCCTGTTAATGGCTATGTTAGTAAGGAGGAAGGGCTTATGGTAGAAATTGGAATTGGACAAGAGCTTCCTGTTTGAAGATGAACTACGTGATGAACTTGATGGCAGTATGTATGGATTTGTGCTTGTGCAGGTTGCTGTAGATTTCTGTAAGAGTGCGCATGCCATGAAGGCCCTTGAGAAAAGCCCTAGCTGGTCATGCTGTTGTTTTTGTTTCTTTTCTAATTGTCTAGCCTAGGGGTTTCCATATTCACATTTTTGAAGCAAGGAATACTTTAACTTTGCGCTTGGCTCTGAATGAGGTCACCCCTGTGTACTAAAGCAAGCTAGTCCAAAATGTTCTTGTTTGTAATCTACTTATTTTACTTCTGCAGTTATGCAAAGAAAACCTTTAAGCAAGTTTAGAAAATCTTGGTACATAGTACTTGAGCAGAATTTATTAGGTGTTGTGGGATCTCTGTCACTGAGGAGAACACTGCTGTAGTGTTTAATTTTTACTTTTAAGTTTTATAAGAGAGTGTGTGCGCAAGCAGGGAGGTGTAGAGGGAGAGAGGATCTCAAGCAGGCTGCATACCCAGTGGGGCGACCAACCAAGGGCTCAATCTCCCGACCCTGAGATCAGGACCCGAACTGAAATCAAGAGCCAGATGCGTTATTAACCAATGGAGCCACCGAGGCCCCCTATTAAGTTTAATTTTAATTCTGGTTAGCTAACATGCAGTGTTTAATTAGTTCCAGGCATACATCTGCTGTAGATTTTCAGCTAGATTCTTCTTCCTCTCGCACTACCTTCTCCTTTCCCTTTCTCAAGAAACCTTCAGGACCAAATTAATTTTCGTGAAGATTGAATCTTTGTTTTTGATTCTGTAGGCATATATACTCATTATTTTCTGGCATGTCAAGTGCTTCCAATTCAAGTGTACTTGACTTTTTTCATAAAACTATAGATTTTTAGGGGTGGGGGTTGGTAGTGTGCTAGGTACCTTGTGGAGTATTAACTGTTAACTGGAAACAGATTCCAAACAGTCTAATGAGGTAATATTTATTATCAAATCACATAGCATGTTTCTTATTTTATTGATACCGTGGGTTAGCTCCTCTTCCTGATACGTACCATATTGTGGTATACAGGTGTGTATAATTTGGAGAGCAAGTACTGTGAGTCTGTGGCTTTTTCTTTGCATCAGTATTCTGTCAGAATTTGGCCATAGTTTTATAAACTGATTATTCTGAGAAATAGTTTCTCATTTTAATACCAGAATTCATTATATTTGTATTTGTCCTATTATTTTAAATAAGCATTGTGATATTTGCTTATCTTTTTAAAAATAGACATCTGATTTTAAAAAACTAATTGAGAATTTCTGTGCTTGAATATTAATGCCAGAAGACCACAAAGGAGTGTTAATGATACCTTCCTTGGAATTGCTTATTTGTAGGTAATTGCCTTTAATGCAACTTAATCAAATATTAACCAAGTTATGTATTTCCTTTGGCAACAGTTCTTGTGACTTCTCACCAGGTGATTTGGTTTGGGCCAAGATGGAGGGTTACCCCTGGTGGCCTTGCCTGGTTTACAACCACCCTTTTGATGGAACGTTCGTCCGTGAGAAGGGGAAGTCTGTTCGAGTTCATGTGCAGTTTTTTGATGACAGCCCAACAAGGGGCTGGGTTAGTAGAAGGCTATTAAAGCCATATACAGGTAAGAGAGTCCACTCTTCAGAGTGTGTGTGAGAGAGTATGTAAGAGAGCAAGCATGCAACACATGAGCACAAGTGTCTGTGACTCCCATACAGTGAAATTAAGTGTATTTTATGCCAATAAGATTCAGGAGTGGCAGGGTGAATGCTTCCAGTAAGGGAAAAAGATAAGATAAAGCTGGTCTTCAGCTGGTTGGTTGTGGAGTGGAATTTTTCTTTCTTTTCAGTTGACTTATGGCAGTATCATGCCCTTAAGGGAAAAAAATGTTTTCATGATTAGATCTCATTTGGACCATATTACCAAACTCAGGCATGAAAAGAGTAAATCAGCAGTGCCCCATCTTCAAAGATCTGAGGGAAAGGCGATGCAGTCAGGATATGTAACAAATAGATTAGTGACGTTGTCTAGGGTAGATGGAGGTGCATGTTTACCTGGCCCTCAAAACCCTCACCTAAGAGCATGTTTGAGTTGAGTTTCACATCAGACTTCTGGAACGGTTTTTTCCAGGCCCACCTCTTTTATGTCCTAGACAGCAGCAGTCCCTGCCTGTGTAGCCTCACTTGGGCCAGGTGCGCCTTAGCAGTTTCTTGAATGATATAGTGCATGCACAGTATGTTTGCAGGGTTCACGGCTTGTGTACACTTGAGCAGGAGTAAGTCCTTATTCATTCTCCTCAGATTCTCCAGCCTAGGGTGCTGTTGAACTCAGTGTTTTGGATTCACAATAAGGGTCCGTTTCCCAGGAATCTCTGGGAATCCTGCCTTTTGGTCATAGTGTTCATCCTGCAGGGCAAGGCGGGCACACTGAAGAAAGTTAAGAAACTTCAATCTGCATAGAAATCTGACCTGCAGAAAGAGAATCTGGACACTTGGTTCTGTCTTCACTAATTTGCAGTATAATCTTGGCCAACAAAGGAACTCATACTGTTTACGCATATATAAAGGGAGAGAGTTGAACCATGTAACAAGGTCTTTTTCTAGGACTAATTTTGAGATTTTTTTTTTTAAAGAGCGTGCTAGTGAGTGTGGGGTGCAGGGTGTGGGGAGGGGAAGAGTCTTAAGCCTGGGGCTCCATCTCCCACTTCTGAGATTTTTTTTTTTTTTTTTTTTTTAAAGATTGATTGATTGATTCATTCATTCATTCATTTAAGAGATCTCACAAGTGGGCAGAGAGGCAGGCAGAGAGGAGGGAAGCAGGCTCCCTGCTGAGCAGAGAGCCCGATGCGGGGTTCGATCCCAGGACCCTGAGCTCATGACCTGAGCTGAAGGCAGAGGCTTTAACCCACTGAGCCACCCAGGCGTCCCCCGCTTCTGAGATCTTAATCTGAGCTGGAATCAAGAGTTGGATGTTTAACTTAGTGAGCCACCCAGGCACCCCTAATTTTGAGATTCTAAACAAAGCTTTGGCAACACGACTTTAATTTAAAAATACCCCCCAAATTTTACATTTATGTTGTCATCATAAATGTAAACAGCAACCCTGTTGTGTCCTGCCTTTGCCATTTAAATTTCCAAAATGTGGTAACACAATGGATGAAGAAAAAGTAGGTTTTTTAATTCTCGGGGGGGGGCATCTTAAAATTGTGGTCTACATCGGGTTTTTTGGGGAACGATGAGGTCCTTAGATAGGTGGGGGTGAGTGCAAACAGGCTGCAAACAGGCACTTGAGGAAGTCAAGAGCCACCGTCCAATGGATTTCATTTTTAGTGCTGGTGCAGCTCTTTAGAAAAATGGGACATTGCACCTTTATTTTAGGCAGCCCGTTAAGTTGCTAATGTAATGGCACTTTAGGATGTCCTGTTAGTTTTAGTATACAGTAGAAAGAAGGAAATAATGCAATGTTTGGATCGGTTAAATTTAGGCAAGTTCAGGTTTGTTTTCTAATTATATTTGGTCAGAAGAAAACAAAGATATTGCTAGTTGGGCCTCTAAGGAAAAAACAATAATTTTGTGCCATTAGACTTGTGATCATCTGCATCTAATCTTTTGCTCAGAGTACAGGAGTGTCATTTAAAATTACATCTCTTGGAGCACCTGGATGGCTCAGTCGGTTGAGTGTCCGACTTTTGGTTTTGGCATGTCCCATTCAGTGGGGAGTCTGCTTGAGATGCTCTCTCCTCACTCTCTGCCTCTCCCTCCACTTGCAGGCGTGCTCTCAATCAAATAAATTTTTTTTTTTAAAAAGATTTCATTCATTTATTTGACAGAGATCACAAGTAGGCAGAGAGGGGTAAGCAGGCTCCCTGCCGAGCAGAGAGCCCGATGTGGGGTTCGATCCCAGCACCCTGAGATCATGACTCAAGCCGAAGGTCAGATGCCTAACCCACTGAGCCACCCAGGTGCCCCTCAAATAAATAAAATCTTAAAAAGAAAAAAAAATGATTTAAGAGGTGCCAAGCGGGCTCAGTCATTAGGCATCTGCCTTCTGCTAGGGTCATGGTACTAGGGTCCTGGGATTGAGCGCTACGTTGGGCTCTCTGCTCAGCAGGGAGCCTCCTCCCTCCCCCCCTGACTCTCTGTCAAATAAATAAGAGTCTTGGAAAAAAATGAAGCGTTTTACCTGAAAACAAAACAGTTTGAATCAACCAAAAAAAAAAAAAAAAGTTTGAACGAAGTTACCTTTCCAAAATGTTAGTATCTTTACCAGTAGGGTTTTGTCTGTTTTTAATATACCCTATTTAATTACCTTGGGGATAAACTTAGTATGATTGCTTCACTTAACTGACAGTGTAGTTTTTGCCTTCCTAAAGTAATTTTTTAATACAAAGCGTCTCAAAAGAATATGCGTATTGTTTAACATCTCCCTCCTTTTAACATACCATGCTTCACCTGAAGAGGTGTGCCTTATCTATTTAGGGACACAGGAGAGATGAAGTAGTCCTGGGTGACAATAGGCAAGGCAACTTAAAGGAGGTACAGTGGGTAATTTAAATTTCACTGGTAGTTTCCCCTGGTAGTTTCTTTCTTCTTCGTAGGGTTATTGATCTATTATCAGTCAAAAATAGTGGGGCATTAAAAACTGTATTTGATTCTTGTCCATTAGAACAGAGGTGGTACATTGAGCCCATTCCCTAGCTAATGGTTCTGATTTATAAATAAGATTTGCTTAATAAGAAATATAAATCTGAATTGTTCAGGTTCAAAATCGAAGGAAGTGCAAAAAGGAGGTCATTTTTACAGCTCAAAGCCTGAAATACTCAGAGCAATGCAACGTGCAGATGAAGCCTTGAAAAAAGACAAGATTGCGAGGCTTGAATTGGCAGTGTGTGATGAACCCTCGGAACCAGAGGAAGAAGAAGAGATGGAGGTGGGATGTTGTTAAACAGTCGATTATTAATTCTGTTGGGAAAGTGATGGAAAAGGGGGGTATTAAAGTGATAGTCTTGTTTTATTTATATATATTTGCATACACACACACTTTAATACTCAAATGTATCTGTTTTTTGTGAGAGAATGTGAGCACGAGGAGGGGGACAGAATCTTAAGTGGGCTCTACACACAATGGGGAGCCCGATAAAGGGCTTGATCTCAAAAGCGAGATCATCACCCGAGCCACAATCAGGAGTCTGGATGCTTAACTGACTGAGCACCCAGGTACCCCAAGTACTCATACACATACTTCTACACTTCTGTAGGACTGTAGGTTAAGTTAGATTAGAATCTCAGCAGCCATTTGGCTTGAGTTCTCAAGCTTCCAGCCTGGTGGAAGATGAGAGGTAGTATCATTTTGGTAACAAGTAACAGGACGGTAAGGACATGGTGATAAAATTGGTTATGATGTCTGGCAGTAAGCCTCTATATGAGGGTGTGGTCAAGCCCTGGAAATTGATTACCTAATGCTCTCAAAACTTTTTTTTTTTTTTGTATTTCGGATAGGTAAGAGAGGTTAAATAACCTTGAAATGCAACTTGGGTTTCCTAGGTGAGTGGTCCCTATTTGAGTGAATTAAATCATCCTTCTCTAACTTAACAAATTAATGAACTGTATGTCTAGAGATTCATTTATGATTGAGCCTGATTTTATATTCTGTTATAGAGAATAAACTAATGAATATTTTAAGAGAAATGCAAGAAAAAGTGTTTTTAATCTTATTTTCGAGACCAGGGGTTAGAACATTAATGAAAGGTTTAGAACTGGATGGTAATACAGAGATCGAGTCTCATATAACTTCACATGGGTGGGAGATCCATGATAAGTGAATTGTGCCTTGCCCAGGAAGCTACAGCTGGTTTGTGGAAGAGCAAGGACTAGAAACCCATAGAGGTTGCGCTGCTTTCTTAAACTGAAGAATTTAGAAAATGGCAAATTTCATAATACGTCCCTGTGTAAGAGGAGAGATGGCCCTGGAAGAAAGGTAACAGGGAAGCTCAAGTTACTTCCACCTCTGACTGTTAATGAGGGTATAACCTGTAAGTATTTGGGATATATGGTCATGCTAATGACCTCATCACTATTGTATGGGAGAGAATCACCTAATGCCATAGTGTGATGCTACTGAAATTGAATTTTTTTTTTTAATTCTTGGAGGAAAACAAGTTTCTCATTTCTGGAGCTGGGTTCTTGATACAGGATACTGCAGCACATTGAGAGATACTCCACAGCCATACTGTAATTTTCCAGATTGTTTTTTACTTAAATAACTTTTTTTTTTTTTTTTTTTAGAGATTTTATTTATCTGACAGGAGAGAGATCATAAGTAGGCAGAGAGAGAGAGAGAGGGGGGGAAGCAGGCTCCCTGCTGAGCAAAGAGCCTGATGTAGGGCTCGATCCCAGGACCCTGAGATCATGACCTGAGCTGAAGGCAGAGGCTTTAACCCACTGAGCCACCCAGGTGCCCCTAAATAACTCTTTTCTTTGCCTGTCAGGTTGGTGCAACTTACTCATCAGATAAGAGTGAAGAAGATCATGAAATTGAAAGTGAAGAGGAAGTACGGCCTAAGGTCCAAGGATCTAGGCGAAGTAGCCGCCAAATAAAGAAACGAAGGGTGATATCAGACTCTGAGAGTGACATTGGTGGTTCTGATGTGGAGTTCAAGCCAGATGCTAAGGAGGAAGGAAGTAGTGATGAAATAAGCAGTGGAGTGGGGGATAGTGACAGTGAAGGCCTGGACAGTCCTGTCAAAATAGCTTCAAAGCGGAAGAAAATGGTGACTGGAAATGGCTCTCTCAAAAGGAAAAGTTCAAGGAAGGAAATGCCCTTGGCCACCAAACGATCAACTGGCATTTTATCAGAAACCAAGAGTGCGTTGAATGCTTTCTCCGCCCCTCAACATTCTGAATCTCAAGGTCCCATTGGTGGAGGATGTGATGATAGTAGTCGCCCCACTGTCTGGTATCATGAAACTTTAGAGTGGCTTAAGGAGGAAAAGAGAAGAGATCTACACAGGAGGCGACCTGATCACCCTGATTTTGATGCATCCACACTCTATGTTCCTGAGGATTTCCTTAATTCCTGTACTCCTGGTATGAGGAAGTGGTGGCAGATTAAGTCTCAGAACTTTGATCTTGTTATATTTTATAAGGTAGGCAAGTTTTATGAGCTGTACCACATGGATGCTCTTATTGGAGTCAATGAACTAGGTCTGGTATTCATGAAAGGCAACTGGGCTCATTCTGGTTTCCCTGAAATTGCCTTTGGCCGATACTCTGATTCTCTGGTTCAGAAGGGCTATAAAGTAGCACGAGTGGAACAGACTGAGACCCCTGAAATGATGGAGGCACGATGCCGGAAGATGGCACATATATCTAAGTATGACAGAGTGGTGAGGAGGGAGATCTGTAGAGTCATTACCAAGGGTACACAGACCTACAGTGTATTGGAAGGTGACCCCTCTGAGAACTACAGTAAGTATCTTCTTAGCCTCAAAGAAAAAGAGGAGGATACTTCTGGCCACACTCGGTTGTATGGAGTATGCTTTGTTGATACCTCACTGGGAAAGTTTTTCATAGGTCAGTTTTCAGATGATCGTCATTGTTCCAGATTTAGGACTTTAGTGGCACACTATCCTCCAGTACAAGTCTTGTTCGAGAAAGGAAATCTCTCCACAGAAACTAAGCTGATTCTAAAGGGTTCATTGTCCTCCTCACTTCAGGAAGGTCTGATACCAGGCTCCCAATTTTGGGACGCAGCCAAAACTTTGAGAACTCTCCTTGAAGAAGGATATTTTAAGGAAAAGTTAAATGAGGACAGTGGGGTGATGTTACCCCCGGTACTTAAAGGTATGACCTCAGAGTCTGATTCTCTTGGGTTGACACCAGGAGAGAAGAGTGAATTGGCCCTCTCTGCTCTAGGTGGTTGTGTCTTCTACCTCAAAAAATGCCTTATTGATCAAGAGCTTTTATCAATGGCAAATTTTGAAGAATACATTCCCTTCGATTCTGAAATGCTCAGTGCTACAAGACCTGGTGCTGTTTTTGCTAAAACCAATCAACGAATGGTGCTAGATGCTGTGACATTAAGCAACTTGGAGATTTTCATGAATGGGACAAATGGTTCTACTGAAGGGACCCTGCTAGAAAAGATTGATAGTTGTCATACTCCCTTTGGTAAACGCCTTCTAAAGCAGTGGCTTTGTGCCCCACTCTGTAGCCCTTATGCTATCAACGATCGTCTAGATGCTATAGAAGACCTCATGGATGTGCCTGACAAAATCTCTGACGTGGTAGACCTTCTGAAGAAGCTTCCAGACCTTGAAAGGCTGCTGAGTAAAATTCATAATGTTGGGTCTCCCCTGAAGAGCCAGAACCACCCAGATAGCAGGGCCATCATGTATGAAGAAACTACATACAGCAAAAAAAAGATTATTGATTTTCTTTCTGCTCTAGAAGGATTCAAAGTAATATGTAAAATTGTAGAGATTATGGACGAAGTCGTTGACAACTTTAAGTCTAAAATCCTTAAGCAGGTCATTACTCTACAGACAAAAAATCCTGAGGGCCGTTTCCCAGATTTGACTATAGAACTGAACCGATGGGATACAGCCTTTGACCATGAGAAGGCTCGAAAGACTGGGCTAATTACTCCCAAAGCAGGATTTGATTCTGATTATGACCAAGCTCTTGCTGACATAAGAGAAAATGAACAGAGCCTCCTGGAATACTTGGAGAAACAGCGCAGTCGAATTGGCTGCAGGACCATTGTCTACTGGGGAATCGGTAGGAACCGTTACCAGTTGGAAATTCCAGAGAATTTCATTACTCGTAATTTGCCAGAGGAATATGAATTGAAATCTACCAAGAAGGGCTGTAAGCGATACTGGACCAAAACTATTGAGAAGAAGTTGGCTAATCTGATAAATGCTGAAGAACGGAGAGACGTATCATTGAAGGACTGCATGCGGCGACTGTTCTATAACTTCGATAAAAATTATAAGGACTGGCAGTCTGCTGTTGAGTGCATCGCAGTATTAGGTAAGATTTTTAACAAGCTTATTCCTAAGGCTTTGGTTAGTCATGCCTTATATCCCAGTCATGCATTAACATTTAAATCCATTGGACATTTGCCATTGAGGTATACCTCTAAAGACAGGTAACAAGCTATATATCTTGATGTGCATATACTTGTGTTCTCATTAGACAAAATGATTATTTTGCCTGTGGCAATTTAAGTTTACTTTTTGGCCCTATTCAGTCCTGAATAATTGAAAGATTGATAGGATTTTTGTGTAGTTTTTTTGTGTCTTGTTTTGTTTTTAAGTAGGGGATTTTGTTTTCCTTTTTAAGTCGGGGCTTGAACTCAGCACCCTGAGAGATTAGGACCTGAGTGGAGATCGAGTCATATGTTCCGGATGCTCCTTGGACTGAGCCACCCCAGCACCCCAGATTTTCTAGTACCCTTAGTATCATCCTGGTTTTATTTTATTTCATGTATTTGACAGAGACCACAAGTAGAGGGAGCAGTGGGCAGAGGGAGAGGGAGAAGCAGGCTTCCCATCAACCGGGGAGCCCCAGGGATCATGAATGGGACAAATGGGATCATGACCTGAGCCGGAGGCAGAAGCTTAACTGAGCAATCCAGGAGCCCCTGGTTTTTGTTTTTTACCTTTTTAAAATTTTTTTTATTTTTAAGCTTCTCTCTTGCTAGAATAAATTAAAACTGTATCTTGGCACATCACTTTTGTATTTTCAGTTGATCTTTACATGCATATATTTCAAGATTTAAATCTTTTTTTCTCTTAGCCCAGATTATCACACTTCCTTTCTTACAGTTGATTTCTAAGAGCCCTGATTTCTATGTTTGTAATTTGAAATTTCATACTTTCCTTTTTCTTTAAATTTCCAACATCTTTGGAGCCTTTGCTGTTTTACAGTTTAGGGTTTTTTCTTGTGTTTTAAAAATACAGTAACTACCCAAATTTGTAAAAGAACTGTTTTTTGATCTGAATACAACTGTCCAGAATTGAATAGCATCCTTCGGTTTGTGCCACGTCTGTTCCTTAAACCAGTACAACTTTGAGTGGTTGGGTGGGTAATTTAAAGCTTCCCTGAGCACAGGTGTTGAAAATTGGTGAATTAATTTTCCTCTTAAGATTCTTTTATATCAGAAGTGTTCATTCCAGGATTAGGTCAAGTATAAGAGGTCAGTATAACATTTCCCCAGTATCTCTTAGCTTCCCCTTGGCATTCCTTTTATCCAGATGTTAGGGGACTAAGTCTTATTTTGAGGGGAGAGATTTGGGGATGAAAATAAGTTCTCATTTCACTGCAAGTGAAGACACATAGAAACATTTAGGCTGGTAACTTAAAAAAAAAAAAAGTATAAAAAGCAACTAGAACATACCATCCTCCACTGAAAGAGTGGTTTTGGAAGACTTTTTATGTTAATTAGTTGGATCTCTGTGCTGCTTAAGCAGCCTCAAAAATGATGAAGATTTACTTTTATCCTCTCTTTGACAGATGTCTTATTGTGCCTGGCTAACTACAGTCGAGGGGGTGATGGCCCTATGTGTCGTCCAGTAATTCTGTTGCCAGAAGGAGGCAGTCCTCCCTTCTTAGACCTTAGAGGATCACGTCATCCTTGCATTACGAAGACGTTTTTTGGAGATGATTTTATACCTAATGACATTCTAATAGGCTGTGAGGAAGAGGAGGAGGAGGAAAACGGCAAAGCTTACTGTGTGCTTGTTACCGGACCTAACATGGGGGGCAAGTCTACGCTCATGAGACAGGTAAACTCAACCTTAAGGCCTTGTTACATGAAGTTATTTGTATACTTTAGGAATATCTACATATTTAGGCCACCCTTTTCCAAACAGTTATTTATAACATAAATTATATAGAATTCGGTCACCAGCATACTAGGAAGCAAAGGAAAAGTGCTTTGTATTGTATTGTTTTTACCTTTATCAAATATAGCTCATGGGGAGCATACATGAAAAAAATCAAGAGATTTCAGGTTATGACTTCCCTACAAACTCTTGGGATTCATTTCTCCTGAAGGTAATTCATATTAAATGGAAACATTGGAGGTGTGTTACTCAGTTAGGACTCATTTGTGGGAATCCTTGTAAAAGAACCATGACAGACTTGTTCAGGTAGGAGAACAAATAAAAATCATGACCTCTAATAACTATTGGAAACTGCTTTTAGGAAAGACAATAAAATCTGTTTTCTTTTTAATACTGGGGGTTGGCCAGCCACTGAGCTAAAAATGATTCACATTTTTTTTTTTTTTTTTTTTATGATTCACATTTTTAAAAGGATTATAGAAAGGGGGAAAAATGTGACAGTATTTGCCAACCCCCTGGCTCTCCTGTATGATCTTATACAGATTTGCTAACTAGCAAGAGGCAGTATAGTCCAGTGGTTTTCAATCCCATTTTCGTTTTTTAGGTGTCCCTTGGGAAAGTTTGACAAAAAAAGGACAGATGGGGTTCCATTGTCCCAAATTGATGCATTTGGTCTAGAATTGGTTCTAGGCATCAGTAATTTTAAAGAGCTCCCAAGTGATTTCT
This sequence comes from Procyon lotor, assembly GCA_028646535.1. Classification (NCBI taxonomy): domain Eukaryota; kingdom Metazoa; phylum Chordata; class Mammalia; order Carnivora; family Procyonidae; genus Procyon; species Procyon lotor. Next base: position 55,484,098 of record CM053610.1, read on the forward strand.
CCTGTGTAGTCAGCCAAGGTTGAGAATCACTAATACAGTGCATTAAAATCTCACAGGTTCTGAGGTTTTAAAGCCAGTTAGGGCCTAAGCCTCTTGCTTTGCTGGGCTTCACTTTGCACTGCTTTATCTAGATTGTGAAGTTTTTAAGAGTGCCTGACTCCTACGTAACTGACAGATCGATCTGTATCTATGTTTTTCTTTAATACCAATTAAAGACCTTTCCTCTTTCCTTCACAGGCTGGCCTATTAGCTGTAATGGCCCAGACGGGTTGTTATGTACCCGCTGAAGTATGTAGGCTCACACCAATTGATAGAGTATTTACTAGACTTGGTGCCTCCGACAGAATAATGTCAGGTGAGTTTTCTTTTTTCACCTAAGGCTTTATTATTAGACTAGACAGTTCATTTCTACCATCTTGTATGAACCATTTAAATTTGATGTTTGATTTTTCTTGTGTTAAGCGGAGTACTTTCCAGGCTTTTGAAAATAATTCTTTCTTCAGGCAAGAATTGTGTAATCTCTTAACGAGATGTAACTAACCATTAGTACTGGGTAGCTCATGATATGAACCAAAAAGATGAATATACTACTTAGGACTTTTAAAAATAATCTTGTATGTTTTTGTTTTAGGTGAAAGTACATTTTTTGTTGAATTGAGTGAAACTGCCAGTATACTTACGCATGCAACAGCACATTCTCTGGTGCTTGTGGATGAATTGGGTAAGACATTACAATTTCCATTGGAAGGCTATTTTTAAAACTAATTTTTCTTGAAGATGGTCAGACCTTTTTTTAAAGGTCTGAATGCACTCACCTCTCTAATGCCATAGATAGACCCATACTGGAAGACAACAGATAAGGTGTTTGATTACAAGGCTCTAAATTTCTTCATCCTATTATAACAATACTTAATTAGAAACTAATGGGACATTTCTGAAGAGTATTCTCTTAAGGAAATGCAGGGGTGTCTGGCTGGCTCAGTGCTCACGTGAACGTGTGTGACTCTACATCTCAGGATTTTAAGTTGGAGCCCCAGGTTGTGTGTAGAGATTACTTAAAAATGAAATCTTTAGGGCTGATAAGTGGCTCTATTTAGCTAACCAGGACATATTACTTGGATGCACTAATTGATGTTACTGTTTTATCCTTTTTGGTATAAGGCAGATACATAATTTATGCATATTTTACTTCCATAGGGAGAGGTACTGCAACATTTGATGGAACAGCAATAGCAAATGCAGTTGTTAAAGAACTTGCTGAGAACATCAAGTGTCGTACACTGTTTTCTACGCACTACCACTCATTAGTAGAAGATTATTCTCAAAATGTTGCGGTGCGCCTGGGCCACATGGTACGTATAAATTGCTTACTCAGAGGTTTAGATTTTTGAGGAAACAGTCAATTCTTCCACTGCTAGCACATGAACACAACATAGTAAAATCTTTTCCTTTTTTAAAAGGCATGCATGGTAGAAAATGAATGTGAGGATCCCAGCCAAGAGACTATTACCTTCCTCTATAAATTCATTAAGGGAGCTTGTCCTAAAAGCTACGGCTTTAATGCAGCAAGGCTTGCTAATCTTCCAGAGGAGGTTATTCAGAAGGGACATAGGAAAGCAAGAGAATTTGAGAAGATGACTCAATCACTGCGATTATTT
>CM053610.1:55486255-55501521 GCA_028646535.1 Procyon lotor
GGCATGCATGGTAGAAAATGAATGTGAGGATCCCAGCCAAGAGACTATTACCTTCCTCTATAAATTCATTAAGGGAGCTTGTCCTAAAAGCTACGGCTTTAATGCAGCAAGGCTTGCTAATCTTCCAGAGGAGGTTATTCAGAAGGGACATAGGAAAGCAAGAGAATTTGAGAAGATGACTCAATCACTGCGATTATTTCGGTAATTATATACTTGGGATATCATTTTGCTTTGCACCTGACCTTAACCACCCCCCTTTATGGTTTATTGATACACTGTGAAAAATATGAACTGAAACCCTTTTTTTTTTTTTTTTTAATTTTAAGGGAAGTTTGCCTGGCTAGTGAAAGGTCGACTAGAGATGCTGAAGCTATCCCTAAATTGCTGACTTTGATTAAGGAATTATAGACTACATTGGAAGCTCTGAGTTGGCTTTTGACAAAGGTGGTAAATTCAGACAACATTATGATCTAATAAACTTTATTTTTTAAAAATGACCATTTTTTCCATTTTCTTTCTAGGAAATTAAACCCTTTTAATTCTTACCTACCTTCTACATAATGGTTATTGAATACTCCACAATATATTAAGTCTAGATGTTATGGTACATGCATACACTTTCAGGCTGTTTATACCCACTGTCACCAATACACATAAATGGGGGGGGGAGCTATGAAACTGTATAGGGCTGTATATATACTTGTCTCAGCTTAATGCAGGAAATTGTTTTTAATTTCCAGCAGTTTGTCTAGACTGTTCAAAAAAAAACTATGAACAGAGTTCAAATACAGGACTGTTTTGAAGAGACTTTCTAAAGTGTACTTTAAAACATAGTAGTTTTTACCTTTCACAAAACTGAGTTACAAGAATACTTTTGTTTTACAGTGCATCCCTTCCTAGGAAGTCTCATTAAAACACTCACTTTTTCTAGGGGTGATTCTGAATGCTGCACAGGGAAGGGAAGGAAATAATAGTCTTAACTTTTCTTAAAGGATACCAGAAACATTGCTGGATATAATTTAAGATTAGTGTTTTCTCTTTCATAGAAAGAACGTACATACTGGGACATGAGTACAGTTACAGCAAGTCTAGGTGTGCTAACAAAACAGGGCACATTCAAGTACAAGAAGATTTGCTTGAAATTAAAAACAAACTACATGAGATTAAAGCATTAAAATCATATTTCTCAATCTGAATACATGTTAAAAAAAAATCAAAAGAAACGCAGAAGTGCTAGCTCACATTTTTACCATATTACAAAAGCAATTGGTACCCATGTCCATAAAGGCAGCAACAAAGCTGCTTGTCTATTGAAGAGTACTACTGCAAATTGGACTGCATTCAATGCTAGTTGTAAAAACACCAGCTTTTTTTCAGAAGTTGGTATCTGTACAAAATTGCAGCTTATTTCTTCACTTCTGTCCCTTCAAAAGTCTTTACACAGTAATGCTAAAACACCCAGCTTTGAGATCCTGAGTCAATATATTGCCACTTTCTTTTTGGTAGCTTGAGCTTCATAGTGTCAACTGACCTCGTGTATCCATTTTTAATACAGTCTCTTCCTGTAGCATGGGCAAATATTTTAAATCTTCTTCCAAAAAAATGTTTTAAGTTATGATGTTAGAATGGCAGGACTTTTTCTTTAGGGAAGGAATTCAGTTGTGCTGCAATGTATTAGATTCTATAGGTGGAGCAGAGTCATATAGTGTATCTGTATCATGTGTAGGCTCACCAGCTAATGTACAAGGATTAGACAGTGTTCCAGCACCACAGTCACAGAAAAACCTAAAGCAAAATGAAAACCCAAAAATTAGGAAAGTGAGGGGGAAAATAAGTGGGTAACAGAGCAAGCAAGTGTGCTACATACCTATCATGTCTAATAAATTCTACATCATGTCCCTGATGGCACTTCTTAATGCAGTTCACACATATGGCATTTCGATCTGTGGTGTTACAAGTGTGACATCTAAAAAGCAAAAGCTTATGTTATTTTTCTTGAAATGTTACTTCCTCAAAATAGTGCATTTTACCCTATGACCTATGGCTTACAAGAAACGAGGACCAAAACCAAAAAATTTTGTGGCTCCAGGCCAGACTAATTTCTGCAAAGGGACTTTATTTAATAGGTGAATCTCCTGGTCTGTGTCTTCTGAGAAAAACAAATGACTTGCAAATTGTAGAAAGGCAGCTGAAACTTTCATTAAAAAATCTTTAACCTGGGGGCAGGGCAGGGAGTCCGTCAAGAACCACTCACTCAGTGACTGGGGTATGTGGGACACTTAATTACAGCTTTACTTTAAAACTCCTAAGCAGAAGCACTGTGTTCCACCTTTCCAGTGATAGCAATAGTTGCTGTAGTATCCTTTTCCATATTTGTGGTCCCAAACAGAATCCTCAAGTAGACTGATCACAGAACTTAATGTGGACAGATACAAAATTCTCAATTATATATTCTCTTTCCTTGATAAATCTCCAAGTACCCAATTTTCTCTACCTTTAGCTTACATTTAAGAGAAAAACCTAAAAATGCTATGATCACTATCTCCCCTTTTTCAAGACTCACAAGTAATTTAGAAATATACCTGTAGAAATCATGCATGGGATAGCTGGTATAACTTGATATTTTATATAAACACTGGCCTCTACTAACAGCCTTTTCTATGGCATCTTGATTGTTCATTATTTTGTTATCTGTAATAAAAGAAAAAAATGAGTAAAATTCTAGAGGACAAAGACTTAAGATAGAGATCATAGGATTATTGTAATAGAAGAGTCACTCTTTAAGACCTTCAGAGGAGGCTAACCAATTAAGTAAAAAAGACAGCTTAAAATAGAAATGGGAGCCCAACTGTTTAGAACAAGTCAAAGCTTTCAAAAATAGTTCCTGAGTTGTAGTTAACTTGGTAGAGTGACCGCAATGGCTTCTGATACAATCATCTTTTCATGGCATATTTTGTGTATTTATAGGCAGAGCGGACTCCAACATACCTTTCATTGTCACATTAACACCAGATGCTAAAAATAAGCCTCCAAACCGGTTGTTAAAAATCTGATTGCCTTCTAGTGTTGCAGTTGCGTGATTTGTAATTTCAATACCTGAAGTAAAATTTACAAACAGTAGATACATCACCACGTTATACAGTTTCTTAACCTCTAAAGAATAAGATGCAAATGTTTGAGTCATTGAGGATAACATTTATTTTCCACTGTTAATGTCCACTATCCTTGCTAAAGGAAGGAATGCTACTTATTACTACAGATGGTTCATTACCTTACTCCTTATTTTCCTGGCAAGCAGAAGATGATAATGCCTGCCCAGAAGTATGTTTAGGTAGCCACTAGTTGTACATACGAAGAAAAAAAGTGCCATCTTCCCTGACAAAAAGTTGAAATACATGCATAATACTTGGGATTTCACTTACCAAGATCTTTTTTCCCCCCCAAGATCTTGGAAAAAGTTTGAGATGCCAGTGGGCTTGAATTTATTTGTATTCCAAATGGTAGTACAAGCCTGCATTCTATCCCAATTAAGGTTTCATAATTACTACTGAATACAAGAGAGATTTCTTTAAAGTTTGACTTAGAAGAATCCAGAACTTGGATTAGGTGCTTTTATAAGCCACTGTTAATTGCAAGGCATTCAGCCACTTTTGCAACACACTTTGCATACCTTCACTTATTAAGCAAAAGAGATTTAATATACTAAAGATCAAACATTTTACTGTATAGAAAACAAGCTACAGGTAACAAAAGAAAATACAAACCTGCAGCAAATCCATCAAATATTCTGTTTTTCCTTAAGACTGGATGACTATTAGTGCTGATGAGAACACCTGCTTGAGCATTCCTGAAAATATCATTTTCTTCAAGGAGACCTATAATAAAATATTTCCTCAGATGAAGGCTAATGCACATAACAAATTTTACTAGTTTTGGTGGTATTTAGATTTTTACTTTCTTTTAACTGCGCTGTATAAAACTGAAAGGACTAATTTTTCAGCCAGAAAGTTTATTAGTAATTCAGGAGTTTAAGGTAGGCCTTAACCAAAAACTGCTTAAAATGGCAGGTAACCGTTCTAACCAATAAAGGGAAATTCCATGGTACCAGGAAGCATGTCTAATTCACTCACCATTGCATTCCTGGTGACTGGCTGGCACCTATTTCTCACAAACACTGGATTAATATTAGTGAGGTAGTTTTAGAATACCTCTGAGGTATTTTTAGAATCATTACAGCCTCAATGCTTTCATTCAAGGCCTGATTATTTCTGGTTTTTATTATTATAATCATTACCTGATAATTTAGTCTCTCTTCTGCTATTTTTCCCAGTGTCCTACAACTCTTTCATGTCCCTTCTCTGCTTCAAAACCATTTTCAGAATAAAGTTTAAAATTAAATTGCCATTTAAAACCTTTCAAGATACTCCACCTTACCTATGCTCTGAATATGCTATACATTTTTTATCTCTAATATCTTTGGTTTGTATTATTTTCTCATCCTGGAATGTCCTGCCTTCTTTCTTCTTAATGTCACTTCCTCTGGAAGATTTCAGTTTCCCTCCATCAAATTTATTATTCTCTCTGAGAGTATAACATGAATAAAAAATGAGGTGAGGAATCAAACTTCAGGTCATCAAATACGGATTCCACCACCTCCTTGTCTCATTTTCCTAATCTAAACTGGGCACAATGGCACGAACATATAAGGGTTTTAAGGAGGATTAAATGAATTCATATATGTAAACATACACTGCACCAAAGAATTAGCTAAAACTACTCCTATAAAACCTACTTTTGTATAGTGAATTATCATTAGTTGTATACTAGTATTTCTCTGCTCTCTGAAGACATGAAACGTTTTTTATTTGACCTCTAAACTGCTATTCCCCTAGAAAAGACTATTCCCAACTCCCAACTCTAATCTTTGCTTTTGCTAAGATCCAGTCTTATTTCCGTATACAGTCTCTTAGAATCTGCGGGCTGCCCCCTCTCTAGCCTCAACTTTCAGTACCTCTTTGCACTTTACTAGTTAGTACCACTTTGTTTCCTTTAGACTTTTGTTACAATGTGCCATTAGACTATAAACTTTCTGCACCTAGTACTGTTTTATTCACTACTGTATCTTTAGCATCTGTATCAGTTGTTGGTACAGAGGTATTCAATTAGTACAAATGTACAAAACAAATGAAAGTGTGGATTGTGCTTTCTACACCGGGAATGGCCTCCCCATCCCACATTTACCAGTGAATACTCATTTTTCCAGACACAGATTAAGAGTTATTTTAGTCCACGAACCTTTTTCTCAACACCTTACAAATAAAACCATCCACTCTACTGTGTTTCCTCATTATATCTTGAAAAGACTCCTATCAGATATGTCACCTTATTGAGTTACTAGATTATGAGCTCTTTCAGAGTCTATGTCATTAATGGAATCATCACTGCTTGGCTGCAGTAGTAAATTTTGTTGATTATGATGTAGTAGTAACAGGCTATTCCTTCCATATAAGATGTACAGTGCTGAGTTACCGACATTTCAGGAATGGTGACAGATTTGCAGCTGACATTCTCCCCTAGTCTCTCTCTTTGAACAACATGGATTTGCACGGGGCAGGGACTGTGGAACTTTTGCCTCAGTGTAAAATGAGTTGACCTTTTATGTATACAAAACCAGACACAGCTTGGCTTCATTAATTCCACTCTCCAACAAACACAGTAGTAAACAGGTACAAAGCAAGACTTATTTACTACAGACACTTTCATATAGTTACAGGCCAATTAATTTCTAACCTAGTTCTATTACTGGACCTTGATGTCTAACTCACTATTCTAAATAACAAAGTCCAGAGAGAAAATGTAAACAAATTCCACCTTAAAAATGCCTAACAACTAGCACACTCAGGATAGCTACAAAAAGAAAAGAAAAATTGTGTAAACATCTGTCTCCTAGGCACTAATCTAATCCATCTCAAGACCTGATAAGGAAAAGGACTGAGATTCACTCATTTAAAGCTTATATTATTTGGCAATGTCACTGATCATTAAAGATATGGAGGAAGAATAATGAAAAATTGGATTTTTTACTAATGCAAATTTAACAACAATACCTCGACCCCCATTAAATATACAGATGCCACCATCTCTTCCATCATGGATTTTATTTCTTCTTAGTGTAGGATTACTATCTGTCTTAATCCAGACTCCAGCCATTGCATTGTCAAATATTTCATTGTCTTCTATACAGCCTAGACCTACAAGTATAGAATTTTAGGTTATGTTATTTGGAAAGTCTAGTTCCAAAGGCAATTAGCAATAAGAAAAAGATGAAATATTAAACATACCAGAATTATAAACAAGAATTCCACCGTTTTGTCCTCCCCAGATTTTGTTGCGTCTAATTTTGGGGTTGCTTCCAGTCCTATGGATACAATAGAAAACAATACCATCTTAACTGCTTCTACTCCCACATCCCATGTTATATGAGAAACAGTGAAAGAATTTCTGATCACAGTAAGAATAAGTATACAATGGAGTCTTTCCAGAGGCTGAGAAATTTGTCGGTAGACATTGCTTTATTTTTGCTTAATTCTATTTCTCACAGAATACACGTAGCTATAGATTATATTATTACTATAGAGTCTCCTAATATATAAACTAAACTGAGGAGGTTAGCGTAAGTGACTATTACTGTGTACTCACCTCATATATAAAACGAAGGGCTGAATTATAAGTGCTACTACAATTTCTAAAACTGTTAAAATATAGGGAAAAGGGGTGTAAAAAAAACTAATACTCTTACAGAGACAGTGTAACAACAGAAGCTCCCATTTACTGAGCGCCTACAACATGCCAGGTATAACTCACAAGTGTTTCTATATAGCCTTCTACTTTCCAAGTATGATGGAGTACACTGGCAACTATGACCGTTACAGTGGTTGACAAAACAGTGGAAATGCGCTCCCATGGCAGCCATACGTGCCACTGGCTGCCATCCTCAGGTGGTTCAAGAGAAGCTATATTCCGACAATTTAAGCCAAGCATGTGATAAGAGCATGAATATATATAAACAAAAGGAGGAATAAAAATTGAGCATTAAATAACAAGAAAAGTTCTTTTACCCCACATACTCCCACCTAATTCCCTCCCCCAAAAAAGCCAAATGTGAAAAATGTTTACCTTATCTGAACCCCTGAATACATATGATTATAGATATCATTGTCCTCTAGCACGCCATGTCCATTGTCATAAAAATAAACACCAACCTAAAATTAAAATAAGTGTTTTCAAATGACAGAAAAGTTTATCAAACAATGTGTTTCCCATATAAGAATCCAAACTAATTTTACCTGTTTTCCACTATGTATCCTGTTTCTTCTCAGTACCGGAGTGCTGCCAGTCGTCACCCAGACCCCAGCCAGAGTATTACTATAAACTTCATTCTCTTCTATTACGCCTTGTCCTTTCTCATGCTAAATAAAAGTTACATTGATACAATATGTATTTTTTAGAAACAAGTAGTTTATAGTGTGTTCCCCCCTTTAAAGACAGTTATCATAAAAAAAGAAAATCTCAATTTTTATTTTTTCATCTGGATGAGGAGGTACTAACATTGTTTTTGTGTAGCCTCTACCTGAGTTTAAGCTCCAGAGGTTTTTATACTGTTCCTTATGTGGTTTTGTACTTTTAAGTTTCTTATTTCATTCTAAGATATATAACAAAGGTGAAGGTCTCTCATTTAGTAAGATAATAGCTATTTCAAATTACTGGTGAAATCACTCAAAATAAGGTTTCAGGTTACTAAATAACTTATTTTTATTTTGAGCAGAAGATTTAACACTGAGATTTAGAACTGAAAAGAAAAACTAGAGTTACATCCAGCATTACACAAGGATCTTTCTGAAATTTCCTACATTTTCTTACTTGAATCAGTTACAAGTTTCAGATACACCATGGTAGCAGAAGGTATAGGACCAATACATGGTCTGAAAATTTTTTACGATGCTCAATTATGTTTCAATATAAATTCAAATGAAAAATTGACTTTTCAAAATATATTAAAAAATATTCAAGTCTAGTATTATTAGTACTTTCAGTGATATTTTGGATTTACTTACTACTTTGGATAATGTCAGATTCCTGGCATAGTCACACCAGCAAAACTCCAGTGTAAAAATATAACTCAGCCAATAAGTGGTTCTGAGTTTAGCCCATAATGCCCATTATAATACAAGAGTTTAATTAAAAAAAAAAAAAAAAAAAAGGTATACTCTCTATGGCTAAACTCAGTCAGTTGATTGAATTTTACAGAACACTACACATACTATAGAAGTCATTCATATACTGGCAGGAAGAACAATAGTGTTATTGATTGTATAAACATTCAAGACAGTCATAAATTCATACTCTGTTAGCTAGATATGGCCTACTTAAGGCTACATATAATTCTGTCCTCTTTAACTAAACCTTTCTCCCTGATTTTGAGGCATGACATTCTAGAACTATATTCATTAACTTACCACATAAATCCCACCATGCTGGCCATCATGTATTTTGTTATGCCGAACAATTGGACAACTGTTTGTCCTAATCTGAATTCCTGCTAATGCATTTCCTATTTAAAAATAAAAGTTACAATGTCAACATATGGAGCCTCAGGGAATACAGTAAGAATTTCACATTACACAGTAAAATTTTTAGAATTTTAGAAAAAGCACGATTTTGTGAAATATGTCATAGTCAGTAAAATATTTAGGGTCCAAGAGCATTAAAAAACAAAACTAAGGGAATTAGGAGTATAAAAAGAAAAATTGTAGGCAGTATGGGCATAGTAATTTTGAGTGGAGACTGTGAAACCAGGCTGCCAAGTTATGAATCACAGGAATTCTACCTTCCTGTGTGACTTTAGGTAATTTAACCTTATTGTATCTTTGTTTCATCATCAATAAGTGGGGATATTTATAGTGTCTATTTCATAGGGTTTATATAAATACTCTAAGACTCAATTCAGGTAAGATGTTTAGAATAATAACTGGAATTGAATAAGCTTTACATAAGTATTATCCAGGCAAGTAGCAGCAAAAGAGAAAGCCCAGGAATATATGTGTCTAGCACACACACATCTAATGGTCTGTATTTATATCTCAAAGTTTTAATGAAGAGTATTTTTCCCTTAATGGTTTTTTTTTTTTTTTTTTTTTTTTTTTAAGATTTTACTTATTTATTTGAGAGTGAGAGAACACAAGCAGGGGAAGGAGCAGAGGGAGAGGGAGAAGCAGACTCCCCACTGAGCATAGAGCTCACTTCGGGGCTTGATCCCAGGACTCCACCAGGATCATGACCTGAGCCAAAGGCAGACACTTTACAGACTGAGCAACCCAGGCAACCCCAGCTCCACACCCACTTCTATAGTTAGTACCAAAGTGAAAAAAGAGTGCATCTAAGGAAACTGTGGCTACTCCCTCAGACTAAGGTCTTATTTGTATTTTCATCACTGGTATCTAGTATAGTTCCTGGTACACAGTGGGTACTCAGTAAATGTTAAGTGAATAATGACTGTTAAGTAAGTAAATATCACAAATAATCTTTATTGAGACTTTCAAGAAATTGGATCAGTTCTCCTACTTGGAGGGTTTCAAAGTGGTCCATTTAGCTAGTGTCAGGAAGACAGGCCAAGTTCCAAAATTTTATAGAACAAAACATTCTTACCATAAATGTCATTTCCTTCAATAAGGCCTCGTCCATCACCAAAGATGTAAACTCCCCCTTGATTTCCATTAAATATAGAATTCCCCCTATAATTATGATAAATAATAAAAAATAAACATCTCTTCAGTAAGAGCTTATTTGTTTAACACAATCCACTGCAGGGCCACACATACTCATGGCACCTTAAAAAATTATTTACCTTCTAGGGGCCATAGTTCCCTAATCTGTAAAACAAGGGACTCAGACTAGATGATTTCTAAGTTCCCTTGTTTTCTTTCTAAGACCTAAAGCTTAAAAGAGCCACCTAATACTTGAGACAAAATAACATTCTTAAAAATTCCCCTCAAAATAGCTAATACATTTAGAACTTTTTTTGAAACTGATCTAGACACATTCGCTGAATATTAACAAGATGGAAATCCCATAATCTACTTTCATAGTGGAAAATAAAACTTGGCAATTAAAAATACTTCATCGTTACTGATTAAATTATAATAGTTCAGGTTCTACAGTCTTAAGACAATGCTTTCAGACTGGATCTGTTTGTTTCCTTACAGTAGCCGGGGGGAATGGTAGGAACTATTAAAGAAAAGTGATGGCTTGAAGTTCTGACTTTGTTGTTATTTTTGGTCTCTCTGTCCAAGAATCTTTGAGATAATTACTTTCCTGAGTTATGCTATCTGCAGACTCTCAGACAAAAAAAGAGAAGACAAGGTCATTCAGGTTCCAAGAGAAGAACATTGCAGTTCAGTGAACTTAAAATCATAGCATTTGCAACTGTTCATAAAATAATATTATGCATGACTTAGATCACTAAAAAACAAATAGACCACTTAAAAATAAATGCAACAGCTTTGCTCATTCAGACGCAGACGTTTAGTAGGAAAATCTATTTTGCAGTAATCAGGTGTCTAGGTAAAACAGTAAGAGTTAAAAGCTTTTCTTGTAAAAAGTAAGTCATTTCCATCCATAATTATATATAATTACCTTATTGTTGGGTCACTATTTGAGGTAATCCATACACCTGCAAAGTTGTTTGCATAGATTTTATTCTCTATGAATTGTCCCCTTCCTTTTTCATGCACATATATTCCTCCAGTCTGCCCATGATGAATTTCACATCGAACCACTGTGGGGTTAGCATAGGCTTTTACTTCAAAGCCTGCTATTCTGTTTCTATGTATGTTGCAACTTTCAAAGTAACCCTGAAAAATACAGAAACCAAACTGTAGGTAAGGCTACTTTCCAAAAAGAAATGACATTAAAAAAATGACCTTTTTATTGTATGCCTCAAAATTAAGTATCAGAAATGTTCAAGGTTAAAAATAAAACAAAGATACACACTAAATTACAAATGATAAACAAGGAATAAAAGAGATTTAAATGTTTTAATAAAACACAGACCCACAAGTCTTCTTTGAGTATACTCAAAGCCAGGAAAGAAAACTAGGAAAAGATTTGTTTAATAAATGCAAATACATACTATTACCCAATAAATATACATATCCTTTAACAAAGATTTATTGAGTATTAAAAAAAACCCAACCCTTAGAGAGTTAAAAATGTCCCAAGAAAACAAATTCTCTAAAGGTCACCTAAGGACATAATCAGACACTACAGAAAAGGATAAAGAAAATAACGGGGAACAGGCTAACCTGTATTCACACTCTACATGCTATCGTGTTAAATAAAAGGAACAGTACAAACTTCAAGATAGTATAGATTAAGTATGGTCTCAATTTTATTTCAAGAAAATGCAACATGAACAATAAAACAAAAATATGAAGGTGTGATTATCTGAGAAGTATTATAGATGACTTCTGTATCCTTTATACTGCTCTGAATTCTTAAACTTTCTGTAATGGACAGGCTTATTTTATAATGAGAATAAAGGTTACTATAATAACAATATCCTAAATTCTAAGATTCAATCAACACTTTTTTTTTTTTTTTTTTAAAGATTTTATTTATTTGACAGAGCGAGTGAGAGTGAGTGAGAGGGAGCTGAACCAGGGGGAGCAACAAAGAGGGAGAAGGAGAAGCAAGTTCCCCACCGAGCTGGGAGCCCGATGTAGGGCTTAATCCCAGGACTCTGGGATCATGACCTGAACCAAGGGCAGACACACTTAGCCGACTGAGCACCTCCAATCAAGACTAAATATTAAGGGGCACCTGGGTGGGTCAGTGGGTTAAAGCCTCTGCCTTCGGCTCAGGTCATGATCCCAGGGTCCTGGGATGGAGCCCTGCATCAGACTCTCTGCTCAGCAGGGAGCCTGCTTCCCCCATCTCTGTCTGCCTCTCTGCCTACTTGTGATCTGTGTCTATTAAATAAATAAAAATATATAAATAAAAAAAAGACTAAATATTAACAGGAAAAAATAAGATATTCCTAACATGGCACTTCTAAAAGCCATTTCAACTCCTGGTCTATCTCCCTTCAAAAACTGAATATGCTCTCCTTTCTTTAAATTCCCTTTAAGTACTAAGTATTTTCTTACAGTATCTCTATGTACGCTTTTTACTGTTCCTGTATTTGTCATAATCCCATTCCTCCCTGATCATAACCTTCTGTATAGAAAAGATTATACTAACTTCTGTTGTATCTATACAAGACTTCACATATAGCAAGCACTCAGGCAGAAACTAATTCATTAGTTTTCACAAAATCTAGTGGAGGTTAAAAACAGGATATAATTATGAATATTCTTGTTTGCTACATTATTTAACTCTTTAAGGAAACAGACCTCTGAGTAATATTCAAAAGTAGTTTCAGGTTTCAATTTCCACAAATAAAGTACAAATTATCTGTAACTTCTTCATATTTGGATTATTTTTTTAATTAGAGGGATTACATTAAAAATAGCTTCTCTGGTGAACCTGGGTGGCTCAGTCAGCGAAGCGTCTGCCTTCGGCTAGGGTCGTGATCTCATGGTCCTGGGAGCTAGCCCCGCTTGGGATCCATAGGGAGCCTGTCCCTCAGCCTGTTGCTTCCCCCACTTGTGGGCGCTGTGTGTCAAATAAATCTTTTGTTTGTTTTAAAGATTTTATTTATTTGACAGAGAGAGACACAGTGAGAGAGGGAACACAAGCGGGGGAGTGGGAGGGGGAGAAGCAGGCTTCCCGTTGAGCAGGGGGCCCGATGCCCTGCAGGTCCCCCAACCTCTATATTTTTAAGTCAAGACTTGTACTGCTGTATCTTGAGTTCATGGTTTTAGGCACTGTCTACTGATTTCCTATTATGGAAGGTAAGAATTAAGCTCTATCTTTCTATCTCCTATCACATACATTCACACTGTATCCTTCCAATGTTAGTGCTATCATAATTTTGGTTAGATTAGTGTGCTATTCAGGGCTGAGTCATAAAGTAGAACTACATATTCTTTGCTGTACAACTTTTTTTTTTTAAAGATTTTATTTATTTGACAGAGAGAAACACAGCGAAGAGAGGGAACACAAGCAGGGGGAATGGTAGTGGGAGAAGCAGGCTCCCTGCTGAGCAGAGAGCCCGATGTGGGGCTCGATCCCAGGACCCTGGGATCATGACCTGAGCCGAAGGCAGACGCTTAATGACTGAGCCACCCAGGCGCCCCCTGCTGTACAACTTTTTATTAAAGTTGGTAATTAGGTTATTCTCCTTTGCTTAAGCTTCTACTGATAATTCTATCCTAAACTTTTTACCAATTGTTTAAACACCTCAATATATTTATGTTCACATCAGGTTTACCATTTTATCTTCCTGAATGTAAGAGGTTTTTTTTTTTTTTTTTTATAGATTTTACTATTTGAGAGAGAGAGAGGGAGAGAGGGAGACAGAGATGGCGAGAGAGAGCATAAGTGGGGAGGAGAGGGAGAAGCAGACTTCCCACTGAGCAGGGAGCCTGATGTGGAGTTCAATCTCAGGACTCTGAGATCATGACCTGAGCCAAAGGCAGATGCTTAACTGACTGAGCCACCCAGGTGCTCCCTGAATATAAGGTTTTAGAATTTGTTCTAATCTGTAATGGCCAGTTTGGTCACAGGCACCTAGCCATTTACCATGTTGTAACTGAAAGTTTAAAAATGTTCCTTTATTCCATCAAAGTCTGTAACCTGTATCTTTTTTTTTTTTTTTTTGTAACCTGTATCTTTTAAGATAACGTTCAAAAAAAGAAAGCAGCAAAACCTGTTTTTTTCTTCATGCTCTTTCTTTACAAAAGTAAACTCTACTCCCAACATGGGGCTCAAACTCATGACCCTGAGATCAAAAGTTACATGCTCCACCGAGTAAGTCAGGCAGATGTCCCACTCTTATGCTTTTAAAACCAAAAGCCTCTACATTGCTACAACTGTCATTTTACCACATTCAGATAGAACAGTCAAAATTTTACAAGGAAACCGATCTCCTGTCATGGGCTTAAAGGGTTCAGTTAATGCGATTTTGCGTTAAAGGTAAGTTTTAACAGAATGCATCCATTTTAAGAGATGCCTTTAGTGTAAAATGTCACAATAATACAGAAATGTAAGCAGGATATAGACAGAATTCTACTTTGCCTTGTAAGATGCAAACCATGAAAATTCCAACATATATTAACAAAACTCCAAAAGCAGGGACTCTTTTTTCTTTTTAATATTTTATTTGAGAGAGAGTAAGGGAAAGGGGCAGAGGGGAAGGGAGAAGTAGGATCCCTGCTAAGCAGGGAGCCCAATGCTAGGCTCAATCCTGGGACCCTAAGATTATAACCTGGGCCAAAGGCAGACACTTAGATGGAGTCACCCAGGTGTCCCCTAAGCAGGGACATTTTATTGGATGACCTCAGAAAAACCCTTTCGGTCCTTATCAAAAGATACCAAATTGCTAAGAGCTTCTTCTATATTTAAAATAAGGGCTTGAGGGGCGCCTGGGTGGCACAGTGGGTTAAAGCCTCTGCCTTCGGCTCAGGTCATGATCTCAGGGCCCTGGGATTGAGCTCCTGCATTGGGCTCTCTGCTCAGCAGGGGGCCCACTTCCCCCCCCATCTCTGCCTGCCTCTCTGCCTACTTGTAATCTCTGTCAAATAAATAAAATCTAAAATAAAATAAAATAAAATCTAAAATAAAATAAAATTAAAATAAAATAAAAATAAAATAAAATAAAATAAAATAAATAAGGGTTTGAGACACCTAGTTAGCTCAGTGCTCAGCAGGGAGTCTGCTTCAGGATTCTCTCTCCCTCTGCCCACCCCTCTCCTGCACATGCGTGCTCGCACACTCTCTCTCAATAAATAAACCAATAAACCAATAAATCTTTAAAATGAGGGCTTGTTAGTTTCACAGAACAAGTGTTTCTAAATCCTTGCTGTATATATTACTGCAAATTTTTGAAAATTATAAGGTTAAAAACTTCTTTTTTTTTTTTTTTTTAAAGATTTTTTTATTTATTTGACAGCGAGAAACACAGCGAGAGAGGGAACACAAGCAGAGGGAATGGTAGGGGGAGAAGCAGGCTTCCTGCGGAGCAAGGAGCCCGATGCGGGGCTCGATCCCAGGCCCCTGGGATCTGATCTGGGCCGAAGGCAGACGCTTAACGACTGAGCCACCCAGGC
>CM053610.1:55501621-55542329 GCA_028646535.1 Procyon lotor
GTTAAAAACTTCTTAAAAAAAATCTTATTTATTTGAGGGAGAGAGAGCACAAGTAGGGAGGAGGAGTAGAGAGAGTGGGAGAAGCAGGCTCTCACTGAGAAGGGAGCCCCACTTGGGACTCAATCCCAGGACCCCAAGATCATGACCCGAGCCCAAGGAGACAGTTATCCGACTGAGCCGGTTAACCTTTTAACTCTAAGGTTAAAAACAACACTGTCATCTAAATAAAAGGTGAAGTATTTTTCCATTTAAAATTTTTTGGAAGTGTAGTAGTCTTTATTAAATATGACAAAGTAAAAGACATTTAAGAGTTTCTCTTAACAGATGCCTGGGTGGCTCAATGGGTTAAAGCCTCTGCCTTCGGCTCAGGTGATGATCTCAGGGTCCTGGGATTGAGCCCCGCATCAGGCTCTCTGCCTAGCAGAGAGCCTGCTTCCCCCTCTGCCTGCTTGTGATTTCTCTGTGTCAAATAAATAAATAAGATCTTTAAAAAAGACTCTCTTAAAACTTTTCAAGTAAAACAGGAATGAAAAATAGAGAAAAAAATTGCTATCTTTACTGAAACTTCTACGACCCCAAACAATTACCTGTAAAACATTTGCCAAATATTGTCAAATCTGGATAAGGAAGAGTATGGTGCTGAAACCTAACAAATGTTATCTTAGACCCTCAGCAAGGTAGTTTCCCCCCAAGTATCTGAAGGTTCTCATAAGCCCAGTTAATGATCTTCTAAGGTGATCAGATCTAATGGCACGATCAGAACACAGAAAAGAAATATCCCCATAGTATTATTTTCATAGAAATAACATAGGCACAAGAAGTAAATGTGAGTAAGAATACACACTAAAGTGCAATTTCTCTCATTTAAAACTTATGCTTCCTATCTAAGGGAGACTATCCAAAGTAAAAGAAAATGAAAGGAGAGAGAGGACAGCCAGATTTCAACATAGATAATTTGTCATCTGTCAATCTGTCTTGTGTTAAATTCATAAATTTAGAGTAAATGTCTCCAAAATTTTATAGCAATTTGGCATTGCTACAGCATTCTATTTACATTTTACAAAAATAACACTCTGCAATGGATTTAATACTTAACAAAGATAACTGGGAACCTGTGAACACTGGCAGAAAAATTATTTTTAGGAATGAGACTGACACTGTAATTACGTGAAAGAAAGAAAAAAGAATCTCCATCTTTTAAAGGTGCATGCTGAAATATTTACAGATGAAATGATGATGTCCAGAATTTGCTTCAAAATATTCTAGAGCATAGAGAAGACAGTAAAGAGTAAGTATAGATGAAACAAAATTGGTCATAATTGATAGCTGTTGAAGATGGAGAATGGGTACATGGGGATTCTTCCATTATACTATTCTCTTTTTTATGTACGTCAGAAACATTCCATAAACAAAATACATTAAAAATTAGAGATAAAGGGGTGCCTCGGTGGCTCAGTGGGTTAAAGCCTCTCCTTCGGCCCAGGTCATGATCTCAGGGTACTGGGATTGAGCCCCTCATCGGGCTCTCTGCTCTGCAGGGAGCCTGTTTCCCTACCCCCTGACCCCCGCCTGTCTCTCAGCCTACTTGTGATCTCTCTGTCAAATAAATAAATAAAATCTTTAAAAAAAAAAAAAAATTTAGAGCTAAAAACCACACTGGGGAAAATAAAACAAGACAAAACTATGGAGACGGTAAGGGGCACAGATTTGAGGAAATCACATAAAACTTAAAGAACAAAGCAATACACAGCCAAGATTCCAAAGAACACATGGAAGAGAGAACCAGTAAAACAACACAAGGTCAACAACAACAAAAATCTACATTATGGATACTGAAGTAGAAAAGCAAACCACCACCAGAAAAAACAAAAACAAAAAAACCAGAATAATCTCAGACAAAAAACAAAATGATCTCCTTTGTCAGCCACATTTAATGCTAGAAATATAAACATAACTACAAAATGTGGAGGGAAAAAAAAAAGTATAATCAAAACTATGTATACTGAGCCAAGCTAAAAAGTAATAGGCATTCTCAAGTGGCAAGAATTCAAGCCACAATACCTATAAACTGTTCTTTTAGAAATAAGCAAATAATGAATGACTAGGTGAGAAAATTCAGCCATACAAAGAATGAATGAAAATTTAAAAAATTCAGCAATGGAGAAATTGATCTAAAAGGACTAAAGGTAAACAAATACAGAATAAATACTGACCAGTAACTATAGGAATGTAAAAGTTATAAACCTTTAGATAAGAAAAATTAAGAATATAGGGGTGCCCGGGTGGTTCAGTTGTTAAGCGTCTGCCTTTGGCTCAGGTCATACTCCCAGGGTCCTGGGATCTAGCTCCAAGTCGGGCTCCATGATCAGCAGGAAGCCCGCTTCTCCCTCTCTCAATCCCCCTGCTTGTGTTCCCTCTCTCGCTGTCTCTCTCTGTCAAATAAATAAATAAAATCTTAAAAGAAAAAAAAAAGGTTAAGAATATAAACGATGAAATGGAGATAGGTTGAAATATAAAGTGCTTATTTTCTCATTTTTCACAGGGGAAGTTCATACTTCAAAGTTTAAAGATGAAGCTAACAATGACAGATGCTAGTCATGCCCTGAAATCCTAGGTGTCCTTTATACTTGTGCATGTATATTTGTATGTAAACAACTCTTTAAAATAAAAAAGAGTAGAAAATCTTTTATGATTCATTCTTGTTAAATTCAGAAATTTAAATTTTAAGTATGTCAACAGGAGAGACAAAGGAACAAAAAGTCAGAGAATAAATGTGTATAAAAAAAGTGAAGTTCTATAGAAAACAAAGTAGAATTTTTTAAAAAAGACTATTTGACAGAGAGAGAGAGAGATCACAAGTAGGCAGAGAGGCAGGAAGAGAGAGAGGAGGAAGCAGGCTCCCCACCGAGCAGAGGGCCTGATTCAGGGCTCGATCTCAGGACCCTGAGATCATCACCCAAGTCGAAGGCAGAGGCTTTAACCCGCTGAGCCAGTCAGGCACCCCTCTTTATTAATCCTTAATGGGAGTATGTATGTATAGCATTGCCTAGAGTTGTTTAAAAACAATTTAAAATGTATAAACCCAAATATATTTCTATATATAACCTGTATCAGGAGTGTATGAGGAGTAGTAAATTATTATAATATACTTTGTAAGTGACCATTACCATAGGTCTTTTAAAAATGAGAACGCTTACTCAAGTTAAAATTATCTTGGTACCTCAAATCTCTTTTGTCAATGAGACCAGAGGCATGCAAAAATATGATACTGGAATTGTATGTAACTCTGGGGCAAAGTCTAAAGGCAACACAGGCAAATAAATATGAGCATAGTATAGTGCCATTACAAAATAAGAGAGCCATTTAGGAACTATAGCAAATACAGGCCTCTAAGGGAGGGGAGATTTTCAAGATTTTTTTTTAAAGTTTTTTTTTTTTTATTTGACAGAGAGTGAGATCACAAGTAGGCAGAGAGGCAGACAGAGAGAGAGGGGGAAGCAGGCTCCCTGCTGAGCAGAGAGTCCAATGAGGGGCCTGATCCCAGGACCCTGAGTTCATGACCTGAGCCGAAGGCAGAGGCTTTAACCCACTGAGTCCCCCAGGTGCCCCGACTTTCAAGATTCTTGTTTCGACATCCTCCATACTTTGCCTTCCAGACTACAATTCCCATCCTCCCTACTTCCCTATTCCTGGGGAAAAAACAAGTACAATGTGCAATGAAATGTCAATTTATTTCAGCTGGAGAGGGGCAAGTGGTCCTCTCCATTCTGCTTTCTTTTCATTATATTTATATATTATTTTTCCCCCACTCCGCTTTCTTATTGATAGGCCCAAGCTACAGCCTACTTTTAATTTTTTTAATTTTCAAAGATTTTATTTATTTATTTGTCAGAGAGAGATTACAAGTAGGCAAAGAGAGAGAGAAGCAGGCTCCCCACCGAGCAGAGAGCCCAATGCAGGGCTTGATCCCAGGACCCCGAGATCATGACCCAAGCCGAAGGCAAAGGGCTTAACCCACTGAGCCACTCAGGCGCCCCTATTTTTTTTTTTTTTTTAAAGAGTGAGAGACTACACGAGTGTGGATAGGGGGTGGGGAGTGGGAGAAGGAGGAGGAATTTTTTTTTTTAAGATTTTATTTATTTATTCATAAGCGATAGAGAAAGAGAGAGGCAGAGGACGAGGGAGAAGGAGACTCATTGCGGAGCAGGGAGCCCGATGTGGAACTCGATCCCAGGATCCCCGGATCACGACCTGACAACTGAGCCACCAAGCACCCAGGAGAATCTTAAGCAGACTCAGTGCTAAGCGCAGAGCCTGATATGGGGCTTGATTTCATGACCCTGAGATCATGACCTACACAGAAACCAGGAGCTGGGCGCTTAACCAAATAAAACATAGGCATACCCCTAGCCTATGTTTTAAGTGAACTGTTCTTCTCAGGTTGCATTTACCCCAGGAACATGATGGCACAAGATGGCCTGAAAGTACTGACGTCTAATCAGAACCTCATAGAGGAGCACTCCCTCCTGGTCTAGTTTAGTTTTTCGTTTTTTTTAAAAAAAGGAGTTCTACATTAAGGTTTTAGGCACTCAACAAAAAAAAACTTTCCTTCACTAATTGACAATTTGTATATGTGAATCCAATAATCCCCTGTTGCCTGCTTCATACAACATCAATAAAACTTCACCACAATCCTGTTTGGCCACCATGCCATCACTTCTCCCATCTCTCACTCCTTAACAAAAAAATGTTGCCAAAGTTATAATAGGACTTGAAAATTGCCTCGATGGAAATTAGCCATTAAATGAAAAGAATACCTGAATAGACACCAAAGAGCATTATTTTGAAATAGTGGCCTAAAAGAGTTCAAAAAGTTGCATTTCTAGAAACTTGTATAAATTGACACCATAGTACTCAAAATATAATGTCATCCATAAAGACGCCTAATTAACTGCTGCATAAGAGTTTTAGAACTGATATTTTTAAAAATTTTTTAAAAAATTATTATTTATTTGACAGAGAGAGAAAGGGATCACAAGCAGGCAGAGAGGCAAGCAGAGGTGGGTGGGGAAGCAGGCTCCCCACTGAGCAGAGAGCCCAATGTGGGGGTGGATCCCAGGACCCCAAGATCATGACCTGAGCCGAAGGCAGAGGCCTTAACCGACTGAGCCACCCAGGCACCCCTAGAACTGATATTTTATTACCATTATATCTATTAAAATTCTGCCATTTAAAAAAAAATTTTTTTAAACATTTTATTTATTTATTTATTTGACAGAGAGAGAGAGAGAGATCACAAGTAGGAAGAGAGGCAGGCAGAGAGAGAGAAGGGGAAGCAGGCTTCCTGCTCAGCGGAGAGCCCAATGTGGGGCTCGATCCCAGCACCCTGAGATCATGACCTGAGCCGAAGGCAGAGGCTTTAACCCACTGAGCCACCCAGGCACCCTGAAAAAATTTTAAGAGGAATAAAATGGAAGTCAAACTAATAATGAAACCATTAATTCTCAAACTGTAGCCTACAAACCACCTGCATTCATCTCACTTATGGTGCTTATTAAAGATGCATACCCTGGTCCTCATTATATTGTACTACATTATATTTACTCAATATGTGGGCACCTGGGTGGCTCAGTGGGTTAAAGTCTCTGCTTTCGGCTCAGGTCATGATCTCGGGGTCCTGGGATTGGGTCCCGCATCAGACTCTCTGCTCAGCAAGGAGCCTGCTTCCCGCCCTCCTCTGCCTGCCTCTCTGCTTACTTGTGATCTGTGTCAAATAAATAAATAAAATCTTAAAAAAAAATATTTACTCAATCTGGGTGATTTTTTTCCCTCAAGATTTCATTTATTTATTTGACAGAGAAAGAGAAAGAGAGAGAAGCACAAGCAGGGAGAGCAGCAGGCACAGAGAAAGGGAGAAGTAGGCTTCCTGCTGAGCAGAGAGCCTGACATAGGGCTTGATGCCATGACCCCGAGATCATGACCTAAGATGAAAGTAGACACATAACTGACTGAGGTAGCCCTATCTGGTTGACTTTTATGCACACTTACATTTGAGAACTACTGGATTAGATCTTACTCCTAAGATTACACCGATTCCCTAAGGATTCCTTTTTCTCTATATACACATATTAGATTCATGAATTTACAGAATACTGCATACTGCTTTTTTAAATATGCTGAAATTTCTTTTAAACCTATACTCTTCAATTCACCTAGTTTGGTGATGAGAAAATGCAGAAACCTATTTGAAATTTAAATGATATGGAGCACCTGGCTGGCTCAGTTGGTGGCACATGTGACTCTTGATCTCTGGATTTTGAGTTCGAGCCCTACAGTGGGTATTCAGAGATTACTTAAAAATACATATCTTGGGACGCCTGGGTGGCTCAGTTGATTAAGCATCTGCCTTCAGCTCAGGTCATGGTCCCAGGGTCCTGGGATCGAGTCCCACATCAGGCTCCTTGCTCAGTGGGGAGCCTGCTTCTCCCCCTTCTTGTGCTCTCTCTCTCTCTCTCTCTCACTCTCTGACAAATAAATAAAGTCTTTAAAAAAAAAAAATACATATCTTAAAAAAAAAAAAAAGATTTAACTGATATGAAGTCAGTTTTTCTATTAACAATAAATGTTCTTACCATGCCATGATCAAATGTGAACACACCAACATCACGTCCATGATGGATATGATTCCGTCTAATAATTGGGTTTCCATGATTTTTAACCCAAATCCCAGCTAAAGCATTATTGGAAATTTCATTATCCTCATATATTCCCTATAACAATTAATCAGAAGTAGATATTAGCAGGATTAAAAAAAAACTTTTAGAAAGAAAAAAACCCATAAAAGTTAAAAATACCTGTGCATGATCTGTTATATAAAGTCCAACATTTTCACAGTCGCTGATGTTACAGTGCTTGATAGTGGGACACGCTCCTTGACCACTAACACATACTGCAGAGCCAACTGTTAAGAAAATTTATTTATTTAAAAACCTGTTTGGCAACAACACAATGACTCATTTTATAATAAAACATAAGGGAAAACACTAACCTGTACATGTACTTCGGATGATACAGTGATCAATAATAGGGCTACAATTTACTGTAATCTCTAAGCAGTGGTGTGCATTATGGTGTTGAGCAGATTTGTCATCAGGGTTAAACTGAAAAATAGAAATTTTGTTTGAAATTCTGTATGAACCACTGCCTTAAATGATTTGAACATACATTATTCTAAATCTTAAAATTTCTTACCCTTATTGTCATATATCCAACATAAGCATCCTCAGAACCTTCCATAAAGACAAAGGTTGAATCTCTAGTGTTTTCAATTATAACTTTGTCTGCTACTTTTCCAGGTGCTGTGGAGAAGACATTTTAAAACTTTATTTATTTATTTAAGATTTTATTTATTTATTTATTTATTTGACACAGAGAGAGATCACAAGTAGGTAGAGAGGCAGAGAGAGGGGGGAGGCAGGCTCCCTGCTGAGCAGAGAGCCCAATGCAGGGCTCAATTCCAGGACCCAGAGACGATGACCTGAGCCAAACGCAGAGGCCTCAACCCACTGAGCCACCAGGTGCCCCGTAATTTTATTTTTTAAAAACACATTCTTTGGGGCGCCTGGGTGGCTCAGTGGATTAAAGCCTCTGTCTTCAGTTCAGGTGATGATCTCAGGGTCCTGGGATCGAGCCCCACATCAGGCTGTCTGCTCAGCGGGGAGCCTGCTTCCTCCTCTCTCTGCCTGCCTCTCTGCCTACTTGTGATCTCTCTCTGTGTCAAATAAATAAATAAAATCTTTAAAAACAAACAAACAAACAAACAAACAAAAAACACATTCTTTATCGGATGAAATTCAAATAAAATTCAATTTTAGGGGGCAAGATTTTATTTATTTGACACAGAGAGAGTGCGAGAGAGGGAACACAAACAGGAGGAGTGGGGGAGGGAAAAGCAGACTCCCCACTAAGGAGGGAGCAGGATGTGGGGCTTGATCCTTGAACCCTGGGATCATGTCCTGAGCCGAGGGCAGCCGCTTAATGACTGAACCACCTAGACACTCCTAAAATTGAATTTTTATTCAGTAAAAATACTCTGTCATATCTTTAAAGATTTATTTACTTGAGAGAGAGAGAGCCCGTGCGAGTGGGGAGGGGGCAGAGAAAAGAGAATCCTCAGGCAGACCCCCTACAGGGTGCAGAGCCCCAGGATCATGAGGATCATGACCTGAGCCAAAACTGAGTCAGACACCCAACCAAGTGAAGCACCCAGGTGCCCTGTTATTATAATATTACTGATTATATTCCCCATGCTATACTTTCATCCTGTGACATTTATCTTATAACTTAAAGTCTGCACTTCTTAATCCCCTTCACGTTTTTCGCCTATCTGCTCACCCACCTCCCTCCTGCAAACCACCTATATGTCCTGTATATTTAGGAGTCTGCTTTTTTTGTTGTTGTTTATTTTTTAGATTCAACATATAAGTGAAATCACTTACTATTTGTCTTTCTCTGCCTTATTTTACTTAGCATAATATGGAGAGGGAGCTTTTAAAAAACATTAGTACTGAGTAGGTAAGAATAATGTTCATTTTATGAGGTAACTATGTTTTACTGGCCTTCACTATGGACGGTCATATTCAATGTGGATATTCTCTGAGTACCATTATACTCAAATTCAAGTATAACAATACTTCTAATGTTTAACTTCTAATAGTATTTAGTACCAAATACAATGACATACTAAAAAATGGTTTCTTATGGGAACAAAATCACTTTCAGCAGCACCAGAAAAAGCTCAGGAAGAGGAAAGGAGAAGGGAAGGAGTGGGTAGAGAAAGAGGAATGTTCTTTTTTTTTTTTTTTTTTAAGATTTTATTTATTTTTTTTGACTCAGAGAGATCACAAGTAGGCAGAGAGGCAGGCAGAGAGAGGGGGGGAAGCAGGCTCCCTGCTGAGCAGACAGCCCGATGAGGGGCTCGATCCCAGCACCCTGAGATCATGACCTGAGCCGAAGGCAGAGGCTTTAACCCACTGAGCCACCCAGGCACCCCTTTAAACTCATTTCTAATTCTGGCCTTGATTTGGAAATCTGATACTGCAAATCATTAGGCAAGATTTTCTATACCCCTCCCCTTTTGTCTGTGGTAGAAATGGGGGAGGGAAGCAGAAGGGGCAGTAAATGCAAATTTTAATAACAAGTAATAATTACTAGCAATCTTAAAATGGTACACATACTGTGTCCTTAAAAAATCAGACAGCACAAATCTTGAAATGACTGATCAGTGCTCAACAACTATTTCATTACATTTATTCGTAGAAACTAGACTATAAAAATAGCTTTGAAACAGTATGAAAAAATTTACCAAAGACATCTGTTTCATTAAAAACACAGCAATAGAAACATTCACCATCTTTATTTTCAAATGAAAGATAAAATAACTTTCTTTCCTTAATGAATAAGGCATTGGACAGAGTACAGACCTCAAGATACACAACTAAAAAAGAAAAAAAAAAAAAAGAGAAGAAAAATAAATTGGGGTGTCTGGGTGCTTCAGTCAGGCATTCAACTCTTGATTTTGGCTCAGGTCAGGATCTCAGGGTTGTGAAATTGAGCCCCTACTTCAGATTCTCTCTCTCTCTGCCCCCAACCACCTTTCTCTCTCTCTCAAAAAAAAAAGATACACTTGTAATTTCTGAACCCTCATGTTTTCATTGCAAGAAGCAATATTTCTATTCTTTCTTGACGATAAAGCTATCATCAAGGTTCACCTGGATTTTAAGTTACTAGCATTTAAAAAACCCATCATGTAAAAATAAATAATAAAACCCATCATGTAAATAATACATTAAAAGTTTAATAATAATGCATTTCAGAATACCTGCACCAATCATGGTGATTGGAGATTCAATATATATCCATTCATCAGTGTATATTCCAGAATGAACAAAGATAAGTCCATCAAAATGAGCTTCTTGTACGCCACCAAGGGCATCTTCAATTGTATCATAATACTAGAAAAAAATAAAAGTGTCAGTACGGAACTGAAAGATTACCATTTTAAGTCTTATAAAAATACAAATCAAACATACCAACATATTTTCTCTTCCTTTATATCTTGCAGGATTACTGTAGAAATGTTCAGCAAATCCTGGCTTTACATGTGCACCTTTATACTAAAACGTCAAAAAACAAAACAAAACAAAACAAAACAAAACAAAAAAACCAGAAACAAACATTGACTACTAATGTAAACATATTCTAAATTAATACTGTATATTTTTTATTAAATATTAAAAACAACTATCAATTATTCGAACTAATTTTCTGTTGCACAGTCCAATGTAAAATCTGAAACAGCATATGACTCAGTAATACCCAGTAAGAAAGGACAAAATTTGTTAATCTCAGCAGTACTGATATTTTGGGACAATAATCCTTTGTTGTGGGCGCTTTCCTGTGCATCACTGTAAGATGTTTAGCAGCAACCCTGGCCTCTACCCACTAGATACCAATAATATCCTCTTCTCCAGTTGTGACAACCAAAAATGTCTCCAGACATTGCCAAATGTCCCCTTTGGAGCAAAATCACCCCCCGCTGAGAACCACGCATAAAGGACCATATAAAAATTAAAACAACTACTGAACACTAATAATTTCAGAAAAGATTCAAACAGACCCATAAAAAGTATAACTGCTCTCAGGCTACTGATGCCTACTGCCACTGTTTAAATTATTAATAAATATGTCAGTAGTGAAAAGAACTGTTGAACATTTTGTTGAGTGATAAATATTTTCACTGGCTTAAAACCTATTCTTGAGTTTAATTTTTTAAAAAGAAACTTTTATTTATGAATATAAATCAGTATTTTCCATTTATACTTCATACCAACTGCTGGAAACTCTCTTTCCAAGGATTTGGGTGTTCATATTCTTCAGGATTAATCTGGTAGAATTTGCCAGGTTCAGGATGCATCATAGGGCGAGTATATTCAAAAACTTCCATGTATAATCGTTTCCTGTAGGGGGAAAGGAATAAAATATTTCTTCATAAAAAGTCCTTTAAACAACTAAAAAAATTATCTGATGCTTCAAAAACGTAAGAATATGAAAAAACCAAAATTTTAACTGTAAAATAGCTTTCGCTAAAAACAATGTAACTACATAAAAAAATAGTCCACCTCCAAAAAGTTTCAATTCTTCAAAATTTGTTTAGGGGGGGAAAAAGGCTATCCTCACTGTAAAAGGCTCATACAGTTATTATTAAAAGGATGGCTTTCAATAAAATACTCTGAACTCTTCATATATCTTCATTCCATTTATATCCTATTATTAAAAACCATCAAATCTCAGAAATGTAGTCATAGTAACTATTACCACTTCCTGTACAAAGCAGTGTTTCCCCTTCCAGTCTTTTTTTTTTTTTTTAAGATTTTATTTATTTGACAGAGACACATACAGCAAGAGAGGGAACACAAGCAGGGGGCTGGGAGAGGGAGAAGCAGGCTTCTCACTGAGCAGGGAGCCTGATGAGAGGCTCGGTCCCAGGACCCTGGAATCATGACCTGAGCTGAAGGCAGACACTTAACTGAGCCACCCAGGCGCCCTCCTTCCAGTCTTTTTATTTACAGATGGTTTCATTTATTAGAGTTGGGATTATATAACATCTAGTATTTTGTACTCTGCTCTTTTCAAAAAATTTTTTAGAACATCGCATTTTCCCATATTACTAATAACTCTGTAAAAATCACTGTTTAATGCCTTTATCACCACCCTTCAAGTAGATATTACATTGTTAGTACATTCCCTTATTGCTGGACATTTAGATTATTTCTAATTTCCCCCACTATTAACTGTGCTATTATAAAAAATTTATACATAAGGCAAAAAAATTTCCAAAAGTAGAATTATGTAGGTCAGAGGGCATGCATATTTTAAGGTTCATGAATACAACGGTCAAACTATTTTTCCAAAAGTGATGTATCAAAATCTACTTTCACAGTAAACTATCAGATTGAATTAATTACCTGTTTTAGACATAGTTCTGTTTTTAAAAAGCTTAAATTTAAATGAAAAACATTTTCCCACAATCACTCAGTTGCTATCAACTGATAAGTAGCAGAAAAAGTACTTCATTTATTATTTTATAAATGCCACTTGGACCAACAACTTACATTTGTGATAAATAGGTAACTTGGAACTTATAAGCATTCTAATTTTGTTGCAACTCTAACTACCAATTCGTACTTCAAACTCCCTACCATCTTTAGCATTTGGATTGGCAAATAATATATCTCAAGATAATAAGAAATAAATTTTCACTTACCACAAAATTGGATCATTAGCAAGCTCACTGAAGCGTTTACACACACAAGCTGCTCTACAAAGATCCTGCTCCAGCAAGTAAGAGAAGATTTTTAGAACCACTTCATCTGGTAGTTTCTCCTGAAGATACTGTTCAGCAGGTGCTGCTATAAAGAGATTAGCAAACAGAATATAAACAATCTATTTGTTGTGCTAGCAACAAGTTTCTCACTATTTAAAGACCATAATTTTCACTTTATCTAATGAATAGATTTTTTAATGACAATCATTTTGTAAGCATTTTATTTTGATAAATGACACACACATTTATCATCTTTTTTCCTAACTATTCTTTCTTTTAGCTGTTATATACCATTTCAGAAACTGGTTAAATACATAAAATGTATTTTTATACAACAATTAAAGTAGAAAGAGTGAGAGGTTAGGGTTCTCATGCTTATTCTTTAATATCACCTTCTCAATTCCAAATGCACCATTAAACTATATTTAATTTTTAATATTTTGGTATCGAACAAAATTAAAAATATTTAACTCTATCCTTTAGTGTTCTCAAAGGAAATACCTGACAGATCTTGTGATTTTCCAGATACTCTTGCGCGTTTTGCACGATGACCAAAGTTTTCTGTAGTTGAAGTTGAGGCACCCTTCAAAAACAAAATGAAAACTAATTAAGCAAATATTTTTACCATACATAAGCAGTACTTTAAAAAAATGGTGACATTTCCCTTTCTGTTTCTAAAAATTCTTTCATTACTAAAAGAAAAGCAGTTACTTTTAATTTACCTCCATACTGCTCTTTGTAGGACACGCTGTTCTTTTTGGCAAAAGAGTTTTTCTACGAAGTTGGTATGGACTATTTTGTGCACCAGGACCTGATTCTTCAGCAACCATATCTGCAGGTACATCATCATCTGTTATAAACAAAAGCAACATGAAAAATGGCACCCATTTTTTTTTTTTAATAAAAAGCTCTTAGATGCAATATACTTTTAAGAAACTTCATAAAATTTTTTAGGAGGAGAGGAGGTAGATACAACCTTTTTTTTTTTTTTTTTATTTGAGAGAGTGGGAGAGATAACAAGAGAGAATGAGGCGATGTGGGGCTCAGCAGGGATGTGGGGCTCGATCCCAGGACTCTGGGATCATGACCTGAGCCGAAGGCAGATGCTTAACCAACTGAACCACCCAGGTACCCTAGATACATTATTTATATAAAATTCCAACCAAATGGGGGACACCCACGGCTCAGTAGGTAAGTGGCTGCCTTCGGTTCAGGTCATGATCCTAGGGTACTGGGAGAGAGCCCTGCAGCTGTCTATTCAGCTCTCTACTCAGTGGTGAGCCTGCTTCTCCTTTTCCTTCCTTCCCTGATTGTGCTCTCTGTCAAATAAATAAAATCCCAGCCAACTGGATAAACATCTCAAAGAAATATTGGACTTCATTTCTTACTTCACAATAAATCTCAAAGTAGAATATATATGTATATATATATTATATATATTATACATTAAGAGATTTATTTCTTTGAGAGAGTGAGTGAGCAGGGGGAGGGGCAGAGGGAGAGAGAATCCTGAAGCAGACTCCCTGCTGAGCACGGAGCCCAAGTCAGGGCTGGATCCTAGTGATCATGACCTGAGCTGAAATCTAAGTCAGCCGCTCAACTGACTGAGCTACCCAGGTGCCCCAGAACATATATTTAAATACAAAAAAGTCAAATCACTAAAAGAAAACAAAAATTCTTTTTTATAATGTTAAAGTGGAGAAGAGATATAACACAAATTTTGGAAGGCATTTAAAAAAAGGTGAGGATCATGTTCACTTGATGAAAGGAATGGAAGATTTACTACCACAATGATTACAGTCCAAGTGGGGTGGAAAGGGTAGTCTTGCAAGAGGTGTCAGAATCAAAGCAGGGTGTGGACAGTGTCCGGAGAGAGGAATAGCTCAGTGTAGGGCATCAGACATCAAGTAGGATGAAAAAGGTATCTATGCAGCCAGTGCATAGACTCAAACTGTGGCAAAAAGTACTAGAGCTGCTCAAGAAGGATAAGAAGGAAGTCTGAGGAGTGGGTGGGAGGGAGGGCAGCTTGAAATGGAGAGTTAGAGCAAGAATAAGTAGGGAGAGAGGGACATCACACAGAAGAAGGGATGGTGGAACTAGAAGACTAGTTGCATACTTGCATACAGTATAGGGATTCATCAAATAATTAAACAGAGTAATGGAAGCCAGCATCATTTCTATGATAAAGATGTATAACCTAAATCTAATTTGAAGAAACTTCAGACAAACACAAACTTGTTCTATTTCGATTTAATAATCTTTAGAACTGTCAGTCTTGAAAGTCAAGCAAAGTTTAAGGAACTCTTCCAGGATAAAGAACATAGAAAAGGTAGAGCAACTAAATGCAACATATGGTTCTGAAGTAGATCCTTTTGCTAAAAGGTTGCTCTTAGGACAATTAGTGAAATCTGAATGAGGGTCAAAAGATTAGAAGGTAGTAATATGCCAGTGTTAATTTTCTGATTTTAATAGCTGTAGTACCGTGATTTAGGATAGTATCTTTTTTGGGGGGGGGGTAGGAAATACACACTAAAGTATTAGAAGGTGGCTGGGACGAGAGACTGGCAAATTCTGAAGGGCAATCAGAGGGAAAAAAACCTTCCTTGTACTGTGTACTTTTTTCTTAAAGTATAAATTGTTGGGGAAAAAAAAAAGCTAATAGATTTGAATAATATTTAAAAAGTTTTAAAATTCTGTTTAGAAAATGAACACTGGAAACATAATTAAAGGAGCAACACAATAAGGAAAAAATATATGCAATAATGTCACACAAGGCTAATTTCCTTATTATATCTGCATGCCTATAAATCAGTTTGGAAAAGATGAACTCAATAGAAAATTAGGCCAAAGATATGAATAGACAACTAAGAAATAAGTTTAAATGCTAATAAAAACTACAATAGATTTTTAAATGTAGCAGATTATCAAAGACCAAAAAATATGATCACATACTATCATCATCAAAGGATAATATGTGGGAGGGGAAAAAAGTTCCTTAAAGAATTGATTCTGTAACTACATTCACACATGTGGGGGCAAAGTACTATGTACCAGGATATTTACTGTAGTACTGTTTATAATACTGCAGGGTAACAATCAAAATGTTCAGTAACTATTAAATAAACTATGGTACAGCTATATAATAGACTATTATGTGCTCACTACAAAATATAAAGCAGTTCTGCTGCTAATACATATAGTATTAAAACCCAAAATATACAGAACAAAGTGTTTAGTGTGTGTGTTTTGAGGCTACATAAATATGCTTATAGATACATATATTTACTAAAGTATGTAAACTCCATGATGGCAGGAAGCTAACTTGAAGAGGCTCCTACTGGCCAAAGACTGGACAATTTGAGCATCCATAAGAATAAATGATCTGGGGGCGCCTGGGTGGCTCAGTCGTTAAGCGTCTGCCTTTGGCCCAGGTCATGATCCCAGAGTCCTGGGATCGAGCCCCACATCGGGCTCCCTGCTCGGTGGGAAGCCTGCTTCTCCTGCTACCATTCCCTCTGCTTGTGTTCCCTCTCTCGCTGTGTTTCTCTCTGTCAAATAAATAAAATCTTTAAAAAAAAAAAAAAAAGAATAAATGATCTGAAAAAAATATATTTAAACCCATGAGTAGTGATACTTAAAAAAAAATTTGACAAACAGGAAGTAAACATTTATTCCTCCTCTCTTACATAATTGATCTCCCAATGAAAGAACACAACGGCACCCACCAAGTTTTGCCAAAACATCTAATCTGAAAATGATCAAACCTGTAAGAAACTTCCTCAACAAATAAATTACATGGGAAGAATAGTGGGGAAGAATTAAGCAAATCTAAGGCATACTGCTTAAGAATGTACACTCTGGTATGAAAATTATAAAGAAAAAGCAAAAAAAAAAAGCTTTTTGTGGGGGAAGGAAAAGGATTACAATTGGAATAGGGCACATAAAAAGGTATTGCAGTGGCCAGAAAAGTTCTACTCCTTGACCTGTTGGTATTAAAAATACCAACTTTATTAATAATTCAATGCCTTAATAATGATTCTATAACCTCTATATCTGTTTTATAGGAGTTTCTCTACCTGGCTGTATTTTACAATAACAAAGATGTTTTTTAAAAAGGTGGGGTTTAAAGCAGTGTAATAGTAAAAAGAGAGGTTTTTTTCCAATAGCAGACCTTGGGCCAATTAACATTTTTAAGCCTAACTTCTCTCATCTACTAAAGACAATAGTATCTTGTAATTCACAGGGCTGCTGAAGGGATTTAAATATAACACATGCAAAACAGCAGTGTGTCTGGCTCACGTGAGTGTTCAATAAATGTTTTTGCTATTATTTCATTTAAATATTATCCTGTTAACATCACTTTCAAATGAAACTTGGAAAACCAAGCAGGTTTTCTATGAACCATACTGTAGCCAATGTGATAAGCCTATGTGTGGTGTCATCCCTTTGTAGTTTAATATGTGGTTAATTTATATAACTGTTTTGTGTATGCTTGAATGGAACATCTATGTTCAATTTTTTAAAGTTTAAACATATCTAAAAGATCAAGTTTGTTAACTGTGTTGTTCACATAATTTGTTTACTTTTGTTGGGGATGGTGGTAGCAATAATCTAATTTATTAGCTTCTGAACAAAATGTGTGAAAATCTCTCACTGTATCTGTAGATAGTCTTTTATTTGTAGTATGTAAAATTTTGCTGTGTACACTTTTTGGACAAATAGGCTCAAGATTATTTCTTCCAGGATCCTAGTGAATTATTTTATCATTATGCAATAGTTCTCTTTATCCTTAATAATGCTTTGCCTTAAAAATCGATTTTTGCCTGAGGGCTGGCCTGGATGGCTCAGTCAGTTGGTTAAACATCAACTCTTGGTTTCAGCTCAGGTCGTGACGTAGCAATTGTTAGAGTGAGCCCTGAGCTGGGTGTGGAGCCTGCCTGAGATTCTCTATCTCCCTCTGCTACGGCTCTCTAAATCTATTTTTGCCTGATAATATTCTAATGGCTTTTTGTTGTGTTTTATGTCAGCCTAGAATTTTTTTTAAACTTTGTATTTTCAACTGTTTACTTTTGCATTACATTTTAGATTTAGTTCTTAACCATTTGTTGCTAGATTTTCTTTCCTTTTTCAAAAAAAGATCTTAGGGATGCTAAGTGTCTGCCTTTGGCTCAGGTCATGATCCCAGGGTCCTAAGATCGAGTCCTGCATTTGGGCTCCTTGCTCAACGGGGAGAGTGTGCTTCTCCCTCTGTCTGCTGATCCCCCCTACTTGTGCTCTCTCTGACAAACAAATAAAATCTTTTAAAAAATAAAGAAAAAATTAAAAAATGTTTATTCCCAAGTAATCCCTATACCCAACATGGGGCTTGAACCTAGAACCCTGAGATCAAGAGTCACATGACCCACCAACTAAGCCAGCCGAGTGTCTCCAGATTTTCTTTCTTTTGCAGCCAAAGCAATATCTGATTTGCTATTTAACCCACTCAAGACAATTTTTATATCCATTTATATATACACATGTATATGTAATTTTCTTTTTAAAAAGATCAATTATTTGTTTATTTATTTGACAGAGAAAGAGAGAGATCACAAGTAGGCAGAGAGGGGGAAGCAGGCTCCCTGCTGAGCAGAGAGCCCAATGCAGGGCTTGATCCCAGGACCCTGAGATCATGATCTGAACCCAAGGCAGAGGCTTTAACCCACTGAGCCACCTAGGTGCCCCGGTATATGTAATTTTTAAAAAAGATTTTATCTTTAAGTAATCTCTACACCCAAAGTGGGGCTCAAACTCACACATGAGATCAAAAGTTCCATACTCCACCAACTGAGCCAGCCAGGTGCCCCTCCATTTTTATATTTTTAATTTCTGAAAGTTGATTTTTCTTTTTCAAGTCTTACTATTTTTTTTAAAGATTTTATTTATTTGACAGAGAGAGACACAGCAAGAGAGGGTACACAAGCACGGGGAGTAGGAGAGGGAGAAGCAGGCTTCCTGCTGAGTAGGGAGCCTGAAATAGGGCTTGATCCCAGGACCCCAGAGACCATGACCCGAGCCGAAGGTAGACGATCAACTGAGCCACCCAGGCGCCCCATCTTATTGTTTCTTTTTTAAATAGGCCTATTACATCATCATGCCTCATCTCCCTTTTTTTTTTTTTTTTACTCTTTTAAAATTTTACACAAGCTTACTTTATATTGTTTTTTAGATTATCACTGGTCACTTCTTAAAATTTTTACACAATTACGGAAGCTGTTTCAGGTTCCAGGCCATATGCCTGGGTCTCAGTGCTAGCTGTATTTTGAAAAGGTCCAAGACCACATATCTACCATCCCCACATATGCACTAAAATTCCACCCAGATCGCTTGGGAGATATATCCCAGGACCAAAAGATCCCTGTACTATTTTATACAGCAGTACCAACTCCCACTTAACTGCTTTGATTTGACTTCTCTCATTTCTGGTTTCCTTCTCTTCTTTCCTTCTTTAGAGCTTAGCTATGCATTTACAGTTTTGCTCTTGTTTTGTGTTAATTTCTGTATGTTTGTAGTATATATGCACGTGGGGATGATATCTCTATCAGCTTGGTTTATAATGCTGCTGGCAGTTTCTGTAACACTCAGAGAAGTACACTCTTAAAACTCTTCATCCTTTACAACCCTCCCTCTCACCCCACTCCCATTCCTACTTAAAATCTTAAAATCTTATTATTACAGATACCTACACCTCACTCACCCATCCCAGAATCCTTTCCTTCTCACCATCAACACAACAAATATTAAAGACTGAAAAGTAAGGAATTCAGAGGTACTAATGTAAAGAGAAGGTGTTAGTTAACTCAGCTGCAACCTGAAGTTTACACCAAACAAATACACCAAGCTACATAATTTGAATTGTGTAATGCCACCATAACTTCAACTTCTCATTTGTAAACACTCCTGTACTGAAGCACTCAAAGCTCAGTTCTAGAAGAACTGTATTAAGTTAACTTGTGCTGAGGTAAGAATCTGTGCTAAATTTCTATATAGTTAGCATAATAAGTTACCACTGACTGTTCTGAGAGTAAGTTACAGTACTAGAAGGTACTTAAAAAGGGGGTTATTCTGAAAAGATCACTTGGCCACTATTATAATAAGAAGCAAAGGAGAAGGATTAAAAAAAGACAAGTCATTAATGTTCTTTTCATTTTCTGAATTCCTGTAGAATTGTATGAGAATTTGTAGTATTGTATGTCATAGCTGCCTGATCTTGTAATTTACTTTTTTGGTTTATGCCATATTTTCCTAACAAAAATATAAGCCCTGAGGGCAAGGCCTCTTTTTAAAATTTTTATCTTTTTAAGATTGATTTATTTACGAGACAGAGAGCAAAGGAGGGGCAGAGGGAGAAGGAGAGAATCTCAAGCAGACTCCCTGCTGAACATGGAGTCCTGGCATGGGGCTCGACATGCAGATTAATCCCAGGACGCTGAGATCATGACCTGAGCTGAAATCAAGAGTCGAACGCTTAACGGACTGAGCCACTCAGGTGTTCCAAGGCCTCTTGTTTATATCCCTCCACAGTGTCCATTAAGTACTCAAAAAATGTTGATTCACATCTAAGGAGAACACTTTAGTTTTATTCAGTTCAAGGAATTTTTACTAGAAACTATCACTAGTGGTGAACTATGATGACCTTACATCTTACTTTACAGAAAACAAAAACTTGGACAGGAACTGCTTCATTTCTTTCTACCTCCAACTCCATGAACTCATTTACATGAACATCCATTATTTTTTGTTCCCTCCTAAAATTATGGAGAAGCATTCCCCAAGAAATATTTGGCACATATGAAGCAAGCAAACAAAAAATTGTTAAATAAATAAATGAGACAATGAATAAAATGGTTAATGGTAATTGCTAAACTAGCTCCAATCCAAGAATCAAGAAATCATAAAATATTAGTTATGAGTTTGTTCCAACAACAAAGTCTAAAAGTAAATCCTCAAAATAACATTTCATTAAATTTTTTTGACTTTTAGTTTCACCTTTACATCTAGTATTAGAATGCCAATATTTAGATGTCAAGCTGTAATCTGAGACTAAAAAAAGTAATTCTTAATACCCAAAATGCTCAATTTCAACCATAACTTACAGAAAACATAATTTTCCGTTAGGAAATAGCCAGCGACGTCTAACTAGAAACAGAATGTGATCCATATTATGTAATTCTTATTTATTTTTTTTAGTAATCTCTACACCCAATATAAGGGCTGGAACTCATAACCCAAAGATCAAGTGTGACATGCTCTTAGGGACACTTGGGTGCCTCAGTTGGTTAAGCATCTGCCTTTGGCTCAGGTCATGATCTCAGGGTCTGGGGAACAAGTCCCACATTGGGCTCCTTGCTAAGCATGGAGCCTGCTTTTCTCTCTGCCCCTACTCCTACTTATGCGCGCACACGTGCTCTCTCTCTCTGTGACAAATAAATAAAATCTTTAAAAAAAAAATTGCTCTTTGAAATCTATCTTATCTAGTCACTTCCAACTGAGCTAGCCAGGCACCTGCACATATGTAACTTTAAAGTTAATTTTTAATATTCTAGTAGCTATATTTTAAAAAAACCAGTGACACACAAACTTTTATTAAGACCTTATCAGTGCTCTAGGGCACCTGGCTGGCTCAGCTGGTAGACCACACGACTCTTGTTCTCAGGGTTCGGAGTTTGAGCCTCACTATGGGTATAGAGTTACTCAAAAATAAAATCTTAAAAAACAACAACAAAAAACCCTTCTCAGTGTTCTATAAGTAAGTCAGTACCATGCAATTTAAAGGGTTGCTACACACACACACACGTTTTATTTTGTAATTTTTAGATTTTACTGTAAACCCTATACAAATATACCAGAGTCTTCACTATTAATAGGAGCCAAGGTTTAAGCTAAGCTGTATAGAAAATAAGCATACTTCTTTAACTAAAAAATAATCTTTGAACTCTTTTTTAAATGTGACTGAAAATTTAGGATTCATTTCAACAAAAGAACAGACTTAATACACATTCTGAAGCTAGAAGAGTATCTTAATTTTTATATACTTAATTATCTTAAAGGCTTACAAAAAACTATATACTACTGCTTGGCTGGGGTTCAAAGTCTTTTAGGTTATATAGTAACCTGAGGTTAAGAGTTTATGGAATTTATTTTACAAAATTTTTTTCTCCACAAATATTATACATATTCCACATTACTTACCCATAGCCACAGATCAGATTGGAAACTTAAGCAAATCTGTGCTAGTAACTGTGTGTTTAGAAACAGTTCCCAGTCTCACGTTGTAAAGAACCACACTTGACAACTGTTTCTAACACAGTTGGGAACTACCACAGCTTTTTCCAACTACTAAAAAAGATCCACTGAATAAAATGAAACGACAAATTCATTTTAAATGTTTTTTAACTTGAATATTTTACTTAAAACTTAAATATTTTAAACTTTTTCTTAAATATTTTAAGGTAGGGAATTCCAAAATAAAGTCATAATAAAACACAGCTTTTTAAAAGCATGACTTGTGTGCTTGCTTCAGCAGCACATATACTAAAATTAGAATGATACAGAGAAGATATGCATGGCCCCTGTGCAAGGACGACACGCAAATTCGTGAAGCATTCTATATTTTTATGGTAAGTGCTGTGAAATGTGTAAGCCTGATAATTCACAGACATGTACCCTGGGGCAAATAATACATTATATGTTAATTAAAAAAATTAAAAAAAAAAAACACAAAAAAAACAGCCACAAAAATAAAGCATGACTTGCTATAATCAGGGGTTTCTAATTCTATACTTACAAGTTTTAAAAATTATAATTATTCAAGATACTATTATATACTTTCATTAATGTATTCAATAATTATTTACACACATATATACATTTCTGCTAAACTTCTACCACAACATCAACTATAGGGATTATCTAAGACTGGTCAAAGAAAATATATGTGTACGTTGACAACTGAATAATAATCTTTAGAAGCCACTTCCTTGAGATTATAAAAACTTATCGAAAACTCAAACAGGACTTCATTTCAAAAGAAAAAATTTAAACCAACTCATTCTAAATTGACTAACAGGGGCGACTGGGTGGCTCAGTAGGTTAAATGTCCAACTCTTGATTTTGGCTCAGGTCATGACCTCAGGGTGGTGAAATCCAGCCCTGAGTGGAGCCCCACTTTGGGCTTTGTGTGCTCAGTGAAGAGGCTGCTTGATATTCTTTCCCTCTGCCCCTCCCCCTGCTCGTGCTCTCTCTCAAATAAAAAATAAATCTTTAAAAAAAATTAAAACAAACTGCCTGATATAAAGTATGTTCAACAAATATTTGCTGAATAAATGAAGACTAAATGAATGAATGTGCCAAGCATGATATGAGTTACTGGTGAAAGAGGGCAACCATTAATTCTTTGAATGTTTAGTAAAATTCACCAGTGGAGCAGTCTGATCCTGGACTTTTGTTTGTTTGGGAGTTTTGTTATTTTTTTTTTTTTAAGATTTTATCTTAAAATCTTCTGAGCCGAAGGCAGAGGCTTTAAATCCACTGAGCCATCCAGGCACCCCTGTGGGGAGTTTTTTTGATTACGATTCAACCTCCTTACTAGTAATTCATCTGTTCAGATTTTCTACTTCATCATGATTCAGTCTTGGTAGGTTGTATATTTCTAGGAATTTATCCATTTCTTCTAGGTTGTCTAATTTGTTGGCAAGTAATTATTCTAGTCTCTTCCAATCCTAACAACAACAATAAATCTCTTCTAATCCTCTGTATTTCTGTGATATCAGTTGTAATATTTCCTATTTCTACTTTTATTTGAGCCCCCGCTCCTTTTTCTTGGTGAGTCTAGCTAAAGATCTGTCAATTTTATTTATTTATTTATTTGAGAAAGACAGAGAACATAAGCAGGTAGGAGGGGCAGAGGGAGAAGCAGGCTCCCTGCTGAGCAGAGAGCCCTTGGCTCAATCCCAGGACCCTGGGATCATGACCTGAGCTGAAGACAGAAGCTTAACCCACTGAGCCACCCAGGCACCCCAGACTTTCTCTTGTTTCTTAAGTTAGGCATTTTTTGCCACAAACTTTCCTCTTTGAACTGCTCTTGCTGCATCCCATAAATTTATCTGTCATATTTCCATTTGTTTCAAGGTATTTTTTTTATTTCTCCTTTGATCCACTGGTTGTTCAGCAGCATACTGTTTAATATCCAGAGATTCATGAATTCTCCATTGTTTTTTTTGTGTAATTAATTTTCTAGTTTCATACTACTGTGGTTGGAAAAGATGCCTGATGTGATTTCAATCCTCTTAAATTTATTGAGACTTGTTTTGTGGCCTGACATATGATAACTATTTTGGAAAATGAGTCTCTTACAAGGCAACATACTAACAGGTCTTCTTCCTTTTATGATGGTTCTTGTTGTTATGTTCCCACCAAGCATTCGAAGAAGAATTGAGTCTTTCTCAAAGCTCTTTCAAAAACAGAAGAAAAGAAAACTCTTCCAAACTCATTTTACATTACCCTGATAGCAAACATTACTTTGACAGCAAAACCAGATTGGTTTTGGTTTTGGAACCAAAGGATTCCAAAGGATTGGAAGGATCCACTTCCAATCCTTGGTAAGGATGCCACAAGAAAAGAAAATATCCCTGATGAACATAAATGTAAAAATCCAACAAAATATCAGCAAACTGAATTCAACAATACATTAAAGGGATTGTACACCATGACCAGGTGGGATTTATTCCAGGGATGCAAGATGGCTCAACAGCTGCACATTAGTCAATGAGATATACCACATCAACAAAATAAAGGATAAAAATCAGATCAACTCAATAGATGTGGAAAGAGCATGTGAAAAATTCAACATCCATGTATGATAAAAACTCTTAACAGTGTGGGTACAGAGAAAACAAACCTCAACAGACTAAAGGCCATATATGACAAGCCCACAGCTAACAAACTCAAGGGTGAAAAGTTAAAAGCTCTTCCTCTAAAACTGGGAACAAGACCAGTAGCTCACTCTTTCCACTTTTATTCAACATAGTATTGGAAATCCTAGCCAGAGCAATTAGGCAGGACAAATAAAGGTATCCAAATTGGAAAGGAAGAAGTAAAGCTGTCACTATTTACAGATGAAATTATGTTATATATAGAAGACTCTAAAGCCATAAAAAAACCCTGTTAGAATAAATTCAATAAAGTTGTAGGATACAAAATCAATACACAAAAATCTACTACATACATGAAGAATGTATTTCTTATGTTTTCTAACTATTACAAAATTAAAAAAAGAAAAAAGAAGAAACATCTTGGGGTAGAAAAAAGAAAAAAGAAGATACATCTTGGGGTAGTGGGATCAAGCACAGTGTCAGACACCGTGCTCAGTGTGGAGCCTGCTTGAGACTCTCTCCCTCTTCCTCCCGCTCATGCTCTCTAAAATAAATAAATACACCTTAAAAAAAAAAAATTAAAAAAAAAAAAAAAGTCCAATTTACAAATAGCATCAAAAAGAATACCCAGGAATAAATTTAACCAAGGAGGTAAGAGACCTGTATATTGAAAATCAAAGACATTAATGAAAAAAACTGAAGACACAAACAAATGGAAAGATAGTCTATGCTCGTGGATTGGAAAAATTAATATTGTTAAAGTGTCCACACTACCCAAAGCAATACATAGATTCAATGTAATCCCTCTCAAAATCCCAATGGCATTTTTCATGGAAATAGAACAACCAACTATGGAAGCACAAAAGCCCCTGACTGATTCTTTTTTCTTTTTCTTTTTTTTTTTTTTAAGATTTTAATTTATTTGACAGAGACATCGAGAGAGGGAATACAAGCAGGGGGAGTGGGAGAGGAAGAAGCAGACTTCCCGCTGAGCAGGGTGGCCTATGGGAGCCGATCCCAGGACCCTGGGATCATGACCTGAGGTGAAGGCTAATGCTTATCCACTGAGCGACCCAGGTGCCCCGCCCCTGCATGTTTTTTTTTAAAAGATTTTATTTATTTATTTGACACACAGAGATCACAAGTAGGCAGAGAGTCAGGCGAGGGGGGGTTGGGAAGCAGGCTCCCCGCTGAACAGAGAGCCAGATGTGGGGCTGGATCCCAGGACCCTGAGTTCTGACCTGAGGCAAAGGCAGAGGCTTTAACCCACTGAGTCACCCAGCACCCCCCATCCCCCGATTCTTGAGAGAGGAGAACAAAGTTGAAAGCATCACGCTCCCTGATTTCAAACTTTATTACGAAGACAAAGCAATTAAAACGGTATTGTATTAGAATAAAAAGATACA
The DNA here is from genome assembly GCA_028646535.1 of Procyon lotor. NCBI lineage: Eukaryota > Metazoa > Chordata > Mammalia > Carnivora > Procyonidae > Procyon > Procyon lotor. The sequence goes on from CM053610.1 coordinate 55,527,322, forward strand.
AAGATCAACAGAGAGCCCAGAAATAAACTCACATGTATAAGGACATTTTATGAAAAAGGAGCTAAGAATATAAAATGGGGAAAGGACAGTCTCTTCAATAAATAATGTTGGAAAAACTAGACAGCCTATATGCAAAAGAATGAAACTAGACCATAGTCTTACACTGTACACAAAAATAAACTCAAAATGGATTAAAAACTTGAAACCATTCAAACTTCTAAAAGAAAACATAGCTAATAAACTCCTTGACAGAGGTCTTGGCAATGATTTTTTGAATCTGACACCAAAAGCAAAAACAACAAAAGCCAAAATAAACAAGTGCGACTACCTCAAACTAAAAGACTTCTACACAGCAAAGGGAGCTATCAACAAAATGAAAAGACAACCTTATTGAATGGAATAAAATATCTGTAAATCATGTATCTGATAAAGGGCTAATATACAAAATATAAAAGAACTCCTACAACTGAACAACAAAACAAAACCCAAACAAATCCAATTCAAAAATGGGCAAAAGATTAAAAGAGACATTTTCCCAAACACATACTGAGGCCAACAGGTACATGAAAAGATGGTAACATTATTAATCATTAGGGAATGCAAAATCAAAACCACATGAGGGGGAGCACCCAGGTGGCTCAGTTAGTTAAGTGTCTGATTCTTGATTTTGGCTCAGGTCATGATCTCAGGGTCATGGGATCAAGCCCATCAGACTTGGCACTCAGCAGGGAATCTGCTTGAGATTCTCTCCCTCTACTTCTCTCCCTCCCCCTGCTTGCTTGCGCTCTCTAAAATAAATAGATCTTTAAAAAAAAAAAAAACACAACACAATGAGTTATCACTCATACCTGTTAGAATGGCCATTATCAAAAAGACTAGAAATAACAAGTGTTGATGAGGATGTAGAGAAAAGGGATCCCTGTGCACTTCTGGTGGGAATGTAAACTGGTACAACCACTATAGAAAACAGTACGGAGGTTCCTGAAAACTAAAAGTAGACTACCATATGATCTAACAATTCCAATTCTGGGTATTATCTGAAGAAAACAAAAACACTAACAAAGAAGATCTACATATCCCCCCACCTAATGTTCATTGCAGCATTATTTACATTAGCCGATATACAGAAACAACCTAAGTGCTCACTGATGACTGGATTAAGAAATTGCAGTATATACACACAATGGAATATTATTCAGTCATAAAAAAGAATGAAGTCTTGCCATTTGTGACAACATGGATAAATCTTGAGGGCATTAAGGCTAAGTGATCTAAGTCAGATGGAAGGAAGAACCACCCCTGTATGATTTCTCTTACATGTGGAAAAAAAAAAAAACAAAAAACACCAAACCAAAAACCAAAACAACAACACCAAAACCAAAAAACCAAAACATAAAAACAAAAAACCTCCTGAAAACCAGACTCATAAATGCAGAGAACAGACTGATAGTTGCTAGAGGCAGGGTGCAGGTGGGTGGTAGGAGAAATGCAGAAACTGTTTTTCGTTTTTAAAGTCTAAATAAGTTGAAAAATAAATACAATTGAAAAAAGGGGGGGAACCAGGGTGGCATAGTCAGTTAAGTGTCTGCCTTGGCTTAGGTCATGATCTCAGAGTCCTGGGATGGAGTCCTATGTTGGGCTCCCTGCTGGGTGGGAAGTCTGCTTCTCCCTCTGCCTCTGCTGCTCCCCCTGTGTGTGCTTTCTCTGTTGCTCTCTCAAATAAATAAAATATTAAAAAAAAAAAACAAAACACAAAAAGACAGGAAAAAGGGGGAGAGGGAGGAAAGAAGGAAGGAAATGGACCTAAAGAAAGCTCCAAAGTTGTTGACAACTGTAAAAAGGGAAGGAAAAAAAAAAAAAAGAAACAGAGCAACCAAATAGAATATTGTATTTGCCCTCCAGGAATTTAGGAGAGAGAGAGACAACTAAACAGGCAATAATACAGTATGTCGCATGCTGTAATAGGGATAAGCAGAAAATACTATGGAAATACATAAGAATAGTTAACCAATATTAGATGATATTGGGATATTAATGAAGACTTTTTGAAGAAAGTCCAAGCTGAGATGAGTAACAAGTAGGAGTTAGTCAAGCAGAAAGAATAGTGTCTGTGAAGACCTAAAGATATCTACCTCCAGTATGGGTCTCAAGGAACTACATGTCACTCCATACGGCTGTATCGTGTATCAGGGGCCAGATAATGAAGGGTGCAATAAACATTTCAAAGAATTTAGATTTTATTTTGAATGCCAAGGACAGCCACTGAGTTTTTTAGCAAAACAGTGACAGTTCTGATTCCTTTTAGAAAAATTACCTGAACAGTGTAAAAACAATTAGAAATGGATGCCACTGATGGTGGGAGACCAATTTAGGAGGCTATGGCAGTAACTCTAACTGAGAAGAGATAAAAATGGCTTGAGCTATGGTAATAAAAAGGAAAGAAGTGAATAGATTTGAGACATACATATAAGGTAAATTCATAAAACTTGATGACTGAATGGGTATGAATGGGGCGAGGACAGAACCAGGAATAATACTGATTTGAGCAATCCAATGGATGTACCAAAGTACCAGTGGTGTCATGTACCAAGGCTGGGATTTCTGTGGGCAATCCACGGATGTGGAGGAGAAGCAAAAAAAAAGATGAGTTCAGGTTTGGGTTTTGAGTTTTGAGGTACTGTGGGTCTTTCAAGTGGAAATTCTCAACAAACTGAAGATCCAGTGAGTGATTTAGAGATAGAGAATTTTATCACTCTGCAAATGAACTACAGGAGAAGTGGAGAGTCACTAAGTATAGATTACCTGTCATTATTTACATATTATGATACAACAGAGATGTTTCATGGCAATGTGCTATCCAATCCTTGAGGAAAAGCTACATAATGTATGAGTGGACATTGATGCCAAAATTATCAACACCATATATACGAAATATCTGTGGGTCCAGAATTGGCAAGAATTCATAATTCTAGCTTGATGAAAAATAAAAGAAAACCTCCAACTGACAACTACTAAATCAAGGCTTAATATCCTTTGAGAACAGCTTAGCTTTATTTTCATTCTTTCCTGTTGCATATCACATTGTTTTCCTAAGACATTTTCTCCCACTGCTCTCAGGAAAAGGAGTATAGAATAGCCTCACTCCAAAAATGAATATTAACATTTTTTCTTCTGTTCTTCTATTTTCACCTCCAGTTTTACCCTTTCTGTATTTCCTAAATTGACAAAATTCATAAAACAATGCAATCATTCTTTTCTCTTTTATCAAATAGGAAAAAATTCCTTTTAAGGTTAGTAACTTTCAAAATTTTAAGTAGCTTTAAGTTCATCTGGACAATAACATTATTTAAAACCAGCATTACGGGGTGCCTGGGTGGCTCAGTGGGTTAAAGCCTCTGCCTTCGGCTCAGGTCAAGATTTCAGGGTCCTGGGATCAAGCCCCACATCGGGCTCTCTGCTCGGCAGGGAGCCTGCTTCCTCCTCTGTCTCTCTCTGCCTGCCTCTCTGCTTGTTTGTGATCTCTCTCTCTCTGTCAAATAAATAAAATCCTAAAACAAACAAACAAACAAACAAAAACTAGCATTACATCTAAAGTAGAAGCTGACAGGATCAGGGAATCAAAGGCATCATTAATTTAAGGTCAGAATGACCATGGCCTCAAATCAACATTTAAGACAAACCTAATTAATTAGAGGCTAATCTAGGATTCATTTAAGTCAGCAATTTTTAAAAAGCTGTTAGTTTTCTTCTATTTGCTAGTCCCTATGAATCTAAATATCTGCCAGAGTAACTTGATCATAGATAGCTAGACATACAAATAATTGAAGCACCATAATAAGCACTGTTTAAAGGTACACACAAGGTGTTAGGAAAATATAAAATAGGGCACACCGATCACCATATGCACACAGCTTAAAAGAAAACAATTTAGTTTGCTCCTAATTTTATTTTCACATTAAATTTAAAAATATTTAGAAATGCCTTTTATTAGTTTTATAGAGAAGGAATAGCCAAGACCAGGAGAGTAAAGTATGAAGATCAAAAGAATAATAAGACTATTATAGCCTAACAAGCATTAAATGTTTAACATGTGTTGTCAACTCATAAAAGAAACTATTTTTCTGAAAGAAAGAAAATGGACCTCATGGAGAAGCAGGAAGGCCAAGCATCATCAGTTCTCTTTATTTCATGGTGCAAAGTTAGACCATAATTTCTGGAACTGTAAGATTTCTAGTACTGTTTTACAGATCAAGAGATTACCTGACAGGAAAAATATTATGACACTATTTTACTGAGAGAACACCCAAGGCCCATTAAAGTTCAGTGAACTGCTGAAGGTTAGAAAGTAAGTGGTAGTGGGGTGCCTGAATGGCTCAGTTGGTTGGGCGGCTGCCTTCAGCTTAGGTCATGATCCTGGAGTCTCAGGATCGAGTCCCACATTGGGCTCCCCGCTCAGCGGGGAGTCTGCTTCTCCCTCTGACCCTCTCATGCTCTCTCTCTCTCTCTCAAATAAATAAATAAACAGAAAGTGGTAGCAAAATAAGTTTTAGATCAATGGACTCTAAGTACAATGTTAGTTTTATAATTTGGATGTCTCAAAAGTTTATTTTATAATATAAATGATGACAATAATAGTAACTGGACTAACGGTGGTAGTAGTAGTAGCAATTCCCCTACTGCTACTACTAGTACTACTACTACTACTACTACTACTATTACTACTACCACCACCACTATACTACTAGTGTACCTAACGCCAAACACTTACATGTGGCAAGCACTACTGTTCCAAAAGTTTTATATATGTATAGGCACACCTCGGAAATGTGCAGGTTTGGCTCCAGACCACTGCAATAAAGTGAGTATCACAATAAAGTGAGTCAAATGAATTTCTGGTTTCCCAGTGCATGTAAAAGTTATGTTTATACTATACTGTAGTCTATTAAGCATTGACTTAAAAAAAAAAAACCTTAATTAAAAAAAAATCTTTTATTGCTAAAAATTGCTAATGATTATCTAAGCTTTCAGCAAATCCTAATCACTGATCACAGATCATTACTACAAAAATAATAATGATGAAGTCTGACATACTGCAAGACTTTCACATTACACACAGACAGAAATGAACAAATGCTGTTAGAAAAAAAATAGTGCTGACAGACTTGCTCAGTGCCGGGTTGCCACAAACCATCAATTTGTAAATTTGTAAAAAGTGCAGTATCTGTGATACACAATAAAGTGAAGTACAATAAAACAAGGTATTCCTCATTAAGTCACTGGATCACTGTATCATCTCTATGAGGAACATATTCCTAGTTTATAAATAAGGAAACTAGGAAAGGAGAGGTTAAGCATCTTGCCCCAAATCACAACAGTATTAAGTAGTAAAGGCAGAATTTGAACTCAGTCTAGCTCCAGAGCCCTGTACTCTTAACCACTGTGCTATCTAAATATAAATTAGTCTTGCTAAATGCTACTGGGTACAGAAGTTATTTAGCATACAGAAGAACACTATGAAATAAAACATATTCTTTTCGAAATGTTTATAGAACTTTTAAACATATTTTCACATCTTATTTTATTAAAAGTGTTAATAAGTTAACATTTTATACATAACACCAGAACATATACATCAGATCCTTTATTTTCATCACGGGCATCTCCTTAGATCTTTTTGTATTATAAGTATCAATAATATTTGGATATACCATATCCAAATGATTAGGGATACAGGTGTGAAAAAACTGGCTCTTGGTTAGAATCTTGGCTTAGTAAATAGCTGTGCAATCTTGAGATGAGTTCCTTAATCTGTCTGATTCTCGGTGCAACCATAAAACGGAAATAATAGTGCTTACCTTATAAAATGTTGTGAACATCAATACAGTACCTTGGAGAGACATCCAATGTTAGTTATTATCATAAATGAGATGGTGCTGAAAGTTAGCAAGGTGCACTCAAAATATTCTAGCTACAGGCCTTTTTTATATTATCCAATTCAATCTTCAAAAAAAAACTATGATGTAGAAATAATGATTACTAGTCCAAAATACTATACTACTTATGATGGGTGTTCAGAGTAGTACCTGAATAGCAGAAAATACAGTGTGAAGTCAGGGTACCAGGGTGGCTCAGTTAAGTGGCTGACTCTTGATTTCGGCTCAGGTCAGGATTTCAGGGTTGGTCCTGTGATGAAGCCCCACATCAGGATCCACCCTTAAGGGAGATTTCGCTTGGGATTCTCTGGCTCCCTCTGCCCCTTCCCCGGCTCATGCACGTGGGTGCATGTTTTCTCTCTCTCTCTCTCTCTCAAATAAACAATTAATAAATCTTTAAAAAAAGAAAAAAAAGGAAAAAAAAGGAAAGAAAATACAGTGTGAAATCGACAAATGCCATGGGCTGACTACAGAAAAGAATGAATAGTGTCTCCTTTAAGGTATCAGTAGTCATTTTGGGAGGCTATAAAATTATTTCTACAATCCTGCCACAATTGAAGTTATTCACCACACTAATTTTTTTCTAATTATAAAAATATGTTCACTCAGAGATTCTGAAGAAAAAAAGAAAAAAAGCTACTGAAAATCCCATCACTCAGAGTTTATTCCCATTAATATTTTAAGATTCTTCTAGTTATTTTTCTCCATACAAATTATATAATTTAATTGAAATACTGTTTGTACTGCTTTGTACCTTGTTTTTCATTGCATCATGAATACGAAATATGTTTATGATACAGGTCATGAAATTTTCTGAAACATGGTTTTCAATGGCTACAGAACATAAAGGTTCCATTATTTATTTAATTAGTCCCTTGTTAAATTCAACGAGTTCCCTTTTATTAAAGTTTCCACTTTTTTCCCTCGCCATTTTTGTGAATTCTTTCAAGACAAAAATTTATCTTTTCAGGAGAGATGATTTTTGACATTAGCTTTATGTTATTCAGTGTCAAATAAGATAACCTGTTAAGCTAGGAAGTATTAAGTTATTAGTTTAACAATAGTTGGTTTAGAGAGATTAACTTCTCAAACAGCTAGTAAGTAGCAAGGCTAGGATTTGGTTCAGGAACCCAGTCTTCTGTTCCATACTGCCCCCCTAACAACATCATCATCAACAACACAAGAAATACCACTAGCCAATAACACTAATAAAGTGTAGCTAACATCTTATCAGTTAGGCAGGTAGTGTGATCATTATTTTATATATCTCTATACTCCTCTAAAGAACACCTACTGACTATTAGTCCAATGTAGTCTATTCTGTTTATATATTTATTTATATCTATATGTGTCTTTACTCACTGTGGTCTTCCTGCTTACAATATCTATCTCTTTTCTCTCTACTTACATAAGGTTATAGTTCAGTGTTCTGGCAAGTCCCATGTTTTGTCTATAAAGCCTTTCTCAATATTCCCATCTCATATTGCTTTAATTGCAGCTTATAAAAAATCAAATCAAGTGTTGAGCAATAGAAAGAAAACAAGATATAACACTTTGGGCAAACCAATTAATAACCTCTGTATACCTCATTTCTTTGCCTACAAACTGAGAGGGATGGACTAGATCAGCAGTCCTCAAATTTTAGCACAGATCAGAATCATGTGGCGATCTTATTATAAAGCAAAATGTTGAGCTCCACTCCCAGTGTTTCTGAATCAGAAATGGGAGAGGGGGCCAACAAGCTCCAAGGGATGTTACTACTGTTGGGTCAGGAGTCACATTTCTGAGAATCACTGGGGCCACACAAAGACAAGTCCTTGAAAGCCAAAAGTAAAGGGAACGCTCTTTATTCTGGTTTAAAAAAAAAAAAAAAAAAGAAAGAAAATTTTCAGTACGGGTTGTAACATTTAATAAACCTTTTGATAAGAGGTGACTTAAGCAGCAATGGGCATATGAGACACTAGGATACAATAAAAAGACTCCTTCAATAATGGCAATAAGCCAGAAAGCCCTGGATTAAAGTGGTGCTAGTAAAGAAGAGGAAAAAACAAAAAAATCTCCCCCAAATTACAGCTCACTCTTCTCTGCTAAAGTTTTTGCCATTATCCAATGGAAAGCCAAACATGTACATACTGCTATTACCTAGAAACACAACATGAAATCAGGAATCATTTTCTGCCACAGTAAAATCACTATATTATCAATAGGGATTTAATGTTCAAGATACTTCCTTACCATATGTCAATGTTAAACTTTTTTAAAAAAAGATTTTATTTATTTGACAGGGAGAGAGGGAGCATGTGTGCACATAAGTAGGGAAAGTGGCAGATAGAAGGAAAAGCAGACTTCCCACTGAGCAGGGAGACTGATGTGGGTGGGGTCTCCATCCTAGGACCCTGAGACCATGACCTGAGCTGAAGGTAGAGGTTTAACCAACTGAGTCACCCAGGAGCCCCAACTTCAAACTTTTTAAAAAAGATTTCATTAATTGAGAGAGAGAGAGAGAGGGAGAGAGAGGGAGAGTGCACGGTGCATGAGAGTGAGCAGGGGAGGGGCAGGGGAAGAGGGAGAAGATCTCAAGCTGACTCTCTGTCTGTGCTGAGAGCTGGACACAGGGTTCAATCTCGGTACACTTAGATCATGATCTGAACTGAAATCAAAAGTGGGATGTTCAATTGACTGAGCCACCCAGGTGCCCATCAAACTTTTAAAAATAAAAAACTGGGGGAAAAGGCAGAGTAGGTAGACTCATTTTATCTCCAAGACTCCTCAACATTATTAATAAGGAAACAAAAATATATAAAGCACTGCAACAGAGGGAACAGGATAAAGCCATCAGTACACAAGAGATTTCCATGGACTTCTAGAAAACACAAACATAAACAAGTACTGGCTACAGAAGCAAAGCAGAGAAAGCTATTGACTATGAAAGCATGTTAGAGGCTACAACAGAACAAGGAGCTGTCGAATTCTCTCAAAACCTCAGAGGAGCTCTAAACTCTGAAAAATGCAAGTAGAATAAAGGACAATCATGATATGTGGATCTGAAACCAATGACATTCATTATAGATCAATAAAAGAGAGTCTTCTCATCAAATCACCAAACAAGAGTCAACGCAGAATAAAGAAATTTCCAGATGTTACAAGACTTACAAAGTTGGTCTCCTATATAACCTTTCTTAGGAAGTTACTTGGTGATATATTTCAATAAAACTTGGGAGTAAATACAAAGATGATATAGGATCCAGAAATTAATGAAGTCATCACAGAAAAGCAATAAAGGGAAGAAATTTCAAGATAAATGGTGTGACGTAGGCCCAAAGAACTACAGATTGGAATAAGACTCCAAAGAGTTGCAGGAATGAAATTTCTTAATTTCATAGGATAAACTAATAGGTTAGAGAGTAAGAAGCTTAGAACAACTTTAAGACATGATAAAGGCAACAGGTGAAACGTAAAAAAGAATCCATTGGAATAGTCAGGAATGGTCTCTCTTGAGAGGCCTAGGAATAATAGTATTAAGCAGAGGTGAAAAAGAAACTAGTACATACTTGGCACTACAAAGAAAATATCTCCATATTCATAGTAAGATGAACACTGTTATTTTTCAACATCTAGAATCAACCTATGTACAGATCACTGAAAAATACTTTACTAGCAATATGATAAATATATTCTCAATGAAGACTGAGATTGACAATTACAATGCAGAGCTAAAACAGCTTAGTGGTGAAGGTCAAGAACCATGAGTAGCCATCCTCATCTTAAAGAAGAGGGAGTCTACAGATATTATTCTTAGTTGAGGAAATGTAAAATTAAGCTTTAAGTATGTGTTTTAAAGTTATATTGGGTTGAGGTGGGTGACAGAAATGCTATAAGTAAACCAACACAACAGAAATCAACAACGTATAAATTTGATGGAGAAATGGTAGAGAAAGATTTGATCAGCTAGGAGCCCCTGGGTGGCTCAGTCAGTTGGGCGTTGGCCTTCAGCTCAGCTCATGATCTCAGGGTCATGGGATGGAGCCCTACGTTGGACTTCCTGCTCAGCAGGGAGTCTGCTTCTCCCTCTCCATCTGCCTCTCCCCCAGCTCATGTTCTCTCTCTAATAAATATCTTAAAAAAAAAAAAAAAAAAAGATTTGATCACCCAAAATAGACATCATGCTACTTATGCACAGAAACTCAACAACTGGGGTGCCTGGGTGGCTTGGTGGGTTAAAGCGTCTGCCTTTGGCTCAGGTCATGATCTCAGGGTCCTGGGATCGAGCCCCGCATTGGGCTCTCTGCTCAGTGGGGAGCCTGCTTTCCTCTCTCTCTGCTTACTTGTGATCCCTCTCTGTGTCAAATAAATAAATAAAATCTTAAAACAAAAACTCAACAACTTTGCTCAAAGTTCGTTCAATGTTCAGGATTCATTTATCTTTACTTTGCACACAGTTTTTTTAATTAAGGTATCAGATTTCTAAGTCTTCATACCCAGTAGTGCATAAAGATTTGTTACCTAAGGATTACATAAACAGTATATAAATTCCCCCAGTCAATAGACTGGGGGAATTTTTTTTTTTTTTTTTTAAAGATTTTATTTATTTGACAGAGAGAGTGAGTGAGAGAGAGAGAGAGAGAGAGAGAGAGAGAGATCACAAAGGCGGAGAGGCAGGCAGAGAGAGAGGGAGAAGCAGGCTCCCCACTGAGCAGAGAGCCTGATGCGGGGCTTGATCCCAGGAACCTGGGATCATGACCTGAGCCAAAGGCAGAGGCTTTAACCCACTGAGCCACCCAGGCGCCCCGAGAACATGCCACTTCTTTAGAGAGAAAAGACATACACAGCAATTAATGAATAAACTCCCTCTCTCCCTCTCAATGTGCCAGAGTACCAGATCATGTCTGACAATTAGAGATCATGAATATATAATAGGATGCTATTTTTGTAATGCAAATGATTTTACAAGCATTAAAAGCAAAAGTAAATGTAACTCAGAATCACAGGGACGGATTTCATGGAATGGACAGAGGTGGGGCTTGAGGATAAGATACAGGCAGAATATGAAAGATGAAAAACTAGGTTTTCAGAAAGGGACATTAAAAAAAAAAAGTAAGAAAGAAGTCCAGTGAGGCTGTCTTACTCAGGAGCTTTCATGGGAAGACAAACAAAGCTCGAAGAAAAAGTCTTCAGGAACCCAGAGGCATTGAATGAAAGAATATGCAAGAGTGGCAGAGGTAAGAGTACATAATTTTTAAAAAATTTTTTTATTTAAATTCAATTAGCTAACATATATTATTAGTTTCAGAGGTAGAGGTCAGTGATTCATCAGTCTTATATAATACCCAGTGCTCATTACATCATGTGACCTCCTAAATGTCCATCATCCACTTACCCCATTCCCCCACCACTTGCCCCCTCCAGCAACCCTCAGTTTGTTTCCTATGATTAAGAGTCTTTATGGTTTGTCTCCCTCTCTGACAAATATTTTTCTATAAGCTTATTTCCAAAATTCCAAGGAAATAGCCGCAGCACCAGAAATATAGGAATCACCAGGCGGCTCATGCAGATTAAAAAACAAACAAACAACTCCACTATTTTGTGCTTTATATGGGTAAACAGAAAATATATATATTTAAATCTACCTACAAGTTTTACCAAAATAGATGAGAGATCATATTAAAGAACAGCAGAGGGCGCCAAAATATTATTTATTTTTTTTTACACTACTGCCTTGAATCACATAAATTAACTAGAACCAAAGGAAAAAAACTTCCTATTAGAACTGAAGAATATTTTTAAAAATTTACAAATTATCCAGATTTTCATGTGGTTTCCCACGGACTGATGTCAATAACAATGTTCCAAAGCATGACTACTTACTAAGAAACACAAGACTGCATCAAATGCAAAAACCTGAAGTGGAAATACTTTGGGTTTTACTAAAAGTTTAACCATACTTCTTACAAAGGAATTACAGACTAAACAATGACACTAACAGAATTGATTAATACGGGTAATTTAAGCTCCTCTTTATGGAAATGTATTTCTCTTCTTGATTTTAAGATGCGTAAGGGGTAATACCATTATAACAAAATATATCCACCCATCTAAAGATCATCCATAATTCAAAATATTAATATAAAAAAAACCTGGGAGATTTGGGAACAACTTGTGTCAACATCAATGATTCACTTTGATGATGTCTGGGTTAGGTTAAGATTGAACTAGTTTGCACTGACTGGGGTTAGGGGAGAGGGAGGGAAACTTGGCAAGATTTAAAAGTAATAGGCTCTGGATAATTTATACAGACGAAAAATAGCACATTTTCATAAATTCATAAATGGATGAGACCTCCATGAATGAGAAAGATTTTGGTCCGGGGCGCCTGGGTGTCTCAGTGGGTTGGGCCTCTGCCTTCGGCTCAGGTCATGATCTCAGGGTGCTGGGATCAAGCCCCGAGTCAGGCTCTCTGTTCAGCAGCAAGCCTGCTTCCCCCTCTCTATCTGCCTGCCTCTCTGCCTAGCTGTGATCTCTGTCAAATAAATAAGTAAAATCTTTAAAAAAAAAAAAAAAAAAAAAAAGATTTTGGTCCAGTTTCTTGTATACAAATAGCTTAAACTTTACTATGTCTTTCTCATCTGTAGCCCTCAAAGAAAATGTTTTCATAGCTTCTTCAGGATACCTCAGGGTTACACCCTTCAAATACCAAAACAGAATTTTATTATTTTTAAAAATCTTTTTAAGATTTTATTTACTTGTTAAAAAGCAGAGGGAGCAGCAGGCTCTTGGATGAGCAAGGAGCCCCATGTGGGATTTGATCCCAGGACCCTGGGAACATGACCTGAGCAGACACTTAACCGACTGAGGCACCCAGTCATCCCCAGAATTTTAATCATTTTGATTGAAAACACTTCTAAAGTACATTATTTTATTTTGTTTTTAAAAGAATATCCTTAAAATAACACTTTGATAATTGGAAGATAATTATTAGGATCATTAAATAAGTCTATTGTTTTAAAATATGATGAGACCCTGAGGACCCATTTATGAGTACAATGTGATTTTCTAGCATAAATTGGCCTAAACTGGTTTCTTATGTTACTCCTGTAGTTTATAGATTTTTTCCTCTCCCTTTCTTGCTGTCGTCTGTTCTGTTACTTCTTCCAAGCTATTAGACTAACTATAGACATCTATTTTTTCTAATTAAACCAAAATAATAGCTTGCTGGAAATATTTATTTTTAAAAGATTAATTAATTAATTAGAGAGAGAGAGAGAGAGAGCAGGGGAAGGAACACAAGCAGGGGGAGTGGGAGAGGGAGAAGCATGCTTCCCACTGAGCAGGGAGCCTGACTTGGGTGGGGGCTCAATCCCAGGACTCTGGGATCACGACCTCAGGCCAAGGTAGATGCCTAATGACTGAGCCGCAGGGTAAATAGGCACTGAACAGGAGTTTAAACAAACTTTTCTGAGAATAAAGTACATGAGTATTAGAACTATGTGAAGCTGCTCGAAGTCTTTATTGCTTCTGCCTCTTAGTGTTAAGATAAATGAGACTGTTGGGCAGCTTTATTCCAAAAAGTTAATGCACTTGTTTTTATCATTGTGCTCTGAGTGGTTAACTCATTTGTAGGAGAGCATACAGCCGAATGATCTCTAACAACAGTCCCCACATTAGAATTGTATATTTCGGGCACCTGGGTAGCTCAAGTTGCTTGAGCAATTGCCTTCAGCTCAGGTCATGATCCTGGAGTCCCAGGATCAAGTCCTACATCTGCTCAGTGGGGGTCTGCTTCTCCCTCTGACTTTGCCCCTCTCATGCTTGCTCTATCTCACTCTCTATCAAATAAATAAATAATCATTTTAAAAGAAGAATTGTAGGGGTGCCTGGGTGGCTCAGTGGGTTAAAGCCTCTGCCTTCAGCTCAGGTCATGATCTCAGGGTCCTGGGATTGAGCCCCAGCATTGGGTTCTCTGCTCAGAAGGGAGCCTTCTTCTCCCTCTTTGCCTGCCTCTCTGCCTACTTGTGATCTCAGTCTGTCAAATAAATAAATAAAAAATACCCCAAAATAAAAAACATGGTCCTTAAAAAAAAAATACAAATAAAATTAAAAGAACTGTATATTTCACATGAATGGTTAATAAATTTAAATGACATTTATGAATATGCATTTTCCACTCTAATCCTCAATTAACAATTACTTTACCCTAGAGCCTTAACTTAGGCTAACCAAACTCAGCCTCTTCAACAGAAACCAAGAAGATAAATTACACCAAACCATCCTTCGTTCCACTGGAAAATGGAAAAATGATTAGGTTTCTTCCTCCCTTACTATTTTTTTTAACTGGGAAGTGTAGCAGTGCTCAAAATTAGTTATGTACTAAATCACCTGTAGCTCTTGTAAAAACAAATATATCCACAATTCACTCACTGTGAAGTGGACATTGTGATTGATTTCATAAGTCCAGGCTACCACATATGAATCGTCTGTTATTTATGGTAATTCCATACTACTCAAGGATGAGCAGGCCTAAGCCAATTTAGCCCAGTGAGACACAAGAAGTGGCTTGCTTTTTTGGCTTCTGGATAAAAGAGGTCCTCTCTCTTTTCTTCTAGTAGATAAATGTTGCATTTTTTATGGCAGACAGCCATCCTAGGTCTCTGAGGAGAACTTGAGACAAAACCTGTCATTTGGGGTAAATTTTCTTATTGTTTAAGCCAATTTGATTCAAAAGCATTCTGAATTTTGAAAAAGCCCTACTGTTCATGATATACAACCAAGGCTGAAAGGCACAGGGTTATAGAAGTAACAATTAGAAATTCAAAAGGAATTAAATGAAGTGCGATCATGTCAAGAACTGGGAAGGAAAGGCAACAGTAAGAATCCAAACCTGGGGGCGCCTGGGTGGCTCAGTCGTTAAGCGTCTGCCTTCGGCCCAGGTCAGATCCCAGCGTCCTGGGATCGAGCCCCGCATCGGGCTCCCTGCTCCGTGGGAAGCCTGCTTCTCCCGCTACCATTCCCTCTGCTTGTGTCCCCTCTCTCGCTGTGTTTCTCGCTGTCAAATAAATAAAATCTTTAAAAAAAAAAAAA
>CM053610.1:55542429-55555107 GCA_028646535.1 Procyon lotor
GAATCCAAACCTGTCTATAGTGATTATCATAGCACTAGGCCTTCCAATACCATTTAATAACTAAAACAAATCTAAAGCAATTAGTCTAAAGACTTATACTAGCTTCAAATACAATGTTTCTCCTCGCCTTCAAACTTACTTCAATACAGAAAATAAAACCACAACACTCTTGGTACACTAGCTCAATATGAAACTGAAGTTTTTTTTTTTTTTAAGATTTTATTTATTTATTTGACAGAGAGGAGAGAGATCACAAGTAGGCAGAGAGGCAGGCAGAGAGAGAGGGGGAAGCAGGCTCCCTGCTGAGCAGAGAGCCCTATGTGGGGCTCGATCCCAGGAACCTGAGATCATGACCTGAGCTGAACGCAGAGGCTTTAACCCACTGAGCCACCCAGGCGCCCCTGTTTGAAGTTTAAAATGCTAGATTTGTTAGTACCATAGGAGAGCTAATGAGTTAATTATTACATGACAATTCTTTTTATACATTTTTGTTATATATATGTATATATTATATATATATAATATATAGTCTATCTATATTATGTATAGATGGTATATCTATATACTGCTTTATATAGTAGTATATATTATATATACGTATAATATATATATATTCCTGCTTTAAGGCTAATAAAGAACAGAATTAAATGAGAATATACCTCCATTTCCATAATATTTTTTAAAGATTTTTATCTATTTGAGAGAGAGAACAGGCAGAGGGAGAGGGAGAAGGAAGCTCCTTGCTGAGCAAGAAGCCCGATAATGCTTGATCCCAGGTGCTTGATCCTAGGACCCTGGGATCATCACCTGAGCCAATTAATCAACTGAGCCACCCAGGCGTCACTTCACAAATGTTCTTAAATAGCTCATTTATGCGGCTCTGAAATAATCCAGTTACAGAAAACTTAAGGGAAACCTACAATCAAATCACGAGGGCATTACTATTTAAAGAGTTCAAAACAAAGGGTCTATATACAGATCCTATTTTATGAAGTACCCAAGTTATAATTTTATTTCAACAGTTTCACAGTTTTCATTAGACTAGTACTTTGGGGTTGTGGTATAAAATTTTCAAAGCTATTGGCTGACTTTGAAGAAATATACCATGTTTTATTGGAGCATATAGATGAACCTAAAGCTAGATATATATTTTTTTCTTATATATGTACAAAAAAAACATCTGGGTACTTTTTATTTTAACCTATTTAAAATTTTCCTAACTTGTAAATGAATACAAGAACTAATACAGTTTACTGTCATATATATCTATGAGTCACAGTGTTTGGTACATAATAAGCACTCAGGAAATACCTTTGAATAAACAATTTGAAACAAAAAGTGATTATAGCATTATGAGAGAAACTGCTAATTACCCCAAATCTTGTCACCTTGTCTGTGACAGACCCTAGATTTTTAGTGGAGTAGATGACCATCTAGAACATGGCCCCTATTTCCCAACCTCCCTTACTGCAGAGTTGGCCATCTGACTTGGTTTTAGCCAATGTGACATTAGCAGAAGTGTCCTATCCAACTCCTGAGATACGTTCTAAAAGGAAAAGGGACCTTCTTCCCACTTTCTGCTTCCCACTAGGTAGAATGCTGAAACATAAGCAGGCATTCTAAACCATAAACATCATATGTTTAAGGACAGTGGAGTACATAAAACAGAAGCTTAGGTCCATATGTCATGGTGGAGCCTTCATACTAATAATCCCCCAGACTTGGGGGATTATCACAATAGCAAGGAATAAACTACTATCTTTTTAGACAACTGTTGCCTTGGGTTTCCTGTCATTCTGACAAATTTAATTTTAATTAATAGTCACACAAAGTAAAACATTCTCTACATTTGTACAAAAATCTTAAATACATTTAAGTGGAGGGTGCCTGGGGGCTCAGTCAGTTAAGTGTCTTCCTTCAGCTCAGGTCATGATTCCAGGGTCCTGGGATAAAGTCCTGCATCGGGCTCCCTACTCAGCAGAGAGTCTGCTTCTCCCTCTGCCCCTCCCCCTGCTCGTATTTGCTCTCTCAAAAAATACATAAATAAAATCTTAAAAAAAAAAAAAAAAAAAAAGACAGGCAGACATTAGTGGAAACAACATAGACTATTAGAGTCAACAAAACTTGTTCAAATCCCAGCTCTGTTACTTAGCCATATGATCTTGGGCACATTACCTCACTTAAGTCTCAGTCTCCACGACTGTAAAATGGCAGAAAAAAATTTCTCTCTTAGAATTACTGTGAGGATTAAATGTAATGAAGAAAGGAATAAGGAAGCAAAAAGAATACAAATGTCAGCAGAGTGCTGAGAAAAATATTAGCTGGGAAAGAGATTAGCTGGGATTTCTTAAATGTTATTTTAAGACCTAAAAATAATATAAAAATAGATAACTCAAACATGTTCTTTATTTCACTTTTTATAACATATAACCCCTATAAACTATGGGTGTTGTACTACATTATATCTAAGGGTTCTTCCAGCTCTAAAATTACATCACAAAATTATGTTATGTCACAAATATCTACAACCTATTCTGCAAGTTGCTTAAAAAATTTCAGCTCCAGCTACTCTGAAGAAAAAAAATTCACACACCCCTCTTTGATAGCAAGCAGGATTAACCATGATAGGCCCCGATCATCTTCAGACAATTTTATGTACACAACACAGTGCTGACTATTCAAAATATTTTGTGATCTCTGGCATCTTTAGTGTGTACTCTCAAACAAAGTTGTAATTTCTAAGACTTAAGGCCTCTGATGACACAAATGATAAATAAATGATAACCTAAGGACTAAAATTTTTCTAATAGCTGACAGGTTATAGATTTCGTTTAGCATAGCTACCTTTAATTGCTTTAATTAATAAGTTAATTACATTCTTTCTTCACTTTACTGCTATAATGTAGGTAGCAGTCAGATAGGCTAACTGCAGTAATGAACAATTCCAAAAATCTCTGGCTTAAAATAAATTTAGGGGTGCCTAGGTGGCTCAGTCAGTTAAGCGAACAACTCTCAATTTTTGCTCAGGCATGATCTCAGGGTTGTGAGATCATAGAGCCCTTCGTCAGGCTCCATGCTAGGCATGGAGCCTGCTTTAGATTCTCTTTCTCTGACCTCCTCGTGCAGCCTACCCCCTGCCAGCCTGCTCACATGCATGAAGCTCTCTCAAAAAAAATAACAGATTTATTTCTTGCTCACTTTACATGTCTTGCTGGTAAAGTCACTTACATCACTTGCTGGTGGAGAGCTCTGCTCAGTATAATCATAATCTTCTGGATCTCAGGCTATGGAGTAGCTATTCTCTGAAACACTGTTGGTGGCAGCAGAAGGAAAGAGAGATCATACTGGCAATTAAATGATTGGCCTGGAAATGACACACTCATTTCCATTCACAACTCTTTGGCCAGAACTGTTGACATGCCCAATGACAGAAGGTTAGGAAATGCCAGATGGAAGAGAGCCAAAAATATTTAGTAACCAGTATAAATAACTACCCCAAGTGCCCAGCCTAATGACACAGAAAGAGGTTAAACAAATGGTTTTTAGTGATACAGACTTGAAAAATTATTACTTCTAATAGTCCTATCATCACTGAACAAAATTAGGACCTTAACAAACCTCAATGAAGTCACAATAGTCTTCTTATAGAACCTACTAAAGTCTAGGAGAATCCATAGCAAATGCTTTAAATAATTTCTTAAAATAAAGAACTGATAAGAATGCCTATATATCTGTGACTACATGAACAGACATACACATAAAACATATTCTCTTAAAGACATACTAAAGTAAGTGTTAGCTTCCCATGCTACAATCAGAAGCAACAAAATTTTTAAAAAGGTTCTGTACAGGGACGCCTGGGTGGCTCAATTGGTTAACTGTCTGCCTTTGGCTCAGGTCATGATCCCAGGGTCCTGGGATTGAGTCTCGAATCGGGCTCTTTGCTCAGTGGGGGAGCCTGCTTCTTCCTTGGCCTGCCACTCTCCCTGTTTGTGCTCTGACAAATAAATTAAATCTTTACAAAAAAAAAAAAGAAAAAAAAAAAAAAAAGATCGTGTACATGGTCTGTACATGGTTAAGTTAGCATCACAAAGCTTCTAACCTACGGATACTGCTCTTCAGACCTAACCCCAGGCAGCCCAAGCCCTCACTGGCCTAACTGCAGGTCGCTGACCCACCACGGACAGGCAGAGACCACACTACACTACGAGGAAGGTGACGCAGGGAATACAGCGGCAGGTCACCTGGAGAGGAAATATTATGTAGGTCACAGGTAAAGAAAATGAGTGAAGTTCAATATTAAGAAATGGTAGGGGAATGCAGACAACTGGAGTTTATGGTTCATGCAATCCTCACCCAGTGCTAAACCCTGGTTAACTCTTACCATGTTAGAATTCAAACCAGTGGGGGCACTTGGGTGGCTCAGTTGGTTAAGCCACTGCCTTCGGCTCAGGTCATGGTCCCAGGGTCCTGGGATCCAGTCCCACATGGGGCTCCTTGCTCAGTGGAGAGCCTGCTTCTCTCTCTGCCTCTGCCTGCTACACTGCCTGCTTGTGCTCTCTCTCTGACAGATAAATAAAATCTTAAAAAAAAAAAATTTAAACCAGTGGTATCAGATGATATGAAATGTTAAAGGAATCTAGGAATCAAGATTATGTGAAATTTCACATTTAAAATGCTGGATACCAACTGAATTTATTTTTCAGGAGCACTGTGCAAAATAAATAAAACACTCCGTTGGCCAGATCAGTTTGCTGGCTGCAAATATGAAACCTCTGGGCTAGGCAAAGTCAAAGCCCTTTTGTGCACACATCTTTTGTGAAGCTGCCCAATTCTTGACTGTTGTCTCAGAGGCATCTTAGGAAAAAAAATAAACCCTTCTTTTATTGGAGGAATCCTGAAGTAAACTAGGAGTCTGTCAAAAGAGATCTAAAATACCTTATACAATTCTGTTTTTGAACTTTTAAAAATACATAAATGTATTTATTACTATAAGCATTTTTAGCAGAAGCTCCTAAAGTAGTATTTTAATGAAGTCAAGGCATGAGAGTTTAGTTCTTTTGTAGGGATTAAACAAAGAGAACCAAGAGACTTGTATCCAAAGATCATCTTCCAAATACAACTAAAGATTTTATATTTTTCTGAAGTACTGTCTTTCAAATACAGCGCTATACTATGGAACACCAATAGACATGACTTTGGGTTGTTTTGGGAGTAAAAATTCGTTGTAAAGCTGCAGATATTCCACTGTGCATCCTAATAATGACTGATAGGGAAGCATTTATGAAATTGCTTATCTGGATCTATAGGACTTTTATTTCATTTAGCACTATTCAAACTAAACTTAACTCCCAGCTCATTACAACTTTAGTGTTATGCTGGAGATACTGTGCTATAATAATTAATAAGCCTATGGAAACAGTTTCTTTTTTCCCTTTAGTCCTTCTATGAGAAAGAAAAGTTCTATGTAGAAAAAAATTATATATATGGGCAGTCTTTGAATTTCGAGTTTTACTAAGAAACAACTTCCATATATTTATATTTACTCTATTTTATTATAAATTATATAACTATTAGATTATAAATATGCTATATATTATAAATATTTATATTCTGCTGTTATCACTCCTAGACACAGATTTCAAATTTTTAAACTTCAACTGATAAAGACTGAGTTGTCACAAGATAGATCTTGCTAGCCAATCAATTTTAGATGTCATCTTATTACATAAATAAGACTGAGTTGTCACAAGATAGATCTTGCTAGCCAATCAATTTTAGATGTCATCTTATTATATAAATATAAATATATTATATTATATATTATATAAAGAAATATTTGATTATTTTACAGCGTTCAGAGAAATGTAAATGGCAAACGGACACAGAACAAAGATGCAAAAAAGAGAAGACTGAGGGGGGCATCTAAGTGACTCAGCTGGTTAAGCAGTTATAGTGTCTGCCCTTCACTAAGGTCATGATCCCAGAGTCTTAGGATCATGCCTGCATGGAGCCCTGCATCAGGTTCTCTGCTCAGCGGGGAGTCTGCTTCTCCCTCCTCCAATGATCCTCCCCTCTCCTCCTGCCCTCACTTGCTCTAATGAATAAATTAAAAAACTTAAAAAAAAAGGAGACTAAGGGTTTATATTTCATGTGTGAAAGGTTACCAGTAATAATTACACTCTCTTCCTTTTATCTGATTTAGGTATCTTCAGAGCATTTATCATAACACCTAATATTACTTATCTTTTGTCTTACATTTAACTGTAAACTCCATGCAAACAGGACTCTGGTTTGTACACTGCTAAAGCATTAATGCCTAGTTCCTGGTAATACGGTGGATGCTCAATATCTGCTCAATAAAAATACTGATTATTTTTTCCTTCTTTAACTTGTTGAAAGTGACAGGTTACATTACGAGGTTTTCCAGGGACAGCTGGGTGGCTCAGTCTTAACGGTTAAGTGGCTGCCTTCAGCTCAGATCTCGATCCCAGGGTCCTAGAATCAAGCCCCACATGGGAGCCTGCTTCTCTCTTTCCCTCTGCCTGCTGTTCTGCCTACTTGTGCTCTCTCTCCATCTCTCTGTCAAATAAATAAAAAAACATTAAAAAAAAAAAAAAGTAGTTTTCCAGTATTAAACCAATTTTGCATTTGTGGGATTTTTAAAAAATATTTTATTTATTTATGTGACAGATCACAAGCAGGTAGAGAGGCAGGCAGAGAGAGAGAGGGGGAAGCAGGCTCCCCGCTGAGCAGAGGGCCTGATGCGGGGCTCGATCCCATGACCCTGAGACCACGATCTGAGCTGAAGGCAGAGGCTTTTAACCCACTGATCCACCCAGGGGCCCCTGCATTTGTGGGATTAACCCCTCTTGATTGTGATGTTTTCCTTCATTAACATAAGCTGGGTTTAATTTGCTAATATTAGTTTTAAGATTTTTGCATCCCTATTCATAAGATTAAGTTTCTAAGTTATATCCTTTCTTGTACTGTCATTGGCTACTTTAGGTATCAAATATTTTTTAATTATTTCAGTACTGTATTATACTAGTATAAATCCTCTACAAATACTTGTTGAATGATTAGTTTTATAAAATGGACAACTCTTCTCTAAAATTTTAAGTTTTGTTGTATCTTTGGTGAGGAAGCTGGTACATGTAAATATGTTCTTTGCTTTCTACTGAGTGTTTCTTGATGATTACCTTATTAGTGTTATGTATTTCTAAGGTTAATTTTGGCAAATTACACTTTTCTAAAAAACCGTACCATCTAAGATTCATATTTATTGGCAAAGTATTCACAGAGTTAACTTAGGATTCTTAAAATTCTTTTTCTATCATCTACTGGTCCTTTTTGTTAAGATTTTATTTATTTATTTGAGAGAGAGTGGGGGGAGTGCAGGGTTGGGAGAGGGAGAAGCAGACTCCCTGATGAGTAGGGAGCCCAATGCAGGGCTCAACCCCAAGACCCTAAGATTACGACCTGAGGGGAAGGCAGACCTTTAACTGCCTGAGCCACCCAGGTGTCCCTATTGTCTACTGGTATTTATACTGATCCCATTATTTGTCTTTTATTTCAGTAGTTTCTACTTTGTATTTATTTCTATTGTCTTTAGTTTTATTCTTTTGTTATTTTACTATTCCAAGAGTTGAAGACTTAATTATTTAGACTTAATTATTTTATATCCACTCTTTTTAAACATCACTCTTTTAAGCCAACAAATTTCTCTTCACATTAGTTACAATCTATTAGTTCTGACATGTAGTGTTTGTGTCAGAGTTCTAGTACTTTGTAATGTCTAATATATTTTCTCTTATCTCATTAAGTACCATAGTTCTCAGAAGTTGTTTAAATGTAATTTTTAAGCTCATCATTGTTGCTGATTTCTCAATTATAATAAGGTCCAAGAACATGCTCTAAATGACATTGATTCTATGAAAACTGATAAAATTTCAACTGTAACTTAATACAGATTGAACTTTTGTAACTTAAATTTTATATACTTGAAAATAGGGCATATGTTCTATTCATGAGCATGTGCTTGCATGTTTAGGGTTCTATCTCTCTTAAAAAAAGATTGCCAATTTTATTAATTTTTTATATCCTAAGTTTGTGAGCTATGTCTTTGTGGACTTGTCTATTTTTCTGTATTTTTGGCTTTATAATGTTCTTCATGTATGTCAAGACTACTATACTTTATTCTATATTTCACACTTTTTGACAGTGTGCCTAAATAATGAATTCTAAGGCAGAAATAATTTTTCTTCATAAATGTGAAGACATTTGCTCAAGTATCTTTCAGTTTTGTTTTTGAGAAGTCCAATGATATCCTTGTATGTGATATTCACTGGTATGTGACTCCTCTCTCCCAGAAGATTTTAAGTTTTTCTCTTTATTCCTAGATATTCTGAAATTTCATCATGATATACCAAATGAGGGCCTTTTATCATTTACTCTCATGAATGTGTGGTGGACCCTTCTAATTTGCAAATTCAAATCCTTTATTTTTGAGAAATCTTCTTGAAATACTTGTTTGAATTAATTCCTCTCAATTTTCTTTTTCTGGAACTCCTAATATTTTAGAGCTGGGTGTCCCAGCCTAACAATTCTATTTTACTATTTCTCTTTTTTTTTTTTTTACCCATATTCCACATTTTTGGTCTTCTGATCCTAGTTTCTGGGAGATTTAATTTGCATATTTAAAATTCTTGTATGGGTTTTACTTACTTTCATTTTCCGTTTTCATTCTCCTGCTTATACAAAGGCAGCTATTCTAAAATGTTTAACAATCTTTATCACAAAACAAGCATTAGTTTGTATACATTGTGTGATGAGAGTTCTTGATCATATTTACCTTTCACAAGATACCACACTGATGTCACATTGATTGGGCTTTAGTTAGCAAGAAGTAGCAACTACCAGAATTAATTGTAAGACATTTACTCACCTGGAGATGGTAAATAAAACTGGCAAAAATTCAGGGGCCTTTAACTTCTACGAAATTTCTATGGGTCCAGTGGTGTGAGACATGTTGAGATATCCTTTGTAAGGTGAATGATAAGCTGTTGCATCTGGGCCCCTACAACTAAAAGGCAAACAAAGAGGCCCAGTGGGCCTCTTCTGATTTTGGAGGCAACACATTCCTTCCTCATTTGGGTGTCTTACTCTGGCCCATTTACTGAGTGACCCAAAAAGGTGCTAGTTTTGACTGGGACTTAGAGCAGAGGAAGGCTCTGCAATAGGTCCAAAATGCCATGTAAGCTGCTCTGGCACACGCTACGTGATCCAGGAGATCTCATAGTGCAGGAAGTGTCAATGGCAGACAAGGATGATGTCTGGTACCCTCCGAAAGCTCCTATAGGAGGAGAATGGCAGCACAGGACTTCAGGTATTTGGAGTGAAGCCCTGCCATCCTCTGGAGATAACTCCTCTCCTTTTAAGAAACACTTTTGGCCTGCTATTGGGCCTTAGCTGAGACAAAACACTTAATCATGGGTCACATCAAGTTCCCACATGACCTAAGCTGCTCATCACCACCTGGGTGTTATGTGACCCACAGCACCATAAAGTTGGGCCTGTATGCAGCACTCCATCATCAAATCGAGGTTCTGAACCCATCCTGAAGGCACAAGGAAGTTCCCTGAAGATGTAGCCCAAATGCCCACAGTTCCTACCCCTGCCACACTACCTGCTCTCTCCTAGCCTGCACCTAGAGCTTCCTGGGGAGTTTCCTCCCTATCAGCTGAGAGAGAAAAAACTCAAGCTTATTTACAGATGGTTCCGCATGATATGCAGGCACCCCCTGAATGCAGACAGTTGCAACACTACAGCTTCTTTCTGGGGCATCCCTGAAAGACAGTGGTAAAGGGAAATCTTCCTTGGGGGCAGAACTTTGCGCAGGGCACCAGGTTGTTCATTTTGCTCAGAAGGAAAAACAGCCAGACATGTGATTAAATACCAATTTTCAGGCTGTGGTCCATGGTCTGGCTAGATGGTCAGTTACTTGGAAGGAACATGATTGGAAAACTGGTGACCAGAGTGTCTGGCAAAGAGGTATGAGGACAGACCTCTCTGAATGGGTGAAATATTAAGATCTTTGTGTCTCAAGTCAAAGCCCACAGAAGGGTGACCTTAGCAGAAAAAGAGTTGAATAATCAAGTGGACAACATGACCTGTTCTGTGGATACCAGCCAGTCTCTTTTCTCAGTCATCTTTTTTTCCCATGCCAGAGCTCCCAATGGGCTCATGAACAAAGCAGCTGGGGTGATATGGATGCAAGGTCATACATGGACTCAGGACTTGGGAATTCGACTCACCAAGGCAGGCCTGGTTACAGCCACTGCTAGGTTCCCAATATGCCAGCAGCAGAGACAACACTGAATCTCTTATATGGCACCATTCCCTGGGGTGATTAGCCTGGTAGCAGGTTGATTACATTGGACCTGCTTTCATTATGGAAGGCGCAGCACTTGCTCTTAATTGGAATAGATACTTATTCTGGATATAGATTTACCTTCCCAGAATGCAAAGGTTCTACTTAAACTGCCACCTCTGGACTTACAGAATGCTTTATCCATGCTCACGGTTATAGCACTGCTTCTGATCAAGAGAATTAACTCCATCCTAACAAAGTACAGCAATGGGCCCATGCTGGTAGAATCCACTGGTCTCACCACGTGCCCTAGCACTGTGAAGCCTGAAGAATGATGAAATGGTTTTTTGAAGACTTAGTTACAGTACCAGCCTGATGGCAATACCTTGCAGGACTAAGGCCAGATTCTCCAGGAATATCACTATTTGATATACGGTGATGTTTCTCTCATAGACAGGATGCACATTGCAGGAATCAAGGGGTGGAAATGGAAGTGGCACCACTTACTCCTAGTGACCCATCTACAAAGTTTTTGCTTTCTGTCTCCATGACCTTATGCTCTACTACTTGTCTAGAGGTCTTAGTTCCAAAGGAAGGAATGCTTTTACCACAGACCTAATAATGATCCCTGAACTAACTAGAAGTTCAAACTGCCACCTGGACATTTTGGACACCTCACGCTTCTGAATCAACAGTCAAAGAAGGGAGCTACTATGCTGCTGGGATGGATGGACCAAGGGAAATCTGGACTGCCACTCCATAATGGAGGCAAAAGAGTGTCTGCAGTACAGGAGCTCCTCAAGGGCGTCTCTCTATGTTACCATGCCCTATTATTAAAATCAATGGAAAACTAAACCCAATTCAGGCAAGACTACTAATGGCTTAGACCTTTTAAGAATGAAGGTTTGGATCACTGTACCAAGAACTATGACCAGCTGAGTTACTCGCTAAAGGCAAAAGTAATATAAAAAGGGCACCGGACAAAAGTAGTTATGAATGCAAGCTATAACTATGGGACCAGTTACAGAAATGAGGTTTGTAAATATCACGAATATTTCTTCCTTATATGTTTGTGTGCCTGAGTATGTTTGTATATACAAATTATCTTTTTCTTCCCTCTTTTATTTCCTTATTTAACATAGGATATAAATCCTAGTACTTTATATATTTATCATAATTTATAAAGTGCATATGGAAATAACATCACAATATTTAAGTTATGGGATATCAAAGAGAAAAGTTAACATAAAATATTTTGCATCCTCTTTGGAGAAAGGTTTGGGGTGTTGTACACAGGATACTTGTATGTTGGGTAGAAGTATGACCTTGTTATTATCTCTGTGGACTCTAAGTATGGTTTAAGGAGAGGTCTATGGTGGGCTTGTGAGGTTTAATTTTATGTGTCAATTTGGAGGATGTTTTGGACAAGATTAACACTAAATTGGTAAACTCTGAGTAAGCAGACTGCCCTCCATAATGTGGGTTGGCCTCAATCAGCTAAAGGTTTGATGGAAGAAAAAAAGAGCTTCGCCAAGCAAGAGGAAATCCTCTAGCATACTGTCTTTGGCCCTCATCTGCATCATCAGCTATTGTGGGTCTCCACTTTGCCGACCCACACTGCAGATTGTGACTTCCCAGCCTCTATAATGTGAGCCAATTCCTCATAATCTCTCACAATCTCTCAGTATCTCTCTCTCAACCTATCTTATTTATATATAGATTTATTACCTCCATTCTACTGGTTTGTTTCTCTGGAGAACTCTAACACACATTGATTTTTCATTTATATAAATGTTGTTACTATCTCATTACTCTCTTTCTTTCATTTCCTGCTATATACTATGTGCATGTGCACATCTAATTTGTTGCTTCTAACTGTTGCATATTAGTCCATGTGTGTACGGATTGAATTGTATCCCTCAAGGATAGGCTGAAGTCCTAACCACTGATAGGCAGTGACCTAATAAGTGTGACCTTATTTGGAAATAGTCTTTGTAGATGTAATCAAGTTAAAATGAGGTTATCAGGGTGGGCACTAATCCATTATAACTGATGTCCTTATAAGAGCAAAATACCATGTGAAAAGACATAGGGAGAATGCCATATGACAACTGAGGCAAAGACTGGATTGATACAGGGGTGATCCAAGGTTTAAGAGTCACTGCCATGAAGAGGACATCCAAATGGCCAACAGACACATGAAAAAGTGCTCCGCATCACTCGGCATCAGAGAAATACAGATCAAAACCACAGTGAGATACCACCTCACACCAGTCAGAATGGCTAAAATTAACAAGACAGGAAAC
>CM053610.1:55555607-55566866 GCA_028646535.1 Procyon lotor
AATGAAAAAAAAAAAAAAAAAAAAAAGAGTCACTGCCATGATTTAGGAACAGGCAAGTAAGGATTCTACCCATAGTCTCAGAGGGAACATGGCCCTGCTCACACCTTGATTTTGGACCTCTAGCCTTCAGAACTATGAGAAAATAAATTTCTGTTGTTTTAAGCCACCCAGTTTGTGATACTTGGGT
The DNA here is from genome assembly GCA_028646535.1 of Procyon lotor. Lineage (NCBI taxonomy): Eukaryota > Metazoa > Chordata > Mammalia > Carnivora > Procyonidae > Procyon > Procyon lotor. Next base: position 55,555,795 of record CM053610.1, read on the forward strand.
TATGGCAGCTCTAGGACACTAATACAATGTGCATTCACAAATTTTACCCATCTACACTCTGACTGGTATGAGACAACCTGACGGCCTCCAACTTCTGCTGCTACAAACAATACTGCAGTACATATCCATAGGATACCCCTATGAAATTCTTACAAATACCTTGAGATACAAATCTAGAAATAAAATTACTAGGCTATAGGGTGTTCATATTCTTAAGTACTGCTAGACTGAGTTCTGGAAATGCTACAGTGTCTACACTCCTATTAACATTTGGCATTATCCAGTGTAGTTTTAGAAAGTCCACAAATTCTTTGATATTTCTCTCTTCATGAGTGAACCCTTATTCTCCTCCCCTAAATACTGGCTAGACTTGCCTGTAAATGACTAGAAATTTCACTCAAAGGGGTCATAAAAGGCACAGTGACTCCTGTTTGGTCCCTTTTAGATCACTTGCTCTGAGGGAAACCAGATGCTATGTGTCTTAGTCAGCTTAGGCTGCTTTAACAAAATAAACTGAGTGACTTAACAAAAGAAATTTATTTTGCACAGTTCTTTCTATAGGCTGGAAGTCCAAGATCATAACATCAGCACAGTTAGGTTCTGGTGAAGGCCCTTTTCCAGGCTACAAATGACTGACATCTTCTAGTATTCTAACATGGTGGAAAAAAGCGAGCTAACACTCTGGCCTCTTCTTACAAGGGCACTAATGCCATTCAAGAGGGCTCTACTCCTGTGACCTAATCAGCTTCCAAAGGCCCCATCTCCAAATACAATTACATTGGGGGTTAGATTCTAACATATATGCTTTCACAAACTTTGGGGGACACATCAGATTTACAAAAATATAAAACAATGCAACACTATTATTTGTTTTGAAAGGTTATTTTTCCAGTACTTGGGTGGCTCAGTCAGTTAAGCACCTGCCTTTGTCTCACGTCCTGGGACCAAGTACTGCATGGGGCTCCCTGCTCAGTGGGATTTTCTCTATGAATTTTCTGCTATGATGAATATGTTCTATGCTTTGCAGTCCAATATGATAGCCATAGGGAAATGAAGCTAATAGGTTGCTACATTCCCTCTATATAACCATTTCATGGTTAATGTGACTGAGGAATTGAATTTTAAATTCTAAAAATTTTAATTAATTTAAATATAGTCACATGTGGCAAGTGGCTACCATACTGGACAGCTCAGATCTAGAGTACTGCTCATCTTGTACTTATCTTCTTATCTGTATGTTTTTCATCCTCTTTTACACCTTTTTTGAAGGATGCATTATGCAATTAAAAAAACCTGAAAAATGACTTTCACTATTACATCTTCTTTCTAGTGGATTCCATCATTCTTGCTTTTTTTTTTTTTAACACAGCAGGAAATAATTGATGGTAATGATAAAACTCTTAAAAACAGCAAAATATTTTAAGATAGACAAAAAGATCACTGAGATTCCATAATGTATCCTAGATTTATGAAAAGTGCCTGATGGATTCATGCAACATAGAATGATTTCTTTTTTTTAAGATTTTACTCATTTGACAGAGAGAACACAAGCACGGGGAGCAGCAGGCAGAGGGAGAGGGAGAAGCAGGCTCCCTGGACCATGACCTGAGCCGAAGGCAGATGCTTAACCGACTGAGCCACTCATGCTCCTCCGCAGAATAATTTTTTAAAAACTAATGTCTTTCTGCTCTTTGGAAGATCTCTAAGAAAAAAGTAATAAAATACCAATGCTTTTATGTGGTTAAAAATGCTCAAAAAATATAAAAAATTAAAATTACTCTAATTGATCTTGATATACTAAGGGGCAAGCTTTCTTCATTCTTTTGAGTTCTGCTGGCCTGTAAGTCACAGATTTTATTTCTATTCTTTTCATGGTTAAGGTAAAAGAAATAAAAGCAGCAGCAGCAAACATGTATTGAGGGCTTTCATGTACTGAGTAGTGTTCTAATGGCTTTATGTGCACTGCACTTAATCCTCCCCATAACACTATGAGGATTATTGTCATCCCATTTATAGATAAGAAAATTTGCGCACAGGAAGTTGTAGTAACCTTAATGTCACACAGCTAGTAAGGGATAAGCTAGGATTTCATCCAGATAGTCTGGCTGCAGTGACACAAAAATAGCTATTTTATAATATGCCTTAGAATTCTTAGTATTTTTGTACTTACTTCTTGTGAAAAAAGAATTTTAGCACTTCTTTCTTTAAAGATTTTATTTTTAAATAGTCTTTATATCCAATCTGGAGCTTGAACTCACAACCCCAAAATCAAGAGTTGTATCCTCTATCAACTCAGCCAGCCAGGTGCCCTGAATTGTAGCACTCTTTACTCAATGTAATCCTCTGTCTTCCAACTTTCTTGTAATTGTCTAGTATTTTGATTCTACCTTTAAAAATATAACATATATTTACAATCAATAGTCTACTTGACTTATTAACATATTTTGCCAATTCTTTACTCATGATATATTTATCCAATTCCTCCTCCTCTCTAGTTTACTATTCTTCCTGCTCAAGTACATCCTTTGGTTCTTGCATCAAGTTTTTACAGGTGATGAACTTTTAATTTTGTGTATATACTCACCTGGGTCTCATTCTTGCTGATAACTGACAGTTTAAATGGGTATAGAATTCAAGTTACACAGTATTACCTCTACATTTTGAGGAAAGAGCATTTTAATAACTTCTGGAAATTATTGTGCTGGTAAATACACCGTCAGTATAACAGATATTTTGGTGTAGGCACTCTGGTTTTTTTTTCATCATTTTAAAGAACTTCATTTTATTATATTCTAAAATTTCACTACGGGGCATTAAGAAGTAGACTCTTTTTTTGTATTTTTCCTGCTAAACAAATGTTCAGTAATGTGCAGTATCAAAATGGAAATTTAGGTTTTACTTCAATTCTAAGTCCTCATATGTAAAAGGGGTACATTATCTACATGATGGGGGCTGTTGTAAAAATAAAACATGAATTTACTGTCTACCTAGAATAATCAGTAAATGATTGCTATTAATATCACAAACACTAAATAGTAGTCATTATTACCAAAATTCCTTGTGTTTCCCCATGGATATAAAGGTATCTGATAGCTACTTAAGTGCTTTCAAAACTATTTTCTTATTATGCTTAATATATAAATTACACATCATTTCTATTGTGTATAAGAAGTCCATACACTGATAATCAGATATCTATTAATACAGAAAATAGGTTCTGGTGAGTTTTCAGCTTTACTGCCAATTGTATTATAAATAAAAACATTCAGGACACTGAAGAAGATTACACATTATCAAATATTTACTGATAATCCTCGACATGGTAAGCATAAATGGATCTTTATGCTTACGTAAATTTTTTTTAAGATTTTATTTATTTATTTGACAGAGAGAGAGAGAGATCACAAGTAGGCAAAGAGGCAGGCAGAGAGAGGGAGAAGCAGACTCCCTGCTGAGCAGAGAGCCCGATGCGGGGCTCAATCCCAGGACCCTGAGATCATGACCTGAACCAAAGGCAGAGGCTTTAACCCACTGCACCACCCAGGCACCCCTGCTTACGTAAATTTATTACATAAATGTAAACGACAGTAAGCACCTGAGCCTGAGTTATGGGTAGCTACCACAAAAGTATGGGAACTCAAATACAAAGATTAAGTACTAAATGAATCACTGAGTTCAAAAATTTGCAACAGTTAAAAAAAAAATGAGAGTTGCAAACTATATGGTTCATTCAAGAACGATTTGTAGATAAGCCTGTCAAAAGAAGAATCATACCAAAAAAAAAAAAAAAATGAGCAGCCAAAGTACAGACTTTGAATCTGGACAAAAGAATTTAGATTATTCCACAGGTGGTAAAGCCGTGAAGGCAGGACAGTGCCTAACTCAACTTTAACTTCTTTCTGGAAAAGAAACACCAAGAAAAAGTGAACTGTGAGATGAACAGAGTATGATGACAGAGTTAAAATTCTGTCCTGGTATCTCTTCCATGTTCTCTGTCTGGCCCATTTCCTCCCTACTAAGAATATCCTTTTTTTCCCTTTTCTTTATCTGTGACATACTCATTCTTCAAAATCTAGTTTAAGCATTCACTTTCTCTGGCAAGTCTTTTCAAGCTGTTTCAGCTTTCAGACTAGTTTCCCCTCCACTCTTAAGCATTTTGTGTATACATTCATTCAGTAACGTTTAACCTCATACATTAACGCTGGGATTATTAAAAAAAAAATTAGGCAACATTTATCAAACTTTAAAATGTAACTACCTCTTTAACTCAATAACTCACTTTTATGAAACCAAAATTGTGGCATAAAGATGTTAAGATACTTGTACAAAGATGTTTACTTCAATACTGTAATAGCAAAAAATAAGAACCTAAATATTAATCAACAGATGTACATTTAACATAAATATGGTCCATTCATATAATGAACTATTCTGCAACTATAAAAAAGTTAGGTAATTTTCGATTTATATTGACACAGAAAAATGCCCAGGATATACTTAAGTAAAAACCAAAACTTAATTTACAAATTAATACATATACTATGGTTTCTTTTTTTTTCTTTTTAAAGATTTTATTTATTTATTTGACAGAGAGAGACATCACCAGTAGGCAAAGAGGCAGGCAGAGATAGAGGAGGAAGCAGGCTCCCCGCTGAGCAGAGAGCCTGATGTGGGGCTCGATCCCAGGACCCTGAGATCATGACCTGAACCGAAGGCAGAGGCTTTAACCCACTGAGCCACCCAGGCGCCCCTCTATGGTTTCTTTTTAATAAAATATGTGTTTGTTTTTTTTTTCTAAAGATTTTATTTATTTGACAGAGAGAAACACAGCGAGAGAGGGAACACAAGCAGGAGGAATGGTAGCGGGAGAAGCAGGCTTCCTGCCGAGCAGGGAGCCCGATGCGGGGCTTGATCCCAGTACCCTGGGATCATGACCTGGGCCGAAGGCAGACACTTAACGACTGAGCCACCCAGGCGCCCCAAAATATGTGTATTTATATACACATACATTAAGAAAAACTCAACAGTAAACACATACACAGTTAAGAGCTACCTCTGGGGAATGGTAGGTCAGGCGAAGAGAACAGAATAGACTTTTCCCTTAAATTTTATGTACTTCTATATTCATTAATTCACTCAACAATCACGTAAAAATTTCTAAAGTGACAGGCACTCATGATTTATACCATTCACTTGGCACTTACACATTAAACATTTAGAAAGAATATTTTATGTTCCTGTCTACTCCACTGAAACATCCTGAAGGCAAGCTTTTACTTTCCCACAGTAACAACCATAACAACATACAACTAACTGTTTACGGATTTACAGATTCACACAAATATGTAAAGTATTTAAAAAAGGAATGAATAGGGATGCCTGGGTGGCTCAGTTGGTTAACCAACTGCCTTCAGCTCAGGTCATGATCTTGGGGTCCTGGGATGGAAGTCCTGTGTCAGGCTCCCTGCTCTGTGGGGAGTTTGCTCCTCTCTCTCCTTCTGGCCCTCCAACTTGTGCACGCATACACTCTCAAATATTTTTTTAAAAAAGATAAAAATGGAATGAATAAGTTCATATCTAATTCATGACAGCTGCTGCTTCTGAGAGGGTAGAAGTGAGAATGGAATGGAATGGAAACATACTTTTTAGAAAGTAGATTCAGCTCAATAAGCAGCATTTTATGTATAACTTTTCATAAAAACTCATGATACTAATCATTTCTATGTTAAGAAAGTGCATATTTTTTCCAGTCGATTATTATTTGCCTTAACCTTTGTTTATTGGCACCCTTCACTGCACAGAACTTTCCATTTAAGTCAATTTCTTTTTATTTATTTATTTGAGAGAGAGAGAGAGAGAGAAAGAGCAAGCATGAGAGGGGGGAGGTCAGAGGGAAAAGCAGACCCAGTGCTGAGCAGGGAGGCCAACGTGGAACCTGATCCTGGGACTCCAGGATCATGACCTAAGCTGAAGGCAGTCACTCAACCAACTCAGTCACCCAGGTGCTCTACGTAGTCAATTTCTTGATATTTCCTTAATGACCGATTTTTTTGGGCACTGCTGAGGAAAAAGTACTTTCTTCTAATTTCTTCTATGATTTTCTAGAAATACTGAGCTCTTACTCGGAGGACATTATGCAAAGTGAAATAAGTCACTTACAATAGGACAAGTACTGTATGATTCCACTTATATGAGATATCTAAAATACCAAACTCAAAAAAGTAGAGTATAGGATGGTGGTTTCTAGGGGCTAGGGAGGAAAAGGAAATAAGGAGTTGCTATTCAATAGGTATAACGTTTCAGTTATGCAAGATGAGTAAGTTCTTCAGATCTGATGAACAACATCTTGCCTATAGTTAACAATATTGTACTGTACACTTAAAACCTTGTTAAAAGGGTAGGTCTCGTGTTAAATGCTTTTACTCTAGTAAAAAATTGTTTTAATTTAAAAAAAGCTCTTTAATCATTTTAAAAGTATTTTTGTATTGTACAAAGTAGGAAATTAACTTAGTGCTTCTCCAAATGTATAATCAATGGTCTCAATATTGTTTATTGATTAATAAATAATTTCCTTATTGATCTGAAACACCACCATTATCATAAATGGGCACTAGAATTCCACAGTGGAAAAGAATTTTGCCATGGGAATCTTTGCATGACTCTATCATTAATATAGTTCACCTTATACTGAATAATATAATTGCTTTTTCTTTTTTACACCTGTACAGAATTAAAATAGTAAGTCAATCTGTAAGTAACAAGCTATTAAAATTTACTTGCATATCTTTAAGTTAGTGAGTACAAGTATTCTAAAAAATCAATTTATATTTAGTTTAACTAAGGAATTACAAAAAACTAAGCCTTAATAGGCTCAACAATCACTAAACTGAAAAATGAACAGAATGATAATAAAATTCTGAAACAAAAACAGGTAACATCACCATCATTGACTGGGAGTCAGGAGACCAGGGCTCGAATTCCAATTACCACCCTGAACAAGTAAATAAACCTCAAGAATTGCGACTACAGTTCTACATCCAACATTCTATAATTTCTAATTTATCATCTCTAAGATAATTAAAATATCTAACCCTAATAGCCTACACCAAAAAAGCAAGATATATAGTCTTCTTTAGGGACATACTTTTAAGATTTTTTATTTATTTATTTGACAGAGAGATAGAGAGCACAAGTAGACAGAACAGAAGGGAGAGGGAGAAGCAGGCTCTCCTCTGAGCAGGGAGCCCAATGTCAGACGGGATCCCAGAACCCTTGGGATCACGACCTGAGCCGAAGGCAGCTGCCTAACCAACTAGGCCACCCAGGTGCCCCTAGTGACCTACTTCAGATGTTTACCAAACATTCTTTACACCAGTATAAAACATCAATCTAATAATTTAAATTCGTTTTCCTTTGCTATCTTCTGAGCATACAGAAAAATAACTGAGCAATATCCTTTAGAATTACCTTCAACTGGGCACCTGGGTGGCTCAGTCGGTTAAGCTTCTGCCTTCAGGACTCCATGACCTGGAGTCCTGGGATTAAGCCCCATATCAGGCTCCCCGCTCATTGGGAAGCCTGCTTCTCCCTCACCCTCTCCCTCTGCCTGCCACTCCCCCTTGCTTGTGCTGTATGTATGTGTGAAATAAATAATATCTTTTAAAAAAAATTACTTTCAACCATGTGAAATGTTTAGTCATCCTTTAGCTTATCCCACTTTAGAATAACACTTAAAATTTTCTAATAGACATATTTTTTCTACCACTTCAACATTTTACATGTCTTATTATAAAATGGTATCATGTGTTTACATACACATAAATACACTTTAAGACGATTCATTCAATTGTAGTCCATACTGTTTTCTGCTATACTTTGTTCTGGTTCAACATTTCTAAGCAACTACTCACTTTTTTGTTGTTTCTACAAAGATGAAGGTACTTTTTTCCCTTAGACCAAAGTAATTTGATCTCTATTCTTAGTTTTTCAGGTACTTAACCCAAGTCCCCCTTTTTAAAAAATTATCTATGAACTTAATATGCCTAATAACTTAAATCAGTAATTATATGAACAAATCTTGATCTACAGAAGGAAGTTGAAGGGAAACAGAACTATTTACTAAATGTATATTTGCAAATCGTTAGCACTATTTTTGTAACTTGTAGCTTCCATATAATACAATTTTTAAAAATTTCCCAACTATCACGACACCAATATGACTATTTCATAAAATAAAAGCTGTATTTAAATCCACCTATGGCACTCTTGTTCCATCTTCAGCTACCAAAGTCACTGTTTCAGGAGAATACTGTAAATTCATCTGTAATCAGCTCTTCATAAAACTATGTTGATTACTATCTAGAATCTATACTTAATGACTGATTTGCCCTAAACCGTATCAGTAGCCCCCCCCCTCTTTTAAGATTTATTTATTTTAGAAAGAGACCATGTAGGAGTGGGGGTTGGGGGGGGAGAGAAAAGCAGACTACCCACCAAGTGCAGAACCTGATGCCAGGCTTGATTTCTGAGATCATGACCTGAGCCGAAATCAAAAGTCAGATGCTTACCTGACTATGCCACCCAGGTGCCCCCACAGTGGCTCCTTTTATTTTTAGTTTTATTTTTTAAAGATTTTATTTACTTGAGGGGCGCTTGGGTGGCTCAGTGGGTTAAAGCCTATGCCTTCGGTTTGGGTCGTGATCTTGCGGTCCTGGGATCGAGCCCCCCCATCGGGCTCTCTGCTCAGTGGGGAGCCTGCTTCCTCCTCTATCTCTGCCTGCCTCTTTGCCTACTTGTGATGTCTCTGTCAAATAAATAAATACAATCTTTAAAAAAAAAAATCAAGATTTTATTTACTTGAGAGCGAGCGAGCATGCAAGAGAGCACAAGCTGGGGTTGGGGAGAGGCAGAGGAAAAAGCAGACTCCCAGGTGATCAGGGAGCCCGACATAGGGCTGGACCCTAGGACCCTGGGATCATGACCTGAGCGGAAGAAGCAGACTTAATCGAATGAGCCACCCAGGCACCCTACAGTTCCTTTAAAAACAAAACAAAACAGAATAGTTCAACTATTTCAATGAAGGTTTTCTGTACATCTTCTAATAAGAAAATGTCTTCTCTTAAGGTTTACAAGTAGTCTATAAGATGATCAGAAGACTGGTCAAATGTGAGATAAGTTAATTCCAAATCTAATGACTAATTTTAGGCTGCAAAGACCTATATTTTTTGAAAGCCACTGCAGGTTCTTATTTATTCTCAAACACATTGGGTCTCACAACCCAGAACTTCTAAGAATACAGTATCTTAGAAAGGGAAGGGTGGTTTGTTGTGTTTTTGTTTTTTTTTTAACTGATAATGGTGAAACAATCTCCTTCAGCAATCTGTTTCAACTTAATATATTGACAGTCATTAATTCTTTCAGGGCTAACTCCAGTTTCTTTCTTTTTTTTTTTTTTTAAGATTTTATTTATTTATTGGCAGAGAGAAAGAGATCACAAGTAGACAGAGAAGCAGGCAGGGGTAGGAGAGGAAGCAGGCTCCCTGCTGAGCAGAGAGCCCGATGTGGGGCTCCATCCCAGGACCCTGAGATCATGACCTCAGCCAAAAGCGGAGGCTTTAACCCACTGAGCCACCCAGGCGCCCTCTAACTCCAGTTTTGTGAGAAGAAATTATCTTCCACATAAAATCATCAAACAGACATGAGTCCATACCACCAGGGTACAAAAGAAATAGATACCTATTATGACCAGTATTAAGCTTTGCTTTTCTTTCTAATATCCAGTTTCTCTGCACACTATATTTCCATCATTCAACCAGGCAAGTAATTAAAATACTGTTTCTATGTATTTGTACTTATATAACCTGTGGTGACAAACTCATCCTAGAAAGTTTTTCAGAATCACTGGCTTAAAGCCTCAAGTAACATATTGTTTTTTTTTTTAAAGATTTTATTTATTTGACAGAGAGAAACACAGCGAGAGAGGGAACACAAGCAGAGGGAATGGTAGCGGGAGAAGCAGGCTTCCTGCAAAGCAAGGAGCCCGATGCGGGGCTCGATCCCAGGACCCTGGGATCATGACCTGAGCCCAAGGCAGACGCTCAACGACTGAGCCACCCAGGCGCCCCAACAAATTTGTTTTTAATTCTGAATTCTGACTTTATCATCAGTTATCCTCATCTCCTATAAATGATATAAATACACTATTATTATCCGAAAATTGCTGTGGATGCAAAAACTAAAAATGTCCACAAATTAGTAAGCACTTAAAACACAGAGCACTGAAAAGTCTAAAATTTTAAGTTCTTATTCAAGTTTAAAATGACCTGTGAGGACTTTACCATCAGACCAACTACTATAAGTTCACGTCACAATCACAACTATTAAAATCTCTTTAAAAACACAAACCTCTTTCCTTCCAGAATCCATATATATTATTTGAAAACCAAAGAAATGTAGAAATAACAAAAATCACCTTACCTTACCTCCACCATTCTGAGACACTACTACTACTACTGTTTCACCAAAAATTTTTAGACACTTCAAAAAAATCAAGAGTGCATATTCCAAGTTTCAGAGAGTGTATTGTATGTGTTCTCAATGCATGTCTAGGATTGGTATGTGACAGTTTTCTAGCCCTCTAAAACCAGACTTAACTTTACAAACTCTGGACAAGCTCAATACACCCAAATCTCTCAGCTTAGTCTTTCAGCTTTAAAGATTTCAACCAAGAGGTTATCAAATCGAATGACTCTGAAATAGAGGACAGGTTCCCTGTGAGACATTGCAGTAGAGACTATGACACCATCAGAAAAAAAATCCATAAAGATACCCTGAGAGTTACAACTACTTGTATGTGGGACTACAGATGATATGAAGAAACTTAAAGTGTTGTTTTATCTCTGCAACTGAAGATCTTAGATTCTGGCAACATACAATCTAATTTAAACCTGTCTGTCTACTTTCAGTTTCTGGATAAAAGGGCAAAACAATGAATGCAATGAAGAAGGAAGACACCATGAAAACAAGATGAATGACCCCAAATTTGTAGGTAATTTCCTTCACGAGGCACATGT
>CM053610.1:55566966-55578308 GCA_028646535.1 Procyon lotor
CTCCCCCTTACCCCCCCCCCCCGCCTGCCTCTCTGCCTACTTGTGATCTATCAAAATAAATAAATAAATCTTTTAAAAATAAATAAATAAATAAATAAAGTAAGTAAGTAAGCTCCATGCCCGACATGGGGCTTGAACTCACAACCCTGATATTAAGAGTTGGATGCTCTACCAACTGAGCCAGCCAGGCACCCCCTGCAACAACTTTCTAATTGTGGCATAAAGGTAATTCAGTAAATGATTAAAGGGTAGAACACGTATCAGACAGCAAGGGGTCATAACAAACCTTCATCTTACTAGCATTTCATAGAAGACTCTCCAACAGACTCGGATCTTGGAAAAAGTGGACAGGTAAGGTTACAAATAAAACTCTGGTGTGGTTTATGTATGTATATGAGTATACATATGTGTGTGTGTGTGTTTGTGTGTATCCTTAAAAATATTTATTAGAAGACAAAATAATATCAACATGATTATTTTCAAATCATCTTGATTTTGAATGTTATTTAAATTTAGTCTCTAACTCAACTACAAGTCCATAAAAGAACCATGTCTGTATAATAATACCTAACAAATTCAGACCTCAATGATTTAAGTTTTAGGGCATCTCAGAAGTCACCTCATTCAAAATCCCCTACTTTAGAAATGGGATTAAGAAACCATTCCAGGGGGTGCTTGGGTTGTTCAGTGATTAAGTGTCTGCCTTTGGCTTGGGTCATGATTCCAGGGTCCTGGGATGAGTTTGGCATGAGGCTCCCTGCTCAGCAGGAGGCCTGCTTCTCCCTCTCCCACTCTCCTGGCTTGTGTTCCCTCTCTGTCTCTGTCTGTCAATTAAATAAATAAAGTTTTGCGGGGGAGGGGGAGAGGCATAAAAAAAAAAAAGAAACCATTCTAGGAAAAAAAGCCACTTTTTTTGTTGTTTTTGCTTTTTTTTTTAATCTTTGGTTTTATTAAATTCAAGTTAGTTAACATATGTATCATTAATTTCGGGGTAGAATTTAGTGATTCATCAGTTGCACATAACACCTAGTGCTCATTACATCAAATACCCTCCTTAATGCCCACTACCCCATTACTCCATTCCCCATCAACCCTCAGTTTGTTCTCTATATAGTTAAGAGTTTCTTAAAAAAAAAAAAAAAAAAAAAAGGCTCCTTCTCCCCAAACTTAACAGCAACACTTATTCAATGTCACTGTTATTTAAAAAATGAAGGGAGGGAGGGAGGGAGGGAAGGACAGTAGGAGGGGAGGGAGGAAGGAAGGAAGGAAGAAAGGAGTCTCCTCCACATTGCTTGTTGTAGACAAGAAAGAACAACTGTTAGCACTAACACTGAACTGGTCAGTGCTAAAAGACCAGACATAAAATAATAAGATCTTACTCTTTTTAGTACCTAAGGCTACCATATCACGTATCATCAGTTTCAAGCAAGTGATTCCTTAAAAACAGACCCCATCTCAGTCACTGATGGCATCATTCTGGGGATATCTGTATGGTGGGGAATAAGAGCTTATGAGCCACTAACCTAGCACTTCAGCACAGTTGAGGAAGAAACCCCTTTACACCTTCTTACACATCATGAACTCATAGATCTGGCCAGGGACTAGAAAAACAACCTGAAAAAAAATGCCCTGAAATTTCTATGAAAGTTTTATAATTTTATATTTATAATTAAGACATGCAGAAAAAATTAAGCAAAACAATCCATCAAATAAAAGCAAAATATTTTCACTGGAGTTAAAAGAATAAGCTTAAAAGCAGCAAGAAAGAGGATTCCAAAGTGAAATGGAGAAACAAAAGTATTTATGGCAGTAGCAAAAAAAAAATTTTTGGAATGAAGGCTTAGTAAATCACAAACTGAAGTCCATAGTATTTTTGAAAATTCCTATACTTAAAAAAAGACTTCCTTCTTCCTCAAAATAACTAACCTTACAACCTTTGGGGAAAATTCTAGTATATTAAGTTGATGGGTAAACTTCCTAATGCTAGACTTACAGCAGACATACTAAAAGACTTAAGAAAAACACTAATATCTGAAATAAAATCAATTGTTTCAGCAACATTAATTACGAGATACCATATTCATATTTGTCTTAAAGCTTTTTTATCTCCCATGTAAATGGAAGCTCTGCCTCTGGGAAAAGGTAACTAAAAGTATAAGACTTATCAGGAATGTGTACATGTGTTCACCAAAAGATATACAGAAAATGAAAATGCTCATAGCAGCACTATTTCTGGCAGCCAAAGACGAAAATTCTATGTCTACTAATTGCACAATGAATAAACTGTAGTATACTCCATACAATGTAGTATTATACAGCAACAAGAATGAACAAACTATTGCTACAAGCAACAACATGGATGAAACAAATATTGAGTGAAAGAAGTCAGACACATAGGAATACATACTGGGTGATTACATTTATATAAAGTTCAACAAACAAAACTAATCCAAGCAGTTAGAAAGATAGGGTTGGGGATAGAGTGGAAAGGCTCAGAGGGTTGGAGGGGGTAGGGGGAGGATGGGGTGGGATGAATACCACATCTGGGATGCTGGTAGTGTTTATTTCTTGATCTAGCTATTACTGGCTACACAGAGGTGTTTACTTTGTATAAAGTCATCAAGCTACACACCAATGATTCGAGCACTTGTATACTTTCATTAAAACCTTAGTTTAGGGGAGCCTGGGTGGCTCAGTGGGTTAAAGCCTCTGCCTTCGGCTCAGGTCATGATCTCAGGGTCCTAGGATGGAGCCCTGCATCAGGCTCTCTGCTCAGCTGGGAGCCTGTAAACCAACCCCCCCCCCCCCCCCCCCCCCCCGCCTACTTGTGATCTGTCAAATAAATAAAATCTTTAAAAGAAAAAACAAAACCTTAGTTTAAAAAATCTAATAAAATTATTTTGACAATTTAAATTATAATAATATATAAGATATGCATATAATTATATATAAATTGACCACTGCTAATTAAAATGACCCATACATACTGCCACTCCTACCTGCTCTCTTTTTCTTCTCTCCTTCCCCATCCCCAACCCAAAATTAAGTCTTTTGAGAAAATAAAAAGCGAAACTTTTAAGAAAAATTTTAGGGTCAGAGGTAGATTAGGAAAAACAACAAATGTATAAGGTAAGTGATTCTTGCAAAACTATTCCACCCTCTTTCTCCCCTACATGCTTTTGTCTATAAGGAAGCAAGCACTCCTACCTAAATGGTCTTTGTCCAAATCACTTATTTCTCTCTTTCACTGGGTCTAAAATACCAAAATCTGACCAAGTGATCAGTTTCTTAAAAATGCAAATGCAAAAAAAAATGCAAATGCATTTCAAAGGATTATGAAGTTTTATTTACACACAATTGTTCATTAGATCTGTGGCTACTTTTAATAGAAAAATGAGTGATTCCACAATTTCACCATACACTCTGCCAATAACATTCAATTTGAAAACACAGTGTACTCACCCACTCCCATTTATTTCAAACACCTCCTCTGATCCTTTATCTCTGCCATGATACAAACCTGGAATGATTTCTACTTTCCATTTGTTAAATTCTACATCACTTCTCATTTCCCTTAAAGCCTTTTTTTTCCCCAAGGACGTATGATTATGTGGGAAGAAACAATTACTAATGACATATATATACCAACACTGTGCAACTCAAAATAGAACAGGTGAATAAAAAAGAGTTATATGTTCTTCCTCTTCCCCACTTGCTTCCTTCTAAGTGTCAGATTCTCATAAAACCATGTGATCTTACACATACTATGTTATACACTGTGGATGTAAAATACAGAATCAATACTTGAGTGTGAAAAAGAATTCTCATATCTAAACTCAAGTCAGCAAACCAGCAAAGGCTAACCTGATTTAAGTCCGTTATCAACACATGGTACTAAAGAAATCAATGCCAAAGACTGAACCCCTATAACAGCCAGTTAATTCACTCTGAGGAAAAACTTTTCAATAGTCAAAAGATTTTGACACAACCTAACTTGATCATCTGGAGAATGAGTATCGTTGCACACTAGAAGAAAACAGTGAAGCTAAGACTTTCATTGTTACCAGAAAAATAATTTTAAAGCACAGGTTATTACCCCATTTCTATCGCTCGATTTCAAAGCTTTGAAAAGAAAGAAAAGTAGGCTCTCTTCACAAAAAAGATCAATGGTATTTCTTTGCCCAAAAGATGTGCAAGTATTCCATGTTGTTGTTTTTTTTTTATTAAAGATTTTATTTATTTGACAGAAACACAGCGAGAGAGGGAACACAAGCAGAGGGAATGGTAGCAGGAGAAGCAGGCTTCCTGCTGAGCAGGGAGCCCAATACGGGGTTCGATCCCAGGTCCCTGGGATCATGACCTGAGCTGAAAGCAGACGCCTAACGACTGAGCCACCAAGTATTCCATGTTTTTAAAGATTTAGCCACCAGCTGAGAGAACAGCATTTAAGTATTTTTTTTTTCTCTTTTCTCAACATAGTTACACAGTTTCCCATTCATTAGAAGGGCTAAATATTTGACAACTGGACCTTTAGAAATTGGGGAGAGTAAGAAACTAACATACAGAACTTAAATTTGCTTTATTATACTATTTTATTTGGGGTTTTTTAAAAACAAAAAAAATACACAATTAATGTATTCATTTTTAAAGTATTTTTGATATTTCCTTAAACTAAAATAAATTATATGAGAAGTTAGTTGGTTTCATTTCTCTATTTTCTAAGGATTAGGGTTACACACATTTCTTGTGTTAACCTAACATATATAAAAGGCCCAGGCTATGTATCTAAAGACAGCAAGTTTTGGTGACAAAAGAATATTTAGTCCACAAACCTGTCAAAATTACCACTGAAGTAGGATTTAACTCACATTTTTTTCCTTCCTGAAATAATCTAGTCCATTAACATGAGCTAAAATGACTTAACACCTTTTATTCATAACTATGAGTTATTCAAGGGAAATCTACCCCTTTTTGTACAATGAACGCTTAGTGATCTCAACAAGCTAGAAAAACATGCTGGCCAATCAGTGCCATCTCTTCTGGAGACAGATCTACATTACAGGTAAAATTATGATCAGAAGGTTACTTAGAAAATGTGAAAGCAGATGTTGGCACCAGACTATGGTACCAGCCTTCAGTGAAATAGAGGGGATAAGATAGGGGACAGATGTACTTCAAAGGCTAGGTTATTCCCTCCCCTAAGTGTGATGAAGACACTCTGCCAAACACATTTTGTTATCTCCTCTTGTTTATGGGAAGACTCAGTGATATAAATCAATTTTGCAATTCCTCTCTATTTTCTATGAATATTCAGTGCTGATTAATGTCTATCTTATAGAATTGCTAAAAGGGTTAAATGTCATAGTGTATAAGAAAGTATCTGGCAGACTCTAATACATAAGCAGAAAGAGACCTATGTTTTTATTATTATTCTCAATACCCATTTCTTCTGTTTCCTTACTCTTTCCTTAAAGCATATTTCAATTCATTAGGTATAAAATTAACGACTTATAATTTATAAGCTGGTTTCCCTAAGGTTATCCAAAGTCACCTAGATTGCATTTTGGGGTATGCCAGAAACTAACAACTCATGCACATTTTATCACTTGGGTTTAGTTATTTATACACCTGATTCCATTCTTTACCTTTATTTTTACTATTTTTAAAAGCTGCCATTCATTGAGTATCTATCAAGTGCTAGACACTTAAATCTCTCAGCAATAATTATTCCATAAGGCAAGCATTATCATCTCCACCTTAAAGATAATGAAGTTAGGCTCCAAGAGTTTATACTGCTTGCCCCACATCAAATAGCCTGTTGATGGTATAGCCAGGATTAGAACCCCCATTTAGCTAGCTAGCTGTAACCCTGAGCTCTGTCATACCACCAAACTGTCTCAACTCTTATATTTTGCTTCTTTATAATTTTATTTTCAAAGGTCAACAACTACAATTTGGGGGTACATGGTCAGCAACCTTACATAAACTGGAATTCTCTGGAAGTGGAGAATGCAATTCAAATGGCTGATTGAATTAGCAGTCTAGGGGCACCTGGGTGGCTCAGTGGGTTAAAGCCTCTGCCTTTGGCTCAGGTCATGATTTCAGGGTCCTGGGATCAAGCCCTGCATCGGGTTCTCTACTCAGCAGGGAGCCTGCTTTCCGGGCGCCCCTAATTGTGATCTCTCTCTGTCAAATAAATAAAATCTTTAAAAAAGAAAATTAGTAGTCTAAAACAAAATAACCCTTCAGAGATTAGTGGGATAAGATAGACACAAAGTAAGAGTAACTTGTTAGTTAGGAATATGGGGCAGCTGGGTGGCTTAGTCGGTTGAGCATCTGCTTTCGGCTCAGGTCCTGGGATCAAGCCCCACATCAGGCTCCCTGCTCAGTGGGGAGTCTGGTTCTCTCTCTGCCACCGCGCCCTGCTTGTGCTCTCTCTCTCTCAAATAAAAAAAAATAAAAAAAAAAAAAGGAATAAACTGGAGGACAAGAAAAAACAACAAGTTAAAATAATTCATTATTATAGGGGCACCTGGGTGGCTCAGTGGGTTAAAGCCTCTGCCTTCGGCTCAGGTCATGATCTCAGGGTCCTGGGATCGAGCCCCGCATCAAGCTCTCTGCTCAGCATTCTGCTGCTCTCTCTCTCATTCTCTGCTCTCTCTCTGCCTGCCTCTCTGCCTACTTGTGACCTCTCTCTGTCAAATAAACAAAATCTTTAAAAAAAAAAATAATTCATTATTATAGATTATTTAGCTTCAAAATTAAGACAAAAAGGGGGAACCCTGAGAAAATACTCACTACCTTGAATTCCACCATATTTAAGTTCAGGGGTCCTAATAGGTCAGAATCTACTGGTAGTTCTTGCCTTACCTGGCAGGTCTCCAAGTTGGCTGACCCGTCCGTGGGTTTGCCAGAACTTCCAGTAAAGAAAGAGAAAAGCAGTATAGTGACAGCCCACAGGCTTCATCAGCAGAACTTTAACACTAGCACTAACTATCACTATCTCATTCCTATCCCTCAAATAATTTGTAAGCTTTGAGAAACCAGGCTCTCCTCCACCCCACCCCAAACATAAAACAACAACAACAAAACAAAACATAAAACCTGGGTGACATCTCTCCTTTCACGGATGTAAATATTTTGAAGCTTTAGCCACAAGAAGGGAGAGCAGTGCTCCAAAGTACTTAATCCCTAAAAAAAGGAAAAATCATGTCCCTTGTCCAGAACTCTTCTATCAGAAAAGGTTGCAGAAGTTCCTTATTCTTGTATTCTTTAAGTTCCTTATTCTGACGAACCTGAAGGTAAAGTATCATGAGACGGAATAAGCCCACAGAAAGTATGATTAGCATGCATGACTAGAATGCTAAGGAGTTTCCTGGCTGCTGCATATTACAAATACGTAGCTCCATCAGAAATATTTCATGTAACACTATATGTATTCAATTACTTCATTAAGTTTAGTTAAAACAAAACAGAACCCTGTAGTTTCAGGGTCATAGGTGAGATTTTTATTCCACAAATATGAAATTAAAAACACTGATTACTATTTTACTCTTCATGATTATTTCAGACTAGAAATAGCAATACCCATTAATATACTGTATTCATTAAATTTATTTAACTATCAATTATTACACAAAATTTCAGAACTTCAAAAGAATCTTATGACTTTCCAGCCAGAAAAAAATTACACCTATTTTCAAAAACTTCCATATCAAGATTTTCAGTTGTCAATTTTCATCTTTTATTAAAACATAATAAATGAGAAACTAGTAACAGTGATTTCAGATAGGAGAATTTGGCATGGGAGGCAGGTATAGGCAAAAAAAACTCTGGAATTTTAAATTAGGTGCATTTATTACCTATTCGAAGTAATCAATTTTAACTATGAGCTAAAAGTGCTCAGAATACATAGCACTTCTGCAGGCTTGTACGCTTTCCTCATACTTCTAGAAAAAGACTACCAAAGAGATATTAAAATGAATTCGGAACAAGCTGCAAAAGCTAAATCCTTTTAGAATTTTTAGAAGAAAATAAAATAAAAAATCTAACCCCACACTACTTCCAGATTCACCAAGTCTGAAACGTATTATCACAGTGTCTCTATGTGCAACACAAATTATTTTCTACCAAAGTGGTATGTGAAATCCTAAACTCTGGAACTTAACTAAAAGACCAAAACATATAATGATTAGTATTCCATCTTAAGATAGTGGGCCATTTCAGATAACAACATTACATGAAACACCCAGGCCAATTATTTCTCAACATGGGTTGTAAGTAATTCTTCCCCATGGAAGGCTTTGAAAAGTCCCCATAAGAATTCACTCTATGACTGTTTCTACTTTAAACATTGGCCATTACATATACAAGAAAGTGTGTGTGTGTGTGTGTGTGTGTGTGTGTGTAAGGACATATCAAGGAAGTTTTTAGACTAATTAACTTGTGGGTGAATAAGCAAGTAAAGACCAGTCCTGACAGAAATTTTTGCTTGAAAAAAAACAAAACAACAACCTATCTCGTCTCGTAAATAATCTATTACAGTAAAAAGCCAAAATTCCATCCTTTTTATTTAATATATAGACTGAATTAACTTTTCTTAAAAACAGTCAGTCTGACTTTAATTCCCAACCAGGAAAGCTTTCTGATCCACTATTATGTAACTCTATCCAAATTCTAATGTAAGAGTTATATGTCCATTAAGAGTTAGTGTAAAAAAAAAAAAAGGTAAAACACACACACGTGTTAGCTATAGTTCCTTAATTACCGTGTCAAAATTATGAAACCCAGCATATTCTTAAACAAACAACAAAACCTCTCCTATTCAAACAACAGTGACACTCTGCATGCTCCATAAAACTTTTTAAAATAGAGTATTCCTTTTGGCTAACTTCTGATCGTTATGTGAACTGTACATTTTTAAAAAATAATCAAACCGCCAATTTTTGAAGAATTATACATATTTTACATAAATCTGGCAAAAACTTTATTAGTCTTTTAATTTAGCTTAATGTTTTATTCATTTTAAAGCCATTTATTTGCCCTCTAAAAGACCCACAGCATTTTCCCTGAAGGCTAATCAGCAAGTTCTTTTCCCCGCTGTGCCAACAGAATCTCCAGAACAGTTTCTACTAGATGCACCAAAGCAACAATTCTACAGTGCATATGATTTACTATTTGGTTAGGTACATATTGAAATCTTGATTTCGTGAACATATTTGTCAGGCAGCTTATGCACATGAATGAAAAGAAAACTGACACTCTGGCAGGCCAATGACACCAACCAAGTCACTTTACTTCAAAAGGAAACGGACTTTAGCAGCTAATAATTCACACAAATAAAGAAAAATATCCAAGATAAAAGTAACTTAACTAAGTTTGAAATTACATACTTCCCAAAAAGGAGATTCAGAATATTTTAAAATATGTAATGAGTCTAAATTAAGTTTGGCCAAAC
Source organism: Procyon lotor (assembly GCA_028646535.1). Classification (NCBI taxonomy): domain Eukaryota; kingdom Metazoa; phylum Chordata; class Mammalia; order Carnivora; family Procyonidae; genus Procyon; species Procyon lotor. The sequence goes on from CM053610.1 coordinate 55,576,424, forward strand.
AGATTTGATTCAGCCCTAATGGTATGAACAAATCAGTACATCTTGAAAATGTTTACTTCTAGCAATTTAATCCTTACTATGGTAGGATTTCAATCTAGTGTCACTGTTTTCTCAAAAAAATTTTGTAAGGCAACATAAAGTGGAAGGAGACTTGAGTATTATTTGAATGGAACACAGAAAAACCCTGATATGCAAATGTGAAAGGAGATGATGAAACTACATTTTTAATTTACAAAAAAATGGTAAATGTATCAAAGAATCATTAAAACATATTTGCCAATAATGTTACACAAGACCTCTAACTGGCTTGAAACATCACATTCTTTCAAGCAACATATAGCAAAGTGCTTTCTCAAGGACTATCTGTAACAGTGACTAGTGAAAACCCTTTGAACTATTTTTCAGATTATCATCTCTCCTCCATTTAAGTATTTTCGTCAAGTACAACACTGAAACAGTTTTTAAGCAAAAAATGTATAATTTTTAAGTCATTTAATCCAATTCGCTTAATCAAAGGAGGTGTGACAACCAACGCATGTAAAATTAACCTTAATCCGCCAACGAAAACACGCAAAATGTCTCCTAACAATTCCTCTCCTCCTTAAAACAACAACCGTACACATAAATATGGTACTGACCTCCACCCCCACCGAGAGCAGCTAATTAATTAAGAGAATAGTTACGTTTGGAGACTATGGTGCAACACCCTACCCCATAAACCTCCCAAAATAACCACATCATCAAAGTAGAACTGAACATTATTTTTGCTAAACCAAGAATCCAACCCCCGGGAGCCTCAGCCCTTAGACAATGGTGGTTACCAGACGGAGCTGCACAGTTGGGTCCAAATGACACATTTCACTAGGCCTTGGACACAGCACACACTCACACTCTCCCAAGGGGCCAGCTCGAAGGAAGGGGCGTTCAAACCCCACTAGGAGACCGAGGGTAGCACGGTGGCGTAGGGGTTCGCTAGGGGAGGACAGGCGAGAGGTGGTCGATAGAGCGGAAGGGTAACTGCACTGCACGCGAGGGAGGGGGCTGGAAATGGCCGATGGATTCTATATTTATTTATTTAAAGGTCTTGATTTAACGGGTCCTTCCCAGAGGTTCTGTAACTAAAGCCAAACTGCGCAGCAAACATTGTGGGGTTGGGAGAGTAGTCGCTGCTCCCCCTACCCCGTGACTAAGAAGGGGGGTGGGGGAAACAAGTTCCCTGGCCAACACCACAGACCACTCGGATTCCCCCCCTTCCCCCTCCTCCACAGGAAGGGGGAGGCTAACAGGGGGAAGGGGGAGGCTAACAGGGAAAAGGGGGAAAACAAGTTCCCCAGCCAGCCCCACCACCCGATCACTCCCAGTTGCTCCCCCCCACCTTCTGTTAGGAGGAGGGAGGCTAAACCGTGGAAGGCGGTAGAAGAGGGGGAAATCCCACCCTCTGCCTCCCCCCCACCCTAGCTACCAACAGACTCCTGCGGGGTCTGTGAGCCAGGCGAGAAGCCAAAGGATGGGTGGGGGTAGAGGGTGCCGAGCCCCCGCAACCAAACAAAGCGCGGCCTGAGCGAGAGCCCGGGTGAGCGAAGAAGCCGCGGCTTTTCCTGCCGGCTGGGGCCCGGGCCGGGCTGACACTGCGGCAGCCGCGGACCCGCCTCCGCTCAGCCTCTCCCTCCCAGCCCGGGGGCGCACAGGCCTCCCCCGTCAGCCCCGGCCTCCCTTCCCGCGGGTCCCGGCCGGCCGGCGCCCGAGCCGGCGGGCGGCGGGGAGGGAGCGCGGCCTTACCCCGCTCGCCGGCGTTGTTCCGCTCCTGGGGCAGCGGCGGAGGCGGCGGTGGCGGCGGCGGAGGCTGCTGCTGCTGCGGCGGCGGCGGAGGCTGCTGCTGCGGCTG
>CM053610.1:55578408-55641192 GCA_028646535.1 Procyon lotor
GGGGAGGGGGAGGAAAGAAAGGGGGCGAGGGGAAGGGGAGATGGGAAGGGCGGAGAGGGCGAGCGAGACCCCGAGTCAAGAGAAAGGCCCGCGGCGACAGAGACCGAGCGAGGCCGGGCGGGAGGGCCTGACGCACGGGGAAGGCCGAGGCCGCCGGGCGGGGCGGCCGCGAGGGACGGAGACAGAAAAGACGGGCAGAGCGAGAGAAAGAAAGAAAAGGCGTCCGCCCGCCTGGGGATCCCGAGGCGAAGCGCGGCGTCGGCGGGTGAGGAGACAGACTCCGGTCCCGCCGACTCCCGAGCGGCGTCTCCGGCGGCGGGGGGAGTGGGCGGGCGGGCGAGGAAGGGAGAAGGAGGAGAAGAGAGGGAGAGAAGGGAGGGAGGGAGCAGGGGGCGCCCGGCTCTTCTTTTTTTTTTTTTCCTCTTCCTCCCCCTACACCCCCTGAAAGAGATTTCTGTGAGGAATTTTTTCTCTCTTTCTTCGGCCTCTTCTCTCTCCTCCCCCCCTTCTCTCCTAGGCGAAGGGGAAATGAGTGTGAAGGGAGGAGATAGAGGGAAAAAGAGGCGTCGTCGTTCCTCCTCCTTAAAGGAACCTTTCCTCCTCCTCCTCCTCTTCCTCCTCAACCCCGTCGCCGCTGCTTCAGCTGCTGCTCCGTGGCAGGAGGAGCCATTGACACCGCCGGAGCCTCCGCTCGCCCAGTGGGTCCCTCCCCGCCGCGGGGCTGGCCAGGGGCGCGGGGGAGGGCCGCGGAGCGGCGGGGGGAGGGGTGAATGGGCGGGGAAATGGAGGGGCGGGGATTCCAGCCAAGCAGCCAATGCAGAGCTCCCATACAACCTTCAGGCCAATGGGGCCTCCGGTCTTATGGCGAAGTCCCTTCCTTCAACGCCCTGTTTCCTCTCTCGGGTTTCCTCCCTCCCTCGCCAAGGAGGGGGAAGGAGGGAAGGGGGAGTGTGGTGGGGCGGGTGATAATGGGGAGGTATCAGGGCATATAATAGAGCGGGGGGGGGGGGCGAAGAGAGCGCTAGTGCGTAGCGACGATTCTAGGAGAAGGAGGTGCTCTGAGGAAAGGGCGGGGGCTGCTGATGTAATGGGGAGAAGTGATTAATCCTTTGGTTCGCCTTTTCAGTCCTTCCCACCACCACCACCACCAGCACCTTCACCCGATTTTTTAAGCAGAAAAAAAAGTGGAGCCAGGGAGCCGATCCTTGGTAACTCGCGTTTTCTGTGGTAGGTAGGTTCAAAGTGTGAGCTGTAGGGAGCGCTAGAGATTTTGTGCCCTTTAGCCCAGCTGAGGGTATTTGCAAACCTTGGCGATCCAGTTCACTGAGCTTTCAGCTTGTAACCGAAGTTTGGAGTACTTTCCGAATCGTAGCTTAAGAGGAGTCACCTAAGTCTTGAAAACGTTTTGAATAGACCTTCGGTAAATTTTTTTGGAAACGTGGTCTATATAATGTTCAGGAAAATAATATATGAGAAAAGGAGGGAAGTAAATGTGCCGAGATTATGATTGTTTATGTGATTTAAAAAAATATTGTTTTTAGATCCCACAAACTCAAAGGGAAAGGAAAAACCCCAAGAGGAATTATCTTTTGTATCTGTATCTGGTCCCCTCAGCATAATCTGTCCCCAAGGAAAATGCGTTTTTATTCCCTAGCTTTTGTTGTGAAGACGGAAAAAGTACCCTTCCTCAATTCGCTCCGCTCTCCCTTTTGTTTACCATTTTATGGATGTGGTAAAACTGGCAATTTACCTGATTCTCTGGTTTTCAGACCTTTGGGTGATTTCTCTACTTGAGTTCGATCAATTGCTGTGTAAGTTTGACATAGATAATTAGGCGGTTTACAAAGTATGAAGTAAGACTGAGAGGCAGAGAAGTGTGTACTTGGGGAGGAAGGGGAGTGAGGGGCAAGGAGAGAGATGAGCTGTTATTGTGCAGGGTGTTTGAATCCCTGATTTGATTATGTGACTCTAGGCAGAGTACCTTTCTAGATAATGAGGGTTCCTTACTTTTTAATAAGAATTTATTTTGGATGAGATGATCCTGTTTTCAATTTTTTAAAATTCTGTAGTTTTGAGATGATCTCTCTTTGGTCCTGAAAATGTTGAAACTTACATCTAAGTTTCCATCTCCAAAAAATATTTGAGGAAAAAAAAAAAAGAAAAAACAAACAAAAAAAACCAAAAAAAAATATTTGGGGAAGAGGTTTGTTAAAAAACAACTAAGAATTCCAGATTTTTATGGTCGTTAGCTAGGTGCCAATGGGTAAATTTTAGATTTGGTTCAGATAAACATAAGGGGTGGGGAGGAAAATTACTTGCTATTATACATATAGGTGGATCCATAATTCTGATTTTTCTAAAAATTTACTTTTTTATTCAGCAAGCACTTATTGGTTCCTTCTGTTCCATCTGCATTACTAGGTAAGGTGCTATGGGAAATACCAAAAATAAACATAAGAGGCAAAAATCTTGGGTATAAAGCATTTGTAATTTGGCATGGCAGAGGTGAAGATTTACTTATATTAATTCAGATATACAAAGAAAATGTAGCTTGTTTATTATCTGTAATGTTTAACCTTCTCGAGTCCCCACATTATCTCTCTCTTTTTTTAAAGATTTTATTTATTTATTTGACAGAGAGGGAGATCACAAGTAGGCAGAGAGGCAGGCAGAGAGAGAGGGGCTCGATCCCAGGATCCTGAGATCATGACCTGAGCTGAAGGCAGAGGTCTCAACCCACTGAGCCACCCAGGCACCCCTCTCTCTCTCTCTCTTTTTTTTTTTTCTTCTCTCTCTTTTTTAACACAGATGTTGAATCTTTGAGATTTACCCACCTCCCTCTCATTCCAAGATATATATGGAGGTTGAGGGTTGCTGTGTAAGGTGAATAGATTTCATATCTTTGGCATCCTAGATTTTTAAGTTTATTATTGACAGTTCTCTGGCATGTGGCAATAAGATTCCTTGTTCTAACAAAACCAGTATATTATGACAATTTTCTGATAGGTGGAAGTAAAGTGTCTTGAGAAAGGAGTTTCTTTTTCTAATTTACACAGCGACTAGTGGGTTGGTAGCAGCCCTGAGGGACGTCAAGGCTTACATGGCATTAGGGAAGCCACGCTTGCCACTCCTTGTGTTATCCACAGAATGTATGAAGTGGCTGCTATGGTCTGAAAGGAGGAGTGATAGCTTTAGAGGTAAAATTGGTCGTTTCTGTTTTTTTGAGATATCATGCTGGTTCCTTTCCTGAAGTACTTACATGAGCCATTTGGTGTATGTACTAAGGCCTTAGGACTGACTGACCCCGGGTCTCTTCGGGTCCGTTGATTCTCACAGTGCCACTCTCTTCTCACAAAGATAAACGGGAACTTCTAGATTCCCTAAATACCACATAGAGGCCTTGATGAGCCAGAGCCTTGCTTTGGGCTTATCTATGGAGCCACTTCCCTCCACCAATGTTGCATTGTTCTACCTACGTCATATTGAACAAGCCATCAGGCTGACAGCTGAGTTTCTACAGGACTCAGCCTCCCACAAGCATGCTCAGGGAAGCAAACCACTATCCCCGCTTTCCTTGTATTTCCCCAAATCTATGTGAACTATATACCTCCAGTTGTAGTTTCCACCCTAAGAAGGGGTGGAAGGTAAACACACTGGGTCTGATTACCTCTTCCTTGTACCCCTTTTTCTTGCCATCATCCCTCAGGGCTACAAGAGATGAATTTTTCTCCTTCTTGTGTATCAGGAGCTTTCCTTACGTGCCATATCCTGTTCATTCTTGTGATGGCATCTGCTCTGCTCCCTTTCTTGGAGCCATGATGGCTGATAGACTGCAAAAGAGTGACTAGTTTTACAGTAATGGAACATCTATTGGGAGATAACAATTATTATCCTGTCCCCTTATCTGTTGTTCCTACATATTTTTAGTCTATCTTATGGGATTAAATGTTCAAATCTTTGTGCAAAAGTGTTCAAAGCCATCTTAAAATTGTGGAACTTGGGAGTTGTTAGAATGGGCCTTGAAGATCATTTAATTCTCATTCCTGTATTTGACAGGCTGGGAAACTAAAGTTCAAAGAGGTAAGGTGACAAAAGCGAATCCCTAACTACTTAGTGGTGAAGTTACTGTCTGCCAGGACAGTACCCAATCCATTCGCAGGTATTTATAGGCTCAGTTCTACCATGAAAACCCCAAGTATTCCAGATAGTGTTAGCCATTGCCAGGTCCACCTGTGTTAGTAAATAATCCTGTCAATTAGCTATTATAGACATTATATGTGACAGAAAACAGGAGAAAAACTTAGAGGGGGTTTTTATTGGGGATGGGAGTCTCCCAAAATGAGTACAGTAGACACTTAGCATAATTTCAGAGGACTAAATTCCCTCAGGGTTTGCTCTCTCTTCAAGAACATTTGTGTTTGTTTTCCTCAACTAATTACTGGTGCTTAACAGGTTAGTGTACTTAAAATTACTTGTTTATAAAACCTACAACAATAGGAGTATGGAAAAAAAATAAGCCCTTTAATCATTTTAATACCTGGCAGGTGATATTTACTGTGATTTTTTTTTTTAATTTTTTTTTTAAAGATTTTATTTATTTGACAGAGAGAAACACAGTGAGAGAGGGAACACAAGCAGAGGGAATGGCAGCGGGAGAAGCAGGCTTCCCGCCGAGCAAGGAGCCCGATGCAGGGCTCGATCCCAGGACCCTGGGATCATGACCTGAGCCCAAGGCAGACGCTTAACGACTGAGCCACCCAGGCACCCCTTTACTGTGATTTTTAAATGGCAATTTTTACCATGTCAAAGATTCAGCCTCCCTTTCCTCTGTCATTCCATCATCTAGTCCCAAGCCATCAGCACTCAGTCAGTTACATAAGACACCTCAGAGCTCTCACTCCTTTTATGTCATTTAGGAAATTAGTTTGATCTGAATATGGTTTTCCTGAAGGAATAACCAGCTGTTTAAAATATCCTTGTTAGAGTATGAATGACTTATCTCACTAAGCTGCAGAAATTCATTCTTTAGTACATGCTTGGATAATATTTTATCAGTTAGACAATGAAAATTAACTTGGAACTAAGGATTTAAATTTAATATATATGGGGGAAAACCTGGTAAGCAGGCAGTCCAGATACTTGTAATAGAGGTTATCCTTAAAGAGTTACAGATTTGAACTTTAATACCCTTCTCTGTGGAATAATAGAGACCTAGCATTCTTAAAAAAATTAATTATGTGCAAGATTTAGGATGGGCTGTGATAGGCAGTTGTAAATCTTTATTTTTGCTTTTTAAAAGCAGAACCCAATTCCCAAGCATTGAGAGAAGATGAGGCTAAAAGATAGAAGTGTGTTATATTATGGAAGATTTGGTAGGTGACCAGTGCGTGGGGCGGATGTCAGAGCAGAAGACTAACAGGGACTCTGCCACTCACTAGCTGTCTAGCTTTGGTAAAATTACTTACCCTCTCTGTGCTTTAGTTTCTGCATCTGTAAAATAGGGGTGATAATAGTCCTTCATGGGATTGTTGTGAGGACTGAGTAAATCAATACCTATAGTATGCTGAGAACTGTGCTTGGTGCGTAGTGGGGGCTCAGTAAATTGTCAGCCGCTGTGGCTATTGCCATTGGTGCTGGTGTTATTTCAGGCCTTAGTTGATGACTTTCAAAACTATACAGACATGGGTTGCTTGGGTGGCACAGTCAGTTAAGCGTCCGACTCTTTCCACTCAGGTTGTGATCCTGGGGTCATGAGATGGAGCCCCGCATCAGGCTCTGTCCTTAGCAGGGAGTCTGCTTGAGATTCTTTCTCTCCCTCTCCCTGTACCCCTCCACCCCTCTACCCTCTCGAAAATAAATAAATAAAATCTAAAAAAAAAAAAAAAAAACTATACAGACATTATATGTAAGGAAGCAGGTAAGGCTCTTGTTGTAAGGAAATGTGCCTAGAAAATGAATACTACTAGACATTTTTTTTACAAGATAAATTGAAGACAACACCAAAGGGAAGAGTCAGGCAGAACTACAGCAGATGAAGATCAGGCACGCGTAAGTGGGAGACCTCCTTGCAGGATTTCTCCACTCAGGCAGTATTTGAACTGAGCATCTTATGGCAGATGCAAAATGCTCTGGCATTTTTTCACTATGGGAGCCTCTCAAGTAAAAGTCTAAGGATTAGGTCAGGAAACAAATGCATAGGCCTAACAAGAAAAAGAAAGGAGACATCAGTTGGAGGTTTATCTGTGTCAATGGAAGAGTTGGCTGTGTTTAATTAACAGGTTAAAATTTAAAAACTTGCTTGGGCCTCCTTGAAAGGAATCAGAATGATAGAAAGACATGGGACAGGAGCAGAGAAAGAAGTGGGAGAAATTAATACACGAAGCAGTGGAAGTTACTTAAGGACTGGAAAATCTGAAGGCTGGAAATAGTGGGGTTTAGGGGAGGAGCAGCTATTGGAGGACATATTAGACCCCTCTGTGATCCCAAGATGATCACTATTGATGGAAGCATCAATAGAAGCTTCAGATTCAGGAATCTGTGGAGAGTGATAATTCAGCTAAGATACATTTCAGGAAAGCAGATCTTACTAGCAAGGTTAATAGACCTATAGGGCACCTGGGTGGCTCAGTGGGTTAAGCCTCCGCCTTCAGCTCAGGTCATGATCTCAGGGTCCTGGGATTGAGCCCCTCATCGGGCTCTCTGCTCAGCTGGGAGCCTGCTTCCCCTCCTCTCTCTGCCTGCCTCTCTGCCTGCTTGTGATCTCTCTCTCTCTGTGTTAAATAAATAAAATCTTAAAAAAAAAAAAAAGATTAATAGACCTATAGAGTTCTAGAGCAGGAAAACAGTGGGCAGCAACTGGGTCATAAAGCTTAAAAAATTTTGGGCCTGGAGTGGACAAATGCAAAGAAGATCAGCTGCAAGGCTCTAAGCATGCACTACAGGGTCACCTATTATAAATGCGGGATACTGTGTCACTTGATAGAGACCAGGCTCCTCCATTTGACACGTCTTTCAGGCTCAGAACACCAGACTCAAAAAAGAAATGGAAATAGAATTGTTCAAAACATTAGAAGAGAAAGAAGGAAGATTTGAGTGTGATCTAGAGACATTAGAGATGCTGCCATTGAAAACCTCCTCATGTCTCTTTGTACGTAATAGGGCTTTATGTCCCTTCTTGAATGAATCTCTGGCAAGGATGAGTATTACTTATAGACTAATCAAGCTTGGCCCGATTGCCTCAGATGTGGTCAGTTGGATGGAGGGAATGGGAGTCCATAGAAAAAAAGTAGGTTTTTGAGGAAAAGGAGGAAGATGTTGTATAGGAAGGTAACTATGTCATTAAAAGCAACTACATTCTATGTCAGAGTTAACCTCTTGTTTGGAAGTTTATTGCAACAGAATTTAAATTCACATGTAGCAGTTGGAAAACTGACATCTTCTAATGGGCATCCCTGCAAGGCGGAAACCAAAAAGCTGTTCTCTTTTCATCCTTAGTTTCCCATGCTTTATTCCCCGTCCCCCAGGTAGCACTCAGTTTGCTGTAGGTTCTGATAGGCAACCACGAGGGGCTGTCTCTTCACGAACATAATCTTGTTTGCAAACTGCTCTTGCTGCAAAAGTCACGTTTGCTTCTACATTTGTGGGACTCGAGGGATTTGGGTGGGTTACTGCATTCTGAGGGTGCTGAAGGTACTACACCTTCAGGAAGAAGGCTCAGGGTGTAGTGGCTGCTGAAGGAACCTAAACCCCAAGGCACTGGAAGGAGAATCTTCTGACAGGGACTGAAAGGCTCAAGAGACTAGGGAGAAGAGTACGTGGACTTTTTTTTTTTTTTTAAAGATTTTATTTATTTGACAGAGAGAAACATAGCGAGAGAGTACAGCGAGAGAGGGAACACAAGCAGAGGGAACGGTAGCGGGAGAAGCAGGCTTCCCGCAGAGCGGGGAGCCCGATGCGGGGCTCGATCCCAGGACTCGGGGATCATGACCTGAGCTGAAGGCAGGCGCTTAACGACTGAGCCACCCAGGTGCCCCGATTACGTGGACTTTTAAAGTCTTTGGAGTTCAGTTTATAGTAGAAAGAGAAATTCATTTTGCACTTTAATTTCTCTGTTATTTTTATTATCATTGCTCTGTTTTCAATCACTCTTTCTTGTTTTATTTGGACTTTTGAAAGTAATCTTCTTTGTTGACCAGTTTTGGACAGTATCACTAGGTATGATTTCAGATGGGAAATACACTGGGGAGTAAATATTTGACCAAGGATGCAGTGCGGCCTTGAAGTTAAATTGATTATTGATCTGTTATGACCCATTACAGAAATTCTTAGGGGGACCAACTTAACTGTGCATCTCAGTGGTCCCAGGAAGTTATAGCAAGGAGCACTGGTAATGCCTGAGGGAGCTGCTGATCTTTCTTAGTTGGACAACCTTGGCTGAGCAAACGTTTGCTTATTAAGCACAATTGTTAAAGAGAAAATAAACACTGGGGTATGTGGGGGGTTCAGCTTTTCTGCCAGAGCTCACGAAGGAGCAAACTTCCACTCCAACTTTTGCCTCTATTTACCCTCTTGTTAGAGCCTCCAGATGGAAGAAGTGATTCGTCTGGTCAGAGACTCTGGGGACGCTTCACTAGAGGGAAGGATCAAGACACTGAAAGACACTTTACTTTCTTAGGAGCCCTAGTGCCTTATTTCCTACCCTGAGGAGCAGCAGGCTGCTTTGGACCTATTGTCTCCAGGGAAGTACGGGTAGGGTGGCAGGGATGGGCTTTCTCTGGTAAGGAGGCCTCATTGTCCCCCTCTCCCCCTCCTGTTCTCAACTCTGTGGGTTTGGCAGGCCAACATCATCCTGGCACCTGGTCAGGTAGGTGGACTTGTGCTCAGCTATTCATACCTCTTTCTATAAGGCTTGTTCTTACCTTTTCTTCTGGCATATTTGAGGGGTTACCGGATTTAGATTTGGGGTTGGAAAAGCAAGAGGCCTCACTTAGACCTCCTGGCCTCTGCCAGCCTTGATCTAAGCTTTAAGCTTGGGCATTTGCCTGCTTACTCATAAAATGGCCCTGGGTTTCTCACTGGGACATAGACACAGGCGTGCATGTTCACTCAGGTAAGTTGATCAATAGAAGAGGTGGGGTAGCTTTTGAATTTGGAATTGTACCCCCAATTTTTAAACATTGTTTTGGGGGTTAAACATTTTCTACATGTTAAAGCCATGAATGTGTCTTACAAGATGTTGCCTAGCTTAGAAATTCCCCCCCCAAAAAAATGAAAAGAAAGAACAAGAACTTCAGAAAAGTTAGAACTGTTTTTGTGACATATAAACTGGAAAAAAACGCAAGACTGTGTAAATATATTTTGAATAAGCTTTTGTAGTTATAATTTACCTCTATGCCTTGTGAGTAACTATTGCTGTTCAAGTCATGAATAAATGAAAAATGTGAAATGAAAGACAATTCCAAATAAGTGGAAATATTGTTATATTCAATGCATGGAATAAATTCTTTATTTTAACCATAAAGAGCTATACATTTTATATTAATAGAAAATGAATTTCTCTCTGCCCTCAGCTATTTAAAGAATATTGGTTTGAAAGGGTGCCAGATGACTCCTTTCCCCAGGGCTCCCATATGACTCTAGCCAGTCCTTTCTCGGCCTTTCACTCTATCATTTATCTAATGTTGCTGTGTTTGTGCCACCTACTACACAGCCCTCAGATTCCATGGGTCCTTTTGAAAGACAGGCTATTGCAAGGAGTGATGGGGGTGGAGAGGACAAGGGTAAAAACCGGAAAGATAAGGAGACTCACTCCACACATATTAGAACAGCCAAAATCCGTGGACGCTGACCACACCAAATGCTGGTGAGGTGAGGAGCAACAGAGACTCATGTATATTGCTGGTGGGAGTGCAAAATGGTGCAGTAACTTCAGAAAATAGTTTAGTAGTTTTTCACAAAATGAAGCATACTCTTGGGATGCTCAGGTGGCTCAGTCAGTTAAGCATCTGCCTTCGGCTCAGGTCGTGATCCCAGGGTCCTGGGATCTAGTCCTGCATCAGGCTCCTTGCTTCTTCCTCTGCCCTCCCACCCCCAAACTTGTGCTCTCTCTCTCTTTCTCTGACAAATAACTCAAATCTTAAAACAACAAGAAAAACAAACCACTGAAACATACTATTACCATAAGATGCAGTAATCACACCTGTTGGTATTTACCCAAAGGAGTTGAAAACTTATGTCTACACAAAAACCTGCATATAGATGTTTATAGTAGTGTTTCTCACAATTGCCAAAACTTGGAAGCAACCAAATGTCTTTCAGTAGGTGAATGGACAAATGAACTGTGGTACATCAAGACAATGGAATATTATTCAGCGCTAAAGAGAAATAAGCTATCGAGCCATGAAAAGACATAAAGGAAACTTAACTACGTATTACTAAGTAAAAGAAGACAATCTGGAAAGGCTACGTACTGTATGAGTCCAACTATATGGCATTCAGGAAATGGCAAACTATGGAGACAGTACTGGGGTTAGGGAGGAGGGTGGGTATGATAGGCAGAGCTCAGAGTTTTTTGGACAATAAAACTACTCTGTGATACTATAATAGTGGGTTCATGTCATTACCAATTTGTCTGAACCCATAGAATGTATAACACCAAAAGTGAACCCTAATGTAAACTATGGACTTTGGGGGATTATAACATGTCATTCACCATAGTTCATCAGTTGTAACAAATGTACCACTACTCTAGTTGGGGAGGTTATGCATGTGTATGGCAGGGGGTATATGAGTATATGGTATACATCCTACTTTCTGCTCAATTTTCCTGTGAACCTAAAACTTCTCTAAAAAAGTCTATTAAAAGCACACACAAACTTTTAAAGAAAAAATTGCTTTTCTGTTTTATTTTCCAAAACACTGTATTGCCAAACAGACTGCCCACGCATATGATGGACGTTCACTCCCTAAATACTGCTTTAGAGGGAGAAGGGTGATAAGCCTCATACGCGTGTCAACCATGTCAAATGACCTTGGCTTTATGAAGCTCCTGCCCTTGTCCTCTTTCTATTCACTATGCAGTGAATCATTAAGGTCAGCACTTAAACTTATATATAAAATAATTGTTGAGAAAATGTTAGTATTTTGTTCAATACACAACTGGAGAAGGGACGTTGGTGTGGAGGTCCAGGTTGTGGGGTGTGGAACAGTGGGGAGTCTTACCCAATCCATTCTCATAACTTCCCCTCCCCCACTTCAAGAGAGCCTCTGACACTGCAAAAACTTACACTTACGGAAATTGAAAATTAAGGAACTGATCTTTTTGTATAAGTAAAACCCTCTAAGCTACTACTTACCTACGATCACAAATGAAAGGAGTCAGACTTTTGAAAACAAACAGATCAACAGATTAAACACCCTTGAGTTCTAATGACCCTAGTTAAAAACCCTTAGTTAAAAAGTAAACAATTAAGAGATACTCATCAAAGGTGGATAGCTTTTAGCATAGAAGCTTGTAATTTTTTTTTTTTTTTTTTTAAGGAAACACTACTTGGAATCCATCTTGTCCTAACAAGAAGGTAATAGAGCTCTTCAGTCATTACAGACCTCATTTAAGGGACCAGTCCCCACGACAGGATGTGTCTCCCTTTTGATATAAATCAGCTTCATTATGTGACTTATTTTAATGAATGTTTAACATAGAATTGAGGGTATTTTTTGTTTTAGAATATAGTTTGTTATTACTCCTCAGGTCAAAATCCTTTGGGAAATAAGTGGGCAGGGCAAGAATTTTTCACCTACAAACTAGGGTTGGGTGAGCAAATACAACCAGATATTCTTGAAGTGTCCACCAATGAGACAGACCCCTTTCAACCTTAACTTCTCGAACCTAAATGCTTGTCCCTATTCTCTTGATTTCCACCTCTAGTGTCCAACCTTTGATGATTTAGGTTCTGATCACCTTACCGTGTATCCTGTTTGTTGGTTCTGCACCTCCCAAGATCCTAATCTGGAACCTGGGCTGATAATTTGACCAAGACTTCCTGTTTCCTTGCTTGATAATTTAATTTGGCACTATAATGAAGTAGAAAAAAACCTAGGCTTTCCAGTCGCACAGCCTTGGGTTTACATCCTGACTTTACCACTAACTGTGGTCTGATTTGGGTAATGCCCCTCTCTGGAGGATCAATTTCCTTTTTGGTAAAATGAGAATATTAATACCTACCTCAAAATATGATTATGACTGAAAGTAGAGAGTGGTAATGGTTACACATTGTGTCACTGAATACTGTACTTAAAAAAGGTTAAAATGGGAAATGTTGTTATGTGTACTTTACCACAATTGTAAGGAAAAAAGAAAAAATACGGTTGTAAAAATTAGCCTATAGAACACACATTGCAATGCCTGGCACATAGTAGGCTCACAACAAATCGTAACTGTATGGCATAGACTATTTTATGTTGCAAGTACCAAAAAGGCACAACTCAAACTGGTTTAAATAAGGGAATGTTGATGAAACCGAAAATCCCAAGGTAGGGTAGGCTTTTTTGGATTAGTTTATTTCACTAAGGATTGTTTAAGTCTTTAGTCACTAAGGGTTCATTTCTTTTCTTTTTTTTTAAGATTATTTATTTATTTGACAGAGAGAGAGAGAGAGATCACAAGTAGGCAGAGAGGCAGGCAGAGAGAGAGGGGGAAGCAGGCTCCCTGCCGAGCAGAGAGCCCGATGAGGGGCTCAATCCCAGGACCCTGATATCATGACCTGAGCCAAAGTCAGAGGCTTTAACCCACTGAGCCACCCAGGTGCCCCAAGGGTTCAATTTCTTTCCATCTTTCCACTCTGCCTTCTGCATCGCCAGCTTTATCCTAAGATCAGCAACTCTCATGATCATAAAATGGCTACTCACAGCTCCAAAGAGTACACGTTCCCTCACTTACCTCTAGAGAGAATGACTTGGTCCCAGCAGCCTAGCAAGTATCCCGATATTCACTTGCTGAAATCACATGCCTGCCCTGGAAACAAAAGTTGTGCATGGGATGATGGAATGTGATGGTTGGTTTACACTAACCAGGCAGTGGGTCAGCTTCCCCAGAAGCACATGAGCTTTGTGGGGAGAGGAAGCATTCTTCAAACGACAATCAAGAGACTGTGGGAGAGAGAAGGCAGAACTGAGACACTAAGGAGTAACCAACAAAAGTCCATTTTTGTAGCTATTATCATTATTATTGGCTTTCTTGGCCCTTAGCCCTTGGCTCTTGGCTATTTCTTTGAAAATCATCAAAAAAACCCAAAACAACTAAGATCTTATCTTAAGTGTGTTCTTTCTAGCGAAAAAAGATCAATAAGCATAAAGGTAAGTTTAATGTAACTGACTATTTGGCCTCTGGAACACCAGCCAAACAAGCAGCAAAATGCACTGAATAAAGAGGTTTATCAGGAATGAATGTCAGAGATGGAAAGAAAGGTGGAAGCTAGAAAGATGGTAACTTGCCAAAGAGCCAACCCCAGAGGGTGAGATTAGTTACTGGCCTATTCTTCACTGGTGCCAGGTTAGAAGCCACGACTTGGGTCAGGACAAAAGGGGTGTTCCCCAAAGCAGAGT
The DNA here is from genome assembly GCA_028646535.1 of Procyon lotor. Taxonomy (NCBI): domain Eukaryota; kingdom Metazoa; phylum Chordata; class Mammalia; order Carnivora; family Procyonidae; genus Procyon; species Procyon lotor. The sequence continues at coordinate 55,592,011 of CM053610.1, forward strand.
TGAGAGAAGAGAAATCCAGTTAAAACCTGATTTTTACTGTTCTGCCTGTGCCTTTGCAGCCACCACCTGCCTATCTATAAGATTCCTCTCTTTTTGAACCAGCCCCCATCTAATGACTCACTGATCTCTGCCAATTTTATTTCTGTCCCTTCTGCCAAGAAGGCTCTTCTGCATTCCTTTGCTGCATTTCATCTGGTTAATTTCTACTCATGGGTTAAGACTTCAAACTGCGTCTTTTCTTCCCAGGAAGGCCGTCCAGAACACCACTGCTGCTCCATCTCCCACCCCCAAGACACACACCACAGGCTGACTTAGGTAATCCTGTTTGGTACTCCCTACCTGTAATAAATACCCAGTGGCCTAATGATTTGTTTACTGGTCCGGTCCCAACTCCTGACAACTCTCCCCACACCACATTAAAGCTTCTGAAGAGCAGGGACTTTACCTTAGTCATCTTGGGTCCCATAATGTCCAGCACAATGGCTGGCACATAATAGGAGTTTATCAGTTGCCATCTGGTATCTTCTTACCTAGGACTTAAAAAATAGAAGGACACATTAAAAACCAAAGTGTTCTCTCTACCTAGATAGGAGTTGGGGATGAGGAATATGGAACCACAGAGATGTTTTGTAGCAGTATGTACCCAGTTAGACTTCGAAAGTGCTGAAGGCCGAATCAAAATTTTCAAGAAAATCCAGAACACCTCTTTTCCTTTTCTATTCTCTGTCTTCAAACACTGTTCCCATTCCCAAACTGTTAAAAGATATTGATTTTTCCTATTTAGTCACATAGTGTTCACAACTTTTGGTTTTTTTCCCACAGAATAAGCATGCGATTATTACATGAAAGTGACCATTATAATAGTTCTGACTCCTGAACACTAGATATTGGCATGTACAGAGTGAAGCAAGCCACCTGAACAAAATACCAGGTACTCAGTAATCTTACTGAAATACCTCATTCTGGTTACAAAAAGTTTATATGACCTTTATGTAAGGAATTTGTTTACTGTTTAATTTATTTTTCCATTTTGAAACAGAGATTCTTCCATTATAGAAAAGGAGCCAATTATTGGGTAAACACAGTAACCCCTAATGACTATACCCCTCTGGTATTTAGTCTCAAAACATTCTGCATTTCTTAGCATACAGAATTAAAAATATTTTAACATTACACTACAATGAGATTAAATGTAATTTTTAGTGTTCCAGGAGGTAGAACTCTCAGCCCTGTTTCTCAAGTAGGCTAGCTGAAAGGTCTGGTGCTTTGCCTGGTGGTTAGATTTTGACAAGAACCTAAGGGGAGAAGTTACAGAACTGAGGGCTCACCTTGATAACTTCTTGTTGGTTTCTGGTTATTTAGGATTATTTGGAGGCAGAACCAGCCACAGGCAAGTTTCCTAATGTAATGTAGTGTGTCTTTATCTGCAATTCCTGTATGATCCGTGACTGCTTTCAAGCCCTCTTCTCCCTACTCTTGGTGTCCTTCCTGCCAGGTTCTCACGCTCTCATGCCTTTCTGACAGGAGCAGAGGGCCACCATGCTGTTCCTACATAATGACCCATCTGTACACCTTTCTCTGGCTCCCATCACTCCCCAAGGCCTCCCATTAGAGTTATAATAGCTTTCTTATTCTAAAGTACACTTCGAAAAATCATATTTTACTGCTTTCTCAATTCTAAGACAGACTCTCCCATCCACCCCCCAGCATCCATATTCTGGTGTTTATAAGATTAGCATCAGTTTTACAGTTTTTTTCTCTTATCCCCTAAAAAAGTGGTTACTACATTTTTGGTCAATCCTACAATCAAAAGTGTCTTAGAATTGGAGAGCTGTGGTATGAACATACTTCCCTGGAGATAACAAGTTTTTTTTTTGAGTCCGATATTGCAGTATGTGGAGATTGGAGCTTTCACACAGCTAATTTAAGCAGAAAAAGGACTTTTGAGTAGGAATATATGACTAGGGGCGCCTGGGTGGCTCAGTCATTAAGCACCTGCCTTTGGCCCAGGTCAGATCCCAGAGTCCTGGGATCGAGCCCCGCATCGGGCTCCCTGCTTGGCAGGAGGCCTGCTTCTCCTGCTACCGTTCCCTCTGCTTGTGTTCCCTCTCTCGCTGTGTTTCTCTCTGTCAAATAAGTAAAATCTTAAAAAAAAAAAAAAAAAAGGAATATATGACTAATTTAGACAAAACAAACTAATTGTTAGGAGGTCATCTGGACTAATTGTTGTCCGGATAATTATCTTAACCCCCCTCTCTCCTTTACATTGCCTCATTTGGGAATTGGAAGTTAAGAAAATATGAAGCTAAATGTCTCCATCATATAAAAGATAGGGATCATAAACTTTCCCTCTGCACAAATTCTCCTAAAGCCATTTGTATTGAATAAGAGGCTGGGGTTATGAACAGAACTCTCCAGAACTTTTCCATATGGATGACCAATTATCTCAAACTACCCCTAAGGTCTTCCCTGAAACGACTGTAACTTGATCTCATCTATTCTTGCTAAGGAGGTGAAGACAGTTTGGTCACTGGTCTGTGGAGGGAGCAGAATGTCAACAAACAGTGAACACACGTGGTTCCTGCCCTGGGTGGGACATTCAGAGATATCTGAGCCTCATTGATGATATTGAGCAAAAATGCACAATATTTTCCTAAAATATATAGAGGAAGACAATTACAAATTGAAAAAAAAAAAAAAAGCATTTTTTTAGGTATTCCCTGCCAAACCATCTTAGTCGTTAAATAAAGAATAAAATGGAAATTCTGAGCGCATGCTTGTCCCTACCATTTGCAGTACCCAGGACAAGAGTGAAAGTAGAAGGCTACATACGATAGGTCCAAAGCATTAAGTTGTAAATCAAGGTAAAAAAAATCCATTAAATAAATGTGTTCTATTCACCTTTCTTGACAAATATACCTTTATTATGACAAAAAAATTTTTAACATATAAAGCAATGGTTTTTATATGACTGAAAGTCAGCTAAACAGCAAAAATCCCTGGACTTAATTATTATTTTACATTTGGGTGTTGTGTTGATGGCTTGTGATGCTTGGATGAGTAATAAGATAAAGATGTATATAAGTCATAAATTACCACATATTTATTTTGTGCTTTTTTCCAGGAAAACCCTAATTATAATGCTATAATCCACATAATTTGAGTTCGTTGACACCAATAACAAAACGTTTCCTAAATCAATGTACTTTTTAGCTTTTTGTTTAACTTTTTATTATGAAAATTTAAAACATTTACAAGTAAACATTTACAAATGTAGATATATTTTACCTGTCATCTGGCCTCGATAATTATTCACTTAGTCAGTCTTGCCTCATCTATACTCCCCAACTCTCTAGATCCAATTATTTTGAAGCAAATCCCAGATATCCTATCATTTTATACATGAATATATCAATATACATCTTTAGAAGAGAGGACCTGAATCTTAAAAAATTCACCTTAATACTATGTTCATATCAAGAAAGTAATTGCTTAATATTAGATGATTTAAAAATTTGCTTTGAGGGGGGCCTGGGTGGCTCAGTCAGTTAAGCATCTGTCTCCAGCTTGAGTCTTGATCCCAGGCTCCTGGGATTGAGCCCCAGATTGGGCTCTCTGCTCTGTAGGGAGCCTGCTTCTCCCTCTGCCTCTGCCTGCCACTCCCCCTACTGTGCTCTCTTTCTCTCTGTCAAATAAATAAATAAAACCTTTTCAAAAAATTTGCTTTAATAGAACTGGAAAAATTTAGTTTTGCTGAGGCACTAGCAACTAGAATTGTCAGTAAAATTTCTAAATCAATACTTATATATTTGGAAATGAACCACAAATTTTACATATCACATTCAAACATTTTAATGGGGTTGCTCTAATGATCAATACCACAGAAAACACAATAAAATTTTAATTTTATCATAAAAATTCTATCACCTATACTTTTTCCCACCAGCCTATAAGCACTATCTATATCCGTACAATGTTAAATCTTCTTTCAACTTTTTCCATGCTGAGATATGAAGAAAAACAAAAAGAAAAATATGTGGTTCAATTTGTTCAAATCTCTTTCATAGGGGACCATACCTCTACCTATGATATAATAGAATATATATATGACATATAAATATTATATATACCCATAATAGAAAATAGTGCCTATCTCTCTAGATGTAGATGTATTATATATAGATACATAGTTATATACAAATAATGTAATAATTAAACAAACATGTTTATTCCTTTCTTCCAATTCATTTTATTAGAATATCATTTTTGGTGTACTAGTTGCATTTAGCATATTTATATTTAGAAAAATCATTTTCTCTAAAAATTTAAAAAGTATTTTAAATTATTTAAAAAGTGAAACTGGCAAGCTTAGATCTATGTCTTATATAAGTTTCTGCTAACATCATTAATAGCAAGGAATAGTCCATACCAAATAACTGTCATTAGCACAAAATAAAAAATATTTTCCACCACAGACCACAATTCCTTATTTGAGAATCTTCTATTGTTTTACTTAACTATCCTAGTGCAGCTCACCATCTTGTCTAAATTAAATCTTACTTCTCTAAGAGCATTTAAATGGCGTCTCCATTGTTAACCAGAATGTCTGTGAGGTCAAATTTGATATGTGTTTGATCAAGATGATCCCATTTGGAGCAGATCCAGAGAGTACTATATGTAATCTTTAAATCACTCCAAAGAACATTGTTGCTATTGTCAGAGTTGAGGCCATACTAGGAACATGCTGAGAGATATTTAATAGAGTTGAATGTGTTTGTGTTTGTGAAGTACAGGGCTCAGGGCAAGGGCACCTCTTGCCTGAGTCTCAGAGTGGCATTGCAGACCAATGATAAATGTGTGTATTAGTGATACCTTATTATATGCATGTACTACATTATTTGAAGTGCTTCCACATTTATGATTTCTTTTGATCTTCACAATAACCTATGAACTAGATAGAGCAATTAGAGATGAGAAACAGAGGTCTAGAGAGGTTAAGTGATTTATCTAAAATTACACATCTAATTAGTGGTAGAGCTAAGAGTAGAACCTTGGTCTCGATCTACAAGTTTTCCTCTTATGCTACATTATACCGTGCTGTCTCCTTACTGTTTCTAAAACAAAGAGACCTGACAGTTGGACAGGTTGCATCTCCACATTTTTCATTCCCTAACACCCTTTGGATTTTAGAAAGGAAAATAAATATGGGACAAGGCATGAAAAAGATGTCACATGCTTCATATCCGTCCATGTGGGACCAATATATACTTATTGACCAATGTTTCAGAAACTGGAGATTTATCTCCTTCCAGGCAAAGGTTCACTTGAGTTATACAGAATAAATCTTCTGAATGGTGATGATCATATTCCTTAACCTATTCATAAGGTCCTAAGTACAACTCTGGAAACATAAACATTGGGAGCATCTTCTAAGAGCTAGGGATTTGGGGAATGCAATATACCTTTTTAGAGTAATATACAGTACCTGGAAGTATAAAACATTAGTATGTAAATGAATATAATCCTCTTTAATCATGCAAGCCAAATTTCTTGCAAATTCTCCTGTACAGTTTGTTCAGGATTGCCTTGGTGCCTCTGCCTTCTGCTCATATAGACCCAAGACTTCAAGTACTTACTAAAATCCTTTTGTTCTCTCCACTTTTTAGCACCTTCGAATTTAGGATGCTATTTTAGATGAACTAGAACATAGTGAACTGTTAACAATGGTTAACTCTGGTGAGTTCTGTATTGCTTGCATTCTCTATAAGAAGAATGCATTATTTTGATGATGAAAACAAATTTAAAAATTTTTTACACACAAAATGCTCTGTGGTTTATACGCCCTGTTAGTACTAAAAGAATACCAAGAAAGTAACAGCAGTAATTGATATTTCATAAGGTTTTGTATTCATAATGGATTTCATAAGCCCCTATGTGTTAGCAATAGACTTGATACTTCTGAGATACTCCTCAAAGACGTCAGCTGTGAATTATCCACAATGGAAACACTCAGAGCTCTGTGGTACTCACCATATTGTACTGTAATTATCTGTTTACTTGGTCATCCCCCACCCATCTGGAGTGAGAGCTCCTTGAAGGCAGGAACTGTGTTGATTCATTTCTGTGCTCCAGTGCCTAACACAGAGCCATATATAAAGTTCATAAAATAAATGATTGAATGAAAGACCGGCAGGTACTCAGTAATTTTTTTTTAATGTTATTTCCACCTATGCAATATGCAATTTAACAGTTTGCCTGTCAAGAGGGTGATTATTCTCTGCTAGGATATGGCTTGTTCATTTTTCCTTTGTGGATGGTGAATGGCAAGGCACAAACAGGAAATGTTATTTTTAAAAAAGTGTCTCTATTTTCTCCCCTCAGGCATATATAACTTTAGCTTTTGTTGTCAAATCTTTCAATCTACCTAATTATTGTATAAGCGGGTAAAGAAAAGCACTTTCCAACTTGCTACTATATTAAATATCTTACAGAGATAGGTTGTGAGTAGAGGAAGTTTGAAGGTTTTTTTTCTTACTACTTAAATCAGAAGAAAAAACTATGCCAATGAAAATTTCTTTTTTTAAAAAAGATTTTTATTTACTTATATGAGGGGGTGGCGAGCACAGAGGGAGAAGCAGCCCCGCACTGAGCAGAAAGCCTGATGCGGGACTAGATCCCAGGATCCAGAGATCATGACCTGAGCTGAAGGCAGACACCCAATTGACTGAGCCACCCAGGTGCCCACCCCCCCCACCAAAAAAATTTCTCATCTGGTCTTTAAAGATTTTATTTATTTGACAGCGAGAAACACAGCGAGAGAGGGAACACAAGCAGAGGGAATGGTAGCAGGAGAAGCAGGCTTCTTGCTGAGCAGGGAGCCCAATGCGGGGCTCGATCCCAGGACCCTGGGATCTGACCTGGGCTGAAGGCAGACGCTTAACGACTGAGCCACCCAGGCGCCCCTCATCTGGTCTTTAAACTATGGTATCATGTCTATATCGAGAAACTTTGTTTGGGAGAATGTTCCTAAAGTTCCATGGTGAAGGACTGAGCATATTTTTATAGGATCTGGTACGTAAATGAAGGTAAAAATATTTTGCAATTCATGAAATGGGAGAAACTATTTGCAAACCATATATTTGACAAGGGGTTAACATCCAGAATATATAAAGAATGCTTACAACTCAATAACAACAAAACCAAACAACCCAATTAAAAATGGGCAACCGGGGGCGCCTAGGTGGCTCAGTGGGTTAAAGCCTCTGCCTTTGGCTCAGGTCATGATCTCAGGATCCTGGGATCAAGCCCTGCATCGGGCTTTCTGCTCAGCAGGAAGCCTGCTCCCCCCCCCCCCACTTGTGATCTCTCTCTCTGTCAAATAAATAAATAAAATCTTAAAAAAATATATGGGCAACGGATTTGAATAGATATGTCTCCAAAGAAGATAAACAAATGGCCAATAGCTTATGAAAGGATGTTCAGCATCATAAATTACTGGGGAAATGCAAAACCATAGTGAGATACTACTTTATAACCATTATTATGGCATATATATATATATATATATATATATATATAACAAGTGTTGGTGAGGATGTGGGAGAAATTGGAACCCTTGTGTGCTATGGGCAGAAATGTAAAATGGTGCAGCCTTTAGAAAACAGTAGGGAAGTTCCTCAAAAAATTAAACATGGAATTACCATATGATCCAGGAATTCTACTATGTGGTGTGAACCCAAAAGTGGGGACTCAAACAGCTACTTGTACACTAATGTTCATAGCAGCATTATTCACAATAGCCAAAGTGGGTAAACAACCCAAAAGTCCAGTAATGAACAAATGAAATATGGTTTATATATACAATGGAATATTATTCAGTCTTACACAGGAAATTTTGATGTATGTTACAACATGGATGAAGCTTGAAAATGTTATACTAAGTGAAATAAGCCAGTCACAAACAGGACAAATATTGTGTGATCCACTTATACTGAGAGTAGTCAGCTTTGTAGAGGCAGAAAGTTAGAATGGTGGTTGCCAAGGGCTGAGGAGAAGGAGAAATAGGGACTTAGTGTTTACTGGGTAGTGTTTCAGTTGGGGAGGATGGAAAAGTTCTGGAAACGGATGGCGGTGATGATTGTACAACAATGTGAATGTACTTAATTGTCACCGAACTGGATACCTAAAATGGTTAAAATGGTAAAATTTATATGTATGTTTTACCACAATTAAAAAAAGACTTGACGTTTACTTTGCACTTGTTTAAAAGCAGGTTTACATGCAGTATTTTATTTGCTCTTCACAACAACTCTGAGAGATAGGCAGGGCAGTTATTACTATCCTCATTTTACAGATAATGAAACGAAAGCTCGTTTGGTCAAGGGACACAATACTAGTAAGTGGTGGAGCCAGAATTAGGACCTGCAACTCTAGTCTGGTGCTCTTTCTCCTATGCCAAACTGCCTATCACAGAAGGGTTCCTGTACCCTGACAGTTGACACTGACATTGAATTCACTGGCAAATGCCCAACTTTCACTTGGAGTGTGTACGTAAAGCCTGATTCCAAAGAACGGTCTTGAAAGAACTTTGTGGAGAATGTGGGCAAAACAACAGGCGCAGAAATCATTAACAACAGGCACCTTTCCCCCATCACAACAATAATATCGTGAAGAGCGAGACAGAAATATGAGAACTGAGGCCACAGATAGGAAATGTTCCACTACCATGTGTTAATTTATCATAGTTCTAGTTCCTTTCTAAACAATTTTTAAGAACAATCCCTTATTAGACTGCAATTTTTATATTGTTATATAATCTCTTGTTAGACTGGAATTTTTATACACTTATATATAATATATTATATTTAGATATAATATAAATATAACTTACATATCATTTAAATATAATGTAATATTTAAATTATATTATATTTATATATTTGTAATTATAAATTATATATATTATATATAAAATATATACTTATAATATATAATATATAGGTAACATATTTATATATTATAATTATATATTTATAATATATAAATTATATTTTAATTTAAATATATTTATATATGTTATATATTTTAATTTATACATATTATATTTAAATTTTTATATTTATAATATGTCAAATATTCCTGAAACTCCATTTGTAGGCCTTAAGATGATCCTTGAGAATGTTTTTATTGTGGTTAAAGGAGCTTTATTGTTGCCATGTAATATAATTTGATCTATATCTGATAGCCTCTTTGAGAAATAGTGATGGTTTTTCAAAATACAGAGACGTGAAGAATAACAGCACAGAATTTTATCGAACAACTGCGTGTTTGCATTGTTAATTCAGTCCTGTAAAATCTTTTCAGTAAATTAATTACAGCGAGGAATCAGAAGGGACCATAAAGCAAAAACGGCAGAGGAGTCACAGCCAGCTGTTCTTTAAAAATGGAACACTGATTTTTATTTTTAAGTATTCAACAAACAGTTCCTGAAGCACATCCTCAAGAATCTCAATCATATATTGTTGTTGGACTGTGAAGTTTTGTTTTGTTTACTGAAGAAGAAAAATGTCTGTTCCATAATAGTAATACATTTCTGGATGTTCAAGTTATTTACTTTTTTTAAAAGATTTATTTATGGGCTGGGTGGCTCAGTTGGTTAAGGGACTGCCTTTGGCTCAGGTCATGATCCCAGAGCCCCAGGATTTAGTCCCCACATTGGGCTCCCTGTTCAGCAGGGAGTCTGCTTCTCCCTCTGACCCCCCCCTCTTGTGTGTTCCCTCTCTCTCTCTCTTTCAAATAAATAAAGTCTTTAAAAAAAAAGATTTATTTATTTCAGGGGGAGAGGGGCAGAAGGAGGAGAAGAGAGGAAGCAGACCCTCTCTGGGTGTGGAGGTGGATGTGGGGCTCGATCTCCTGACCCAGACATCATGACTAGGACATCAGGACTCTGAATGAATATCACCACCAGAGCCAACGCCATGAGTCAGACGCTTAACTGGTTGAGCCACCCAGGCACCCCTGTTCAGGTTATTTTTATGGCAAGTGGAGAAATTGAAATTTTGTGGCGGCAAAAATTACAATTCTAGAAAGACAAAAAAATGCTTCAAAATTTTAGTACTGATTAACTGAAAAAACCAAAAGGTGAAAAATTTGTTCTCCAGCTTTCAAATGAGTAAATATATTATCAATTTCATTTTTACAGAAGAGAAGGGTGAAGCCCAATAAAGTTGGGGGTTTGGGCTAAATTCACCCAACTAGGAAGCAGCAGAACAAGAAAACTTCTACTAGTAGGGATGCAGTTTAGAGGGGAGGACCCGGTAGTCCATTTTACTACTCAGCCTACATTCTATGGGATCACTTTAAACATGAACATTGATACACCATGTTTATCTCTGGTTTGATAAGCTTGCATAGAATATAGAAGCTCCTCTACCACAAAAATATGGTTCATTTGCTCTGAAGCACCTTTTGAATTAATGATTTTAGATCTTAATTCATGGACTGCAAATGAGTCATGCCTGCAACCACAATGAGTTTCCACATCTGTTTTATAAAATTAAAGCACCATTACATCTTGTCATCCATGTGTGCATTTCTAGTGATGATCACCGAGGATGTCTTGCTGGTGCCTTTGGGGCCCCTCTGGTCGCCCCTCAATCTTATTTCAGCAAAGGCCTCATTCATCCTCTTCCTTCTCTTGGTTTAGCTATTGCTAAATCTTGTGATTGTAGGTCTCAGTTTTGACTATAAATCTCACTTCCTTAAAGCTGCCTCCTAGTTCCCTTTCTATGACACATCAAATCAATAATGATATCTACTATTTATTGAGTGCATACCATGTACCAGTCACTTTATACCTAATATTTCTAATCCATGACGTAAACTCGGACTACTTCTGCAATTTTATTTTCCACCGCTCCCTAATTGCGTGCTATATTCTTCTAGCTCAGAAGTCAGCAAACTATAACTTGTGGACCAAATCTGGCCTGCTGCCTGTTTTTGTATGGCTTGTGAGCTAAGGATGGTTTTTACATATTTAAGTGAGTGAAAAGAATCAAAAGATGACTAATACTTTGTGACATGTGAAATATATGTTAAATTCAACTTCCACTGTCCATAAATAAATTTTCATTTGAACACAGTCACTCTCAATTCAACTTGGTATTGTCTATGGTTGTTCTCATGCTGTGACGGCAGAGTGGAGTCATTACAAGAGACAGTATGATCCACAAAGTCTAGAATATTTTATCCAGCTCTTTATAGAAAAGTTTGTCAACTCCTGTTCTAGCTCAGCCAAACTCATTTCTGTCCTTACCTTCTTGTCCTCACATGTCTTCCTCTCTGTCTGGAATTCCTTTCTTTTCTTTCTTTCTTCCTGTTTGCTCTCTTTCATATCCTCATTCTCTCAAGGTAATTTTATCCAAGATCATAGCCTCCGTGCTGGTGGTGCCCAAGTTTATGTCTCCCTGTCCAACCTCTGCTTGAACTCCAGACCTAAACATGCAACTGGCTATTTGATCTCTCTGGTTGATATGGTAAACATCTCAACCTAACATGTTCAAAGTTGACTTCTAGGTCTGTTCTCCTAAACTAACTCCTGTCAGTCTACCCCATTTCAGTTGATGGCAACATTTGCAGTTGGTCATGCCAAAAACTTTGGTGCTTTTTTGATTCCTTTGTCTGTCTCACATTCAATCTATCTCACATTCTATCAGCATCTATCTCACATCTGTCTATCTCACAATCTGTCTCACATCTATCAGCAAATTGTATGGGCTCTACCTACAAAATGTACCCAGAATTGACTGTATCTCACCATTCCCATTGCCATCACCCTGGTCCAAACCGGATTCTTTCACCTGAACCACTGCAATGACCTCCCAGCTCTTCTTGCTGCTTTTTATTTTATTTTTTTCTTTTTGCTGCTTTTGCCCCCAAGAACATTTCATACAGGGTCAGCCTCTCAGATCAGGTCACTCCCTTGCCCTAAGATCCTTCCTGTGACTTCCTGTCTAAAGTCCGCCTCCCTTCTCATCTGTTGCCTCTCAATCTTATTTCCTACTACTCTTCCCCTCACTCGCTCTACCATGGTAGGGACACTGACTTTGCTCTTCCTCAAGTTTCTCTAGGCTCTTCTGTACTTCAGGTCTGTGTGCTTGTTGTTCCCTCCACCATATTGTCCTGTGGCATTCCCGTAGCCATTAAAACTTAGATATCTCACTCTTTAGCTATTAAGCACCACCTTCTCAGTGAGACCTTCCGTAGCATTCTCATTTAAAATTTCAAATCTGTGTTTGTGGTTTAATTTTTCTTCCTTAGCACTTCTCATTAGTTAGATAAAAACATCACATATTTACTTGTCTTTGTTATTGTCTACACAATAATTTAAGTTCATGAGGATAGGGATTTTCATCTCTTTCATTCACTATCATATTCCTATTACCCAATGCCTGAAACAAAGAGAGTACAGTAAGTGTTTGTGGCATGAGTACATGAATGAAAACATCCAGCTCAAGGGTGGGTTTCAAGAACCCAACCTTGGATGCTGCGTCCTTTTTCCTCTGGGCCAGTGAACATCTTTGATTGTATTTACTACACTGTAGAACAATTACTTGTTTGACAAATCTGTTTCCCCTACTAAACTGAGCTTGATTCATTTTTGTATCACAGTGCCTAGCACACCTCCTGGCATATAACAAATTCTCATTTAATGTTTCCTAAATGAAAGAATAATTCTTTACTTTTTAGGAAGGTACTTCTTAGAGACTTATTTATTTATTTATCTATTTTGAGGGGGTGGAGGGAGGGACAAAAGGAGAGAGGCAGAGAATCTGAAGCAGGCTCCATGCCTAGCACAGAGCCTGACGCTGGGCTTGATCTCATGACCCTGAGACCATGACCTGACGCCGGGCTTGATCTCACAACCCTGAAACCATGACCTGAGCAGAAATCAAGAGTTGGATGCTTAACCCACTGAGCCCCTCAGACACTCTAGAGATTTATTTAAATAGTGAATAATACTTAAATTGGAATAGGATTTTTAAAAAACCCACAGCATTATTTAGGATCATGCTTGCATTTGATTCTGACACCAATGGAGGCAAGCTGTGGGTTTTAATGAGATGCAAAGTCATATTCTACCTATCACAGAGCATGATACCAGAGAGTTCCAGGTTAAAGAAGGTACAGTTCCTTGCCTGGTGATGTCCTGGCTTACATCACTGCTTATGCCTTAAGTTAAGACTATTGGTGTGTGGAGAAAATACTTTTATTTGTTTGTTTTCAGTCAAGACCAAGACCCGTAAGACCTGCTAATTGGCCAAGTGGAAAGGATTAACGATCCCTTAATCACTGTTAGAATGAAAAATGCCTTTATTGTTTTCCTGTCTCTAAATACCCTTTTTCCATGTGTGTTCAGGAAACAGTCACAAGTCAGCTAAGTAAAAATCTTTCAGTTGTTCTTTAAAAACAAGCCTTTACTGGCAGATCATTGGCTCCAGTCTGGCTGCCACAGTCAGAGAGAGCTGATGGTGGGGGTCGGGTGGGGTGGTAATACCAGTGGGTTTGTAGGATGGTTGGGCAAGCAGGGCAGCCCAGGAGAGAGCCTGATCTCAGGCACTGTGATATTCTAGTCTGGGGTCACTAGTAAAATGAGATTCGGGTTTATCATCTGGGATTCTCCTCCTGGTGATTTCACGTCCATTTCCTTATTTGAGTCTTACACATACAGGTGAGGTAGTGAAGGCAGTAACTCTGAGAAAGTGAGAAAAGCAGAGAAAGTGAGGGCGTAAGGCGACGTGACTTGCTTGTCAGTGACTGATCAGGATGGGAACTCAGGTATTCATGCAGGGTTCCTTCCATTGCCCTTTGTTCCAAACTATCTGCTTGCCTCAAGACTTTTTTTTTTAATTGCATGTATATAGGGAAAGAAGTAGAAATGTTTGAGGTGGCAGTGACATGGAGTGTCTGCTTTGTGCTCAGCACTGAGGTAGACACCAAGAAATAGAAAACGCTGTCCTTGTCCTCAACATAGTTATAGCCTAGCTAGAGGGAAAGAACACATAAGCAAAACAAAAAAATAATAATAATAAACGATTTCGTAGGGTGAAAAACATCAGGTTACAAAAACGTGTATGCTAACGATACTTAAAAATTTTTATTCGTCTTCATGTATTTCATTTGCTTAAAATATAACATGTAGAGTGAGGACACTGCTCAGAAGCAGGGGCGGGTGGCTTCTTTACTTTTCTTAACTCATCTAATCTTCTCACACACTCCCACCCTTCCAATTAAAGTTATCTCAGTCTCCTCCAGATTAAATAGTCTCTCCGGGTTTAACAGTCTATTTTGATTTAAAGTGGTCTCTCTCGGGTAAATATTCATCAATTCAAAGTCCAATTCCCTTAAGGCTCTTTCTCGTCCTCCCCCAGATGGGGGCTGTGCGGACATGGTGGTGGTGGGGTGTTGGTGCTGGTCTGGTCAAGGCACACTGGCTGCTCCCCAACTCACGCTGGTCTAAGTTTTAGATTTCCCCCTGGAGGGGTCCATTCTAGGTTAACAGTGGAGACCAATTTAGGCCTGCAGCTCACCTCACCTATCCAGCCACAACCTCCAGCTCCACCCACGCTGGCCCGGGATCTCCCTGTGGGGCAGTCCCCTCCTAGATTTCTTTGCTCGTAGGCAGGGCAAAGTATCATTGGCCTTTAGCTTACCACCCTAATTTGCCCAACACGCTTTCCCCTCCAGGAATTCAATCCAGAGAGTATAGGTCAGAATACACCTGTGCCTTCCCTTCCCCCAGGTTCTTCCTCCCACCCCCTACCCCATTATCCTCAAATCAAAGTCGTCTCCCTCCCCCCAGTGCATGTCCCTCATCCTTGGAGTTTCCCTGCTCCTGGCTTTTCGTAGAACTCTGTTTCTCTTAGGTTGATGAGAAATGAAAACTTTTTAAAGAATCTTGCCTGTTCTCAACATTGGGCTTTCAAAACTCTTCATGTCTAATCAACAATCTTACTTTAGAAGTCAACAACTGAACATCAACTCTTTTTCCACTCTTTGCACTCCTGCTGTAAGAATCCAATGGTTTAAGGAAAGAGGATGCTTGGTACAGAATGATGGGTGCTGACATACAAGGAAGTGCACAAGAGAAAAACACATTAATACAGTTCTAAAATATTTTCCCTATTACATATGCATAGAAAAATAATCTGGAAAAATGTACACCAAAATGTTAATAGTGACCTTCTCTGGGTGATGGTTTTTTCCCCAAGTTATTTTATTCTTTATGTCCTCTTATATTTTCAGAATTTTAAAAAATGCACATGTATTACTTTTGTAATCAGAAATGGCAATATAAAGATCTCCATTGGTGTGGGGGAGAGGATAAAAGCATAGAACTCCACACGTAAGAAATATCTCAAGACTATGCCCCCAAATTAATTGCCAAATAAGCGATCGAGCCATAGTTGTGATGAATCCTTTCTGAGTCACATCTTTTCTTTTAAAAATCAAGATATAATTAACATATCATAAAATCCACCCTTTTAAAGTGCACAACTCATTGGTTTTTAGCCTTTTTGCAAAGTTTTACAAACCATCACCATGATATAATTCCGAAACATTTTCATCACCCCAAAAGAAACCCCATACCCGTTAGCAGTCACGCTCTATCCCCCCTTCCCTAGCCTCTGGCAACCACTAACCTTATTTTCTGTTTCTATGAGGATAGGATTCAAACAGGATTTGCCTATTCTCCACATTTCATGTAAATAGAATCATACAAAATGTGTCTTTTTGTGTTTGGTTTCTTTCATTGCATAATGTTTTCAAGGTTCATCCATGATGAGTCATACTTTTCTTGATCTCCTTTTCTGAAAAACTTTTCTCTCTGCTGCAATAATACTCATTCTGGTCCCCCGACCCTTGCTGTATAGTCGGTATAGTGCAAAAGAGTCAGACTATTCTTGCTCCAAAGTTGCATTTCCTGCTCTATGGATAGGCTCTGTGGAATAAAAAAATTAATCACTATTAACCACCCAAACCCCCTATATTTGGCTTTGGAATATAGAGCCAAATAATATGGGAGTGGTATGGGAGGAGGTGAATCAGAGATAAGGCGAGGCCAAATAACTTAGCTTCCTTAGAATCTGAGGTTGATATTATTAAAAGCTTATAGGGAGGGATGCCTGTGTGGCTCAGGTCATGATCTCGAGGGCCTAGGACTGAGTTCTGTGTTGGGCTCCTTGCTCAGTTGGGAGCCTGCTTTTCCCTCTGCCTGCTGCTCCCCCTGCCTTGGGCTCTCTCTCTCATTCTGACAAATTAAAAAAAAAAAAAAAAAAAAAAGCATATCGGTGAAGGAGCCCTACAGATTGGACTCTATATTTTATTGTAAATAATAAACTTTCTCAGGTGGGTGGGCCTTAACAATATTGGACAAAGAATGTCCTCTTGAATCTTTCTTATTTCTTATTTAAGGTACTCCTACAAGATATTGGTCTTTTTTTCAAGTAGGAATGAAGGCCAAGACTGGGGTTCCTATTCCAGAAGTTTTCTATAATCCTACAGGGTAAAAACACAAGAGTCACTCCAAGTCAGTGGTCTTTAATCTTTTGGGGGTCACAGATTCAGTCTTTTGAATCTCTAAGGAGAATTATGAACCCCTTTTCTGAAAAATGTTAATTATAATTTCCAAGGGTGTGTCAGTCCCTTGAACCATCCAATATATCTGCAGTGTCTTAGCTTGAGCTGCTCTTACAAAATCTCATAGACTGGATGGCTTAAACAACAAAAATTTATTTCCTCATAGTTCTGGAGACTGGAAAGTCTAAGATGAATATGCTGGGAGACTTGGAGTCTGGTGAGGGCCTTCTTCCTATTTGCAGATGGCGACCATCTTTCTGTAACCTCATACTGGTGGGAGGGGCGGGAACGTGGTTCTCTTGTGTTACTTCTTATAAGGGCATTAGTCCAATCTCGAAGGCTCTGCTCTCATGACTTATTCCGATTCTAAACCTGCCAAAGGCCCTACCTCCAAATACCAGCACACTAGCGATTAGGGTTTCAACATAAGAATTTTGGAGAGATACAACACAGAGATAGCCCCCAGATTGAGAACATCTGCCCTAGGAAAATTCCCGATTTATTAGTCACTAAAGTTTCAGCCATAGGTCCCAGTCTTGTCTCCTGTTCTGATGAACTGGATGGCGCAACACGGACTTGAAGACCTCTTGGACCTAGAAAGAAGCCTGTATGTCTTCTACTGAATCCTGCTCTAGGGACAGGAAGCACTTTAGGTTTTAGTTATCTAGATATGCAATCCAGGGAAAGAAGTAAGTGAATAACAAAGAGGATGAGAATTTTGACATCATTCCTAATATGGCCCCTACACTATGTTCTACACATGTCCTTGATTTTACCCTTGCTTCTCATCAGAGCTTTTCCTTGAGAAGGTGGTGAAGTGGGGAAAAGCATTAACTCCTTAGCATAGATTGGAGAATGACTTTTCGTAAGCAGTGGATGACTCCAACCAGATTCATGAATATATTGGGGGCATATTCAAGGTCAGTAAGAAGGAATTAACTCTGGAGGATAGGAGGAACCATCTAGAAGACATAGACATGAACTTGAGAGCAGATCTTTCTCAATGGATGGCTCAAGTCTTTGAATTCTCTCTGTTTCAGGGTCTGGCAAAGCTAAAATTTGTTAAGCTTTAAAGCATCATTTAAGTTAAACATTTGTTTGGTGTCTCAGGGAAGAGATGAGAGCATTTTCTCAAATAAAAAAAGAGAAAGAGTTCTGTGTTCTTAGTGACTCTTCTTGTCTGTCCTTTTATAAGTAGTCCTCTCTACCTCACTTGGGTTGATTCCTAGGAGTGACGGGGTGAGTTTACTATCCCATCTCCTTGGTAATCAAGTTGAAAAATCCTTTGTCATTCCATTTCATAGAGGAGGTCCTACATAGTTCTACATCATCTGCAGGAGGCTCAGTCTGGGATCAAATTATCACTGACCTTGTTCTGACAAGGTTTAAGTCATGGGTGATCCATGAGCAAGACACAGCAGGACTGAAAACTTTTAATGGGCTTTGCTGTCAAAAGGTACTATTTTTAACTACTAGACATTATTTTTAATATAAATAAATGTGATAGTGCCTATCAATAGAAAAACCTCCTTTTAACACACCTCAAGAAGAGTTGTCAAGGAAAATGAAGAACTACATTTTGCTAAGTTTGATGATTTTTCTTTAGTCCTCATCTTACCTGACCTATCAGTAGGATCTGACAGTTATTATTACTGTCTTCTGGAAATAGTTTTTGCATTTCGCTTTGGGGATATATTTTCCACTTGTCTGGTTTCCTCCTATTTCATAGGCTGTTCCTTTCTTCTTTCCTTTATGGATTCTCATATTCCCAAGTTCTAAACATTTGGTCTATTTGTTAAAAATACTGGTGCCCAGTCCCTACCCTAAGAAATTCTCATTCCATTGGTCCAGATCGAAACCCACGTATTTTTTAAGATCATTAAAATGATAAATTTTCTGTTATATGCATTTTGCCACAATTAAAAAAAATTTTTTTTTAAAGATTCTTAGGTGATTCTTATTAGTAGCCAGGACAGAAACTTCTGACTTATCTTTTGACAATACTCTAATTTATATCTCTAGCCTGTACCTCCTCCATGAATGCCTGAATTGTCTGTCCCACTGAGCCTGACACACCTATCTAGATGTCTAATAAGCTTCTCAAACTTAAGAGAACCAAGACTAAATTTCTGATTACCCATCCCACACCTGCTCCTCCCACAGTCCTCCCCCAAATATTTGGAGTCCCCACTGACTCTTTCCTTCTCTCATATTCCACACCCAAACCATCTTCAAATCTTGTTGGCTAGGTCTTCAAAATCCGTTCAGAATCTGACAATCTTTCACCACCTTAATTTAGCATTTAACCTGGCCACGCCACCATCGTCTCTCACTTGGATTACTATAGTAATCCCCTTGCCCATAAACAGACTCTGTAAAAGTCACAGCAGATAGCATTCTTCCTCTGTGTCACATCCTCCTGCTGGCTTCCCTTCTCACTCACAGCAAAACCCAAAGTACTTAAAATAGTCCACAAAACCCACCTAATCAGCCCCTTAATATTTAACTCTCTCACCTTCCACCACATTCTGCCTGCTCTGTGCTGCAGGGACGGTGGTCACCCTGCCCTGCTAGCGTGCTCCCATCTCAGGACTTTGAGGCTTCAAGTGGTTAGCTTATGCAATGTCACACAACTAATAAGTGGTAGATGGGGGATCTGAACCCACCTCTGATTCAAAACCCAATGTTTTTACTGTTGTACAGTGTGGCTTCTCTACCGTGAACAGTATTCATACAGTCATTCAGCAAGTGCTTTGGTGCTGAGGTACAGCAGCCGACAAGACAAAGTCCTTAACTTTGTGGAGCTCTCATTCCAACTGGAGGAGGTAAAAAATAAATAAATTTAAACAACATAGTGTGTCAAATGGTGTTAAGTGCTATGGAGAAACATAAAACAAGGCACGAGAGATAAGAAACCCAGGGCAGGAGTTGCTATCTTCCCAATCTATGGGAGGTGAGGAAGACCTCACAATCAAGTGACAGCGAGCAGAGACCTGAGCAGGCAAGGAAGGGTGGAGATAAGCCATAGGCAAAGAGCAGGGGAAAGGATTCAAGTTCGAGAGTAGTCAAAGGAGTTCACATTTCCTTCCGATTTAAGTTATTTGCAAAGTAACTATTAACATACTGAAATAGTTCTAAAGTGTGACTCATCTGTGTTTTTGAGTGTTTTTGGAAGTGGTATGAATGGATTGCTCTTGCCCAGACATGCTTGTGGCTGGGCAACTGGTAGGGGTATAAGTCTGCTACTTAAACAAAGTCCCTCTGGCTTAAAGAAGCATATATTGAGTTGCTAAGAGGATGGGCTCTAGAGTCAGAAAATCCCAGCTCTATTTTGTGAACTATTTGTATAACCTAAGACAACTTGCTATCTTATCCTAAATCTCAGTTCCCAGATCTGTAACAGGGGGATGATCACAGCGGGTCAGTTTTCAACCACCATGTACCTGTTCTTTGTTCTAATTGATTGGTCGTGTCAGTTATCAATTATTTTCTTTCTTTCTTTCTTTCTTTCTTTCTTTCTTTCTTTCTTTCTTTCTTTCTTTCTTTCTTTCTTTCTTTCTTTCTTTCTTTCTTTCTTTTTCTTCCTTCCTTCCTTCCTTCCTTCCTTCCTTCCTTCCTTCCTTCCTTCCTTCCTTCCTTCCTTCCTTCCTTCCTTCCTTCCTTCCTTCCTTCCTCTCTTTCTTTCCTTCCTTCATCTATTTTATAGAGAGTGTGAGTGCAAGTGGGGGTCAGGAGGAAAAGGGGGAGAGAGAGAATCTCAAGCAGACTCCCCACTGAGTGCAGAGCCCAAGGTGGGGCTTCATCTCACGACCCTGAGATCATGACCTCACCCTAAATCAAAAGTTGGATGCTTAGGGGTGCCTGGGTGGCTCAGTGGGTTAAAGCCTCTCCTTTGGCTCAGGTCATGATCTCAGGGTCCTGAGATCGAGTCCAGCATCAGGCTCTCTGCTCGGTGGGGAGCCTGCTTCCTCCTCTCTCTCTGCCAGCCTCTCTGCCTACCTGTGATCTCTCTCTGTCAAATAAATAAATAAAATCTTAAAAAAAAAAAAAGTCGGATGCTTAACCTACTGAGATA
The DNA here is from genome assembly GCA_028646535.1 of Procyon lotor. NCBI lineage: Eukaryota > Metazoa > Chordata > Mammalia > Carnivora > Procyonidae > Procyon > Procyon lotor. The sequence goes on from CM053610.1 coordinate 55,612,724, forward strand.
AGCACACCAGTTGTTAATTATTTTCAGTATCATTCTTAGATAAGGGTATTACCTTATCTCATGGGAGACACTGTGATAATTGGATGAGATAAATACTCATTATTACTATATTTATCATTATTATTATAGTCTAAATCAAGGGTCAGGGAACTATGGCCCATAGACCTAAACTAGGCCCCCCCTTTCCATCTTTATAACAGGGAGATGTCCCCAATGAATTCTGATGTAAAATTTCCAGCAATAAAAAACTACATATGGGGACGCCTGGGTGGCTCAGTCAGTTAAGCAGTTGCCTTCAGCTCAGGTCATGATCCCAGTGTCCTGGGATCGAGTCCCATATCAAGCTCCTTGCTCGGTGGGGAGCTTTCTTCTCCCTCTGCCTCTGCCTGCCACTCTGCCTGCCTGTGCTGTCTCTCTCTCTCTCTGACAAATAAATAAATAAAACCTTAAAAAAAAAAAAAACAACTCCACAAACTATATATGGACCCATGATATTCAAGTAGGCAAAGAGGTGCATAAATATGTCCACTTTCTGGTTTCTCCTTGCTCCCTAGCCTCATAACCTGGTGTGAGTCTTTACCTTGCAATACTAGATTAAGGCAGGGGACAGGGAGGTGCTTCCAGAGAAGGCAGAAGCAGAAGATGTTTTCTTTGCTAACTTGGGCCGGGCTTAGGGTCAGATTTACTCTTCATAGCACCTAGGTCCTTCAAAACATTATTTGGGCTTTAGTTTTGATTTTGCTTCTTCAGAACCAGTAAGTACTTTAGAAATTTTAGCATTTTTTTTTTTTTAGTTAATTTATTTTGGGGTACCTGGGTGGCTCAGTCATTTAAGTGTCTGCTTTCGGCTCAGGTCATGATCCTGAGATCCTGGGATCAAGTATCGTCCCTCTACCTCTACCTGCCCATCCCCTGCTTGTGCGTGCACACCTCTCTCTTTCTGTCAAATAAATAAATAAATAAATAAATAAATAAGATCTTTAAAAAATAAAGTCAATTTATTTTGTCCATATTTCTTTAAAAAGTGAACACAGTTCTAAGCCTTCAAATAAATCAGGCTGAGCCCAAAGGAAATCAAACAGTGGTCACAGAATTATAGAGGTCAAAACTCAAAAACACCAGAGGTTCATATACTCCTCTCTACTATACTTTAGCTTGATTTGACTCTGGTGAGAATTTGTGACTCTGGGAATGCTGCGAGTAACCAAGCTCCGGTAATGGTCTCATTTTACTTCAAAAACATGCAGCAGACTAAGAGGGAATAGGATCAATAAACATGGGTAATTGATTATTATTGAGTGACTACCTACTATGTACAAAGCATAGTGTTCACCTAGGTATTTTGGAGGGACTCAAAGACTTTTTGAACCCACACGCCAACTTGTGTTACTCTGCATCCATAATTCAGCTATCACGACTTTGGTGTTTTGAAAAGAGAAACTTGAAATGTTTCTTAATTAATATTTATTTTAGTTTCAGGAGAAGATCAAATATCTTTTCCTCTTATTTAGGAGATGATTAACTAAACACCTTTATCCTAGTTTATAAATATCTTGCAATCTCTGTTTTCCAGAAAAGGTCTGATTTCTAATCAATTGTTCATAGAAGATCAATCAGAAAAGGTGAGAGATGGAGGTTTATGAAAACTCCTCTAACAGTGGAGCAAGTGTATGGGGTGTGCCTTCACCTGGATCAGAACACAGAGCTCCAAACACCAGATGGGCAGCCTGAGGCCCAGGAATTGCTTAATAGCTGAGTGGCTGGGCCAGGGAGAGGCCCTGACACCGGCTTTGGGAGCCTTGGGCTTTCTCTGCAGGACCTCTCAGTCTCAAGGGACCCTGAGTGCGTCTCCTGCCAGGAGAGGCCTCCTTGTCTTTCTCTTCCCCATATAGGGTTTTCAACCCTTACCCCAACTTTCTGCTAGTAGAAAGAAAATCACTTACCTTTTTGGAAAGAGAAAGGAGGCATAAAACAACGGTGTATTTTTGAAGTATGTGAGCCTGCATTGTGACTGCTTTCTGCTGGTGGCCCGGGCTCTGTGCCTTCTCCCTACTCCTTCCGGCTTCCTGCTCAGCCCCCTCAGGTGAGATTTGCTCCCAACAGAGCCTGTGCCTCTTTCCTGTCAAAACTGGCCCTGGAGAGTAGGCCGGGTAAAGTCATTTATGCCGAGGTAGCAATGATTAGTATTAACTTTGAAGAGTATTTGCATTTTATCCTGGGAAAACCTCATTAAAAGGTGAAACTCCAGTATGAACTTACAGGTTTTAGACAGTAGATGGGGGGATTCATCTAAGGGCCATGGAGCTTCCTCTTCACCATTAAAATAACAGTCTACAAAGCTACACCTTATTGCAGTTAATCTCAAGTAGGAGAGTGTATGTGAATATCTGAACATAATTTAACATAATTTGAAGGAGGAAAAAAGCTGTCGCCATCTAAACTGGTTTACTCTAGCTTTTCCGAAAGCTAGAGATGTAGAGTCAAACAGTAGAGCCAAAGAAGATAATCATCTTTTAGTCTTTCAGAAGATGGTTTCAATCCCTTTTGGCTTTCCTCCAAGGATATCTGAACAGGACATTAAGTGGCTGAAAAGCCAAAGTTTTCAATGTTTCATAACTGCAATCGGTCCTATGCATTAACTTTAGGGAAGGACTAAGTTATGAAAACTTTCATATTGAGGGGAGCAGCTCTATGACTCTGTGGGTTTTTCTTTTTCTTCTTTCTTTCTTTCTTTCTTTCTTTCTTTCTTTCTTTCTTTCTTTCTTTCTTTCTTTCTTTTTTTTGGTGGAAGGAGGTGCAAGATTTTGTTTTACTTAATGTTTTTGTTTTTGTTTTTCAAATGATGAAAAATAAAACGTCTCACTGGCACACAGCAAACTTTCCCATAAAACTCTCTTTGTCCATGGACTAAGTACACACACATAGTGCTGGGGAGAGTGGGGGGGGGGGGCGCGGCAGGGATTTGGGCTTATGGCTTCCTTTTTTTTCCCCCTGCAAAGGAAAGAAAACCGAGCACAGGACCAAAATAAAGCTAGAATGCAAACCATATTTCAGCCTCATCATTTGGGCTTCCACTGAGCCTCTTAATAATCACTCCAAGGATTTTGTTTTGTCAGGAAGAAATCCAATAACCACATTCCCCCCCACACACCCCCACCCACCGTGCTTCCAGAATGGACGCAAACACAGGGAATTCTGTGAGCTGAGCTGTCACGGCTATGTTCGTCAGGCATATTTATAAACCTCTCTGATTTGGCCAGTTCCTCCCAGGCAGCCTCCTGTGAGCCACATGACAGCCCTTCTGAAGACAAGGACACATTCTGCCCTAGCAGGCTTTTCATAACCTGAGTGCTGATCACTCAAGGAGCAGGGGGATCCTGGCTGGGCGTCAGCCTTGGCTCCAGTCTTCAAAACCAACAGGCCCAATAACCCCTACTAACAACACAGCAATCTGCTCTGTTGATTGGGTCAGGTGCAATCAGATGGAACCAGGGGGACATTTTTTTTCTATTAGGGGTAATTGACCCTTGAGGCTGGAATTCAGGAAATAAAAACTTTCTCAGAATTCTCATTCTCCTGGTTTTGAGCAGGTATGAATTTCATAATATATGAAATTATGTTCATATATTCATAACGCTCTCACCCTCCCTGAACCTTAACTTCCTACTCTAAAAAGAAAGCAAGATTATTGATTATGTTATAGAAAAGATACTTATTTTCATGTAGTCACACATGCTCCATATTGTGAGTATAAACATTGCATTTAAACTTCATTGGCACTGGGAACAAACTTGTAAACATACTGGAGGGGAAAAAAAATCACAAATGTCAATAGACTTCACTTTGTAAGAATGTAGTACTTCTCTATGACAAGAGAAACTATAAATAAAATCAAAAGTCAAATGGCAAATGGGAAGATATTTATAACACATTTAGCAGGCAAGGATTAATATGCTTCACCGGTAAGGGATTCTTACACAGCAATAAGAAAAAAATCCCTAATATCCTATTGTAAAAGTGGGCAAACAGAGCAATCATAAAAAATAAGCTGAAGGACTTACACCATTAGATAGTAAAGTAATTGGCTCAATAATACGAAACCAGTTGCCCAATGGAACAGAATGGAGAAACAGAACCACGTATATGTAGTCACCTGAGTTATGACAAAGGCAATAAATATTGTAGGCAAAGGGAAAAAGATGTCCTTTGCATTAAATGATGCTGGGTGATTGACTATCTGTAGGGAATAAAATGTATCTGGACCCATATCTCATACCATACACATAGAGGAACACTTTCATGTTCTTTGAATGGGCAAAGAGCATTTAAGAAATCACAAAAAGCATTAACCATTAAAGAAAAAAATGATAAATTGAGCATTTTAAATAAAAAACTTCTGTCCATCCAAAGATACTACTGACAGAGCAAAAAGGGAATCCACTGACTGACAAAAGATATTTAAATGCATATATCCAAATTACTGAACAGAAAAAAGAGCAAAGACTTGAAAAGATACTTTGCAAAAGAATATATCTAAATGGTCAATAAACATATGAAAAGGACCTCAGTATCAGTCATCAGGAAAATTCAAATTACAAACTACAATAAGATTCTGTTATACACCCACCAGAATGGCTAAAATTGAAAAGACTGATGATACTAAATGTTGGCAAGGATATGAAGCAACTGTAACTTTTACACATGACTGATGGGATGTAAATTGGTATGACCACTTTGGAAAACTGACAATATCTACTAAAGCTAAAAAAATTACATATATATATATACATATATTTAGCAATTCCAGTCCTACATGATATCCAGCAGAAATGTGAACATGTATCATTCTCCAAAAGACATGTCATGGCAGCGCTATTCATAGTGGTACCAAATGGGAAAATGTCCAAATGCTCACTGATGGATAAATAAATTGTCATATACTCAGAAGAAACAACCTACAACTCTCTGTGACAACGTGAATGAATCTCACAAACGGATATTGTGGGAAAGAAGCCAGACACAAAACAGTACACACATTGTAATTCTATTTATATAAAGTACAAAAACAGGTAAAATAATCTTTTTGTTGTGCTAGTGAGAGTGGAAATCACCCATTCTGAAAGGTGTTTTGGCAAAAAAGTAGAATGGATCAAGGATCTTAAAAAACTTCCTGCCTATCGACTTCCTAAACTGCACCTAAGGAAGGAATTGTAGCTGCCCATGCAGACTATAAATAAATCATGACTATTGGATAATATTAAATATTCTTCAAAGACCTGATATTTAGTGGTTGCATAATACTTCATCAATGCTGATATATCAAAGTAAATTTAATTACTTCTCTATTATATATATTTACCAGTTTTCAACTTTTTATTATTGTAGAACTCTAGCATGGATATCATCCAATAGTCATGATTTATTTATTTAAAATTTTATTTATTTATTTGAGATAGAGGGAGAGAATGCACAGGGCCTCGCGCTAGAGTGAGGGAGAGGGGCAAAGGGAGAGGGAGACGCAGGCTTCCCACTGAGCAGGGATTTCCAATGCAGGGCTTGGTCCCAGGACTCTGGCATCATGACCTGAGTCACCTAGGTGCCCCAATGGTCATGAGTCACTGTTCAGTAAAAAACGTAGAATAATAACTTACTGATATAATGCAGTCCTAGCTTTATTATATATACACTCAAATACATATATACATACATAAAAGGAGGAGGGGAAAATACCACCAGGTCAATAACAGTCATTTCTGTGAAGAGCTTTTACATTTTCTTCTTTAAAAATTTTTCCTTATTAAGTCCCTAGGGCTAACTCCAAGGTTTTGTTACAGCCTTGAATCTCTCACTAAACATGACTCTGATGTTTACTGAACATTCTGCAGGAAAGACAGATGAGAGTTTTATACCGCACAGGTCACAGCAACTCACATATATCCTTCAGGTGTGTCTTCCGATGCTTAATTTTATGTATCAGCTTGACTGGGCCACAGGATACCCAGACAGCTCATTACCTTTACTTCTAGGTGTGTCTGTGAGGATGTTCCAGAAGAGATTAGCATCTGAATCTGTAGACTTGGAGTAAGGCCCACAGCCCACCCCAATGTGCTTGGGCGTGATATAATCCATTGAAGGTCTGAATACAGCAAAAGGTGGAGGAAGGGAGACTTGTTTTTGTCTGCCTGACTACTTGAGCTGGACATTGGTATTCTTCTGACCTCTGGAACTCACTCCGTTAGATTTCTGGTTCTCGGGTCTTTGAACTTGGACTAGATCTTAGACCGTTAGTTCTTTTGGTTCTCAGGCCTTTTGACTTGGACTGAAACTACATCACCAGCTTTCTGGAGTCTCCAGCTTGCAGGATGGCAAGTAATAGAACTTTTCAGTCTCTAGAACCATATGACTCAAATCCTTACAGTAAGTCTATAGATATCCTACTGGGTAACATACCCATCACTTTATACCTATCCTACAGGTTATATATCTCTTTATGTATATATCCTACTGGTTCTCATTTTCTGAATAACCCTAATACATGCCTCATCTCTCAGTTCTCTCCACCTGGAAGCCTCACCAGGTTGCCTCTTGGTTGTCTTTCCCTGGGTAGCACCAGACTGACTGGTTTCTGGCTTCTTTGATTCCAGAGCTTGCCCATCCCAGGCTTCCAGATCACTCTCCCTTTCTTATGCAGAACAGTTCACTTCTCCAAATATGCATACAACCATTGCTCACTTGGGAAAAACAAAAATTCTTGTCAATTTGCAAATTTTCTACAATAAGTTCATATTACTTTCAGAATCAGAAAATTCTGAAATACTCATAGCAGCTCAGTAGGGGGAAATTTTTCTCTAGGCAGTCCCAGTATTAATGAAAACATGTAATCTGCAAGATCAAGTCCAACTGGTTAAAATTAATCTTAGGGCCAGAAATTCCTCAATCTAAAAAAATATGCATATCAGGTACGAATTTGTCAGATAATTTGAATTATCTGTGCAGCAGCTCCCCATGGTGACAGCAGAGATTGAAGAACTATTTGTATTAGTGTTAGCCTTATATAACATGGATCAATAACCAGATGAAACAGTTAATTCTGGACCCAGAGAAAATAGTGGCATGAGCAAACATAAGAATTAGGTGGTTCGAAGCTAATTCCTGCTTAGTTTTTTTAGTAGTAGCATAATTATCTTCCTGAAATCTCTAGTGTCCTAAGAGGCTTAAATTCTTAATCTAGACCTTTCTCCTTTTCTAATATATAAATTCAATGCTATAAATTTCCTTCTTAGCATTGCTTTCACTGCGCCCCACAGATTTTGTTAAGTTGTATTTTCATTTGGTTCAAAATATTTAATACATTATTTGAGACTTATTCTTTGACCAATGTGTTATATAGAAGTGTGCTGTGGGGCACCTGGGTGGCTCAGTTGGTTAAGTGTCTGCCTTCAGTTCAAGTCCTAATCCCAGGGTCCTGGGATTGGGCCCTGCATTGGTCTCCCTGCTCTGTGGGGAGTCTGCTTCTCCCTCTCCCTCTGTCTGCCCCTCCACCTGCTCATGCTTGCAAATGTTCTCTCTCTCTGTCAAATAAATATCTAAATAAAATCTTAAAAATAATCTTTGCCCTGAAGTTTGCAATATACATTCTCAACTAATCTAAGTCTATTTTAAAATAACATTATACAATGACTCCTGGAACACTGAAAGAATAAAATAAAATTAAAAATAAATAAATAAGGGGACCCTGGGTGGCTCAGTGGGTTAGGCCTCTGCCTAACCTCTGCCTTCAGCTCAGGTCATGATCTCAGGATCCTGGGATCGAGCCCCACATCGGGCTCCTTGCTCAGCGGCGAACCTGCTTCCCCCTCTCTCTCTGCCTGCCTCTCTGCCTACTTGGGATCTTTCTCTGTCAAATAAATAAATAAAATCTTTAAAAAACAAACAAACAAACAAATAAATAAATTAAATTAAATTTTCATTCCCAAAGTTAAAAAAGAAACAACATTGTATTGCTCATTGGCAGGGTGGGTACCTTATAACAGAGTATTCCCAGTTCTGCTCTCTTGTCTCTTCTAATTTGCTGTCATTCATTTCACTTATTCATAGCTATGGTCACTCAATACATTATTGCTATGGGTATTCCTTTAAACAAGCAGCTAACTATTAGATTAACGAAGAATAACAAAAATATAAGAGTTCATTTTACTTTTGTTAGTTTCTTGCCTAACATCCTTCTCTCTCTCTTTTTTAATATAGACTCAGGTTGATGGCCTCTATAGTTTTCCTCTTTTGTGAAGAACTTCCAACACTTTCTTTCAAGGGCCCGTCTACTGGTGACAAATTCCCTTACTTCTGTTTGTCTGAAAAAACTTTTTTTCTCCTTCACTTTTGAAAACAATGTCACAGGATACAATTCGATGGTTTTTAAATTTCAACACACTAATTATTTCATTCCGTCCCCTTCTTGTTTGTATGGTTTCTAAGGAGAAATCTGATGTGATTCTTATCATAGGTCCTGTAAAATTAAGGTGTCTCCCCCCTTTGGCTTCCTTCAGGATTTTTCTTTTCTAAAGGCAGAAATCTAAATATAAAACAAAAATCTCTAAATCTATCAGAGAGATTTATCTAAACAAAAATAATAAAATGGTATATGATCAAGAAAGACAAAGCTAAAGGACAAACTAAAAAAATACTTGCAATGGTGGAAAAGGGTTAATAGTCTTAAAACATCGAAAGCCTACTTATAAAGCTTAATGTTGTAAAAGAAAAATAGGCAAATAATATGAAAAGGAAACTCACAAAAGAAGGAATTAAAATGGACAATAAACATATGTAACAAAAAACCCCAGTAACTGCAAGTGAAATTAATTTAAGAAGAAGATATATTTTTTAACCTCTCAGATTGACAAAAATGTGAAAATGTTTGCTGCATCTGGGAAAGGGGACTATTCTAATCCAGCCGATGGCATGTGTATTGTTACAATTCTGGAGGGCAATTTGGTAAATTTTATTAAATTCCTTCAAAACACACATTTCTTTTGATTTTGCAATTGCACTTCTAGGAATTTATTCTGAGGTACTGACTGGACAAAGAGACAACAATGTATGTATAGCTCTGTGTATCATGGTAATGTTTGTAATAGAGAAAAACGGGCAACATCTTGAAGGTCCAAGAAGTGTTTGCTTTTTTCAAGTTAATTTAAAAAAAAAAAAACCAAAAAGTGAGAGATGAGAGATAAGAGAGAAAAAATAGTTTGAAATAGGCAACCAGGTCCTTATATCATAAAGCCTTGCCTTCCTAAGTGGCAGGCCTTTGTAGATAAAGAATGGAAGGAGCAGAATGTAGCAAGACATCCTGTAGATATGATGCCCTCCTTTCTCTGAAGACCCAGAGGTCTGCACCCCCTGACAAGAGGATGCTTACCTCCTTGGTTCCACAAACACACATCACCCTGTCCTCAGGTTCTTTAAATAGCACTGCCCATCACTGCCCTTGAAAGCTGGAAATGTGGCTCCTTAATTAAAAAACATCCCATTGAGACAGAAGGAGAGTGTCTCCAGCTTTATCAGTCCTACCCCGGGAAAACTGCTAACCGCTGAATGTGACTTTTCCGGGCCAGTAGGTGAGGAAGGGAGATCGGAATATAGTAGTTACTCAATAAATCCTTGGCTGTAGCCAAGGCAGCCAGGATACGATGTCAGCATGCCCAGCTCCATCCTGGCCCCATTGAGCGGAATGAACTGCCTACAAATAAAGGGCCTGGAACTCAGAGCAAGGCCCATGTACTTGGAATTTTCCCAAATTGCTTCCCATTTTGTACCGACTGTTACTCGGGGCTGTCATGTTCTCAAATCCTCTGACCTTCCTTTGGCTCCAGACCTAGGCTACTGGGTCTCCTATCAGGTGCCTTGACTCTGGAGACCCTTTCCAGGTAAGCTACTCCAGCCTGGCTAGACTACCTGGCCTTCTGGCATTCCATCCCCCATCAGTAACCGGGGGAACTAGGATGTGCCGCCACTTCTGTGCTTCTCCCCAATCTTGGGGGGCCATACACCCCATATCAATCTCTCCTCCACCATAGAGAAGAGGGGTCAGAAACAAAAGGGATGTATTTATTAGATCAAAGAACATTAGAGATAGAAGGAACAATATTCATCATTTAGCTAAACTGACTTCATTTAAGGTTGAAATGACTTACTCATGGTCACGCAGCTAATTTCAGTGCAACATAACACCTGGCTACCAGGTTGGGCTTTTTTGCTTTATTTTATTTAAAACAAAATCTTATTTATTTGTTTCTTTGTTTATTTTATTTATTTATTTATTTTTACCAATTCCTACGAGTCCACCTACCTGTGATTTAGCCTAAGTGGAAATGGACCACAGTCTAGTCCACCTCTTTGATCCTCTTATAAGGAGGAGGAAAATGTGCCATGTCTTTTTCAAAACTCTGCTCCTGATTGTCGGACCCTCCTTTTAGGAAGAATGAAGAAGGCCTGGTGGGGTCCCAGCCTGGAAGCTGATGCCCAGGGTGGCCAGGAGCAGAGAGAGGCAGAACAAAGGAACAAAAAAGTACCTGAAAGAAGGCTCACAGTCCAGCCAGCAGAAGCCCCATCTCTGTTTGAAGGGGAGGCAGGACACGAAAGTCAAAGGTCAAGCAAATACAGGAACAGTCTTTGGTTGTTGGGGCTGGAGGTTGTAGACAGGAGGCATTCGAAAGCTGTAAGAGAGGAACTGAAAAGAATTCAGGTGTGGTTGGTGAATGGGTGAATGAGGCCAGAGGGCAAATCTTTGATGGATGCTGAATGAAAGTAGGGGTGGGGTACAGCTGACTTAACTAAACATTACAAAGAGGTGTGTGTGTGTGTGTGTGTGTGTGTGTGTTTGTGTGTGTGTGTGTGTGTGTGAAAAGCCACCTAGTTAAGAACCTCCCACCTGCATTCAGAGAACACAGCAAGTCCCAGTAACCCAACTGAATGTCTCCCAGAGTCCAGTTTTGCAGAGAAGTTATTGAAACTCTTTACAGTCAGTGACAGAGTTCTCTAGACTTCTTCCCACTACTGTCCCAGTCCCATTGCCTTAGAGGGGTGTAGACACCATTCTCCTATAATCCCTAAGGCATTATACATCTCACCATACTTTCTGACTCAACCATGGAAAATTTATAATTATTTTTTCTTGAAAACAGATTCCCTAAATGTCTGTATCACTAGTATTAAAGTTGCTCTACTCAAGCCTTTGGAGTCAGCTATGACTTTCTCCCATTCATTCATTCATTCAGCAAATATTACGGAGTGTTTATTCCATCGCATACACTGTGTGAGGTTCTGGGATATCCAATGGTCTATAAAACAAACTGATATTTACCACATGGGACGCGCACTCAAGCACTCCCCAAATTGTATTGAATCTATTTTCATCATGATAGTCATTTTAATTCTTTTCCTCTACTGCTATTCCAGTTTAGTTTTTCAGCACCCTGAACTTTTCCAGTAGCCTCCTGTCTCCCTGTTTGCATTATTTCCTGCAATCTGATCTATCATATACTCTACCCATTCCTAAGTATGATAGAGCATCTGTAACATATGAGATTTATGAATATGAATTCCTGGATCCCAGCCAGACCTACTGAATAAGAAGGGTGGTAGGGTCCCAAGAATCTATATCGTTTTTAAAGCTAACTCTAGGATTCTGATACACATCCAGGTTTGGGAGCCATTGTTCCACATCGCTATCCAATGCAATTCCACTTGCTCAAAATTTTTGAAGTAACTTTCATTGTCTACAGAAGAAACTAAGATATTAGCCTGACAATCAATATTCCAACCTGTCTATTTCAACTTGCTCTTACTAAAATTCTAGTCCACTCTTAACTACATAACGTTGAGAGAAATTACTCAGATTGGCAGGTACAAAAGCAGGGACACAGTCTTTATTATCCTGTGCTACAAAAACTCTTCTGCAACTAGTTTAGGAAAAAAATTGAAGTAATAATGTATTTATGTTCTTCATCAAATACCATTGTGGTGATGAGTTTCGTTCCCTATTCTCTGATCTTTCCCTCTCCTGTTTTCATTCTCTTCTGCTTCATGGTTCTCTTCCTGATTTTTTTTCTCATTTAAATAGTCATACTCACACTTGCTAAAGCAAACTAGTTCATTCTTACATTATCAATCACAAAGTAATACATGTTTGTTGTAAAAAAAAAAATTCTAATTACATGGAGGAAAAACACAATAAAAAGTGAATGTGCCCTCTCACTTCCACTCCAAGCCCACTTTTGGAAGGTAACCCCTATTGACAGTTGGGTGATGCAAAGCCCCGTAACTTTACTTTTCCACTTTCCATAGGGATTTTGCACCTGCTCTCTGAACTGCTCTTACCCTCCCCAACACCTCTGTCCCTGTATTGGCTCATATCAGGTTTTCTCCCCAACTTCAGCACCCATCCAAATCTTGCATGCCCCCCGAGGACCCCAAGGATAATCATTCCTTTCCCGTACCTTCTTTCTGACTACAGGAAAGAGGTTAACTAGTAATGCACTATTGTTTTCCTGACTTCCTTTCAAAATGTTTCTTAGTTGCCATTAAAACTCTTTTTTCCACCCATACCTATTTCGAGGACCTCCTGTGGAGCATAGATCTGTGCCTTTCCACAGTGCATTTTACTATCTGGCAGAGAAGGTGATTGACGACAAGGGGTGATTTCTTGAGTCCTAGAAAGATTTCCCATCACCCTTCCTCCCAAATATTTCTTCTGCTAGAAGCTGAAGTTTGGAATCCCTCCAACAATATTTTTAGTAACAGCTTTTATTGAGATATAATTCACACACCATATATCTAAAGTATGCAGTTTGATGGTTTTTAGTATATTTACAAACTTGTGCAACCATGACTATAATAATTTTAGGACACTTTCATCCCCCCAAAAAGAATCCCAAACCCATTAGCAGTTACTTCTTATTTCCCCCAACCCTCCCAATCCTAGATAACCACTAATTGTCTCTCGCATGGATTTGCCTATTCTGGGTATTTCATATAAATGTGAAATCATACAATATGTGTGCAGTTTTTCTTGTTGATGTTACTGGCTTCTTTCAGTTAGCATAATGTTTTCAAGTTTTAGCCACGCTGTAGCGTGTACATGTATTAGTACTTCATTCTCTTTTTTATGGCTGAATAATATTCGATTGTATAGAAAGATCACATTTTATTTATCCATTCATCAGTTGATGGACATCTGTGTTTTTTCCACTTCTTGCTTATTATGAATAATGGTGCTGTGAATATTCATGCACAAGTCTGTATATGGGCATGCTTTCTTTTCTCTTGGGAATGTGCCAAGGAGTGGGATTGTTGAGTCACATGGTAACTCTATGTTTAATCTTGAGGAACTGCCAGACTATTTTCTAACATGGTTACACCATTTCACAGTCCCACCAGGATATGGTGTATGAGGGTTCTAATTTCTCCCCATCTTTACCAACACTTGTTATCTCCCATTTTTAAATAGCCATCCCAGTGAGTGTGAAATAGTATCTCATTGTGGTTCTGATTTGCATTTCCCTAATGACTAATGGTGCCGAGCATCTCTTCATATGCTTATGGGCCATTTTAATATATTCTTTGGAGAAAGGTCTATTCAGATCCTTTGCCCACTTTTTCTTTTAGCGACTTTTTAAATTTATTTGAGGGAGAGAGAGAGAGCACAAGAGGAGTGGGGATGAGGAGCAGAAGGAGAGGGAGAAGCAGACTCCCCCACTGAGCAGGAAGCCCGACATGGTGCTCAACCTCAGGACCTCTAGATCATGACCTGAGCAGAAGGTAGATGCTTAATAGACTGAGCCACCCAGGTGACCCCCCCCCTTGCCCATTTTTAATCCGGTTATTTGTTTTTTATTATTGAGTTATAGGAATTCTTTATATATTCTAGATACAAGTCACTTATTAGTATATTATTTGCAAAATTTTCTTCCATTCTGTCAGTTGTCTTTTTTACTTCCTCAAGGGTGACCTTTGAAGCACACAATTTTTTAATTTTGATGATGCCCAATTTATCTATTTCTTTCTTTTGTTGCTTGTGCTTTGGTGTCCTATGCAAAAAACCACTGACAAATCCAAAGTCAAGATCTACACCCATTTTTGATTCTAAGAGTTTTATAATTTAGCTCTCACATTTAGGTCTTTGATTCATTTTGGCTTAATTTTTGCATCTGGGATGAGGTAGGGCTCTGATATCATTCTTTTGCATGTGTCTATCCAGCTGTCTCAGTACCATTTGCTGAAGAGACTTTTTTTCCCCCACTGAATCGTCTTGGTACCCTTCTAATGATTAAAAGAAGAGAATACCATAAAATTCTTTGTTTTCAGAGTAGGAAGGCACCTTATGAATCTGCACTGGTCAGGCTTTGTAGTTGCAGACAGGAGAATGCATTTTAGCTATTTTACTTAGGGAGAAATTTATTAAATCATTGTTGGAAGGAAAAGAGGCAGAACCTCTGGATCAGAGGTTCTCAAACTTGGCTGCGCAGTGGGATTGTCTGGGCGCTAATGGTCATATTATACCCCATTCCATAAATCAGATTGTCTGGAGGTAGAATGCAGGCACAGGTATTAAAAAAAATATTTCCTTAGGTGACTCCAATATCCAGCCAAGATTGAAAATCAGTACTCTAGACTGAGCTCCTAGGAGTAACATCTAGGTCCACACTGCTGAATTTGCCTGGTGAGGGAGTTGTTGCTATCACATACCTCAGAACAACATAGCCTCTACCATAATCTGCTAGCTGCTGCACCACTGGCATTTTTCAGAAATACACTGTCTTTGTGGTCACCTGTGCTGGAAAAACTGGACACAGTGTCTAGGCTGTTTCCTTAGGTAGCTCTTTTTGAATCAAGATCTCACATAGGCGCCTCTGAATGGTAGAACCCGTCATGTGCTTATATCTAGCAGCAAAGGAATCTGGGAAAATAGTTTATTTAGATCTTTTAATGGAAAGGGGGGATTCCCAATGTGGAGAACTATTAAAATGTGATGAGTGTTTAAAAAACAACAACAACAAAAAAAAACAAACCTGGAGCAGCCCAGAAGGTAAATATCCACTGTGGGGTCAACTGGATGGTTACAAATTTGGACATGCATCAGAGCCAGCTGGGGTGACTTCGCAATAATAAAGGCTCACTGGACACACCACTGGACAAGCAGATTCAGTGGGTCCGTGTGGATTCTGGATTTGGGACTTTTGATAATACAACTGTGATTGTTTGCCCCCAAGTCAGAAGCCTTTCAACTTCCGATCAAAGATAAGGCAATACCTGCATTTAACTCTGGAGAAGCACCCAAGTGACATAGACTCATACAAAAAGTGTAATTGACCAGTAGAGGTTTTGGCTACAGTTTGAATCACGGAGTGGTGCAGAGGAGGGCAGGAAAGGAGTCTAGACTACTGAGTGTTAGGAATCTGGACTTTCCTGATCCTCTATGGTATCCGTTATCCATCCTTGGGAGAACTGTATAGTTTGAAAAGTCATTTTCAATATTGGAAGACATTTTTTAATATTTGAAGGCAAATAAAAACAATCTCTTATTTTCATAATGAAAACAATGGCAAGTAAAGCTAATAAAATTTCCCAGGCTGATGAGGGTGTGCAGGAGGTAATGATTTCTAAGTTAGAAATGTATAGATGCTGTCAGAATCCCTGTGGGAGTCTGTGTATGAGATTTTTACATCTATCTAAATAAGGTATGTGCTCAAAAAAGGTTGGGTAATGCTGTCCTAAATCAACTTGCTCTTCCTTTTTGTGGAAGAGAGGATGTGAATTCAAAGCAGAGCCAAGAGGGGAGCCCTCTGATGGCCCCATACTCCAACAGCTGCCCCTTGTGCCTAGCAAATGAAATTCTTCCAAAAGACTATATATACTTTTAAAGTATTCCCTGGAGTCTTCAATGTACAACTTTTAAAAATTACTGGAGCCACCTCCCTGTAACCCAGGTGACCATCGTCTCTTGTTTTATGTGCTCTATATTCACCATGTCCTGGGTCAAGGCTACTTCAAATCACACCTTCCCGGAAAGCACATTGCTTTTTATCAACAGCTTGATTCATGACCTGCAAAAATCCATAGCCCTGCGTGACCCTTCTAAAAAGCCTGCCTTTCACACCGTGTCCCCTTCAGAGGGAATAAAACATCCTCATTTCTTCCATCAGTGCATTGGCTAGAAACCTACCTGGATTGGTGGTTTATATGAAAGACTTGTGTTCAGGGGAGAGGCCCCACAGATAGAGAGCTGATCTCACAATACAACCGAGAGCAATATGTAACGGCCCATTCTCTACAGAGGAAATGGGAATAGGAATTTGCACACCATCAAGAAGGCGGCTTAGGCTGGCAGCTAGCTTACTGGTTCTTATAACCTCTCTCCATCTGTTTTCATAACCTCATGACTGTTATGTCATGGAGGGGAGGTGGGTCGGGGAGGGAAAATTGGCCAGAAGAATAAATCAGGCATTTAATTTGCTGGGGGGAAAAAAAAGCCTAGCAATCTCATAGGTCTTTGCCAAACCTATTAAAACAAATGTTTTAAGAAAGAAAAATGGTTACCTATGGTGTGGTGTTTGCTCTGTGTTTGGCTAATTGTAAGTTAGGCAGCTAGCAGGAAATCATAACTGAAAGGGATCCAAATAAAACAGAATCTCCTCTATCACTCATGGCTGCTTACTTAGTAAAGCTCACTTTAGACCCCCCAAAATCAAGTGTTAATTGCAGAATTGGGGTGCAGGAAGGCTCTATTTTACACAACCAAAACAGGAGTGGTGATGAATTAACTTTTAGCTGCTTGTGATTAAGAAGGTGATTTGAACGTGTATCTCCTGAAGCTGGGGGCCTGGCACGGAGTGGGTATGCTGGTTTCCTACAGCAGCAGGACAAAGAGAAACTGTCCGGGCCTGTTAAATGGCTAGGAGGTTCAGGTGACTTGTGATAGAGCCTGTTCCCTTGGAAATGGAGGAAGGAAGCTGCCACCTCTGGATCAACTTACCACGGTGTTATAGCACCTCTCAGGTAGAGAAATGCAAACATAGCATTATAGGAGACCCTGTGAAATGTCAGAAAGGACCGATCGGCAAAGACCGAAATGAATGCGAATGCTCACGTTGGGAAGGATGTAGCGGCAAAGGCATTTTCATATAGCGCTGGGGGAAGTGGGAATTGCTAGTCTTTCTGGAAGGCACTTTACACAGCTTTCTGGAGGGCACTTACACAACTTTCAATGTACAAACTGAGGATTGCTAGAGGGGAGGGGGGCGGAAGGGATGGGGCGGCTGAGTGATGGACATTGGGGAGGGTATGTGCTGTGGTGAGGGAAAAAAAAAACTTTCAACGCACATTCCCTTTGACCCAGAAATTCCATGTTTAGGATTTTCTGGGACAACCAAACAATGATGTGTGTACAATGGTGTTCCCCCCAGTATTTTCACAGTAGGAAACTACCCAAGTAGAAAATATTTAAGGAAATTACAGTGCATTCAAACAAAGCATACTATATAACCATTACAAATGATACCTGAAAAGACATACAGAAAAACGTTAAAAGAGGTTTTCTCTGGGTGGCAAAATTTGGGGATTTTTTTAACAATAGGAAAGGAAATTCAGGAAGAACTCCTTGCCCTTCGATAATTGCAAAATAAAGCTGCTTTCCTTCTTCAGTACTAGGGCCCCACCTAATGTGGCACCTATGACTAGGGATAAAGAGAGATATTTGTTGCACATTTCCCATTCGGAAGTGAAACACTGAGTAACTCTCAACCCTGAAGTCAAGAGGCAGATAAAGAGTTCTGCCGAGAAAAAACTTTCTAGAGATTTTGTGTTTAACAGAGAGAGTTCTTTGCTAGCTGTAGATGTATTAAGGTTATTTATAGAGTAAATATTCATGCAGTAAATGAATGAATGAATTGAATGCTTTGTAGAGATAGAAGGAAAGAGAGAAACCATTTAAACTCTCATTCCACAAATGGAGTGCTCAGATTCAGCAACTAGAGACAAGTGCATGCAGCTAATAATTGGTCGAGCTAGGAGCAGAGCCTAGGGCTCCTGACCACTGCAAAAGCCATTGCGACTTCACAAAATCAAGAGCGATCTGTGATTGCTCGGGTTCCTTCTGTATCCAGGAAGTGGTGGTCCCCAAGTTATGTAAGGGCTACTTAGATACAATCATTAACTGTTGGCAGGACACTGTTTAAGGCTGTGATTTCACTTGGAACTGTCAGTACTACAGTATTTTCTTCGTGGTTGGCACCCAGTAAATGTTTGGCCATTGGTCATCGGCATGAGGATCCTGTTTCCTTTGCCCTGGGAGGGATACACTGAGTGTCCCCTACCCCATGATTCTAGCTGAGGGGACGCAGTTTTCTCTCTCCTCCTGAGGGCCCTGCCCCCAGCAAAGTTGTGAACTATGTGGTTTTACATTCCTTTGGTGTCCCCTTCTATTATTCCTCTTCATCTCTGCTCTTCCTTCACCCTATCTCCTTCTCTTCTCACGTTTGCTAAAAACCTCCCAGGTACCTATCCCATGTCCATCTTGAAGGACCATAAATGGCATTAAATATATCTGCGGTTTCTAAACCAAATTAGATGTATTTCATTGTGGATAATTTCAAATACACACAAAAGTGGCAATGATGCCCATGTCCCCATTACTTAGCTTTATCAACTGTCAAAATTTTACTGATCTCGTTTTAGATATTTCCCCTCAACTTTTTTTTTTTAGTATTTTATTGTATAATACTTATTTATTTATTTGAGAGAGAGAACACGCGCACGCATGTGTGAGCGGGGGAGGGGCAGAAGGAGAGAGAATCCTCAAGCTGACTCCCAGCTGAGTGCAAAGCCCGACTGGGAGTGGGGTGCACAGGGCTCAAGCCCAGGACCCTGATATCACCACCCAAGCCAAAATCAAAAGTCCAACCTCTAACCAACTGAGCCACCCAGATGCTCCTTTTGGAATATTTTATTCTATTTTATTTTATTTTAAAGATTTTATTTATTTGTCAGAGAGAAACACAGCGAGAGAGGGAACACAAGCAGAGGGAATGGTAGTGGGAGAAGCAGGCTTCCCGCCGAGCAGACAGCCCGACGCGGGCCCAATCCCAGGACCCTGGAATCATGACCCTAGCCGAAGGCAGACGCTTAATGACTGAGCCACTCAGGCGTCCCCCTTTTGGAATATTTTAAAGCACATCCTAGACATCATATTATTTCATTCACAAATACTTTAGAATGGATCTCTGAGAATGAGTTTTTAAAAACACAGTCACGGGCGCCTGAGTGGCTCAGTGGGTTAAAGCCTCTGCCTTCGGCTCAGGTCATGATCTCAGGGTCCTGGGATTGAGCCCCGCATAGGGCTCTCTGCTCAGCGGGGAGCCTGCTTCCCCCCCTCCCCCGCCTGCCTCTCTGCCTCCTTGTGATCTCTCTCTCTCTGTCAAATAAATAAATAAAATCTTGAAAAAAAATATTAAAAACATAGTCACTATGCCATTAGTTCACAAAAAAGTTACCAATAATCCCTTAATATCATCTATCACTCAATTCCTGTTCAGATTTCCCCAGTTGCCTCAAAAATGTATTTTTGTAACTGTTTTGATGGACTTAGAATCAAACCAAGGACTACATATTTGATTTGGCTGGTATATTTCTGATCCTTTTTTTTTTTTAAACCTATATCTCTATATCTATTTATCTGTCTGTTTATCTATCTATCTCTCCTTGTTGAGGTAAAATTAGCATGGCGCAAAATTAATTATTTTAAAGAGAACAATTCGGTGGCATTTAGTGCAGTCACAATGATGTGCAGTCACCACCTCTCTCTGGTTCTAGAACATTTTCGTCACTCCAAAAGGACACCCAGAAAAAAAAAAAGGACACCCAGAGCCCCATTAGAGTAGTGGCTCTCTACTCTCATCTCCCACCAGCACCTGGCCACCATCAGTCTGTATCCTGTCTCTAGAGATTTACCTGTTCTGGATAGTTCATAAAAAGGAATCATACAGTATGTGACCTTTTGTGTCTGCTTTTCCCCCCTCACCATAATATTTTCAAGGTCTATCTGCACTGTAGCGTGTATCAGTACTTCATTCCTTCTTATGGAATAAATAATTCCATTGCATGTATATACCACAACTTATTTACCCATTTACTTCTTGATGGACATTTGGGGTGTTCTTGGCTATTGTGAACACTGCCGCTATGGACATGCCTGTGTATATATTTGTCTGAGTGCCAATTTTCTATTCTTTTGGGTTTATACCCAGAAGTGGAATTCCTGGGTCATGTGATATAGTTACACTTAACCATTTGAGAAACCGTCAAACTGGTTTCCATTGGAGCTGCACCATTTCACGTTCCCACCAGCCATGCATGTATGGGGGCTCCCATTTTCCCACATCTTGCCAGTACTCATTACATTCTCCATTGTTTATTACAGCCGTCTTAGTGGATGTAAAGTGGTATCTTGTGGTGGTTTTGATTTGCATTCCCCTAATGACTAATGATATTGAACATCTTGACCATTTCACATCTTTTTTTGGATAAATGTCTTTCAAGTCCTTTGCCCCTTTTTAAATTCGCTTGTCTTTTTGAGATTGTTGTTTTTTAAAATCTGATAATTCCCCCTACCCCCTTTCAGTCTGTTCATTTGCACAACAAGCCGGATAATTTGTCCTGTAGAATTTCCCTCATTCTGTATTTGGCTGTTTCCCCATGGGTGTAATCTAACTTGTTTCTCTATCCTCTTATTTCCTGTAAACAGATACTTTAGAACTAGAAGTTTCTTTACATTCTTTTTCTTTCTTTCTTTCTTTCTTTCTTTCTTTCTTTCTTTCTTTCTTTCTTTCTTTCTTTCTTTCTTCTCTCTCTCTCTCTCTCTCTCCTTCCTTCCTTCCTTCCTTCCTTCCTTCCTTCCTTCCTTTTGGCAGAGATATTTCATAGGTGGTATATCCTTCCTACTGCATTATGTTGAGAAGCTCATAATACCTATTTTGTCCAGTTTTAATGACCCAAACTATATACCAAAGAACTCTAGGTTTCTTCAGGGTTACTTAAGGGGCCCTGCAAATGTCTAATTCAAATTTCATTTAAAAATTATACAACTTACTACTGCTTTTCTGGATTTCCTCAGAATAAAAAGGAAGCCATATAAGTGAGCCCCAGCCCTCTACTTGCTTCAGCCAGAGTTACTCTGTCTTTTGGGATCCTAGATAAGATTTCATTAGAAAAACATTACACTAATTAAAAACTAAAATAAAATGAACTCCTTCTAAAATGTTAGGTGATTGTGTGACCCTTCCCGAGATATTTATATCATAATCGGGGACTCTGGAAGTCGGAAAGGCCTTAAGACTCAATGAATAAAGTTCCTCATGCATGCAGTGGGCACGGCTGGTGGAAGACAGAGTGGAGTCTTTCTGGTACCCCTTGAATCATACAACATAGGAACTGTTATTATACCCCCAAATCTATGGCTACCTCCCATTCATATAAGATAGCCTTTCCTCATTTAAATGAAAGTGGGCTTTGAATAATAGCAGCTCACACTTTAAAGTAGAGCTAAAGCTTTATGGGGGGACCACTGTTCAAAATGGAAGGTGTGTGAGGTAGAAATAGCTGTGAACCTAGCAATTGCCTCTGGTGTAGCATACAGATGCCCTTCAGGTGTCTTTTGCTGGAAATATCTCTAATTCTGGTCACAAGAAAAGATCCTCCATCTTTCTGACACAGAATATACACACTCTTTGTGATACCTTAAATCAATACCTGATTGTCCACTAGACTCTTTTCTGGTATTCCATTAAAATTGTGCTTCTCTCTATAGCTAAATGTTGAACACATCAAAGTGATGGATGGTGCATCAGCCCCTTATCCCCAGGATTTTGGAGGCAAAGTCTTCAGTCTTCTTGTGGCTAAAAGGAGATTTATGAACCTTTGCCTCAATTCTAGTTTAATCCTCAAGTGTCTGCTTTTTAATGGTCAAAGAGTTGTAACGTCTGCCCTTCATGGAACTAGGAACAGCAGGATGGATACACAGCTGGATCCCACTGCAGGTGGAAGAAAGGAGCACTGAGCTCTCCTATTTCGCCTGAATGAGAAGACCCAAGTTCTGATTATCCTGTTTCTTTGATCTGTAGTATTGTTTCTAGAGTAGAAAATTTTTCCAGTAGATGAAGGCCTTACTAGAGTCTATTGCCTTATCATTACCATCAATATCCTCATCATCTGCATCATCATGCCTATATTCCAATTTAACATTGGAAGAGAGGGACAGTTACTGCCTCTCGTGACCTTCTGAGGCTCAGAAAAAAGGGCTTACAGAAGCAAAGGGAAAAAAAGCAGCCAATTCAAGGCTCAGATCAGCTGTTGGCCCCCATAGACTCCAAATTTACTGCAGAAACTCAATTATTGTTCAGATTGTCCAAACAGAATTCTCACAAATTTTCCATGAGGATTTCGGTTAAATTTTACCAGCTTTTATCCAAACTGATAAATAGAGATACATGCAGTAAAAGTGAATTTTTAGGCACAAATATCAAGTTTTATCAGTTCCCAAGTCCTTTCCCTAAGTCCATTCCCAGCTAATAGGTTTCAGAGTGATAATTACAAGTGAAGGACAGAGATATTGTTGGAAGGAGGGTTGACTCCAGGCACACACAGAAAATGGAGTTGCATAACAGGCCTTCCTCCCCATTCACGCATTCCTTATGATATAGAAATCATCCTTTGCACGAGTTTAGATATAAGATGTTCATAAGATGAACAACTGGAGAGAAACTAAATGCTCATCAGTAGGAAGAGAGGGAAGTATAACTGGATTTTGAAACTTTAAAAGGGATGCTGTATAAAATTGATTGATGTGGGAAGATGTTCAGGAAAAATTAGTTGAAAAATAAGGTGGGGAAAATTTTACATATTTATAATTTTCTTTTTAGTTTTGGATATTTTTAGTCTTAAACGAATTATGTGTGCTTTCTTTGGGAGGAGAAGGGAGGTTCTATTCTAAGCCTTTTAGTATATTTGCATCGGTTGGCTTATCAGACTAGCTCACTGTGGAAAGCACAGACATTTTGAACCAATGGACATGAGGCAGAGAGTGAGAACATTTCAACTTGGGAAGAAGAGGAGAAGGACCAGCCTAGATCATGTTGGAGCAGCATTAGGACTGCCTGGGACAATGGGGGATATGGCAAACAGGAAAATGAATGGAGTAAATGAAGGCTTGGTTTGAGGTATTAAACTCCAAGCTTTGAGCCCTTCACAGTTTGTTTTAAGTACCTCCAACATGAGGGTGAGTGGAGTAATGTCAAGGCCTAGGCCACAGCTGACACAAGGTGGGACAAGAGTGAGCTTGTGATGTTTCTGTCTTCTACCTTTTTTGTTTGTTTGTTTAGATTTTATTTATTTGAGAGAGAGAGCACAAGCAGGGGGAGAGGCAGAGGGAGAAGTAGGAACCTGACACAGGGCTCTATCCCAGGACCCTGGGATCCTGACCTGAGCCAAAGGCAGATGCTCAACCGATTGAGCCACGCAGGCTCCCCTATCCTTTATCTTCTTACGTTACCTATTTGGTTGTGGGTGGAGAGACCTGATGTTCTCTTCCGCGAATCTCAAAGCCCAGGAGTTCAGGAGTGACATTTCCATCATCAGCTAGACCAAAAGAAAAGAAAAAAAAAAAGTGAGTTAAATAGAGAGAAGATGATAATAGGGAAACCACGAACGTGGATCTTCTTTTCAAGTGGCAGTTCACCACCCTAAATGCACTGCCCCAGGTAGAAATGCAGGTTAGGATTCAGAGCCCAACATCAAAGATAGGGCGCTTTGTTTCAGCAGGCTAAAAAGCAACTCATGGTATCACTGTGAATATATCTGAAAGGAGTTGGCAACTTCAAAGGGATTCATTAAGAGATCTCCCCATTAAAGTCCCTGGAAGTTTACTAAACTGCACAAAGGTGCTTTTATTAAAAGCTAAAAGCAGGCCTAGCAGGCATCTTAATAAGGACCTCCAGTTAGCGAACTGGCCCAGGAGAGCCGTGTCGAGGGTCTGAAATAGCGAGTAGTTTGTTGTGATGTATCTTTTAGAGCAAAGTTCCTAACCTTTCTCACTTCGGTTTTTTCTTTAAAACCCAGCCTTACAGGGACATTGAGAGGATTAAATAATATTTTTGGTGAATGAACTCAATAATGTTAATTCCTAGATAGGTTAAAGAAAGTGCTCAACATTACCATCGGAACCAATATCTGTGATACTTGCTTGGAAAGATTCTACGTTCTTCCCAAGTGTACCAGGCCTAAAAGACAAGCAGCTGAAGTGCAAGGTTAAACTCAACCCACTCCTCAAGGTTCAGAAAGAACAAAATGGTGGGATGTTGAAGGAAGGAGGCTGCTGGAAGGTCAGAATTTGAATAAGAATTGAAAGAGGCCTTCTCTCATTCCCCCAATGTTCAAATGATCTCGTGGTCTTAAGTGAAACCTACAGGGTCTGGTAAAATTTTGAAGCTTTCAGAAAGGTTGCTCAAAAAGATAAGAAAACTCTGAGAAAGAGCCGTTGTTGGACAAAGGGACATACACACACCGCCATTTTGAATCCTGGACAAAAAGATCCGCCATGATTACAATCAAGCTTTCAGTCCAGAGGCCAGTTCAGCCAAACATTTTGTTCATGCTTTTGAAAACTCAGTGGTGAGTACATAAAAATGTCTGCAACCCAGATGAGGTTGTTAAATTCTTTCTTAAGAACAAGACAGAAAGGAGAAATGATTTACTAGAGTATGTTGCTGGGTTTGTTTTTTATTTTTATTTTTGCTCTTCTAATCCCCAAGCCCACAGCAGCCCGTCTCGTTGAATCTTGATTTGTTTTTGTCTCATATGAATGTGAACATCCATCCTCCCAGCAGAAATGGTAAATAGCTGTACACATCTATGTCATGAAGTGTTCATAAATAACAATCATTTATGGGGCTGGTGGGAGGGCAACCTTTGGGCTTTGAGAACTGCCTGCAGCGACATTGTTCTATGAAGTTTCCTGTAACTAAAGGGGCAAAATGCATGGATTCTTGTTGTTACTGTTTAAAATTATTATTTTAAAGTAACATATGCACATAGTAAAAAAAGAAATTGTTATACAGAGTAGTGATATTAAATGAAAAATCTCTATGTCTGCCACAGTGGTAACCACTTAAAAATGATCAGTTTCAGGCTACACAAATCATATATGAACACTTTCTTGCAAAAATGTTAAATCATACAGACAAAGCTAGAGACCTTCTTGACCATCAGCCCAATTACATTCCCCTCCTTAGAGGTAACCGCCATTGTTAACAGGGGTGGGTTTCCTCCCAGATCTTGAAAATTTTTATAGGGATTCTTGTTTTGATTTTTATTTTACACAAATAGTATACTACATATATAATCCAACAACTTGCTTTTCTGACTTAATAACATGTTTTGGATAGGGGCACCTGGGTGGCTCAGTTGGTTAAGCGTCTGACTCTTGATTTTGGCTCGAGTCACGATCTCAGGGTTGTAAGATCAAGCCCCAGGTTGGGCTCTGTGCTGGGTGTGGAGCCTGCTTAAGATTATCTTTCTCCCTCTGCCTTTCCCCAACCCCCTTCTGTAAAAATAATAATAATAATAAATGAGAAAACATGTCTTGGAAATCTTTCCATGTCACTGCATTTTATTTGTATTTCACTCCTTGAAACTGTTTTTTGACTTAACAACATGTCTTGGATAGGGGCATCTGTGTGGCTCAGTCAGTTAAGCATCTGCCTTCGGCTCAGGTCATGATCTCAGGGTCCCGGGATCGAGACCCACATTGGGCTCCTTACTTAGTGGGGAGTCACTTCTCCCTCTCCCTCTGGGTGCTTGCTCTCTATCTCTCAAACAAACAAACAAATAAATAAATATAAACTATTGTATAATATGACTGGGCTATCATTTATTTATGTGTAGTGAGCATTCAGATATTTCCAATTTTTTAATATTACAACACAAAGCTGCACTGAACATCATTGTCCCTACTTCCTGGACACATGTGGAAGTATTTCTCTAGAATAGATAGGAATTACCCATTTTTAGCCATTTCTATTTTTAGTTCTTCTGCTGTATGTCATGATCATTCAAAATAAGATGCTTATCATGTATTTCTTGATTCATCAAATTTAAATCTTATCAATTGACTCCTTACTATAAGAGATGGTGAATTCAGCTCACTTGTTGAGCTTTTATCTCCCTGGCACTGCCAACTTTTGTTAGTTACATTTTTATTATTGTCTTTTCTATTCATTATTTCTACAGCTTCATATAACACACTACACATCTAGTTTTTATAACATCAACTTTAGATGGTATCTTTTGATTCTCTTCCATGAATGAGGGTATTAGCACTTCTGTTCCATCCTCTTCTCCTCACCTCCTGACCTTTGTCAGTTACACTGTTACTTTCACCTTGTCTAGGTTCATAACCTTTACATTCTATTCTGTAACAGTACAACCCTCTATGGTTTCTCTGTGGACTGAGTCTAAAAGTTGGAAACCTTTTAACAATGTTTTGATATCATGACTCTTTAAATAAGATTCTCCTCATACCAAGCATCGTTGTCAAACCCTTAGAGAAGGAGCAGTACTAGTCAGAGAAAACTGTTCAAGCATCAGGGTCAAAGGGATTGCATTTTCTTACACTTTGTCACGTGCTGGAAATGATGCTGCATTTTAGTTTGCCTTACAGATGGAACTTGACTTTCTAACAACATCCTTCCACCTCTGACATTTCTAATCTTTCTTCCTTCCCTCTTTACTTCCGTCCTCCCTTTCCCGCTCCCCCTCCTTATTTCTTATCCAACTCTGTCTTTATCCTCCATGTGCCTTTGGGGTTACAGTTTCCTTTTCTCTATTTTACCTGTAAATAAGTTCTTATCCACTTTCTCTTTTCCAGAAAGTCATAAAATTCTCTGATCTGTGAACAGCTCCTCCTTCCTATTTTATTTTGTGCAAACTAAAACTCTTGGTTTAGTTGGGGCTTGGGGGAAGGGAATGTAAATACACTTACTCCATCATCCATCCTGGACCCAACAAAGCAGGAATTTTTAAATGGTCCCATTAAACACCACTGTTCCTTTGAAGGCATTTTCATGTGGGTGCCAATTTCAGCAAACAAAACAACTTAGTTTTCTAATTAGCTAGGGACAGGTGAGAGAGTCTATAACTCATACCACAAAATGAAATCCTAGAACCTGTCAGAAATGGCATTCAGTACTAATTCTGTTACAAGGCACTTAGTCTAAAAATTTGATCTCTACATCCTTGTCTGTCAGTCCTGATTAAGAAGGGGAGGGACTCAAGAAAGACTCCAAGGTCCATGGCAGAGCTGGAGGGATAGGCTGTTCAATGCCTTATCACTTTTCAGTGCTGCTTCCCCAGAGAATCGGTACTGCCAGTAGCCCAGGGGAAGTCAGGATAACATAATGGATAAGAATTAGGAACCCAGAGCTATTTACCCTAAAAATACAAATGTAGTGATCTGAAATGGCACGTGCACCCCAATGTTTATAACAGCAATGTCCATGATAGCTAAACTATGGAAAGAGCCTAGATGTCCATCAACAGATGAATGGATAAAGAAAATGTGGTATATACAACAGAATATTATGCAGCCATCAAAAACATGAAATTTTGCCAATTGCAATAATGTGGATAGAACTAGAGGGTTTATGCTTACCAAAATAAGTCGATCAGAGAGTGATAATTATCAGATGATCTCAATGATATGAAGAATTTGAGAAACAAAGACAGAGGATCACAGGGGAAGAGAGGAAAAAATGAAACAAGAGGAAACCAGAGAGGGAGACAAACCATAAGAGACTCTTAATCTCAGGAAACAAACTGAAGGTTACTAGAGTGGAGAGGGGTGGGAGGTTGGGGTAGCTGGGAGATGGGCATTGGGAAGAGTATGTGCTATGGTGAATGCTGTGAATTGTGTAAGACTGATGAATCACAGACCTGTACCCCTGAAGTAAATAATACATTATATGTTGATAAAAAAAAAAATTAAAAAAAAGAATTAGGTACCAGGGGGTGCCTGGGTGGCTCAGTCAGTTAGGCATCTGCCTTCAGCTCAGGTCATGATCCCAGTATCCTGGGATCGAGCCCCAAGTTGGGCTCCCTGCTCAGCGGGGTGTCTGCTTCTCTCTCTCCCCCTGCTTGTCTATGAGTGCATGCTCTCTCTCTCTCTCTCTCTCTGTCAAACAAACAAACAAACAAACAAATAAATAACATCTTTAAAAAAAAAGAATTGGGGACCCAGGGATTTTGACACTTCATAGCTGTGTGATCTTTTTACTACTTTACTCCTTAATGAAGTCCCTTGTCTATGATGTGGAGGAATAGTTTTCACCTTGTAGGGTTGTCATGCTGATTAAATGCAATAATACACGTAG